>JBANSL010000009.1:65965474-67165474 GCA_037127255.1 Persicaria tinctoria
TATGGGGTAAATAGGTAAATATGCCTATTTCAATTATAAAAATTTATAATTGAAATATGTTTAATTTATGGGTAAATTGGTAAATATGTCTAATTTTATGGATAAATGCACTTTTTCCCGTTTTCGATACCTTTTGTGCAACTGTGAAGTGCATTTGTGCAACTGTGAAGTGCATTTGTGCAACTATGAAGTGCATTTGTGCAACTGTAAAGTGCATTTGTGCAACTTTAAAGTGCAAATATAAGAACATAAAGTGTGAAAATAAAATAGTAATGTGCAAATTTAGACTACAATTGTGCAAAAGTAAGATACAATTGTGCAGATTAAGAATACAATTGTGCAAATGTAAGATCATAATGTGCATTAATAAGACATAAGATTTGCTTTTGAAATCAATGTTTTAATTTTGTTTTTTTTTTTACTTTTGAGAGTTTGGGTTCACCTCTCGGATAATTTAGGTTGATAGATGTAAGTTTGAAATCGATTTTTTTACGTATAAGCTTTTAAAATTAAAGTGCATAAATAAGATTAAAATGTGCATAATTAAGGTTAAAAAGTGCATAACTAAGATAATTATGTGCATGATTAACAATTTGCGATTGTTGCGCTCTTGTCTATTATGTAACCTATGTAGGATTTGAACCCACATCTTTTGTGCAAACGCACATTGCTCTACCAATTGAGCGAATAGGCTAAATTATGATTTTTATCATAAAATAGAAAAACCTAATTGACCTAAAGCATATCGCAATAAAATCCTAAAATTCAATTAGCTCATGATTCACAAACAATTTGACAATGCTATAAACATGAAATTAGCTCAAAATCAACCCAAAATCACAATCATATAATCAATTTCAATCAATTTGGATATTGGCAAAAAAACCTCAAATTCTAAAATATATCGCAATAAAATTCTAAAATCCAATTAGATCATGATCCATAAACAATTTGACAATGCTATGAACATGAAATTAGCTCCAAATCAACCCGAAAACACAACCATATCATCAATTTCAGTCAATTTGGATGTTGGCAAAAAAACCCAAATTCTAAAGCATATCGCAATATAAAATTCCAAACTTCAATTAGCTCATGATCCATAAACAATTTGACAATGATATGAACATGAAATTAGCTCAAAATCAACCCAAAAACACAACCATATCATCAATTTCAATCAATTTGGCTTTTGGAAAAAAGCCCCAAATTCTAAAGCATATCGCACTACAAAATTTTGAAATCTAATTAGCTAATGATCTATAAACAATTTGACAATGATATGAACATGAAATTAGCTCAAAATCAACCCAACAACACAACCATATCATCCATTTCAATCAATTTGGCTTTTGGAAAAAAAAAGCCCCAAATTCCGCTCCTAAATCAAACCCTAGGTTTTCAATCTCAACTTAAATCATTCAAACAATCTAAATAATTGTAATATAATTTTAAGTTGTTCAAATATAATATTATGTTGTGTGTTTATAAACAATGGAATAATTTTGTAATTTATTAAATTGAGATAATTGCGTATTTTGAAAGAAAGGAAAAGTATGGGACAAAAATTGTAATTTCATCATCCCCTTCCTCACATCCACTTTAAAACTCGGCGGTTGTACGGGTGGACTTCGGCAAGCTCCCGGTGGCAGCCTAGGGCACGGCGGAGCAAGGGGGAGGCAGATACGAGACCGTGGTTTCGGGGCGAGTTCGTTGGTGGCATTCACTGGTGGCTTCGGTGGAGGGAAGGCGGCGGTCGAAGGCGGCGAATCGGTGCACCGATGTTGTTGGGCAAGGCGGGAATTGTTCCCGATTCGGACGATTCCGGGGAGGATTCCGGCGATTCCGAGGAGGAGAAGTCAGATCCACGCCATCCGGTGACCGCTCCGGCTCGAGAACGCCGAATTCGACCGGCTCCTGTCTCCGGTGAGGCTCGACGACGAGAATTCAAGGCTGATAGCTGTTGGAATTCGTTGGAGAGGAAGACGTGGTCTGGTTTTTTTTTATAAACCGGTTCGATTTTTTTTTAAAAAAAAGAAGGCGTGGTCTGGTTTTCACTAAAAGACAAAATTTTACAGCATAAATAAATTTCGTTTTAAACTTCTATATATATATATATATATCATTAATGTAGAATCAACGAGAAGTACAGTAAAACGCAACATCAAGGCAGTCGATTTTCAAGGCATTAATTATCAGTGAGGATTCTGCTGGTCCAGTTTCACATATCTCATGCTTGTGCCTCTCATAAACTCGAGGTAAAATCAGGGGGCAGCCCCTGCCCCCAAAGTACAGGGGATCCCGCTCGATTAATTACCCCCTCCTAACTATCAACCAATCTTTTTCAATATATTTTCAGAGATTGGGTCCCAACTCCTAATCATGTACATAAGCATGACCAGGGGCAAATAAGAGTAAGCAATCGATCACTATCAGTACGTATTCATTTCATTTGAAGGATATAGGGTGAGTATGGGTGTTTTGTAAAAATTAAGTAGAAATATCTATTTATTTTATAAATAGTTAAAATGGTTGTACGAGGGTAATAAACATTAAAAAAAGTGTTAAAAAGTTCAAAAAAAGTTCTAAAACGGTGTTTTTTTAGGTGTTTATTTTCCAAAATAGGTTTTTACCCATTTCTTTTTATCTTATTTGGCTTGAAAGTACTATAATATTTCTAATAACAACAAAATAAATTTCACTTTTTACAAATAAGCTGTTTTTCGCCTCATACGGAGATTATTTTGTTGTTTAAATTTTTAACTACTTTTACCAACTTTTTATAAATTTTACCATATTTATAATTTTAGTCAGTTTATAACCCCGTCTCATACGAACCCTTATTGTTTATTCTTGTAGTACACTATCCCTACGCACATGTAAACCTATTTAGAATCAAGTTTGTACTCAAAATTAGTTTTTATTTTCAAAATTTATATTTGGGCATTTAGTAATCAAATTTTCGAATACTTAGTTGTCACATGAAAAAATTAGGTACATTATTTTCCTATATCGAAATTAGTTTAATGTAGAATAGTTTAAATTTTGTATTAATATTGATTCATGATTTATAATTAAAAATATATACTCCCTCTGTTTTAAAATAGATGTCCTTTGCTTTTCGGGACGTTTTTTAATGAGCAAAAAAACTCTATAAAATATTATTTTTTAAATTAATTTTTTTATATAATTTGATACATATTCGTAATAAGTATCAAATTATATAACAAAACTAATTAAAAAATAATATTTTATAGATTTTTTCACTTCTTAAAAAATGTGCCCAAAAGTAAAAGGACATATATTTTGGAACGGATGTAGTGTATATACACACACACACGGATTAACTCCGGAGAAAACCTCAAATTGTGGGATAAACTATGAGGACCACTTTATAGCTCATTTCATTTTAAAATCTATGCTACAAACCATGTTTTAAAAATTACACAGTAACTTTATAGCTCGGTTCAACCTAAAAACCGTGCCAAAAAGTTCTGTTTTAAAATTATGCAGTGATATTATAATTCGGTTCTATTCAGATCCTGTGTAAGCAAGTAAGCAAATCTGGAGCGACGGATTAAAAAGATCAAACGGATGAGATTAAAAGTAATTTGTGAGCAGTGATATTATTCGTAGATATCAAGTGATCGATTATTCATTTGTACAGATATATGAATAATCTTTTATTAAACTGTTAGTAGATACTACCTCCGTTCGGAAAAACTTGACACTTTACTATTCATGCACGCTTTTTTAGGAGATAAAAACTATATAAAATATCGAGTTTTTTTAATCATTTTTTTAACAACTTCGTAGTTATTATTATTAATAAGTACAAACTTGTTAAAAAAAATATATAAAAAATGAATATTTTATATAGTTTTTATCGTTGTAAAAAAGCGTGCATGAATAGTAAACGACAAGTTTTGCCGAACGAAGGGAGTATATACTACTCCCTCCGTTCCATAATACATGTCCTTTTGCTTTTCGACACGCTTTTTAATGAACGAAAAACTCTATAAAATATTATTTTTTTCATTAATTTTTTTATATAATATGATACTTATTAGTAATAAGTATCATATTATATAAAAAAATTAATTAAAAAAATAATATTTTATAGAGTTTTTCGCTCATTAAAAAGCGTGCCGAAAAGCAAAGGGACATGTATTATGGAACGGAGGGAGTATATAGTAAAAAATAATACTCCGTAAGAAGAAATGAGAATATATACTCAAGTACTTGCCTTGTTTTTTTCCCATTAATTTCTACAGTCCCTTTAGAAAATACAGATGACGAATTAATTGCGGATATTTATTATCTGCAATTGGTAATTGGGTTTCCAGCTAGTAGCTAGTAGTAGAGTAAAGATCAGCTACAACCTAGGGTGTGCCATGCTGCACCCGAAAATTATTTTTGTTATATAAAATAATGTTAAATTTTTTTAAAAAAATTATATTTAACTGATATACACTTATATTCATATGTTTATAAAATTTTATCATAAAAAATAATGTTTAAAAATTATAGATAATGAAAATTTGATTTATTTTGGAAAATGATTTTTCTATTTTTCTATAACATAATTTTTTATGAAATTTTTTTATAAACATATGAATATGAGTATATATAAGTTAAATATAATTTTAATTTTTTTTTAACATTGTTTTATAACAAAAATAATTTTAGGGTGCATCATGGGACACACCCTAGGTTGTAGACTTGTAGATGATCCTTACTCGTAGTAGAGCAAGGATCGTTGCCGACTGTCATCTTGTTAGAGACAAAGTGATGCGCAAAGAAATCAAAGTTAAATGTCTCAACACAAAGGAGCAACTTGCAAACTTACGAAAGTTCTAAGACAATATCAGCATAGAAAACTCATGAGCAAGCTTAGAGCATCCACATTGTACACATCCATTTTGAGTGTCTTACCATTAAAAAAAAAAGAAATTAATTTTGGGTGTCTTAATGTCAGAAGAAAGTTTTCACTGCTAGAAACTTTGAACAAATTTGAAGACACCCACTGCAATTATTGTAATAATTACTGACACATATATTAATTTTAAGACACCCAAGATATATGGGTTGTGGGTGCTCTTAGAGTTATAAATCAATTTAACAACTCTAAGCTTGAGAGTGAGTGATGAAATAAAATAGTGAGATGATGTCAGCATCACATGTGAACTTTCTAGATGTGATAGTTAGCTTAGAGATCAATAATAATAATATTTTATTTTTCTCACCCCGCCACATCATTCTAACATCTCATTCTCATTCAGTTTTGCTCATCACACGGCCAATTTATCGCCAAACACACGGTGGCGATCGCGGATCTAAAAACCGTAGAAATTTTACCTGCCACATATCCCAAAACCGTGAGAAATGATATGGCGACGGTTTTTAAAACCGTCGCAATAAGTGCGGTTACGGACGGCCCGACCATATGCTTCAAAACCGTGAGAAATGATATAGCGACGGTTTTTTAAAACCGTCTCAATAAGTACGACTACGGATGCCCAAACCGTATGCTTCCTTTTTTGAATGAATGATGGCACCTAGTGCTTCCTATTCATTATTTTTCAGTCAGTTTTCTCAAAATTAACACGATTTGAGCATCCGTAGCTGTGTTTATTGCGACGGTTTTCAAAACCGTCGCCATTTTATTTCTCATGGTTTTAGGAACCGTGGCCGGCCAAAATACTACAGTTTTCGGATCTTCAATCGTCACCGTGTATTTGGCGATAAATTGGCCGTGTGGATTGTCCGCCCCTTCTCATTTTTCCCTCTTTATCAGTAGCATCCCTAATATCCCAAAACTCATCTTTTCATACCCACTCAATTTACAAATATACCCCTCCCAAATAATTATTTCCATTCTCGATTATATTATTATATTCATTTATTATTATTAAAATAGTAATATTAAATTAATATTATTTATAAACGAATATTGTTTTAATATTTATAGGCAAAAATACTCCTATCAACATCCACATATTGACAAATATTGTTTTAATAAATATGTATTTCATTTCTTACATTATTTATTATTTCAAAATTCTTCCATAATTATAATTCAATTTTTTGAATAATATTTTGCATATTTATAATGAAAAAGATGTATTTTTAATTTTTTATTTCATTTCTTACATTATGTATTATTTTAATTTCTTCCATATTTATAATTCAATTTTCCGTATAATATTTTGCATATTTATAATCAAAGATAATTTTTTTTAACTATAGTCAAATACTCCATCCGTTAAGAAAAACATGTCGTTTTAGGAGTTAAATCTTATTAAGAAAAACATGTCGTTTTAGGTATTTTGTTGTTCACTTTCCAAAATTACCGTTGTCATGATTAGATGTTTGTTAGTTGTAGTTTTCAATAAAATGGAAAAGTAAAGTAATAATTAGGGGTATAAGTGTATTTTTGTTTGCTTTTATTTGCTTTCTTAAAAAATGTGCAGATGTCTAAAACGACATGTTTTAATTAACGGAGGGAGTATATTCAAAATTGATATCTACATGTAGGTAAAAATGAATCTAGTATTGTGGTAATTTTTTTATATTTTTTTTACATTTATTTTTCCGAAAAATTGATTTTAATGGGTGAAACTATCTTCCTCCAGTAGCAGATCACCACCGTCCGTCTTCCACAGCTGGCGCATATCTGTGGCTCCCTCTTGCGGACGAATCTGTCGGCGACACCTGTCCATGCCCTCCCCCTCTACAATTTGTGTTCAGCGCAACTGTTCACCTGTGCAGAGCCTCTAGCATCTATATACCCATGGAAACTTTATTAATTGGGTATATACCCATCAAAAAATTATTTATATACTCATTAAATCATGAGATAATTTGCACCGAAGCCCGAATGCGCTAATTTTAGGTCAAATTAATTAATTGTCTCCCACCTCCGTCAAATTAGCTAAAAGGACACGACCTAAAATTTTGCCCCCTACCATAACCCTAAATTGGATCTCGTCGTGTTGCCTTGCCGTCCGAGGAAGAAAACTAAATTGAAGCTCGCTCTCACGACAATGGCGTTTCCGAGGGAGAAGACGAAGGTCGGGCCGGCGGTGCCGCTCGCGCTGGTGCCTTGCCGCTCCGACGAGCCACCTTGAAGTCAGATCTGTCCGACACTGTCTCCCTCTGTCTCAATTTCTCAGATCTGTGGCGCGGCGACCAGATATCGGTGGCGCGGCGACGGAGCTTTGCTTTCAGCACTTTTCCGGCGACATCCCGATTCTGTGGGCGGCGATGAAGACGACGTCGACATCTCTTCCCTCCCTCTCGCCGCCTCTTCCTTTCCGACCAATTCAAGCGCCTCCTCTCCAATTGAAATTGGATCTACTGAAATTGTATAGGAGGAGAAGCAATTGCTCATCATCCTCTTCCTGCTCTCTCCCTCTCGCTTTCGCAACTGGCGGCGGTGAAGGGAGCGGTGCGCATGTCCTCTCTGAACTTCTTGTTCCGGCGAGCAAAGCGGTTTATTTCGGCCTCCTCCGGTGCAGATCCACCGTCTCCACCGATGCCCTCTTGCTGCAAGCGAAACGCCGCGGGATCTACCGACGCCCCACCCTCTCCACTCTCTCCTCTGGCTCACTTTTCCGGTCACTCTCTCGATCCCGTCGTCACCTACGTCCGTCGCACTCATCGCCGGCCAGATCTGATCTTATGGGGTACTGTTCATCATCTCTTACCTTCGTCCGCTCAGATCTGATCCATCTCCCAGGTAATTGTCATCTTAAATCGGCGTGTATATGTGCGTTGTAAATGCTCGGATTTTTAAATACTAATTCTTCAAAAAAAAAAAGAAGTCAAAATGGATTTAAAAGCGAAATTTAACGGAAAACTCGCTAACTCGGATTTTAGAACTCATGGAGCGGATTTCCGACCTAAAATAAAATTTTAGAAATCTAATTGATCGATAATGTAAGTTTCGAAGATTGTTTCCGGGTAATTTCAAATTGGATACCTTGCAGATCACTAGAAATGTTTTCTTCTTCCTTCCTTACACTTCTAAATCTCAATCTCAACAAGAAAAGAAAAAGTAATCAACAATTTCTTTGGTGTAAGCACCATCACACCCATCCTTCTCCCACCCACAATTTCTTCATCATTTTGAGAATAAGGTCAAACAACCCCTTGCCTTGGTATAGCAACCCACGCCAGTGCTTGATTTGAAAATCAGGATTTCGATTCCCCTGTTGGTCAAACCAAAGCCCCTTTTTATTTCTAGCAGGGCTCTCTTCACACATACTTACAAAAAAGACCTCCTTCTGTCTAAATTCATTTTTTAAATCCCACCTCCTCTCTTTCATTTTATCCTAGCACCTCTCTAATTTCCTTTGCCTGCAAACTGCAACCTACCCTCCTCTTACTATCAATTCGGTCTCAAACATGAACCCAGCAACCCTGCCTGAGCTTCTGGCCGCTACCGTCACCTTCACCCTGCTTCGGGTGTCCGACAGCAGGAGCCCGGAACACCACCCGAGACGCCTCCTGAGCATACCTGAACGCTCTCGAGCCACACCCGAGCGCCTCCGCCTTCCCGAGAACTCCGAGCTCCGCAACCCTGTTTCGACGAACCCGAGCCTCATTGAGCCTCTTCCGAGGCACCTATGAGGACCGAAGAAGTCCGAGGCCAGGGGCCAAGCCGCCCAGGAGCAGCAGAGTCGTCAATGCCGCCGCCCCTTTCTCGCATCCCCTGTCTTCACCCCAAACCGACCGGTAAGCGCTTCCTCTTTCGTTTCCGACCAAGAAATTTCGTAAAGCCATCCCCCTTGTTAATGTGCCTTGAACGACTGTTGACCGGCGACGCATCGGGGGGTCCAGGGGGCGACGCGCCCCTGGCGGGGGGGGGGCTAGGGGGGGGCAGCGCCACCCCGCCTTTACGGTATGCGATGTTTATTGTAAACGGGCCTATCGTCTGTCTTTTTTGGGCTTTCAGTCCATTGTCTGTTTAGGGTTCCATGAGTCTCTTCATATACTCATGGAACGCCGTCCCCTGTAACCTAATCTGTTTTCGCTTCCTCTAATAAGAAATCTGGTTCTCTGCCCGTGGACGTAGGCAACACACCGTTGCTGAACCACGTAAATCTCTGTGTCTTTCTTCGCTATTATCGTTCTCGTTATAACAAACTGGTATCAGAGCAAGGTCGTTGAATTCCGCCGAGAATGATGTCTGGTTCTGTGTTGAAGATCGACAAGTTTACTGGAAGAAATTCTTTCAGTCTGTGGCAGATCAAGATGCGGGCTTTGCTGAAACAGCAAGGCTTATGGACACCGTTGGCCGCCGACAAGAAGGGGGCAGATACAACCACCGCTGAGTACGGCCTTCTGGAGGAGAAGGCTCATTCGACGATTATGTTGTGTCTCGCAGACGATGTCATAACAGAAGTTGCTGATCAGGAAACCGCAAGCAAACTGTGGCTAAAGTTGGAGTCTTTGTACATGACAAAGTCCCTGACGAACAAGTTGCTTCTGAAACAACGGTTGTTCGGGCTACGCATGCAGGAAGGTACACAACTCAGAGATCATCTTGATCAACTTAACACTTTATTACTTGAATTGCGTAATATTGATGTTAAGGTGGAGGACGAAGATGCTGCCCTAATTCTGCTGGTATCCCTACCCCCCACATACGACAACTTCGTTCAGTCGTTCGTCGTTGGGAAGGATTCCATCACGTTGGAAGAGGTTAGATCGTCACTTCACAGCAGAGAGTTGCGTCTGAAGGCAACCGGGTCGGTTACAGACAATCAGGCTTCCGGGCTTGTGGCAAACGGAGGCAAATCTGATGGTAGAAAGGGCAATAAGAAGAAGCATCGGCAAGATCGCAAATCAGGCCCTAAACCAAACGATGTTTGTAACTACTGCAAGGAGAAAGGTCATTGGAAGAATGACTGTCCGAAAAAGAAGAAGCAAGAGGAAGAGAAATCTGGGTCTGCAGCAGTAGCTGATCGTGGCAATACTTCTGAGGAGGATATTGTTCTGTTAGCTGATGATCACACACACAGGGCTGATGTGTGGTATCTTGACTCTGGGGCGTCCTATCATATATGTCCTAAAAGGGAGTTGTTTGCAACATATAGCCGTGCTGATGGGGGCAATGTATCCATGGGGAATGATGCTCTCTGCAAGGTTGTTGGGACTGGCTCAGTTAGGTTTCGGACAGATGATGGGAAATTTCGCACATTGGAGGATGTCAAGCACGTGCCATCCATGACGAAGAATCTGATATCCCTAACAGTGTTAGACGACAAGGGGCTCAGGTACACAGGTTATGGGGGAAAGTTGCGTGTGTTCAGAGGCTCTGATGTGGTTCTGCAGGGAGTCAAGCGGGGAAAGGGAACTTTGTACACCCTACAAGGTTCCTCAGTTACAGGTGCTGCAGCGGCTGTTTCTGCTGGGGTTCAGGAAGCTGATCTGACCAGACTTTGGCATATGAGGTTGGCTCATATGAGTGAAAGGGGGATGCAAATTCTCTCGAAAGCTGATCTTCTGGGAGGCCATAAGGCCCAGAGCCTTGAGTTTTGTGAACATTGTGTGTTTGGGAAATTACATCGCAGCAAATTTCCTAAAGCAGTTCATCAGACAAAGGGCACGCTGGATTATATCCATTCAGACTGTTGGGGTCCTTCACGTGTTCAGTCCTTGGGCGGTCACAGGTATTTTTTGTCTTTGATTGATGATTACTCTAGGATGACTTGGGTATTCATGATGAGGCATAAAAGTGAGGCATTCAGTAAGTTCAGGGAGTGGAAGACTCTAGTAGAGAATCAGACTGGAAAGAAGGTCAAGAGGCTGCGAACTGATAACGGTCTGGAATTCTGTTCATCTGAGTTTGATGGGTTCTGCAGAGATGAGGGCATTGCTCGGCATCATACAGTCAGATACACACCACATCAGAATGGTGTAGCAGAACGAATGAATCAGACTCTTCTGGCGAAAGCAAGGTGCATGCTTTCCAATTCAGGCCTTGAAAGGCGATTCTGGGCAGAAGCAGTTTCAACGGCTTGCTATCTCGTGAATCGGAGCCCACACACAGGTATCGACTGCAAAACACCTTATGAGGTGTGGACTGGAAAGGCTGCTGATTACTCTAATCTGAGGGTTTTTGGGTGTATTGCTTATTATCATGTTGATGAGGGTAAGCTAGAGCCAAGAGCTAAGAAGGGAGTCTTCATGGGCTATGGTACTGGTGTGAAAGGGTACAGGATCTGGTCTGACAGCAAGATTATACTTAGCAGAAGTGTAGTCTTTGATGAGAGTTCTTTGCTGAATTCTAGGAAGAAGACCAGTGATGCAGTTGAGAAAGAGGCTGTTGCTGAGGAGGTGGAGTTGGACTTCATTCCATCTGAGAGTCAGATACCTGATTTGGTCACAAACCAATCAGGTACTATTGAGTCGGACACTGCTGAGACAGAGGCTATACCCCTAGACACAGGAGCGGGTGGAGCGACACATCGCAGTATTGCTCTAGATCGGCCAAGAAGGGATGACATCAGACCTCCTGCGAGATATAGGTCTGATGAGTTGGTGGGATATGCCTTGCAGGTGGCCGAGGAGGTGGAGGATGATGCTCCGTCCACCTACAAGGCTGCTATTTCTGGAGATGAGTCAGCACAGTGGCTTGCAGCAATGGGAGAAGAGATGGAGTCTCTTCAGAAGAATCAGACTTGGGAGCTTGTCAAATTGCCTGCTGATAGGAAGGTGATTACTTGCAAATGGGTCTTCAGGAAGAAGGAAGGACTATCAGCTGCTGAGGGTATTAAGTACAAAGCACGAGTAGTCGCAAGAGGTTTCAATCAGCGAGAGGGAGTAGACTACAATGAGATTTTCTCACCAGTGGTCAGACATACTTCTATCAGGGTGCTACTAGCAATGGTTGCACATCAGGATTTGGAGCTTGAGCAACTAGATGTGAAGACAGCTTTCCTACATGGAGAGTTGGAGGAGGAAATATACATGTCTCAGCCGGATGGTTTTCAGGTTCCTGGAAAAGAGAACCATGTTTGCAGACTGAAGAAGTCTTTGTATGGGCTGAAACAGTCACCAAGGCAGTGGTACAAGCGATTTGATAGCTACATGGTGCAGCTGGGATACAACAGGAGTTCATATGATTGTTGTGTTTACCACAACAGTCTGGATGATGGTTCACGTATTTACCTAGTATTGTACGTGGATGATATGTTGATTGCTGCTCAGAACAAGTCAGATGTCCAGAAGCTGAAGGATTGTCTCAGTGCAGAGTTTGATATGAAAGATCTGGGTGCTGCTCGAAAGATTTTGGGAGTAGAGATCTATAGAGACAGGAAGCAGAGAAAACTCTTCTTATCTCAAGAAGGGTACATCAAGAAGATATTGAGCAGGTTTGGAATGTCTTCGGCTAAGTCTATAGATACTCCAATGGCGTCTAACAGCAAGCTGGGAATGTACACACTTCAGACTGAGGAGGAGAAGGAGTACATGTCTAAGGTCCCTTATGCCAGCGCAGTGGGGAGTTTGATGTATGCTATGGTCTGCACTCGACCAGATCTAGCATTTGCTGTTAGTGTGGTAAGCCGCTTTATGGTTCAGCCTGGGAAAGAACACTGGCAAGCTGTGAAGAGGATCTTCAGGTATCTCAGAGGCACTACTGATGTTGGTTTGTGCTATGGGAATGATATAGAGTGCTTGGTTGCTGGGTTTTCAGACTCTGATTATGCCGGCGATGTGGACAGTAGGAGATCGATGACTGGCTATGTTTTCACTCTAGGGAGTTCTGTGGTGAGTTGGAAAGCAACTCTACAACCTACAGTCACTTTGTCTACCACAGAGGCAGAGTACATGGCGTTGACAGAAGCTGCTAAGGAGGGAATCTGGCTGAAAGGCTTGGTCAATGATCTAGGCCTACATCAGGATCAGGCTTTAGTGTATTGCGACAGCTTGAGTGCAATATGCTTAACCAAGGATCAAGTTCATCATGAAAAGACGAAGCACATTGATGTCAGGTACCATTTTCTGAGGAATGAGAAGAGAATCAGGGTGAAGAAGGTGGGAACTGCTGATAATCCCGCTGATATGTTCACTAAGCCAGTTCCAGAGAGCAAGTTCCAACATTGTTTGGACTTGCTTAATATCACCAGCTGGTGAGTTGCCCTAAGGGGCAGTCTGGGTCCTTCTTCAAGGACCAATCTGAGGCAGAGAACGTCTGGGCCTTTACGGTATGCGATGTTTATTGTAAACGGGCCTATCGTCTGTCTTTTTTGGGCTTTCAGTCCATTGTCTGTTTAGGGTTCCATGAGTCTCTTCATATACTCATGGAACGCCGTCCCCTGTAACCTAATCTGTTTTCGCTTCCTCTAATAAGAAATCTGGTTCTCTGCCCGTGGACGTAGGCAACACACCGTTGCTGAACCACGTAAATCTCTGTGTCTTTCTTCGCTATTATCGTTCTCGTTATAACACCCCTTATGAACCCTACCTCTGTTCTAGGCCGATAATTGCAGACCTACACCTCCGACGAGCCCAATCAGAACTCCGGTGAGTCGAATCGAAGCCCGACGATTCCGAATCCACTCGGTGAGCTTCTTCTTTCCCCCTTCTTCCCTTTCTTCTTGCCCTGTGTGTGTGTCGGTTTCGGAAATAGGTTGTCGGATCCCGGTGTCGTCGCCGGCGAGTGGCTCCTCTCCCTTTCCTTTCCTCCTTTTTCGAGCAGATGTTGAACGAAGAAGGTGAACAGTGTATTTTGGGTTTGGCTTCTAATTTGTGTTGTTTTAATCAGACCGGTCTGGCCATTTTATTTAAGCAAAACCGGTTTGGGTCCTTTTAAAACAAAAATCAGAATTGCCTTGGTGTGGCTTTGGGCTGGATTTTTTTTTGGGCTGGGTATGGTTTTAAAGGGGATTGGGTTTTCTTTTTATTCATGTTAAAATTTAGAAACCTTAAATGAATTTGGGTCTTTCTTTATACATCTGAATCTTGGGACCAACTTTTGGTAAAAATGTAAATTATACTTTAAGACTTATAAATATAGATATAAATATTAAGTTAAATTGAAAATCGAATATTATATAATATTATTGTTGAGAATTAAAAAAATATCTTAATTGGACTTGGATTTGGAAAAGAATTTGAGAAAAATGTTTTAAAGGTTGGAGTTGATTTGATATATGGAAATTGATTTAATAAAGTTAAAAGATGATTTTTGAGAATACCTTAACTTTGTCGAGTTGTTTTGGAATAATTGTCTTGAAGACTGAAGCTCGGTTTTCACAAAGGAATTTGAAACGGTTTTTGGGACTAACACGGGAATTATGTGCTCGATGACTAACTAGCATGATTGATGTGAATGATTGTCTAATATCATGACTTGTGTGGACTAATGACATGATTGGTTGACTAATAGCATGATGAGATGTTGAGTTATGTATCGTTTGTCTTATTGCTTATGAGCTATGGTGAATATGGTGAACTTGAGATAAATGGCAATGCTGATTATTATTGCGGAAATATGAATGTGGCTGAATGGAATGATGAGAATGATGTGGTCTTACAGAATGTGGCAATGAGATGAATGGTTGAACTTGATGGAATGATGATTACGATGTGGTTAATTTTATTGAATGATGTATGCTTTGAATGCTTGAATGATTAGACGTAGACTTATATATGTGTGTTGATATGTATCTAGGTGATCCTTAATCTATCGTAATGCTTACCTTGCTGTTCTGCACTACTAGGTAAGTCTCTTCGGAGCTTACTCAGATTGAATAGAGCTATTCCCTGCTTTAGGTGCATGATATACTAGGTGTTGCATTCATGATCAGCATGCCATGTAGTACAATGCTAGGTTGCATTGATCGTTGAGCATTCTATTTCTCTATGTGTATGTAAACAGAACGGCCGTTATATGTGAAGTAACTAGAGTCATTGCTAGGGTCATAGGGTAGCCCAGCCTCATCGGGTACCCTGAGTCAATCGAGTCATGAACTTCCTTATATTATGATATGCCTGCGGACTTTATTGTGGAGCGGGTTAGGCATGCGTGCCGCCCGATTATGAATGAATGCATTCACGAGCTGGCCAGTCTCCGCCCTATCGGAAGGGGGTGGAGGTAGGAGAGGGATATACCACTTGGTATTCTGTGTTAAGGCCTTATTATTATTATGCACTTGATCTTAGGAGCATGTTAGTGTGTTAATATCCCGCCACGCATCTAGAAGCATCTTTATTAGGAATAGCGTATATGTGTGCTTAGGGTTGGGATGCAGAGCTAAAGTGGGCATCGATCTGATCCCGCCCCATATCAAATTTTTTAGGTATTCGTTATGCTTACTACTGTTGATGCTGATTTGAGTCCATGACTGCTGGGTCTAACATGGCGGAAAGAGAGAGTTGAGATTCCAACTTCACCAATTTAATTACAGCTCGAATTTGAATGGTTGATCATATTTTGACCCGGCCCTGCCGTGACACCCCTTTGTATTATGCTTTACTTCCGCTATTTGTGTAACCTTTGGTTTCCACGCTTAGACTTATGACAGGTACAGGGGATTTCCCCGGGGATTCCAACGATCCCTTCGAATTTTGGGTAGGAAATCCCACTTTAAAATGTTAGGATAGAATTTCAAAACTTCAACCTGTACTCGGGGCGCAAGATCCTAACGAGGGGTTTCATCCCTCGAAACGTAACCCGAGAATCATAATCTCGGGCCGTTACATGCGTGCTCTGTTGTACCCACAATTTTTGATCAATTTTGCTGTGTAGATCTATTTTCTGCCTTCTATGTCTGCAAGATTCATGCCCTCAGCCACTGTGCAGCTGCTGCCATCCCGCCCCAGACCTACCGATCACCAACTGCGCCTAGCCTCGTCGCCCCTCCCTTCATCACCACCTTCTAAATTACTTCCTAATTCAGCCTTAATTTGGCTCTAATTGCTGGAATCTTTAAGTAATTTGTAAGTTTTTCTCTAATACTTCCTCTTTTGCATCAATTTGTGGAACATTTGATAGAATTTAATCGTCAATTGATGAAATTGATTTTTCTCTAATACTTCCTCTTTCTTCCCGTTGAAATTCCTTTTGTTAATTTCAACTATTTATTTATCCTGTGTTTATTTTGTTGGGATTTTCACTAAGATTTCAGTATCGTATTTGAATCACGTATCACTCTTTCAAATCTCCAAGGGGTTGGTACACAATCAAATCCCTAATGTTCTTAATTAGCTTGCTTAGTTCCCCTTTGAAACACACATTTACTCAAGTTGTATGCTGAATTCATTGTTTGTTGAATTTCCTTTTTGCTACATGTATATGTGTTGAAATCATCTGTTTGTGCTGAAATCAGTGCTGGACAAGGTCAGGAAGATTGCTCTCAATTTGACTCACATGGCCTACTTATTGTTTTAATTATAGGTTTTAACTTTTAAGGGTGAACAAACTCAAGCTTATTGGATTTGTGGTTGGATATTTAAAATTTCAGCAATTACAATAATTTATGGTTAATTTGTTATGTGATTGAGTTTGCTTTGTTAGAGTTTCGATATTGGCAATTTCAGCAAAAAAAATTTGTGGGATCTGAAATGCTGAAATTAATTTTTATTAGCAAAATTCGTTATACTGAAACGCGAAAGTTAATTCTTATAAATTAATTCACTGTTAGGGTTAAAGTCGGATATCAAATGTTGTTTATGCAATTTCAGCATATTTTCCCCCCCATTGAAAACAGGGGTTGTTGAAACCGAATGTGTTGAAACATGGATTTCAGCAACTCCGTTTCAGCCAACAACGCGGTAAAAAAAAACATTGAAATAGGGGTTGCTGAAAATCGTATGTGCTGAAACCCCTGTTTCAGCAATGCAGTAAAATAAAAATAAAAAACTGAAACAGGGATTGATGAAACTGCATGTGCTGAAACAGGGGTTTCAGCAATTCTGTTTCAGCAACTTTGGAAACGCAAAAAAAAAAAGAAAAAAAAAACCGAAATAGGGGTTGCTGAAACCGTATGTGCTGAAACAGAAGTTTCAGCAATTCCGTTTCAACAACTCTGGAAACGCAAAAAAAAAAAAACTAAGAAAAAAAAAAACTTGAAAAGGGGTTGCTGAAACCGTATGTGCTGAAACAGGAGTTTTTGGAATTCTGTTTCAACAACATGGAAAAAAAAAACTGGACAAAAAAACCGGGAAAAAAAATTGAAACAGAGATTGCTGAAACCGTATGTGCTGAAAAAGAAGTTTCAGCAACTTTGGAAACGCGGCAAAAAAAAAAATGAGGCAGGAGGGGGGGCATGTGAGGGGGGCATAGGGGCCAAGGGGGGCGGTGGACATTTTGCTAATTTGGAGGAGGTGGGAGCCATTTTCCTAATAAGGTCAAAAAATTAGGACATCCTAGTAATCACCCCTTAAATCATGGCCGATTTGCAGAAATACACCAAATCGGTGTTCGGTTTGCAATAGTATACCCATTTTCTGAGAATAGCAAAAAGAGAATAGGTGGGTCATATGTGCTAAAAAATAGGCTATTTGTGCTAAAAAATAATGATTGAATTTACTTTTAAATTTAAATATAAAAATCATTAAAATGAGTATTATGAATGAAAAGAAGATTAAAAATATCAAATATATATATATATATATATATATATATATATATATATATATATATATATATATATATATTAAAATAATGTTTTTAATATATTTTTCTCGGAAATTTAAGAATAATAAAACTAGTCGGATGAAATTCATTGCCTTATTAAGAGAATCAATTATTGACAAGGATATATTTGTTGTTGACAGGATATATGTTTTTGATGACAAAACAAATATCTAATAATGACAGGATGTGGTCTATAATAGGGAAGAGAATAAAGATACGATTTTATCCATACCATAATTAGAAATTAAAGGTCTGCCCAAGGTGACAAAGTTATTTGTTCCAAATGACAGAAAAAATGTTTATAGTGACAGGTTTCATGTTGATTCTGACATGATTAAACCTATAATCGAAGAGAGAATCAATGAAGTTATGGTCAATCATATCTTCAGGATTATTAATCATATTTACAAACGGTTGTCAATATATATCTTCAGGATTATTATCCATAGTGACAGGATAAATGAGGTTCTTGACAATCTTAAATATGAATACTAACAGGATATGATCAAAAATCGGCGGGAGATTGTGTAAAGATTGCGCCGGATTGCTCGCACAACGACGGAGGGTATGTGCGGCGACGGTCGGGGCGCTTGTCTATTCTAGTTAGAAATTGGGATTGGGTCGGTCGAGGGCGCGGAAGTGTAGGCGTGGGCGACGGAGCCGGAGACGCGAGCTATGGTTCGAGCGCCGGATACCTGGGGTTGGGGCTGAGCGCCGGAGACCTGGGGTTGGGGCCGACGGAGCCGGAGAGGGACGGGGTTGGGTGTTTTTGTTTAGGGTTTGGATTGAGATTTGGGGGTCGGGTCTATCAGTCCGGATGAAGGGGATTGAGATTAAATTTTTTTTTACTTCCAGATTATTATTATTATTATTTAATATAATTTAAAAATATCAGAAAATTGAAAAGTACTTAAAATATTTAACTTTTTTTTTCCTGATTTTTTGGGGTGGTGGGTAGTTTTGATAATAAAATAAGATATTTTTGCAAATTTTCATATATTGATGCAACTGTTTTCAAACATAGGTATTTTTACAAACCAAATATCAAAGTAGGGTATTTACTAATAATTCCCCTTAAATCATTTATAGTTTGTTTAATTGTCCATCGTATATTTAATTTATACTATTAAATGTAAAAATTATTAAAATTTAATTATTTAAATATCAAAATTACTTAACTTTCAAATAATTTTTAAAATGAGACATTAATTTCAGCTTCTCTCAAACTAAGTAATTTTTTTTTTAATTTGATGTGATATTACATTAAAAAAATATGTATTTTATTTCTTTACTATGGTTTATAGTCATTTTTATAACTTAATTATTTTGAACTTATACATGAAACTTGATATTCAAAATAAAATCATTGGATAAAAATATAATTATAATTATGTTGAAGTTTTACTTTTATATTAAAATTTTAATTATATTTTCTATCCAATAATTGTAAAGTGATAAATTTTCTAATTATTTAAGTTTAGTATATAATTAAATTTTAATCTAATTTCCACTCAATAATATTATATTCAATATATTATGGACACTCAAACAATATTTAAATGATTTGATGGGTATATAAACAATTTTGAAAATTTGATGGATATATACCCAATTAATAAAATTTTCATGGGTATATACCCAATTTCGCCTTAGTATGGTAATAGTATCCTTCAACCCACTATTTCCTTATTTTAATAATAAAAGTCCTAGCTAGTATCGGTGAGTAAAAGTGGCCTTATGACTATATTTTACAAGTAGTATAAGTGGCCTTTACATGTAATTCAGCAAAAAAAAATCAAATCAATTTGATACAAATATAGATGAACATATAATACAGTAATTTGAACCGCACTTGCTCTCTTCCTTTGAATTGTCTATCAAATTTTCTTCATTAATTCCTTCATCCTCTCCTCATATTCCAAAGACAAAGATAGGTATTTCCAATGTGACGAGCGGAATCTATATCTATCTATCTATATACATATACTAAAACCGATGCAGTGTTGCCTGCGTGGCGGCGTGTGAATGCATCCGCTTACGTGGCGGCACGTGAGTGCATCTCGCAAAGCTTTCTCCCATCAAAAAGGAAATATAATAAAAATAATAAGATAGTTCTAATCTATATAATTAAAAATAATTATTTTATTTTACCATTAATTCATATAATTAAATAGATGGAATATCTTATATACAAGACTACAAGAGTAAATATTATATAAGGAAATAATTATATCAATATAATTAAACACAATAATAGTAATAAATTTGGCATATATAGATATACAAATTGCCATATAAGTGTATCTCCATCTGGATTATAAATAATCTTTCCAATGGACGTTTTATATATAAATTTGGCATATGGACGGTTTATATATCGATTATTTTTGGTAGAAAGAATTATTTATAGCAAAATTAATTATTTCATTGTTATTTTATTTATATCTATATTATTTTTTAGGAGAATGAGTTATTTAGATCTAGATTAATTTTAATCTTATATTTCCAGTTATTAGTTTAATTATCATAATGTAATTCATATTTATTTATTTATTTTCATATTTATAATAGGATTTTTTTTATAGATAATAAGTGAAATTTTATAATATTGTGTTAACATATTCCCGTGCAGGGGACGGGGCATACACTAGTTCTATTCTATTCTATATACCTATAATAAAATCGATGCATTGGTGCATACGTGGCGACGCATGAGTGCCTCTGCATACGTGGCGGCGCGTGAGTGCATCTCGCAAAACTTTCTCATGTCAAAAAGGAAATCTAATAAAAATAATTATTTTATTTTACCATTAACACATATAATTGGATAGATGGAATATCTTATAAAAGAGTAAATACGGAGTATTATATAAGGAAAAGGGAAATTTGCTAAAATGACCCTCATATCCGGAAGGTTTGCATGAGTAACCTAATCCGGAAAAAAATTGCACAAAAGTGCATATCCGCTTGACAAGGGGAGCCGGTAGCAGGTCTCCCTGTGGGGTACAGCTGAACTCCACTCTCGGTTTCATGTACAGTGAGAGAAAGAGGGAGGGAGACATCTTTACTCCTGAAAAGCAAAGATCAGTGAGAGAGGAGGGAAAAAGTAGTTGATGCAGTGGCAGAGGACAGAAGGGAGAGACAGAGAGACGGAGAGAGAGGGAGAGAGAGAGGGGTTAAATATAAAAGTGTAGGCTGAGAGGACATAGAGATCAGTGGGTGAGAGTGTCAGTGAGGGGGAAAAAGATTCTTTCAACTAAATTATAAGTCTAAGAGAAAACCAATTGAAGAAGGAAGGGTCCGGAGGGTTTATTTTAAGGATCACGTGTAAGCAGTAAGTTGTAACTAGACATTCATATTAGATTAATATGTTACATATTGTATTTCACTGGACACGATTGTAACTATGAAAAACACAGGTCATTAACTACTATTATCGAATGGAGAAGATTTATGGGAGAAGCAGATTCTCTATAATGACATATTGTTTTATGTATGAGCAATATCGAATGGAGAAGATTTACCCATATTTGGATGCCATGATTTCGTTATTTCCGGCCGACACTAGCATGTTTTACCCATATTGGAATCGAATGGATAAGAGTGACAGTGAGTGATGCGTTGTAATTCCCAACGACTCGAATTGCTCGGATCTTGCGTCGTCTTAAGATGAATCTTGACTCGTTTGTGCGCGATATTGATTGAATCTCGATCCACCGCTTGAATCAGCCCTCTCGGCCCCGGGATCGGCCAATTAATTAACAAATTGTTAATCAATGGTCAACAATTGCGGCTGTAGGCTTGATGCCATGAATTCCAATACAACGTACGAATTTGATCCCAATTGGAGTCAACGATGACGGCTTGACTCAAATTGCCAATCAAACTTAAAATTCGATCGGAAGGGAGGCGTGAGATGTAGAACACAAGAGAAGGCGTGAATCCTTAGGGTTGAATAAAGAAGAGAACGCTTAGCCAAGCGCTCTTCTATTTAATTCAACGTGAGAATAAAAGATGACAAATACAACTTAAATAGGGTTTGATAGTAGATGAGAGTGGTTCCTCGCAAAGGAAACCCTAGTTCTCTCATTTATCTAATAAATTAAAATAAACATAGATAAATATTAAAAATATCCCATCTACTTAAATATCCAAAAATAACCATAAGTAAGGAAATATCAATTTCCCCACTTTTTATTCAACAACTAATAAATGAAAATAAAGAAAGATATAATAAAAATATCCCAAGACAAAATCCAGCAAGACTAGGCCCAGTCGATATCGAGTGACACTCACTCGATATCGAGTCAGGCTAGACGATGTCAAGGCGGAATGAAGTTGCACACCAAAAGCTTGAGTTCACGGTTGATCTTTGAGCAATGCGAGCTTTCACCGTGAATCGTCTTGTCGTCGGAAATCATCGGATCTTGATCACTATCATTCTCCTTCACTTGATCACGATTAGTCCTCGAATCATCGTCGGAAGGATCATCCGGAAGAAACAAGAAGAAATCAGCGATCTTTGGCCTGGGTGAATCCGGAGGGATCTTGAAGTGCAAAGGGCGAATAGTGAGAGCCCTTTTCTCCACGGATCCCTTAAGGCTAGACGACGAACGCGTCGGGAACGGAGATGGAATCTTCACTACTGGAGAAGACACAGGTAAAACAGGAGCTGGAGGGACTGTGGTCGCGGGTGCTGCCCCAGAAGCCGCGGGCGCGGAGAATCCAGGGGCTGTTGTTGCAGTGGCCGCGGGCGCGGCTCCTGCATGTGGCCGCGGGCGCGGCCTGCCTAGGCGGGCTGCTCGTTTTGGCGTCGTCCTTCTTGTGTGCTTGGGCCACCTTTTCGGCTTGTTGTTGGCGCTTTCTTACCTGATCCTGCAAAATAGCTTGTGGAGAAAGGGGTAGAAGAGTAACTCTTCTCCCATCATAGTTAAAGGAATAGGTGTTCAAGCGACCATCATGAATGACTTGCCTATCAAATAACCAAGGGCGGCCTAATAGCATATGACTACAATCCATTTTAACAACATCACACAATACTTGATCATAATAAGACCCAATATGAAAAGAAACCAAGCATTGTCTAGTAACAAGAGTATCGGAGTTACCGTCGGTGATGCCGTTAAGACCGTATGGAGTACCTCGAGGTGTTGTAGCAAGGTGGAGGTAATCAACGACCTTCTCGTTGATCAAATTACAGCAGCTCCCTCCATCGATGATGACCGAGAGTGTGGCTTCCCTAACCACACACTTGGTATGAAAAAGGTTCTCCCGTTGATCGGTCGACGGTGCTTCTTGAAGAGTGAGGACGCGTCGATTGACCAAGCAAAGTGCATCGGCGAAGGTGTTGGGGTCGATGACGATCTTGTCCTCCTGAGACACATGTGCCGACTCCTCCACTTTGACTGAGCTACGGGGATCCTCGAACGCATGTTCCTCATAGTAGTAATCTCCGATGTCATTGAGCAACACCTTCTTCTTTTTTGGGCAATTCCGAGCGATGTGCTCCGTGCTATCGCACGTGAAGCACCACTGCTCATGGGAACGATCAAGCGGAGATGAGGCGGCAACCCTTCTTGTTTGAACTTCAAACCCTGTGCTAGGTGAGTCAGAGACTCCCTTGGGCTGCGCGGAAGAGTTAGGCACAAACTTAGAAGCATTAGAAGAAGTAGGTGCAGGAACAAACCTTCGACCAAAAGATGATTGAATCGACCTCTTCTCCTCCTGTTGTTGTTCATATAAGAGTTGCGCTTTGTGACAAAGTGTGTTAATGTCTCTAAAACTATGAATAGCCAAAGGATTACGAATAGAAATATTTAAACCAGCAAGAAACTGTCTACAAAGGGCTCCTTCAGTAAGAAAAACGTTCGCCTGGTGAGAAATTCTCTCAATCTCATCTCTAAACTCCATAGGAGTCCTAGTACCTTGGCGAAGGGTGGCTAATTTCAGCCTCATAGATTCAACATATTCCTCGGGTACGTGCCTCTTTTTCAAGAGGTAACGTAGTTGAGGCCATGTCTCTACTGGTTGCTTACCTTGCCTCCGACGGATGTCCCTTGTGCGAAACCACCATGAGCGAGCAAGGCCTGTAAGGTGAAGGGTTACTACCTCAAGTTTTTCCGTCTCAGTATAACGGAGGTGGTCAAGGATGTAGTCGGTGTGTGTCTCCCAAGCGAGGTATGCCTCCGGATCATTGGCGCCATCAAAAGTGTCAAGCTTTACCTTAACGTCTCGACGTTGGGTGGCTTGATCATTGTTGTGGTTCATGTCGGGGCGACCAAAGTTGGGGCGAGGAATCTCATCAAAGGCGTCATCGGCCTCCTGAAATGGGTCCTCAAGCATGGGCATGCCATCAACATCTCTATCGTTCCGCTGCTCCTCCCATTCGTCGAAGACCGGGTGGTCTCGAACGATAGTCCGATGTGGTTGCTGAGGAGGAGGAGCGGTGGTCCGACCCCCCTGGCGAGTTGTCTTGGCTGCAAAAACTTCATCATCGTCCTCGGTCTCGCCGGGAAATGGATTAGATTGATGTTTAGGAGTAAAATTTGAGCTATCATCTAAATGACCCTTACCATGTCTCTTACCGGTCGATGAAGATGGCCCCTCTATATGAAATTCAGCAAGGTTCCTTTCCATCAATCCCATCAATCTGTCGGTAAGTTGGGCGGTATTGGCGGAGAGCATCGACTCCAATCGTTTCTCCACCGCTCCGCTAGCGGAATCGATGACGAAGCGCATTTGCTCATCCGTTATAGCACCCGGTGGTGGTTGTGTGCCCGAGGTGGCAGACTTGTCGGAATTTTCAGCCATGTTCCTATATGCAATGTGACAACACAAGTAATCCGAACAAATAGGCAAAGGAACAAGCAATGCAAGTCTTTGATCCTATGAGTGATCAAATGTTTGAAAACATGCAAGTGAAGGAAAACAAGGCACTACTTGACAACCTACTCTGGACACAGAACTATACAATGATGAAAGTAGCAAGATATCAAAGCGCAATGCGAGAGATAGCCACAAAAAGAGTATGCAAGGAGATGCAATTAATGATATGCGGCTAGAATATGAAATTGCAAGTAATAAGAGAATGCAATGAATAATACAATGTGAAGCTCAAAAATTCAGCAACTAAGTAACATAAAGTGAGCAACACAAGGGCTAAGAAGTGCACACACTCCGTCGACTATTATCCGACGACGGAGTGTGTGCACTTCGGCATGTTTCTTTGTGGAGCTTAAAACCTAATAGATCATCAATATATAGCAAAAGATGTAAACTAAACAAACTAACAAAGAAAGTGAGTTACTAACTCACATAAATGCATGCAAGCAAGCTCTCGGCATGTTTCTGAATGTTTTTTTTTTTTTTTTTTTTTTTTTTGGTCTCGGCTTTCAGATTTTTTTTTTTTTTTTGAAGTAAATGCCAACAGATCCTACACAATTGCGAACAGATCAAATCAACAATTCGACTGCAACAGTGCCGAACAGAACAAAATAAAAACTAAAAATTTAAGTGCTAGATGATCTAAAAGTAAGCTAAAATAAATAAATTAGGATAAAGGCTTAACAAATTGGAAAAAAATTAGGGTTCTTTTGTGGTGCAAGATCAACAATCACAATCAACCAAGAACTCAATCATAGGCATGATATAGCAAAATAAGGCAATGAAACTTGCAACTAAGAACTCAATCATCTTCCAAGTTATAGATCCAACAAGTAAATCACCAACTAGTGCCAATTTTATGGGAAAAGATGCGAAATTGACGAAATTAATAGCAAATAAAATTGGCAATAGGGGCTGAAAAACTAGACACGAAATTAGATCACTCAAGTAAACGAATCAAGGCTTAAGACTTGTATAACCTTGTCTCCGAATACCAATTGATGCGTTGTAATTTCCAACGACTCGAATGATCGGATCTTGCGACGTATTAAGGAAATCTTGACCCGTTGTCGAATTGAGCGAGACCCGCCGATCGACCGACTACGGAGTGCCTTCGCCAATTCAAGTCAAATATGGCGACTTGACAAGACTTTCAATTGAATTGGAATGTAACTTTCAATTGAATTGGAATGTAACTATATATGATCGGCAAAGCAAACTTAAAATTGGTCAACAATTGCGGCTTGATCAAAAGTGCTAATTTGATCGGAAGAGAGACCTGAGATGTAGAACACAAAGAAGAGAACGCTTAGCTAAGCGCTTTTCTATTCAATTCAACGTGAGAATAAAAGATGACAAATACAATTTAAATAGGGTTTGATAGTAGATGAGAGTGGTTCCTTGCAAAGGAAACCCTAGTTCTCTCATTTATCTAATAAATTAAAATAAACCTAGATAAATATTAAAAATATCCCATCTACCTAAATATCCAAAAATAACCATAAGTAAGGAAATATCAATTTCCCCACTTTTTATTCAACAACTAATAAATGAAAATAAAGAAAGATATAATAAAAATATCCCAAGACAAAATCCAGCAAGACTAGGCCCAGTCGATATCGAGTGACACTCACTCGATATCGAGTCAAGCTAGACGATGTCAAGGCGGAATGAAGTTGCACACCAAAAGCTTGAGTTCACGGTTGATCTTTGAGCAATGCGAGCTTTCACCGTGAATCGTCTTGTAGTCGGAAATCATCGGATCTTGATCGCTATCAGTGAGGGGGCATAAACATATTTATAATTACATGGTAAGTTGAAGAGAAAAACCATGAAATAACAATAAAGTGGGTGGAGGTGAATTCTTGGGCCGACTAGTAATCGCGTAGTTGTAACTGGACACAACATGGCAAGGGTTATTTGTTATCATTCCCTCTAAGGAAAAACTATATCAATATAATTAAACGTAGTATTAGTAATAATAAAACTAATTTTCATAGTCATACTTACCAAAAATAGTAACAGATAAATATGTAATATTTGATATGTGCTATTTTATTTATATTTGTCTGATATTTGCTTGCCTTGACTGATTTGGTCTATCGGCAACCTTACTCTGTAATACTGCTCGGACTTAGTGGATTTGACTCGGTGCGTCCCTGCTGAGGCCCCGTGGAGTAGATCTTTGGATCTAACCACGTAAATTTGCTGTGTCGCTTCTCTTACAGTTTTGTTTGGTTGTTTCGCTCAAGAACCCTAATCTCTCACCTCCGATCTGAGAGGTAGAAGGTTTATATCGAATCTACAGTGGTATCAGAGCTTGATAGCACTCAGATCTAATCCTAGGGTTTACTGTTTTCAAGATTCTTCTTGAAACGTCTATTTCTTGCTTCCGCTTGCGTAGATCTGGTACTTACTGTTCGTTTTTTGCCTTAAAAATGGACAGTGCACTTCGCATAAAATCCTTCGATGGCATCATTGATTTCTCCATGTGGCAAATCAAGATGAAGGCCATACTGATCAAGGAGGGGTGCTGGAAGGCCGTAAAGGCAACCACACCAGCGGCAACTCCGGCTCCGGGAGTCAAAATCGATGGTGTCTCCGAAACCTCATCCTCAGAGGTCCCTAAGGACGGGGATTCCAAACTCAAAGGGATAGACGGCTTGGCGAAAGATCCACCAACGATTGACCCGGAGCTCGATGAGAATGCCCACGCCGAGATCATGTTACGGCTAATTGACGGCATAACCCATCAGGTGGTAAAATACACTTCCGCTTCCTCTCTATGGCATGCTCTGGATGAGCTTTTTCTATCTAAGTCCTTGCCCTCCAGAATCTCTTTGCTCTGTCGTTTGTTTACTTTTAAAATGAACACTACACTTACTCTGGATGATAATTTTGATAAATTTCTTAAAATGACTCAAGAACTTGAAAGATGTAAGGACGAAATAAAAGACTCTCATCAGACAATCTTGCTTCTTAATTCTTTGCCTTCCCAATTTGACAACTTTAAAGATGTAATCCAGTTCAGTCGAGATGACCTTACAAAAGATAAACTAATTGAATCTATCATTGAAAAAAATGAGATCATGAAAGTTTATAAAGTAAAAGGTCTGAAATCTGATAAAGTTGAAAAACCAGAGGTTCTTTTTTCTAAAACTAATGAAAATAACCAAAAGGGTCCAAAGGCAAAGAATAAGAAGAATAAGAATAATAAGTCCAAGCATGAGAAGTCTGAGAAATCTGATCCTAATGCTAAGTGCAATTACTGTGGCAATTTAGGACACTGGGTGAAGGAATGCAGAAAGAAAAAAAGAGCTGAAGAACTTGCTAAAAAGAATCATACTGATTTGTGTGCTGCTGTGCTTGAAAACATGAATGATTGCCTATCTGAGTTGTTCATGTGTGCTGACGTGTCTTTACAATTTGACCCTGATGTGTGGATACTTGATTCTGGTGCCACTATGCATGCTTGGTGATCATACTACTCTACATGTTGCTGGTACTGGTGATGTTTCTATGTGCATGCATGATAATGTGATTAGAACTTTTACCAATGTCAAATTTGTTCCCAATCTTAGGAGAAATCTGATTTCAGAATCCTCTTTAGAAGAACTTGGATGTACGGATGTACCATAGGTTCATCTAATGGGATCAGGACAGTAACCGTTAACAACAAGGTTATCCTGAGAGCCCACAGGATAAAGAAGCTTTACTACATCCAGTCCTCTAAAGTGGAACTGAATAAAGTTTCCTCCAAGGACTCTATGTCCCTTGATGAGACTCTTGATTTGCATAACAAACTTGGTCACATAGGAAACAAAGGCCTAATTAAATTGCATGAAACTGGGATAATACCTAAGAAACCTATGAGTATGGATTTATGTGAAAACTGTGTGCTAGGAAAAGCTTCTAAGCTTAGTTTTCCTACTTCTTCATATGCTGCTAAACTTCCTCTTGAATATGTGTGATAACTCCCTCCCTTGATGAAAATCGGAATAAGGGCCTGTTTGGTTCATTAAAAAAAAGCCCAACAAACACTTTGTTAGTGTTAGGCTAAAAAAAATGTTTGTTTCAGGCTTCAAAGGTATCAAAGTGTTTTAGGGCTCAAACAGTTCGGCCTGTTTTGTTACCCTCGATTTTTTGGGTGTTTTGCACTTTTGCCTGTTGTCTCGCTCAGTCGCTCCCCGACACCATCATTTCCCATCGAAGGGATCCGAAAGCTTCTCCCCGTTGATTGCACCTAGATCTCGTTCGTCGATTGCCCCACCATGTCCCTCCGATCTCTGTCTCGCTCATCGTCCGTACCTTGGTGTCGGTACGTCGTCCATCTTCAATCTCGTTCGGTGAGTCCTTAACCCTAGCTTCGCGATTTCACCTTCAATTGATCCAATTTCTACCTTCGATTCGAGGGGAACATCTTTCGTTGTGCTTTTCCTTCGGTTTTCCTTTCGAATACGAGGTTTTTGTAGTTTTTGAAGTTTCGAATCTGCATAAAAAAGGAACTCTCTAACTATCTCAAGTGTCGAATACGAGGTTTCTAAAGGTTCTGGCCTTTCAAATTGAGGTTTCTATATATACATATACAAAAGTTATCAAAAATGATATGTGTGTATATGTATTCCTTGTTCTTTCTGCCATTGTAAAACCACTTTCTAATGGATAATTCATTGCTGGTTTTTAATTTTTTTTGATGGCCTCTGATTTTACCCAACCAAACTGATCATCTATTCTGATGGTGAATCCAACTCCTTAATAATCTCTATGAAATGTGATGTTTGCCCAACTTTCAATTGAATTGCCTGCACTTCTTTTCTTGTAGAACCTGTAAACTTCTTGCTATTCCTCTACAGATTGAAGGAGGCCATGTTGTTGTTCTAGTTCCTGTTGTTTCATTGTACTTGCTGCTTATTTGTGTAAGTTGTTATTCTCTATTTGCACTATGTATGAATCTCTGAATGAGACTACTCTATTTGTACCATCTATGATTTTACAAGTTTTATTGTACTGTTTCCTGCGCTTGTAAGCCTTCATTTTGATTTTAAAATTTGGCAATTAATTGCAGTGATAGGTGGATGCAACTCGACATAAGAATTTAAACTTCTGAATAGTGTAGAGTTGATTTAATGCATTGCTTTGTTTCATTTGGGCAGTTAGGTTTTGATTACCACCTTACTAGACAACTTCAGATTGATTAGAGATGCCAAATTTTGTGAGGGGTTTAGAGGCTTCCTCTGCAATATGTCTGTAATATTAATTAATCAATTAATTTTCATATATGTATGTTGATGATGTTATCTTCATTTAAGTATTTTTAGTTTCTGTTTATAATTAATTCCTTACTTATTGTCAGCTCAGCTTGAATTTGACAAGGGTTATTCCTAATCTGCAATTGTATATTAGTTTAATGAGGTGATGATTGGATCCATTTTTTAATCTTATGAGTGTTCTTTAATAGGATCCATATTGACTAGAAATGGCAATTGCTTGGATTGAAAAGGCCAACACAATTTCACCTGAATATGGAAGGGAATTGGGGCAAAAGAGCTAAATAAATATTTTAAGATATAAGAAAATTAATTTGTTATACATATATTGAATTAATAATTTTTTATTTAGTTATACTAACCACAAATGCAGATGCAACATACAAAGGGAATATGAATATAAGATGCAACATGCAAAGGGAATATTTTAAGATATAAGCAAAAAACCATTTTTTATACATGTATTAAATGGAGAATGTTAACTTTGGCCTGTTGAATCTCAGTTGGGATTGATAGGTTTAGCTTCCCATCTAACTTGAGTAATAGACTTGGCCTGAGAATCTAGCTAACTGGTCATATGTGAGGCTCGGGGCGTTAATGGTCCTATTATAGGAAGCCTATAGAATCATTCTTGCTATGCGCTATTCTCCCTTTTCAATTCATTTCTCTTGTCCTAAATATTACAGAGTAAAAATTATTTAATTTTCTTTTGTTTACTTAATGTCTTGCAATGTATGATGTAACGAACTGTAGATATGTTTTAATTTGAGTTGGCAGTGAGCTCAGTTTATTCTGCTTGAGCAATTTGTATCAGATGGGCTCCTCTATATTTTTAATTTTTTACATGTAGTTTAAAATTTTCTCATGCTCTTGATGGTGTTTAATTGCCGGTGTTTAATTACTTAAGTTTCTACTGAATTATGAAGAATTGGGTTTCATTAATCTTTGTCTAATATTTTGATTGTAGGGTTTGGTTCCTCGCGCTAAGTTGCTTTTATCATCGGGAGGGACCTTTTTCTTGGGATTTTGGCCACTCATCCTCGTTACAGTTTATGCCTTTGTTGTTCTCTATATAGTAAGTACTTTCATGCTTTGTTTCCCGAGTCATTCTTCTTGCCTTTATTTTTTTTCCCTGTTGTGATGGTTCAGAATGAAAGAAAATAATAAATATGAACGTTAGGTGTTTGTCTTATAGCAACTTGAACAATTATGATATTATAATGATAAAATATGAAGTGGCTTGTCTTAATATTCTTGTGCCGTTGATGTTCATAATTGGTAGGATCTTGTAGACTTACTTTTTTCATAGTAAGAGTGTGAATTATACACTTACTTTTGGATCTATTTTTCATTTCAGAGATGGCTCGTAATGGATCATTGACTAGGACTAGAAAATTACAACAACTTCAGACAATTTTTGTCATAGTTAAAGAAGCAATATGTTTCAGATCTTCTCAGAAGGAGAAACAGCTGAGAATTTGAAGTGATTATGCATTTGGGGCTCGAGAAATAGTTTAAGTGGAGAAAGAACTGAGAGTTTGAATGATGTTCAGTTGGATACTGTCTTTAATTTCTGTTGGATATAACTTCTGTTAACTTCTGATGTGTATTGGTTTAACTTCTGTTACCTTCTGTTAACTTCCGGTGTGTATTCTATCCACTACTATTACCTTCTGTTAACTTCTGGTGTGTATCGTCTCAACTTTTGTTAACTTCTGGTGTGTAATGTCTTAGCTTCTGTTGACTTTTGTTAACTTATGTTAGCTTCTGGTGTGTATTGTCTTAACTTCTGTTAACTTTTGTTAACTTCTGTTAGCTTCCGGTGTGTATTGTCTTAACTTCTGTTAACTTTTTTTTTTTTGGAAATTGTCTTAACTTATGTTGGAAATTATCAAACTTTCTTTTGTGCTGCGCAATTAAATTTATAGGGTGTTATATCTTTGTTTTGCTGAAATTCTGAAGAAATCCGGAATGATTTCAATTCTAATTTATAGCAAAAAAATATATTCAAAATTGAGATTTATAGATCTCCAAGTTAGTGTCGATGATCATTTACAAATTAAAAATTACAAACATTGGGATTTATGAGATGATTAATCATATCCCTTTCCTAAATCAATTCAACCAAACATTCACAAAGGCAATAGGGAATTCAATGATTCATCTTCTAGGTCAACCAAACAAAAACACAATCAAACACTAATCCTTTCCTTTCCCTTCTCATAAAGGTAATGAATCTCTTTCCTTTCCCTAGCTCGAACCAAACGGGTCCTAAGTTTCAAAGGCCTTGACAGTATGTCTGTGTCAAAGGTCTTGGAGCTTTAACAGTGTTGATGAAATACAAAACCTGTTCTATTTATTATTATGTCCGAATATTATTTAATATTATTATATACTTCCATTATATTATTAACTAACCTTTTAGGAAGTATTTTCGAATTATTTCCTTCCTTGTGATGCGTGTTGAGAAGATTCAAATTGGAAAGATTGTGGACTTGAATTGTCCAAAGATAGAAGATCCAGCCTATGTCATAATCTTGTCTAGCCGTTGGAGAAGATCCTTGGCGCCGATTTGTCTCAATATAAAGAAGAAGGAAGATGAAGACAGATACACATACATTGAACACGAGCCTTTCATACACTCCAAGCCTTCAAGAGAAATCTGTCTTCGTGTGCTCTCTGCTTGTCCTAAGAGTCTGTTATTTTATTTCAAAGCATTTGAGAGTTACACAGTGAACTTATAGGATATATTCAGTTATAGTGTTATACTCGAGAGTTTGTAACTCGGGAAGTGAACACTAGGCTATTGATTCACTAAGTGTAAGAGGATTGTACTAGATAGCATAGAGAGGTGGGGCTCTTCTAGATTGGTCTAGGACTCCAAGGGAACGTGAGTTGACTAGATTGCAATTGTATAGGAGAGAGGCTTCTCGGGGAGCTATTAGGATCCTAAGTCTTGTGAATCAATAAAAGCCGGTTTAATCCTAGGGTTGTGGAAGAACCCTAGGCGGGGACGTAGGCCAAGTTCGTGCCGAACCTCGTAAACAACTCATCAAGTCCTTTGCTTTATTGCTTTACCTTATTTCCGCACTTGGTTCGATTTGTTTAACTTTGTGATTCAGGTTTTCAGAGAAAAGACTAAGTCTAATCTCAAAGGGTTTTGCACGAGCTTCAAAAGTCTTGAGACTATCTGCGAAAAACCGGCATACTCTATTCAACCCCCCTTCTAGAGTATTTATTACTTAGTTTTATATTATCGAACCTTCAATGTGCATTCTGATTTATGGGGACCTTTACCAGTCCCTACTGTTGGTGGCATGAAATATTTTATCAGTTTCATTGATCATTACTCTAGAAAGGTTTGGATTAACTTACTCAAAACCAAAGATCAAGCTTTTGAGGCATTTAAAACTTGGAAGGTGATGGTAGAAAGCCAATCCTCTCACAAGCTTAAATGCCTTAAAACTGACAATGGTTTGGAGTTCTGCAATCTTAATTTTGACAACTTTTGAAAATATAATGGGATAAAAAGACACCTAACTGTACCTGGTACACCACAGCAAAATGGCACAGCTGAACGTATGAATAGAACCCTGTTAGAAAAAGTTAGATGTTTACTTGTTAGTTCTGGATTGAAACCTTCTCTTTAGGGTGAAGCTGTTCATACAGCAGCCCAACTGATTAACAGATCTCCTTCTAGTGTTATTAACTTTGTTACTCCTCAACAAAAATGAACAGAAAAGCCTCCAAATTTATCCTACCTAAAGCCTTTTGGATGTGCAAATTATCCTTATGTAAATGAGAGTAAGCTCCAGCCAAGAGCTTTAAAGGGTATTTTTCTAGGGTATCCTGAAGGGATAAAGGGTTTCAGGGTGTTACTTTTACAACCTGGAGCCTACAAAGTTATAACTACTAGAAGTTGCATATTTAATGAGAAGGAATTCCCTTTAAAAGGTTCACTAACTTCTTTCTCTGAGTTAACCGGTACCCCACAACAGATAGAAGAGATCAGCAGCTGCATTCCACCAGAAGATGATGACTTCATAGATGAGTACGACACTGGAAGGCTCTACCATGTGACAGCTTCAACAAATCAAGGGGGGAATACACAAGAAGAAGAAAATGGAGACAAAGAGGAACTTGCCAAAGACAAAGAAGCTGTACACACCAGCTCGGAAGAAGTCACCTCTGAAGGTGACTCTGATGGCACGACACCAGCAGCCTCTGCTGGAACTTCCTCCTCCCCTATTTTAAATTCTTCTACTTCTCCTTCCTCTGGTGATGTAACCGGCCTGTCTAATGACTCCTTAACGGGGTCCTCTGTTTTCTCCTCAACCCCCTCGTCTGATATGCATGCTACTGACCATGTTGTGACTAACATGCCTAATTTGCATGACTACCAACTTGTTAGGGATAGAGAACCTAGAGTTAGCATCCCAAATAAGAAGTATACCAATTACATTATTGAATATGCTTTGTTGACTGCTGACACTCTTAGGAACCCTACCACTCCAAACTCTTACTCTGAAGCCATTAGAGATCCAAATGCCATACACTGGAAAAATGCCATGAAAGAAGAGATGGACTCAATGAAGGTCGATCAGACCTGGATATTGATTCCAAGACCTCCGAGAACCCGTCTTATAGATTCCAAGTGGATCTATAAATTATGGAAGGTCAAAAGCCTAGAGATCCTCCTCGGTATAAAGGCCGTTTAGTAGCCAAAGGGTTCTCTCAGAAAGAAGGTATATATTACAATGACATCTTTGCTTCCGTAGTCAAGTATAAAACTTTACGGTTAATGCTTGCTATGTGTGCTGTATTTGACTGGGAATTAAAACAAATGGATGTTAAAACTGTTTTCTTGCATGGGTCTCTGGATGAAACAATCCATATGAGACAGCCTAAAGGGTTTAAACACCTGACAAGGGATTTTCAGTCGCCTTAAATCCTATCAAATATAACCGACTGGCCTAACTAATGTAGTTTGGCAAGCACGGGTCGATCCCACAGAGAGTCTATGATTCGTATGCAAATCAGAGTGCGTCAACAAGAACAAGAAATAAAAGAGGGGAATTTTGGATGGGTTGAACTAACTAGCTAAGAAATAAAAGTAAACAAAAGTAACAAACTAAACAGCTTGAGGAAATGAATATAAGAAAAATAGCTTAGGTCAATCAATCTCAGCAATCAGGTTTGTTCATTGATCATCGAAATCGAATAGATAACTTCCTCTTGAATACTTTGTTGTGGAAAGACTAGGTCTTTTGAATCCAATTCCTTATCGAATATATCTAGTTAACAGGACAACCAGACCCTGAAAACCCTAATTATCAAACAATCTTAAAACTATCAAAATTCAATTCAATAATCGATGAAGTCTAAAGGAAATCAACAAAGATAATCGACGCGCACAACCAGTTATTGCATCAATTGCAAATCAATTCTCTATACAAATCCCTAAATCAATCAGTTTCAGAGATTTATCCTTTGCTACTCAAGAACATAGATAACTCAACCAGTAATTACCTATATCTAGCAATAGATTATCATGAAAAGACACCAGTTGATCAGACTAACGGAAATTCATGAAAACCCTAAATATTCAGCGCAGAGAATCAATAACATTCAAAGAGGAGTATTAAGAAATAGAAATCTCACAATAAAACTGCAAACCTGAAGCTTCGATTGATCTCCCTAAGGAAAGGAGTTTAGCGGTTTATGCTTCAAAAAGAAATTAAAAGCAAAAGTCTCCAATGGTGCTTCGTCCCCATTTCTATTCGATGGTAAAAACAAAACAAAAAGCCCCCCTGTTCATCCAGAACCAACGGTTCATGTCTTACCTTTGTTCCAAATTAAAATAATATTAAAAGAAAATTAACATCATTCATTAATCCATTGGTGTAACGGCTCTTTCTTGCAATGCACAGTTCCACTCGGCACAAAACTCGGGCTCGCAAAAGAACTCGGCCGAGTTATGTTGCCCAGGCCGAGTTATATTCAGCAGCCACATTTCAAGTCCAGATTTCGCTATTTTCAAGGCCGAATTTGGAAAAGTCGTAAACACGAAAGTTGTAGGTCTTCGAATCCTCTTTCCAACAAGTATAAGTACGCCCCGATCCGATAACTACAGCCTTCAAACGACTCGTTTTAGTGCAGCATCGCCAGCTTGGACAACTCCAATCCTTTACATGTTTAGCTCATCTCCTCGGCTCTCGTGCTCTTCTATTTTCGTTAAATCTTTGAGCATTGGCTCGAGCTTAGCTTCACCTCTTTGCAATCACCTGAAATCTTGCACAAAAATTGTAGATTCCGACTCTAATCGAAACATGATGAAAACATGAAAACTACTCTAAACTTGTGCAGTTTACCCTACCTAAACACATCTAAATGCCTATATTAACACTACCTAAATGCGTCTGATCAACACCCTAAATATCCTGATCATGTTTGCTTACTTAAGAGATCCATCTACGGACTTAAACAGTCCCCCAGGCAATGGAATCTTAAGTTTGATGATGTGATTCATAAATTATGCTTTACTAGAAGCAGCTATGAGACCTGTCTTTATTTTCAAAGCATTTCTCCATCTTCCATGCTTTATGTGCTTTTATATGTTGATGATATCCTCATTATCTATGATAGCATGCCTCATATTAGTACTACTAAAAGCAATTTGAAGAAATATTTTGAGATGAAAGATTTAGGGAGTGCTAAGAAGATTCTTGGCATTAATATCATTAGAAACCAACATAGAAAATCTATATGGTTATCTCAAGATGACTATACCCAAAAAGTCCTTTACCGTTTTCATATGTCCTCATCCAAACCTACTATCATTCCCTTAGGAGGGCATCTAGAATTCACCAAAAAGAGTTGTCCTTCCAAACCCGAAAGTGTCAAAGAAATGAGTAAGGTGCCCTACGACACAGTTGTAGGCTCTTTGATGTATGCTATGCTTTGTACGAGGCCCAACCTTGCTTTTGCCATCAGTGTTTTAAGCCGTTTTATGTCTAATCCCGGTTTAGATAACTGGAATGCTATGAAGTACTTGCTCCGATATATTGTTGGTACTAAAAATCTTTGTCTGCATTATAGTTTGCATGAATCTGCTACTAAGCTGCAGGGATATGTAGACTCCAACTACGCCAACAACAAATACAATCGAAAGTCTACTTCAGCATTCTACTTCACCTGGGCAGGCAACTACATTACGTGGAAATCTCAGCAGCAATCAATTGTTGCCTTATCATCCACAGAAGCAGAATACATTGCTGCCACAGAAGCTGCAAAAGAAGCGATATGGCTCAAAGGGGTTCTACAAGAGATTCTAAGAAAGCCGTTCAAGCCTGTTATAAACATGGATAGCCAGAGTGCGTTGTATCTGTGCAAAGACCCGATGTACCATGAGAAAACCAAACATATCGACGTTCGGTTTCACTTTATTCGAAAAAGGGTATCATCAGGCGAGCTCGATGTCCGGAAGATCAAATGCAATGTTAACCCAGCAGACTTCGGAACGAAGATCGTCCCAACAAACAAATTTCTCTTTTGCAGGGACTTTCTCCACCTCGGAGATCTTCCTTAGGCGCATAGGTACTGGGCCAATGATGAATCAGGATGTGATACTGACTCAAATCCACTAGAGTACTAACAGTTTTTTAATAGGTTGAATATGGTCTAGATTAGGAGGGCAAATTGTTAAGTCTTCTTAATCTAAATCATATTTAATCTAGGAGTATAGGAAGGTAGATAGACTAATATCGATTTTAAGTCGTAGGCAATTATTTAAACTAACAAGATATCGAGTATATATTATACACATATATTATATGCTTAAACTATATGTTAGAAGTGTAGTATTTTATACTATGCTCACATATATGTCAAATATATAGCATGAGTAGTATAATATGTACATATGATACTTAGCCTTATTCGTTGGGCCTATTTCATAAAGTCCACTCGGATGAGGCCCAGTAACTAGCCCTTCTGAAAGCCCGCATGCTTGAGACTCTTTCAGCTTCTAGGTTACTCCCTCGACGCTGCGTTTTGGTTAATGTAGCTCCGCCTATAAAGCTGAAGCACTGCTAGGGTTTCATATGACCTAAGCTCAGTTCCACCAAAGCAGAGAGAGAAAGAAGAGAGAGAGGCTTTGGAGAGCTAGGGTTTCCTAGGGGCTCCTCGGCGACGATCGTGAAGAAAGGCGACGTTCTAGGGCGTATCTCCGAGCGAGACTCTAGATCCCGTCCACAGCAAGGAAGAACAAGGCATCAGTCCCTCCATCGGCGAAGATCTTCTTCTCCGACGAGCTCCTTCGCATAGATCTGACCTGCACTTCAGATCTGGGGAGTGTTCTACCTTTTCTTGCTTTATACCTTCACTTTTCTCTTGTATCTTGTCTGGTATTTGCTTGCCTTGACTGACTTGGTCTATCGGCAACCTTACTTTGTAATATTGCTCGTACTTAGTGAATTTGACTCGGTGCCTCCCTGCTGAGGCCCCATGGAGTAGATCTTCGGATCGAACCACGTAAATCTGTTGTGTCACTTCGCTTACAGTTTTGTTTGGTTGTTTCGCTCAAGAACCCTAATCTCTTACCTCCGATCTGAGAGGTAGAAGGTTTATATCGAATCTACATGAACAAAAGAAACAACCACCTTTGCTACATTGGTGAAGTGAGTTGGGTAGTTTTGAATTCAAGTTATCTATGATCTGTTGAGTCAAGCAACATGTTCAGCAAATTTTGATAGTTCGGATCTTTAGTCATTTAAGTTTGATGTTATTTCAATTCAGGCCATTTAAGATCCTCGGATTAGGTCCTTCGGGTGGATTGGGTTCTTGCATTAGATTGTGTTGTGATTAGGCCTAAATCCCACCAATGGTTTAGTAAATGGTTGCAAGAGAGGAGTCAAAGAGGTTTACCTCATCTTTAGCAGAATCCTGGAAAATAACATCAGGGACGGTGGACAACGAGGGACGGTGTCCCCAGTTGCACAAGTCCTCCTCTAGAGGGCTTCCCACCTAAGAGTAAGCTTTCATGATTACTGACCAATGCAACTGTTTTAACAAAATAAAAATAAACACACTACCAGTAATTTACTAACTAAAGTAATTTAAGATGTTCACCTCTCTCCCCGAGTCTTTTAATAGATGGAAGCACCCAGCAAGTTCAGCAAACCCACCAATATCAGCCTTGTCTTGACCAGTGTTATAGATGTGAATGAGACCAAAGTGTCCCACATCGGAAAGTTGAACATATTAAGCCCTAGTATATGAGTCGGTGGGCTACTCCTTCTATTGCCAATTGGTTTTAGAATGGAACCTCACCCGGCTTGTGTGCTAGGCTACTAGCGCATGTGCGCCCGTGCGCACGACCCCCGGTCATCGGTCCGAGTCGGAATTTGATATGGTATCAGAGCGGTTAGCCCAACGGCCCATGTCGATCCTGGTCTGGGTTACCCAGTTGTCCAAGTCTCAACTAGATGGTCATTCCTAGCTGGACTTGCGAGGGCGTGTTATAGATGTGAATGAGACCAAAGTGTCCCACATCGGAAAGTTGAACATATCAATTGCGGGGGCGTGTTATAGATGTGAATGAGACCAAAGTGTCCCACATCGGAAAGTTGAACATATCAAGCCCTAGTATATGAGTCGGTGGACTACTCCTTCTATTGCCAATTGGGTTTAGAAGGGAACCTCACCCGGCTTGTGTGCTAGGCTACTAGTGCATGTGGGCCCGTGCACACGACCCCCAGTCATCGGTCCGAGTCGGACTTTGATAACCAGATACAGAAGCTCCATGCATTAACTGTACTCCATCCTGTTCTTCCACGCTCTCATGTCCATTTTGTCTACAGTGAACACAGTTCATCTTTTCATGGATCTCAGACCTACAGAAGAACACCCAAACAAGTTTTACAGATGAGATGAGCCAGTATAAAGAAAGCTAACCATATCAGGAATACCCATTTGCAAACAACCAATTTCGCTCCAAATTAGCATGGGCACAGACCTTACACTTTCGATATTATAATTCCTATCTTTCTTTATCATTTGCTTTAACTTATCAAAGAGCATAACTGCTTTAGTTGATTAATGATTGAATTATCAAAGAATATTTAGAATGACACTTACATACTACATACAAAGAAAACGTTTAAAAAAGTCACAACATATTGGTATTTTGAGTTGAAGAGGATTAAGTTCAACGGATGAGCATAATACCTAATATTTTCTTCAAAAGAGAATATATCATGTAGATCCTCCATAGACAGGCTTTCTACGGTCTTAAGCAAGCCCCTCGAGCTTGGTATGAGAGACTGTCCAAGTACCTTCTTGAAAATGGTTTTCAAAGAGGCTTGATCGACAAAACTCTCTTCATCAAGACCCGTGAAAATGATCTTTTGGTTGTTCAAATATATGTTGATGATATACTTTTTTGTACTACTAACAATTCCCTTTCCAAAGAGTTTTCTGAGATAATGTGCAGGGAATTCGAAATGAGTCTCGTGGGAGAGCTGAACTTCTTTCTCGGTCTACAAGTTCATCAAAAAAAGAAGGGCATCTTTCTAATTCAAGGGAAGTATACCAGGGATCTGCTCAAGAAATACAAGATTGACCGATCTAAAGTAGCAAAAACCCCTATGAGTTCAACACTCTTGATCAAGATAGGAATAGTAAGAATGTGAACCAAAAGGAGTATAGAGGTATGATTGGTTCAATCCTCTACCTTACTACTAGTAGACCTGACATCATCTTCCGTGTATGTATCTCAAGATCTTGGCCTCTGATATCCCAAGCATAGTAACTTTCATCTAACAGGCTATTCAGATGCATATTTTGCAGGCTATAAGGTTGATAGAAGAACTACGTCAGGGTGTTGCCAACTCCTAGGATCATCCTTGATCAGTTGGCACTCTAAGAAGCAGAATTCAGTGGCTTTATCCACTGCTGAAGCCGAGTACATTGTTGCAGGAGCTTGCTGTTCATAGATTCTTTAGATAACACAACAACTCAGAGATCTTGGCATTGATCTAAAAGGTATTCTTATAAAATGTGACAACACTAGTGCTATCTCCATTACAAAAAATCATGTGCAGCACTCGAGAACTAAGCACATCGATGTGAGACATCTTCTCATACGAGACCATGTGGAGAAATGTGATGTATCAATATCTTTTATCTCTACTGAATTTCAATTGGCTAATATCTTCACTAAATGACAAGAGGAAAACCTGTCGTTGTTCTTGCCAAAGAATACTCAAACTCACAACTAGTATAGTGTGTAAGCAAGCGATCGATCCACAGGGAAATCTATTCAATTCAAGTATAATTCTAATCGCTGATAGAGAATATGGGGGGTTTTTGGTGTGTAAAAGGTCCGCCTTTTATCAAAGCGGAAGTAAGCAAACAAATTAAATAGATTGTAGAATGCAATGGAGAGAAATAGGTTCACCTACAATTTATTACTTCGATTGATGAATTTGATCCTTGTTTCAGCCTCTAGTTCTTGTCTTTTCCTATCAATGTCCTTGTCCAGATCTTAGGTAAATTACTAGTCCTACGAGTCATAGCAACCCTTATCTCTAAATAACCCTAACACGGTTAAGATTCAACCTAGAGATAGCATTAAGATTATGAATTAACCAAGGTACACATAATATCAAGCTACAAGTCGATATTCAGTATGTATTCAACTTCCTACAAATCCAATTAGTCCTACGAGTCCTAAAGGGATATGATTGCCACTTGGGTTAAGGTTCGCTACGAGGAATATACAAAACCCTAGCAATTGAATGAATCTACTCTAACTAGTCGGCCAGGCCAGAGAGAATAAAACACATTCAAGCAATTAAGCACAAAGAAGTCAAAACATTGGAATAGGAATAAGAACTAGATTAAGAAACTCACAATTCAACAATCAAAGATCCAAACTGTAGGCGAAACCTTGAGAGTTTAGTTGCTCATGCTCAACGATGCTCTCAACAATGGAATAAAGTGCATAAAGTGTATGAAAATAATAACTAGAAAAGCCTTAAATAGTCTTTAGAAAGTCGGCCAAAGAAAAAAACAAAAACCCTAATTAAAGTCCAATTTTGAACGGCGTGTTTCTGCGAGGGCTGGGGGGCAGCCAACCCAAGCCGCGGGGCGGCCGGCGATCAGCGAAATCGCTCGTCAGAGGTTCGGGCCGCGGGGCGGCTTTTACTGTTCACAGCGATTTTTTCGTGTTGAATTTGGTCTCGATGTCAACATAAAAGTTGTAGATCTCGAAGAGAGCTTTCCAACGCATGGTTATAATAGTCAATCGGACCACCGAGGCCTCCAGAAAGTGCGAAACAAGTTCAGCATGTCTGGCGACAACTTTTGATGACTTGTTATTCACTTAGGCTCTCGAAATTCGACTCCGCTCCCGTGCTCTTCACGTTTCTTCCTCAACTTGAATCTTCCTTCATCCAAGAGTCTCCTAATTCCTCGTTGGATCCACATTTACCTGAAATTAACCATAAAATTGCATAGATTCCGACTCTTCCAACACCACAGGTAAACATGTAATTGTAACTAAAATATGCACTATTCACAACTAAATTATGCTAAATGCATTCTATAATGCAACACTAATTATGCTCTATCACTAAACCTCTGCCTCAAGATCGATTCAACTTCATTAGATTGGAACTTGGTATGCTTAACAGGGAAGCACTTTCGTAGGGGGAGTAACTGTTGATAGAGAAAATCGAGAATGCAAACAGTAAGTAATTAAAGTAAAGCAAAACGATCGAATCCCAACAAATAATGTTCAAGACTCCCTCCGATGTAGTAAGAGAAAGTCAGGTTCGAATCCACGAGGAAGCCGGTCAGCGGATCCTAGGCAGCGGTGGAATCTTACGGACAGAAGTCGACTTACAGGTTAGTCGACAGAAGATCGAACAAGTCGATTCACACAGCAGCAGTCACAGGATGTTTGTCGATATTGACCAGGCTCTACTCGATATCGAGTAAAGAAGTCGATGTCGAGGAAGGCTTTGTCGAGTACCTGCATAGGAGAAGCTACGGCGATCTGGGATCGGGGATCAGTAGTCGATATCGACCAAAGTTGGTCGAGATCGAGGAGTAACAGAAAGTAAAAAAAACAAGCAATTTCGGATCGTAACTTGATGAATGAAAGAGAACTTCCAAGATTAGGGTTTGCGACAACGATTACCATGAAAGTGGAACATAAATTATAAAAGGTGGTGACTTTATCGATAAAGGAGAAGGCTTTCACCTAATCCGACAAGTAGGATGACAGGCCTAAGGTCGTTATGCCAAATTGATAGTGTCTATTTTAGTCCTGATTTAAGTAGATATTTGCATATCATTTTAGAGCATTTTTACATGTTTTATACTTAATTTCTATTATTTGTTATTCGGAGTCTACACTCGTGTTTTATTATAATTCAGGTATTTTGGAAGAAATTTGGAGATATTGTCAGTTTGCCGTTACCGTGAGCACAAAGCTGTTCGAATTCTGAACATATTTCACAAGGAGGATTGGCCCAATGATTGCGGGCCAAACTACAAGCTGGACCGGGCTGCTAGTAATCAAAGGAAGGGAAGGAGCCACGTGATTATGCTGCTGTTATGCTATTATTATTATTATTATTATACATTATATATTTAGGATTAAATTAGATAGAACATTAGATATTAATATTATATAGTAGATTAGTTAGATGAGGATATCAATTCCATATATATACATTCATACGGCTTATGCCGTGTGCAGAGGACCGTAGCCGACTTTAGTTTCAATTCTAACCCTAATTGTGTTTTGTCTTATTTTTATGGAGATCTAAACTCTTCCGTTACGTCTATGGATTGAAGCTTTGGTTTGATAAAGTTGTGAGATTTCTATTCTTGTTCTATTCCTATTGATTCGTATTGATTCTTTTGCGAATATTGTTGATTTCTTCTAGTCCGCGCAACTAGTAGAGATTATTGCTAGGATTTTGTAGATTCCTCGTAGCGAACCTTAATCCATGGTAGCAATCATGCCTTTTTAGGACTCGTAGGACTAAACTGGTGTGTAGAGAATCAATTACATGTTAAATGCTGACTCGTAGCTTGGTGTTGCATGTATCCTGGTTAATCCTTAATCTTAATGCTACTATTAGGTTAAATCTTGACCGTGTTAGGGTTATCTAATTAGTAAGGGTTACTAGGACTCGTAGGACTAGTAATTTACACAAGATCAGGACAGGAACAATAATAGGATGAAAAGAGAACTTGAAGAAGAATCGATGATCAACCAACCAAACTAAAGTGGATATTTGTAGATGGAACTATTTTCTCAATTGTTATCTCTACTAACTTGTTTATAGTTTATTTTCTCATCTTCAATCACCAAACCCCCTCTTTCCTACTAATTGGTAAATATACATTGCTTAGGAATACTTGATTCTCTGTGGGATCGACCTCTTACTTGCTTACTATACTAGTTTGTAGGTTTGAGTTATACTTTGATAGGAACAACGACAGTTTTCTCCTGTCAAATTTTGGCGCCGTTGCCGGGGAATCAAAGTTTATTTCTTTGTTTTGTGTGTTTATCAATTTTGTATATATCTAATTTGTTGTGAACCTATCTTACGGTTCATAACACCCTTGCTACTAACTTTTGAGATGCTGAGGTTATTGCAGTTTGAAGGTGAGAACTTTCACCAATATCTTACCAGATTGCAGATATATGTTGACATTCGTGATTCAAGGGGTTATCAAGACAGCATCCGAGATATGATTGTTTGTATAATTGACGGGATGACTGCTGAGACACGAGCGCTTGCTAAGTACATGAGTAATGGAGGCCTAGCACGGTTAGGTTTGTCGGGGTTGTGGGATTTTTTCTGTTACATGGGTTACCATGTTGAACAGGAAGAGTTGCTCATCACGTCTTATCCACCAATGGAGGACTCTATCACACACTTGGATGATGAAATCCAAGCCCTTACTCAAGCAATACAGGAGAATGCTGAGAGGATAAAAAACTCGGGGGAACAACTGAGCCAACTTATTCAAACATCGAGCGAGATGATAGCAAAGCAGATAGTAGCAGATCAGATGGCCACTCCGCAAGTTGATAAAGAAAGCCAACCGATCCTGCCATCCCCTGAGACATTGAAAGTTGCAAGAATGGAAGATCATGTCGAAGTCATTGTGCTGAATTCATTCCCTCCTAGTTGGTTTCAACATGATAATGGTGGTCAGAACAAGGAGGAATTGTTCACGGATGACGACAGTTTCTTTCACGATGGAGAAGAGGGATCGGTGCTTCCTGATATGGAATCTCATGAGTCGACGCATGAGGTTTCATATGTTGTGTCTCCTACTCCATCCGATGCATTCATTCTGAGCTCCACCGTTGATGAACCATGTCTAGAGCCACCTGCTGAGGCTCGAGAGGTAATAAAGGTAAACTTTTGCAATTTAGAAGGTAAAAGTGATTATTTTGATCCTTTTATTTGTTACTTTGAAAATTCACCAATGGAACTGAATTGGTGGTATTATATACCCTCTCCAAAGTGTCATACTCGCTTGTTGGGAAAATTGAAACAATTCTTAAATTCGTTATTATTTAGTTTCAATTTATTTGTATGTAGTGCATGTTTGCCTCATAGTTGTGCACAAAAGTTTGATAGGTTGAAGAGAGCTTTGACGATGTCTGACGAACCGAGGTGAGTAGTTTATAGCCTTTTCTTTTCGTATTATAGATTAGTTTTTTTTTTTGGTTAATTTCCAGTTAGGATTATTTATTTATTTTTAATTTCCAAAAAAAAAAAGAAAAAGGAACCCTTTCCCGTCTCCCTCTTCCTCTCCTTTCTACCCGTCTCAAAGCCGCATCTGCTCTCTTCCGCCCGCCTTCAACACCATCCCCTTCTCCGGCGTCTGTTCTCCTCGGCCTCCTCTCGCCGTCTACTGCTAGCAGCCACCAACAATCACCATTCCCGTCTCGCCTTGTCCCCTTCTATCCTCTGCCTCTGCTGTCCCCCATTCCGGCACCCTCGTCTTTCACTGCTAGTCACCACAAACAAGGCCACCGACGAGGCTAATTCCCCCACCGGCATTCATCACCGGCGCCACACCAGTAGCCACCCTCGTCGCCATGGTTGCTGTTGCTCCGTGTGGCCGTGATCCCTCTCCAACTCGACTCCAATTTCGGTTCGGTAAGTGCAGGTATGTCATCCTTTTCACCCTTTCATGGATTCACTGATTCTTTTGATTTATCGAAGAGGATGATGAATTGATGTGTTGAAATTGATCATATCTTATTTTCGATTGTCGTTACCTACATATTCACTGAGCTAGTTGTTACTGAATTTGATTTTGGGTTTTTCTGGACTGATTTTGTGCTTAATTGGATGAGGATTGATTGTGATCGAGTTCGATTGTTGTGGACTGGGTGAATGCCTGATTTTGCTTCATCTTTGTGATTGAAATTGTTGAATTGGTAATTGATAATGTACGAGGAAGTCTATTGTGCTGAACTGATGCATTGTTGCTTGTGTTCACCTTGATTAGGGGGAGTAGTGCTATGATTTTCTGGCTTTTGAGCCTTCTCCTAGACTACATTATGTGTAATATGTGGTTTTTCCATTGAGTCTGTTTGCTCTTGAGTGAGTTTACGATGATTTTGTTGAGATGCCTTAATGTTGGTTTTGAAACTCTTATGCCTTGAACTCTCTGTAGCTGATCAGTTTCTTTTCCTCATGTCTAAAATCAGCTGAGTTATTTTTGTTACTCTCTAAATTAGTTAGTTTGTGCTTCATGCCGGCCTATATGATTTTTAGTCGCGTTCTTGTTGAGTTGCTTGTCTCATGCTCCATGAGGCCACCAAAATTATGATTTTTCTTTATACTTAATGGTTGAGCTTGAGTTACAAGGATGTTTTTTTTGGACTAATCCTAGGCTGTAGCTTGAAATATATTGTCATTCTTGGATATTTGGACTACTGTTTGTTGTGTTGTGTTTCTTTGCTTTTAGTTTTGGCCATGACCAATTGCAAAGGGATATGTCTTTATTTTTCTGACTCCAAGAAGGTTTGCAAATGCATGTTGCACCCAAGAGGATGAAGAGTGCCTCAAATTTCTGCTGTGAACTATTTGAATTGAGCTGAATGGTTTTCCGAATGCCTAATCACTTTGTGAGTTTCCTCTACCTCTTTCTTTCTTTTTCTTTACTTTGAGGACAAAGTAAGATTTTAAGCATGGGGTGGGGAATTCAAGTGTAGCTCCGCATGTTATTTATATGATAGTTTTATGGTTTTTTTTTATAATTTTTGTTATGCATTGCATTGCATTTTAGGTTGCATTATAGGGTGTTTGATAATTATCCCATGGTCTCATATAAGTTACATTGAGTCTTATTTGTTAGTTTATCTCTGAGTTGTGTTAAAAAGTTATTTCTATGATTGGTATGACCTCGATGATGATATATGGTTTTTCATGGCTTAAGAGTTAATAAATTTCAATTTTAATTGAATAAAGACACTTGTGGGATTTCTATAGATAATCTGGATTATGAGCTTTAGTTATAACTTGATTATTGGTTGGATGTTCAGTTTAGAGCAATCTTTAAAAAATATATGATTTCTATTGTTTATGTCTAAACCCCTGATGAAAAGCACTAGTAAATTCGGTTATATTTTTTATGTGATTTGATATATGTGCTGGGTTGATGAGTGTAAGGAGGATAAAATTCACTTACACCGCTCGGGGAGGATAAAATTCACTCGAGTGAAAAGAATCATCAATAAACCAATGTTCGAGGAGAATAAAAATTCACTCGACACTAATAAGAATCGAGAAAAAAAAATACGGTTAGTAACCGATCCTGTTTGTGGAGGATAAAATTCACGCAAGGAGGAAGAAAAAGTGTTTAGAAACAAAGGAAGAAAAAAGAATATGAGCTTAAATGAAATTCCGAAGTAGAAAAGGCCTAGTAATCTATGGGTGTTTATGACGATTTTTATGTGCTTAATGAATTTGATTGCTCAATACATTCTGAATGCAAGCATCCCCTGAACCTAATCGGTTTTTAAGCAATGAGTATGAAGGGTTTGATGTGGGTCTCATAGTGTCATAAATATTTTGAGCATAACGTAATAAATACTCCTAAAGCCATGAGAACTATACTGATGAGTGATCGTTCATAGAAATTACTTTGAGATTCTTGATTTTTTGAGTTAGTCTTTGGTTTGAGTTAGTTTGCTTGGGGACAAGCAAAAGTCTAAGCATGGGGTAGTTTGATAGTGTCTATTTTAATCCTGATTTAAGTAGATATTTGCATATCATTTTAGAGCATTTTTACATGTTTTATACTTAATTTCTATTATTTGTTATTCGGAGTCTACACTCGTGTTTTATTATAATTCAGGTATTTTGGAAGAAATTTGGAGATATTGTCAGTTTGCCGTTACCGTGAGCACAAAGCTGTTCGAATTCTGAACATATTTCACAAGGAGGATTGGGCCAATGATTGCGGGCCAAACTACAAGCTGGACCGGGCTGCTAGTAATCAAAGGAAGGGAAGGAGCCACGTGATTATGCTGTTGTTATGCTATTATTATTATTATTATACATTATATATTTAGGATTAAATTAGATAGAACATTAGATATTAATATTATATAGTAGATTAGTTAGATGAGGATATCAATTCCATATATATACATTCATACGGCTTATGCCGTGTGCAGAGGACCGTAGCCGACTTTAGTTTCAATTCTAACCCTAATTGTGTTTTGTCTTATTTTTATGGAGATCTAAACTCTTCCGTTTCGTCTATGGATTGAAGCTTTGGTTTGATAAAGTTGTGAGATTTCTATTCTTGTTCTATTCCTATTGATTCGTATTGATTCTTTTGCGAATATTGTTGATTTCTTCTAGTCCGCGCAACTAGTAGAGATTATTGCTAGGATTTTGTAGATTCCTCGTAGCGAACCTTAATCCATGGTAGCAATCATGCCTTTTTAGGACTCGTAGGACTAAACTGGTGTGTAGAGAATCAATTACATGTTAAATGCTGACTCGTAGCTTGGTGTTGCATGTATCCTGGTTAATCCTTAATCTTAATGCTACTATTAGGTTAAATCTTGACCGTGTTAGGGTTATCTAATTAGTAAGGGTTACTAGGACTCGTAGGACTAGTAATTTACACAAGATCAGGACAGGAACAATAATAGGATGAAAAGAGAACTTGAAGAAGAATCGATGATCAACCAACCAAACTAAAGTGGATATTTGTAGATGGAACTATTTTCTCAATTGTTATCTCTACTAACTTGTTTATAGTTTATTTTCTCATCTTCAATCACCAAACCCCCTCTTTCCTACTAATTGGTAAATATACATTGCTTAGGAATACTTGATTCTCTGTGGGATCGACCTCTTACTTGCTTACTATACTAGTTTGTAGGTTTGAGTTATACTTTGATAGGAACAACGACAGTTTTCTCCTGTCACAAATCAAAGTAAATTCCTAAGATGCAAACTATAACAAGTATAGTAGGTAAGTTAGGGTCGAACCCACAGGGAAACAGAATCAATTGTAAGAGCAAGTATTATTACCCAAAAGTAACCGAATCAAAGGGGAGTTTTGTGTGTAAGCAATGGTGACAGAACAAGTTGCAATAAGAGGTTGCGAATATATGATGGAAAAGTATCACACCAGGTAATTATCCGCACAACAATTGAGATGGTTCATCATCGCATTCTATGAGTCTCAAGTTCTAATGTCCGGTAATTGTTCTCAATTCAGATCGTGTAATAGCTTTTAGTCCTACCAGTCCTAGAAGCACTTATCACTAAATTACAAGGGAAAACCTTCACCAAATAATAAAGCAATAGCATTCAAACATGAATTATAATGAGATACAAGCGATTCTAACAACCCGTTAAAATAGCCTGTAATCGAATCTCCTTCACAATCTACCACAAGCAACCCGCGTATGGTGATTGTGTTTGCTACAGTGAATCTACAACCTCAAACCTGGAATTGGAAACCCTAGCAATATGACTAGTATCGATAAACCTAGGTGATCAGTCCAGATTAACCAATAATAAGCAATCAAGCAATAAGCTCAGGAGATCGAAACAATTAACAAAGGACAAACGAGAGTAGAATACTCACAACCAAATCAATTGAAGGCTTCAGAGAACCAAGTGTAACAGGAGAGTTAGTTCTCCATAGGGTTTGTGAGATGAACAAAAGGGAAAATACGTCTCTGGAAAATAACCTCCTCTCTTCTGCCTTCTCGGCCTATATAAACTAATTAAGTCGGGTTTAACATCCCGTAAAAATATAATATTAAAACTAATAAGATAAGGAAAATCGGATAAGAATCCGTCTTCAGGGACCGACGCGGGCGCGTCAGATGTCGGCGTGGGCGCGCCAGCCTCGTCTTCAACTCTTCCATTTGTTGCATTGACGCGTCCAATTCCTCCTAGCAGCGTGGGCGCTCCGAGTAGCAGCGCGGGCGCGTTGGGTGCAGCGCGGCCGCGTCAGACTCAACAGTCTTCCAGCTGCTTCCGAACTTCTTCACTTCAACTCTTCTGTAACTTGCACGATTTCTTCAACTTCTTCAACATGTTCCGAATCACCAAGTTCATACAAATACCTCTCACAATGACATGCAAATGATGACAAAAACTACTAAATGCGCTATAGAATATATCGCATATCAAATTCCCCCATACTTAAACCTTTACTCGTCCCGAGTAAGCATAGAAGCTAGCCTACTCTCACCATAAATCTCAAAGGTTCACAGACAGTACAAGGAAAATGAACACTAAGTACTAGTAGTTTCTACCATCTCAACAATCAGCACAAAAGACAATCAAAATAGGAAATGAGACTTACAATTGTATCTCAACCATCTACACCTTATAGCTCCCAGTGGCCTACCCGAAAACCACCTTATCACTCCACTTCTTATGTCGCCTTCGCCAAGAGATCAATCCTAAACACTCAAAGTAAACGCTCATCTTGCCAAGGCGCCCTTTCGGGTTTTCACGAAGCCACTCATTTTTTTTTTCAAAGATGGTACTCACATTAACATTCTCACTACCCTCAAGTCTCATATTGCCAAAGCCTAAGGCTCGCCAGACTACCTGCTTTTTGCCTGAGTCGCCCTTTCGGGGTTTCAACTCATCCCAGGATTTTGATTGCTTTCTTCATTTCATTTTTTTTTTCTTTTTTTTTTCTCTTTTTTTTTTCTCTTTTTTTTTTCAAATAACAAGTGCATAATCTGTACATAAATAATGCTAAAATAAAATATGTACAAGATATTTGAATCCTTTCCCTCCCCCATAGTTGAATGAAGCATTGTCCTCAATGTGATAGAAGACAGAAATAAGTAGGGAGAAAGGAAACAGAAGGACTCACTAAGGGGGTGGATAGTGGCGAGAGTAGTCCTCTCGCATGCGGCGCAGCTCTTCCCTCATCTCTCTGAACTCGCCAAAGCCCTCTAGGATGTCGGCCTGCTGGTGGAGAATCTGGTTCGTCACTGTCATCAAACTCCCCACGTCTTGGCGCAGAAGGCCAATCTGATCAACCAGGTAGCCCCACTGGTGAGGCTGCTGATGGGCATCCTGAAAAGCTTGTGCGGGCCAAGGGGCCCACTGATGTGCATCCTGCTGGCTCTGAAATGTCGGTTGAGAATCCCAACCGTGAGACGGGGTCTGATAAGCAGGCATCTCCTGATGTGGGTTCTGTGTGAAACCCTGTGTATCTGTCTGACCAAAAACCTGCGGAGCCACAGGCGCGTCCTCCATCGTGGTAGCTCCAGCTGTGCCACTATTGCTACCCACCTCAAGGCGACGCCGTCGACCCAGGACTGACGTTGGAAAGTAATCCGCCTCAATGTACCAATCAGCCCAAGACTCCGACCAAGGCAGGGGCTTAGGGAGCCTGAACTGATGCTCCTTCTTCTTGCCCGTGCACCAAATGGCTCCCCCATCCGGTGCAGTATCCAGCATCAAACATCTCGGTAGATACTCCTCTGTATAGGTCCTTGCTATGACCTGCTCCTCCAGCTCCTGCAAACCATTTTGCCCAACACCTGCAGCAATGGCTACCCGAGTAATAAGTCCGCTCTGGAACATTTCTGGTCCAGCGCCACTGCGATCCTTTCTGACTCTGTCGAGGCCATTGAAGAAGAGCCTAACCCAGTCAGGCGTATAATCTGCAGTAGGCACAGCGCTGTAAGCAAACCTCAGGTGCGTCAAGGAAAGCTTTGTATCTGTGATCAGCCCATAATATGTTCCAGAAACGATCTTGCACAACATACGGAAAACAGGATGAGTAATCCTGCTGTTGTACTCGTTACTGGTTAAGAAGTCCTCTCCCGACACCGCTTTAAAGAATGCAACTAGGTCCGGGTCGGTCGCGGCTGTCACCCATCCATCAGTTGGGGCTTTAGTGACCCCCAAAGCCGCTCGCAACCTTGCTGCAGAAGCCCTGTAGGTAGTGCCATTGTATCTGAAAGCTACCCCTCTAATCCTGTTTTCTCCAAGGTATAGCTGATATGTCGCCAGGAACTGCTTGCACAGTTCCGGGTATCCTACCGCTCTCAAATCCAAAAACTCACTAATACCAGCGTGAGCTAGACACTTCTGCATACAATCTAGCATCTGAAGTCTCTGAAGTGTCTCTCTATGCAAATACTTCGTAGAACTGACACAACTAACCTTATTGTAAATAGCCCACTCCTCGTCAGACAATTCTAACCCATTATCAGATCGACTCGCCTCTTCATCCTATGAACTCATACTTGATAGATAATAAGACTAAATCGGAATCGAAAGAAGAACAGCGGAAGTAACTCACGAAGGTCAGCGGAGTCTCGGCGCAGGGAGCAGACGCGGGCAAGTTGAAGCACAGGGCGGGCGCGTCGAGGGCTAGCGCGGGCGCGTCGGGTGGCAGCGCGGCCGCGTCGGGTGTGTCAGCTGTCTGGTGGTTTTCTCTGATAGGCGCGGGCGCGTTAGGGGTGGCGCGGCCGCGTCGGCGATTTCTGCAGATCCGGAAATCGTCGAAAGTAGCTTGTCGATGTGGAGCCCGCCGATGTCCCTCCGGTGCCGGTTTGTGGGGGTCCTGGTGGGGGCTCACCGGTGGCTGAGTGCGACAGGAACGGACGGGGACGGGGTGTGGTGGTCCAGGTGGGGGGGTGTTTGTGGGTGTTGTGAGAGAGATTGAGAGGGATGTGTGGTGTGAGGTAAGAGAGTGTGGGGAAAGGGTAGGGTTTTGATGATGGTGATGGGGGAGTTTGATGATGGGCTTGAAGCTGGCGGGCTGGCCCGAAGTGGGTTTTCCAGCCCGTGGTCGGATTTTTTTATTTTTTTAATTTTTTTTTTAACAAAAATCAACACTGCGGGTGCAGTGGGTCCGAAATGCGGGTGCAATTCGTCACCAGAAACTCCGTCTTTATTACCTACAAGTTAGAATAAAATCGAGTTAAGGGAAAGAATGCAATACCTTGGGTTGCCTCCCAAGCAGCGCCTTTGTTTCATGTCGCTGGCTCGACTAACTGGCCCTTGATTGGCCTAGGTTCCTCCACCAGGGTCACCAACACCAGTCATCTCATTGACAAATGCGGGAACCCTTGAAAGGTGTAACTTTCTGTCCAAGCTGTCATCCCAAACATAGTGGTTCGCTTCTCTTCGAATCTTCTCTGTTTGAGCATTGGTATGATCCGGAGGAAATTCCCCACAAACTAAGTAGTTTACAATGTCCCGGTACCAAGGGCTTACAGAGTGAAGTCCCAGAACGGACTGAGATGGGCTGAGGGGCAATGGCGTGGGCGCGTCAGGGGTCGACGCGGGCGCGTCGGTGGTCAGCGCGGGCGCGCCATTGAGCAGCGCGGGCGCGTCATAGGTCAGCGCGGGCGCGTCATCTGTTGACGTGGGCACGCCAGACTCCGGCTTGTCCTCCTCATTCACCAATCTGCTTAAGTGGTCAGCCACCAAATTCTCCGCTCCTTTCTTGTCCTTAATCTCCACATCAAGAGTGCAAAGATGACTAGGGCGTTGTTTGAGTTCAATTTCAGGTGCCTGCACAAAAGATGGAACAAGCACTTCGCTTGGAGTCAGTAGATTGGGGCCAATGCCCAAAAGAGTAGGGGACTTACCTTCTACATCCATTTGGGCTACTAATTCCTGCATGTTAGATGTAATTGAAAAATCTGTATAGGACTCGTCAATAGCATTCCCAATAATTGACTGCAACTCATCTTCCCTAGACATATCACATATATCTTGAGCTAATGGTTCAATCACATCAATAGAGCACAGAGAATGGTCATCAACAGGATGTTTCATAGCCTTGTATAAATTGAATTCAACCTTTTTTCCATCAAGTTCCATTGTTAGTGTCTCAGAGACACAATCAATTTTTGTCCTAGCTGTTTTAATAAAAGGTCTACCTAACAAAATAGGCGCATCATGCTTATCATGTTCCATATCCAGGACAAAGAAATCTGCAGGAAAAAGCAGTTTATTGACCATAACCAAAACGTCTTCTACTACTCCTTTAGGGTATTTATGAGACCTGTCAGCTAGTTGCACAATTACTCCAGTTTCATGCAAAGGTCCTAAATCTAGCGATTTGTACCGTGAGTAGGGAAGCACATTTATGGAAGCACCCAAATCAAGCATAGCTCTATCAAATTTTCCATCTCCAATGACACAAGGGATAGTAACCATACCTGGATCAGCGCACTTTTTCGGCATTCTCCTCTGAAACACAGCGGAGACTTGCTCACTTACTTTCACTTTCTTTTTTCCTTTCAGCTTCTGATTTCTCCTCACCGTTCAAAGCTCCTTCAAGAACTTGGCGTACTTGGGCACAGTTTTTAACATTTTCAACAGAGGAATGTTCACCTGACACTTGCTAAATGTCTCGAAAAGCTCTGAATCATCGATTATCCTCCTCTCTTTGAAAGCCTCAGGGAACGGAGGTTTTGGTTTCTCCGACCCGAGAGGGGGAAAATTCGGTCGGACATATGTATCGACATAGGGCTCGGTTTCAGGCGAGATCGGACTCGACGTGGGCGCGCCAGAACTCAGCGCGGGCGCGTCAGGGGTTAGCGCGGGCGCGTCAGACTGTGGCGCGGGCGCGCCAGTGTTGGGCGTGGCCACGTCGGAGACCTGCGTGCTTTTCTCCTCTTCTTCCTGACTTTTCAGCTCTTTTCCATTCCGAAGAGTTATAGCACTGGCGTTTTCCCTTGGATTGACGACCGTTTGAGATGGTAGACCCACTGACGTCTTCGCCTCTATTCTCGTGATTGCTTCAGCCATTTGCCCCATTTGTTTCTGTATATCTTTTATGCTCGATTCAGTTGCCTGAACATGCGCAGTGAAGTGCTGTGTCAGGGTATTGAGCATGGACTCGGTAGAGGGAGCGTTACCCTGCTGCCTCTGATTGTAGGGAGGTGGCTGCTGCTGTTGTGATTGGTTTGGTGGATCCCTCCATCTGAAATTTGGGTGATCCCGCCACCCTGGGTTGTAGGAGTTTGAGTAGGGGTCATGTCTGGGTCTCTGAGGTCCATTTCCACCTAAAACACTTACTTCAGCGGTGTCTTCCTGGAGTGTAGGACACGCATCAGTTGGGTGGAAGTTATCACCGCAGATTCCACAAGCCTTGAGTTGTTGAGGAGTCCCTTGCAGAGTGAGCCTCTTAACCATTTCCTTCAATTCATCAATATCTTTGGATTGGTTAGAGTCTACCGAATTGACTCCTTTCCTTCTGGTGGACTTCCCAAAATTTCTAGTCCCCTCAGCCATTTCCTGAATCTTATCCATGGCTTCCTCTGGCGTGGCATTCAGAATATTTCCTCCGCAGGCGGCATCAATCATCCTTCTATCAGATTCCAGCAATCCCCCATAGATGTATAGGACTAGGTCCTTCGTGCTGTAGCCATGGAAAGGGCAATTAGCGCAAAGCTTCTTGAACCTTTCATTGTAATCATAGAGGGTTTCATCATCTTCCTGCTCTATATTGCTGATTGCCTTCTTCAAGGTGTTCTCCTTCTTAGGAGGGAAGAATTTCTCCAGGAAGGCCTTGTGGAGCTTAGGCCAAGTATCGATGCTCCCTGTAGGAAGGCTGTAGTACCAGTCATCCGCAGCATCGACCAGCGTGAACCCAAAAGCTCTCATCTTTATCTGTGCTTCGGATATATTGGCTGGTTTCATGCTCATGCACACATTATGAAACTTCCCCGTGTGCTTGATGGGGTCTTCTCCAGCCAATCCATGGAATTTGGGCAGTTGATGAATCAGCCCAGACTTTAGCTCAAAATGGTTGTCATCCCCTATAGCAGGGATTGTCACAGCAGGTGCCTGCTGTGTGATGTTTTCTGCTGTCAGCTGTCGCAGCGTCTGATTTGCATTTCCAGCCATTGGATCAGGTTGTTGGGAATGTTGGTGATGTTCTCTATGGCGGCGGTGGTATGTCCTGTCTATTTCCCAATCAAAATCAAAAAGATGGGGATCAATAGCACGAGTGCGAACCATGCAAGAGGTTCGCACCCAAACAGGTAATAAGACAAACAAGAACAAAGATAAACCGTTTCCCCGGCAACGGCGCCAAATTTGACAGGCCTAAGGTCGTTATGCCAAATCAAAGTAAATTCCTAAGATGCAAACTATAACAAGTATAGTAGGTAAGTTAGGGTCGAACCCACAGGGAAACAGAATCAATTGTAAGAGCAAGTATTATTACCCAAAAGTAACCGAATCAAAGGGGAGTTTTGTGTGTAAGCAATGGTGACAGAACAAGTTGCAATAAGAGGTTGCGAATATATGATGGAAAAGTATCACACCAGGTAATTATCCGCACAACAATTGAGATGGTTCATCATCGCATTCTATGAGTCTCAAGTTCTAATGTCCAGTAATTGTTCTCAATTCAGATCGTGTAATAGCTTTTAGTCCTACCAGTCCTAGAAGCACTTATCACTAAATTACAAGGGAAAACCGTCACCAAATAATAAAGCAATAACATTCAAACATGAATTATAATGAGATACAAGCGATTCTAACAACCCGTTAAAATAGCCTATAATCGAATCTCCTTCACAATCTACCACAAGCAACCCGCGTATGGTGATTGTGTTTGCTACAGTGAATCTACAACCCCAAACCTGGAATTGGAAACCCTAGCAATATGACTAGTATCGATAAACCTAGGTGATCAGTCCAGATTAACCAATAATAAGCAATCAAGCAATAAGCTCAGGAGATCGAAACAATTAACAAAGGACAAACGAGAGTAGAATACTCACAACCAAATCAATTGAAGGCTTCAGAGAACCAAGTGTAACAGGAGAGTTAGTTCTCCATAGGGTTTGTGAGATGAACAAAAGGGAAAATACGTCTCTGGAAAATAACCTCCTCTCTTCTGCCTTCTCGGCCTATATAAACTAATTAAGTCGGGTTTAACATCCCGTAAAAATATAATATTAAAACTAATAAGATAAGGAAAATCGGATAAGAATCCGTCTTCAGGGACCGACGCGGGCGCGTCAGATGTCAGCGCGGGCGCGCCAGCCTCGTCTTCAACTCTTCCATCTGTTGCATTGACGCGTCCAATTCCTCCTAGCAGCGTGGGCGCTCCGAGTAGCAGCGCGGGCGCGTTGGGTGCAGCGCGGCCGCGTCAGACTCAACAGTCTTCCAGCTGCTTCCGAACTTCTTCACTTCAACTCTTCTGTAACTTGCATGATTTCTTCAACTTCTTCAACATGTTCCGAATCACCAAGTTCATACAAATACCTCTCACAATGACATGCAAATGATGACAAAAACTACTAAATGCGCTATAGAATATATCCCATATCATAGGAATATGAATCTCGTGATAAATAACCCTAATTGCATCTATTCCTTTTCATAATTAGCATTTATAATCTTTCGAATAGAAATCCTAATTACTACCCAAGTTTCACAACATGAGTTCTTCAATTTCTCAATCAAAGATGAAGCACATAGAGAATAGATTAAAATAAAGACAAAATACCTCCTTTTGCAATCGATAATCCACCAACATGGCTCTCGTTGGGCTCACCCCAACCCTAGAAGTAAGTGGACTACTCGCGCCTCATCGCAATTGCAAACATTGATGTAAAAGAAATAACTTGCAATAAACTATATTCAAAGTCTTTACAATCCCGGCGCTCAAACTTTTGCAGAATGCCAAAACCCTAAAACCTTTGAACTCCTAAAACCTCTATGTGTAATTGTATCTCTGGAATTGAATGAATAAAAACTCAACCCCATGGGCTTTATTTATAGGGCTTAATCCTTGCTAATCAAGGAAAGCAATCTATATCTATATCTAATGATAAAACTTAAATAAGGATAAAACATTAACTCTAAAAGGGAATATCTAAAAAATCTCTTTATCTTCTTGGCATAGGTAGAAAATCTTTCCTCCATGGATAAATCCTTGATAGCCTTGGTAAAACTTGGATAGAACTTGATAGACTCGGACATCTCGCAACCCAACAGCCCAAGTCATGATCGGACAGGCCCAACATCGTCGCGGCCCAGAAAAGTGGTACTCGATATCGAGTAAATTCCTCGATATCGAGGAAAGGTGTGTGTCGATTGGCTTCACTGGCTTGCTCGAGTAACATTTCCTCGATCTGCTCTGACATGTTCTCTGGTCTTGTCGATATCGAGTAGAGTACTCGATATCGAGTAAATGCTGCTCGGCCTTGTCTTGTCTCCGGCTTCTCGATCAGGTAGTCTTCCTCGATCTTGCTGTGCCCGGACTCTTTGGTCGATATCGAGTAATTTACTCGATATCGAGTAATATGTTGCTCAGTATCGGGTTGTCTGGTCAGGTCGAGCAGCTCTCTTCGGCTCCTCGATCAAGCTTTTTCCTCGAGCGGGTTCTGTCTCACATCCTTTGTCGATATCGAGTAGTTTACTCGATATCGAGTAATGTCCTGAACTCGAGTAGCTTTAGTCTTCAGTTCCTCGACCCGTGCTCTGCTTCATCATTTTGGTCGATATCGAGTAAGTCTTGTCGATATCGAGTAGCTTTCAGCTTCCGTCTTTACTTCTTGGTTTTGTCCCGAAATGGCTCCATATTCTGCAATATTAAACCAAAACTTATGTAGACCTCTATTTCTTGCAAATAAGCATATACTACACAAATTCAACATATTCCCAGCCCGAAATATGCAAAGTATATAAAACATGGAGCTAAAATGTGCATAAAAATCTAACTATTTTAGTGACATCAGTAACCACTCCTTTTATGAAGTGAAAAATTCGACTAGCATCTCAAGGCCTTGAATCCATAGGGTCTCGAGATGTTCAAAACCGAATAATATTATATTGAATCAAAATTTTGTTAGTATCTTATTGATATGTGACATAATATTTTAATTATATGTTTCAAAAATCTATTACTAAAATCCTTTTTACTCTGTCTTTTTCAAAATTGATTAGATTTTTCCTATTTGATGCAAGTGTGTGTCTCCTTGGTTTTGGAAAAATCAAATTGATTTCTTTCCTTCATTTATTTAAACTAGTGAGTGGATTAAATGAATTTGTACTTTCATAACTGAGGGGTAGATGATTCAGTTTCCAAATTTTATCTTTATAAACTCTCTCCTCCCCTCTCAAATCCCTCATTGCTTTTTCCTCTCTCTCTCTCTCTCCAATTTCCAAAATCTCTTATTCTCAAAACCCTTGCAATGGCACCCAAGCGCCCCTCTGCATCTCTAGCACTGGCTCCCTCTACTAAAAGGTACAAGATGGCTGCAAAACAGGGCAAGCAGATCATGGATGAACCGGAAGTCCACTCAAACGACTCCAGTGAGCACTCCTCCTCGCCACTCCCTTGGTCAGAAAATCAAAGCTGCAATCTCAGGCCAAATCTGCTCCGACTCGGCCCCCTCAGGTAATGAATGGCATCCCTAACAACTGGTTCTGCTCTGTAGAGGTCGCAGAGTCCTGGAAAAGTGACTTTAGCAACCATAGGTTGTGCTTCTGTGATGGTGTCGACATTTCTCTTCTTGAATCCATGCCCTTTCCATGCATCTCCCTCCTCAAATCAACTTGCTTCTGTTCCATTCTAAACCCTGGAAACTTCACTTACCCTCAACTCACCCGACTGTTTTATGCAAACCTTACTGTTCACCGTGTGAATGGTACCATAACCCTCGTCTCCAAAGTTAAAAACACTCGAATCCGTCTCGACCCAAGCAACTTTGCCTTCATCTGCAACCTCCCTAGCAAAATTTCAACCAAGGAGTTCCCCGACGGGCTTGATTGCATCAATCGTGCCCGAGAGGAATTCTTCCTAAAAGCCCCAAATTTCGAATCTCCCTCTTCTTGCAAGCCCATTCACACTGTGTTCAATCTCCAAGCTAAGCTCATCTTCACCATCTTGGCTCGCCGTGTCTTTCCCCGTATCCATTCCAAAGAGCTTGTGACCGAGAGCCTTCTCGAAATCCTATATCTGGTCATGCACGACTATGAGCCCAACTTACCTGAACTCATCTTCAATTATATGACCCAAGTCTCCTCATCGTCTCTCCCTATGCCCCTACCTTACGCTAATCTCATGCCCAAGATCTTTGAATTCTTTGATGTCGACACATCAAATGAGGAAAAGTAAACCTACAATGGCACAATTGATGAGAGTTGTCTTGAACGTTTGGGTATTGTCAGGAACGTAAGGGGGCAGTGGGTTCTGAAGAAGGATTCTAAAGGCAAGGATGTTGCTGCTACTAGTGTTGATGAGGGAAGGATGACTGCTCTGGAGACAGAAATTCAAGACCTTAGATTCGACATGAGCAGGAAGTGGTCAGACATTGTGATTCGCCAGGACGACACTCATGAGCTACTGTCAATGGTTGACTCTAAGCTCGATCAGATGATGCTCTTGAATGCCCTGACCTACCCAACCACTGGATCTATCATGCCACTGGACCCAAAGGTGTTTGATCATGTTCGAGAGAAGACTGGGAATGTTATTTTGAACTTCGAGAACCAGGTGAAGGACATGCCTATTATGCGTCCAACGCACAAGGAACCCACTATCCTTACTGTTGAGGAATATGGAGTAGTCAAGAAATATAGGGACATGGAAAGGCAGAGACAGCTTGCAGAAATGGAGAGGAACAAGATCACTAAGGAGGCTTTGCAAAGGTGCCAGAGGAAGTGTAGGAACAAAGTTTGAAGGAAGTACATTCCACCCAACAAGCAATTCCCTACCTTCGGTGAATGGCGGGAGGAAGGCCCTAGCATTGCTCCTCCCGAAGATTCAGCAACTCATGGGGCTCCTGGACCATCCTCAGCTGCTGGGCCATCATCTGCTAAGGGGACCAAGACGTATCAGAAGAAAAAGAAGAAGAAGAAGTTTGCTGATGGGGCATCCTCCTCAAGGCCTCGAACTCCCACCTTTCCTCTCCTGGATTTTAAAACTCTCTATCTATTTTGCTATTTGCTGGTGATCTTTTGAATTTTTTTTTGCTTGTGGTTGCTGGTTTAAAACATTTTCATCTCTCTGCCCTTTTGTTAGAAGACAAAAAGCGGGAGAATGTTTCTGTGTGTTGGTACTGTTTGGTTTGTTTTGGCATGTTTAAAACTTTGATCCAAACATTTTATATGCACTTATATATATACATATTATATGCTTTGTTTACTAGTATTCGATTATGATATTTGAAACAGGTTTTGTCTTCCATCAAGGGGGAGATTGAAGACTCAACCTTGAATGTAAGATCTTGAGAACTAACTTGCAGGTTACTTCTAAGGGTGATGAAAGACAAAACAAAAGGCTGGGTTTCAAGGTCTTGAAACCCAGACTAAAATGTTTGGCCGAATATTTGCTTGTCGATGTATTGACTTGTTCAACTGCAAGAAATGATTCAATGCCAATTCTTTTGGGCCAAAATATAGTCATGGGCTTTTCATTGGGCCGTGAAAAATTGTATTGGACCAAGCATATTTACATATATTTTCCCCTAACCCATATTTTGTGGTAGATACATCTTGAGTGTTATTTCAGGAAAGTATAAAATCGGAAAGAATTCAAATTCTATTGGAAAGAATTTGAATTTCAAACGGTCCTCCCTCCACAATCCATGAAGATGTTCAACTATATAAAGACGAAGGGCTAAGGGACTTAACTCACTAAAGCAAGCATTCAAGCGATCAAGTTGTCCTAAAGCATTCATCATCTCAGTTTCTCTCGTGCATTCTCATAAAGTCTAAGTGTTATTTATTTATGAGAGTTGAGGTAAACACAAGCACTTAATGTACAAGTCATTCATTTTACACTAAGAGTATTTTATACTCGATCAAACACACATTGGTGTGTGGTGAGAGTTTTTATTTCACTTGTAAGGTTGAGAGTTAGAATAGAAGCGGTGAGGCTTTGTATAGGAGAATGGAAGTTCTTCTATGAAGTTCTAGGCTCAAGGAAAGAGACATAAGAAGTGTTTGAATCCTACAGATTGGATAACCCTAGGCGGGGACGTAGGCCAAGTTCGTGCCGAATCTCGTTAACAATTCATGTGTTCATCCTTTACATTCCGCATTTACTTAATCTTGTTTGGTTTTACTTTGTTGAGATTTGATAGCAATATCAAGATCTTGACAAGTTGGTTAGAAATCTTCTAAAGAGTTTTGTTTTGAAAAAATCAAGCATACTCTATCCCCCCCTCCCCTGTAGAGTATTATTCATCGCCTTATAGACTCTTCAACAGTTTTTGTGCCTTAGGTTCTGTTCTGTGTTAGCAGAGGAACCAACTTGTATTCTTGGTGATTTTGGCTAATCATTGTCAAGTGCGTGAGTGTTGATCTCTGTCAATTTGACAGCATTTGGTATTAGAGCAAACGAGTGTTTGCATCTAGGTTTCCATCCAGGGATTGAGTGATTGTGAGGACAAAACACAAGGGAAACACATAGTGCAAAGTTATGAGAAAATGCAAAACAATGGAAATGGGAACTCTGGCAACCCTCAATTGCCTATATTTACAGCCATTACAGGGATCAACTACCATTTTTGGAGCTTGAAGATGACCACTCTCTTCAAGTCTCAAGAAATGTGGAACCTGGTAGAGCATGGGTTCGAAGATAATGGGACTAAGGATCCCGATCATCCATTAAGGGAGAAAAGAAACAAGGATTCCAAGGATGATGAGATCTTTCCAAGGATCTCAGCATCAACAACATCTCATTAGGCCTGGGAAGTTTTTAGGCAAGAATACATGAGAGACAAAAAGGTGATCACAATTAAACTTCAATCACTACGGAGAGAGTATGAAACTCTAGTGATGCAGGAGAAGGAATCAGTGCAATTATTTCTATCGAGGGTGTCAAGTATAGTGAACTATATGAAATCATATGAAGAGAGTATAAGCATTGAGACTGTGGTGAGTACGGTGTTGAGAATTCGTACTAAGAGATTCGACGAGGTTGTTGCTGCAATAGAGGAATCAAAGGATCTGTCAACCTATAGATTTGAAGAACTAACAAGTTCATTGCAAGCTCATAAGGAGAGGCTTAGCAGGACAACTGGAATGAAAGAAAAAAAAAGTTGTTTCAAGCAAATGAAGATGCATCAAAGCCCAAATCAGATGGCTTTTTAAGTAGAGGTGGCTATAGAGGGAGTCATAGAGGAAGAAGTGGTTCTAGAGCTGGCTACAGGGGCCGTGGAGGAAGAGGCCAATCTGGTGGATCAAGAAGGGGAAATGGGGATGATCATTAGAAGGATTCTAATAGGAATCAAAGCAGGGACTCAAGATATCAGAAAGGAGGCATCAAGTGTTGTTATTGTAAGAAATTTGGGCACAAAGAAGCCTATTAAGGGGAAAACAAGAGAATGAGCAGAAAGGAGCCAATTACTTAGAAAAGGTTGAGAAAGAAGTTAGATTGTTTATGGCACTATCATCTGTAGAAGAGAAAACAAGTGAGTTGTGGTACTTGGAGAGTGGTTGCTCTAACCACATGTTTAGCTCAAGGAGCCTATTCAGAGAACTAGACAAGTCTAAGAAAGGAAGTGTTAGACTTGGAGATAACAAAGTGCTGCAGGTGGAAGGAAGAGGTATAGTAGCAATCAGATGTGTGCAAGGTGATGTGAGATTGTTGTGTGATGTGCAGTGGGTGCCAGGATTGGCTCACAACCTGCTCAATGTTGATCAGATTCAAGGGCGAGGCTATTCTCTTCTATTTGATGATGATTCATGTGTAATAAGAGAGAAGAAAACTGGCCATGTTATTGTGAATGCTCCTATGACTAAGAATAGGATGTTCCCACTTGATCTTGCAACAAATGTACGACAACAAAGAGTGGTGAAGAGACCATATTGTGACATATAAGGCATGGTCACCTCAATGTTCGGAGTTTGAGGTTGTTGAGTACATGAGACATAGTTCAAGGTGTACCTAATATAGGTGAATTGGAGTTGTGTGAAGGATGTGTGTATGGAAAGCAAGTGAGAGGTTCATTTTCAAATAGTGAACCATGGAGAGCAAGTGAGTGCTTGGAGTTGTTACACGCTGACTTGTGTGGCCCTATGAAAACTAAGTCTTTTGGTGGTAGCAAGTACTTCTTTCTCATCACAGATGATGACAACTAGATGATCGAATTAGGTTTATTTTTTGAGATTGAAGTCTGAGGCACTTGAGAATTTCAAGAAATTTAAGGCATTTACAGAGAAGCAATCAGGGAAGGTAATTAAGGCATTAAGAACTAACAGAGGAGGAGAGTTCATGTCATATGAGTTTAGGTCATTTTGTGAAGAAAATGACATTAACAGAGAGTTGACAACACCATATACACCTGAGAAAAATGGTGTAGCAAAGAGGAAAAATAGGATAGTGATAGAGATGGCTAGAAGCATGTTAAAAGCCGGGAAAGTGCCTAACCAGTTTTGGTGTAAGGTTGTGGCTACAACAGTATATGTGCTAACTATGTCTCCAACCAGAACTGCGATGAACAGAACTCCATTTGAGGTTTGGAGAGAAAAGAAACCATCTGTTGGTCATCTAAGAATGTTTGTTTGTGTTGCTTATGCTTTAATGAATCTGAGATCAAAACTAGAGAATAAGGCAGAGAAGTGTGTGTTTATTGGGTAGCTTAGTCTAAGGCATATAAGCTCTACAATCCTATGAGTAAAAAGACCATAGTGAGTAGAAATGTGGTCTTCAATGAAGAGGTTGAGTGGGATTAGGAGAGAAAGACCGTGACAGAAGATGTTATTCCTGTTATTCCTATCAGCAGCTTAACAGAAGATAATGATGGACCTAATGATGATCAAGGTGGTAGTGCTCCTGGAACACCAGTGCCCCAATACAACTCAAGCTCCTCCGGCAATCACAGCTTCTCATCCTCAAGGTCATCCAGTGAGTCTCCTCCTAGAAAGTTTAGACCACTGGCTGATATATATGAGAGTTGTAAACTGGCTTTATTTGCATCTAATCCAGAGTACTTTGAAGATGCTAAGGATGACAGTAATTAGTAAAAGGCTACGAAGGAGAAGATGAAATCAATTCAGAAGATTGAGACCTAGGAATTGGTTGATCTGACTCAAGGAAAAAATATCATTGGGTTGAAGTGGGTCTTCAAGACCAAGTATAACACATATAGAGGTATTCAGAAGTATAAAGCAAGGCTTGTGGCAAAGGGTTTTGCACAACAAGAGGGCATAGATTTTGAAGAAACCTTTTTCTCATGTTGCAAGGCTTTAAACAATGAGAGTTTTGTCGACTTTAGCAGCTCAGTGGAGGCTGCAAGTCTTTCAACTAGATGTAAAATCGTCATTCTTAGATGGAGAGTTGCAGGAAGAGGTATATGTGGAGCAGCTTCAAAGCTTTGTGAAAGAAGATGAAGAGCATAAAGTCTATAAGCTGAACAAGCTATGCAGCCTTGAAGCAGGCTCTTGGAGCCTAGTACAACAAAATTGATTCATTCTTTTTAAAGAATGGATTTGAAAGGAGTGACAATGAGCCAACACTATATGTGAAGATCGAATAAACGCAGAAATGAGTTCATTGTGGTGTGTCTATATGTGGATGATATAATATACTTCAGTCCTTCATCAGAAATGCTCAAGGAGTTCAAGTATGCTATGATGAGCAAGTTTGAGATGACCGATTTGCATCTATTGCAGTACTTCGTGGGATTGGAAGTGAGGCAAAGCAAAGAGGGCATCTTTGTGTGTCAGGAGAAGCATGTCAGGGACATGTTGAAGAAATTCAATATGGAGCAATATGGTGTAACTCAGATGCTAATGTGCCTTGAATCATCATTGATTGGCGACGCATCGAGGGTTTTGGGGGGCGGAGCCCCCCGACAGTGGTCTCGCCACCCCGCATTTACGGTATGCGATGTTTATTGTAAACGGGCCTATCGTTTGTCTGTTTTGGGCTTTCAGTCCATTGTCTAATTAGGGTTTCATGAGTCTCTTCATATACTCATGAAACGCCGACCCCTTGAAACCCTAATCTATTTATGTCTCCTCTAATACAAAACTGATTCTCTACCCCTGGACATAGGTAACACACCGTTGCTGAACCACATAAATCTTCGTGTCTTTCTTCGCTTTTATCATTCTTGTTATAACATCAAACACTAATGAACACAAATGAAAAAACTTAGAAGAGAAGATGGTACTTCAATAGCTGATGAGAAGTTGTACAGAAGTTTAGTTAGTAGTCTAAACTATCTCACACACACTAGGTCTGACATTGCCTATAGTGTGAGTGTAGTCTCAAGATACTTGTACAATCCTACAAAACAACATCTTGGTGCAACCAACGGAATTTTAAAGTACATTGCAGGGACTATAGAGTATGGTATTTGGTATGAGCATGATGATTATTTCAAGCTCATATGCTATATAAATAGTGATTGGGCAGGTTGTCTTGACGACATAAGGAGTACATCAGGTTCTGTGTTTGGCCTTGGATCAGGTGATGTAACATGGAGTTAAAAGAAGCAAGACATTGTGGCTTTGTCCTCCTCAGAAGAAGAATATGTAGCAGTAGGCTCAACTACTAAGCAAGCATTATGGTTGAAGAAGTTGTTGCTTGACTTGGGTTGTGATCATAAAGAGGCAATTGAACTATGGTGTGATAACAAATCAACAATTACAATGACAAGAAATCCAGCCTTCCATGCCAGAACGAATCACATAGATGTGCAACATCAATACATTCGAAGATTAGTGGTAGATGAGAAGGTTACATTGAAGTTATGTGGAACCAACTGTCAAGATGTTGATTTGTGTACCAAGGCTCTCAGCAATGCAAAGCATTTCTATTTCATGGAGAAGATAGGCATGAAGGAATTCAAATTAAGGAGTGGTGGTGAAATATAATTTGGAATTCCTAAGTTAAGTGTAAGCTAGGTTAGTTAGGTACCTTGTAAGCAGAGTAGTGGTTAGTTTTGCATATCAGTTATTGAAGTTTAAGGTTGTAAGTATGCACGTTTCTAGTTCGATTTGGAGTAGTGGCTGTTTTACAGTTTTTGTGCCTTAGGTTCTGTTCTGTGTTAGCAGAGGAACCAACTTGTATTCTTGGTGATTTTGGTTGATCATTGTCAAGTGTGTGAGTGTTGATCTCTATCACTTTGACAACAACCTCGTCCAATTTTGGTAAAGATATTGGTCCCAACAACTATGAGCGATGCTTTTCCATGACTAATATCTCTCTAATTCCCTCCACATAATTTTTTCTTCGTAGTGAAAAAAGAGAATAACCTCTCCGAGTAAATAGGGCTACACAATTTAGGGTAAGAACTGAAGTAGCCCTTCCCAAATAATCTTCTGAAAATAAAAGTATGAATCCTCAGACGAATCTAAAAGAACACAAAGTGTAGAGTGGTAGTTAGTTGCTAAAGGGGTATTTTCGTCTTTTCAAGTTTCCAATTTCTGTTACACGCTCCCTCTCTCCCTCTTCTTCCTCTGTATAAATAGCCAGTACAGATCCGAGCTTGGGATCAACTTTTGTTGTAACAAACTCATTCTTGCTTCAATGGAAGCTTGGTTTTCCTTTTCATAAATCGATTTCAACTTCTAAAATGGTATCAGAGCTTGACAGATCTCATTGAGATCTCGATTGTGAATTGCTATCTCGTGATCTGGAGTTTCTGTTTGCGTTTTTTTTTTCTAAAATTGAGTCGTCGCCATGGCTGGAAGAGGAGCTGGTGTTCCGCCGAATCAAGGTTCTGGTTCTGGTTTGGGAGCAGGAAGAGGAATCTTTGTTACGCCACCGAATGCGGGATCTGGAAGAGGTGCTAATGCTGGAGGCGGATTTATGCCGCCAAATCCAAATCCAGGAGTCGGATTTGTGTCGCCAAATCCATTACAGTTTGGGGAATTTGCTCAAGGCATGAACAACATTCATGTCAATCCGTATTATCTCTCAAACTCTGACCATCCAGGTATGCAATTAGTTTTTACGCCTTTCAATGGAATCAATTTTACTAGTTGGAGTATAGGAGTGCGAATGGCGTTAGGCGCCAAGGCAAAACTAGGTTTCATTACAGGCGCTTGTGTTAAACCTTCTAATGAGGACAGTGAGGAATTTGAGAGATGGAGTCGCGCAGACTATATGGTCATGTGATGGCTGATTAACTCGATGACGAGTGAAATTGGCGAGCATTTCATGTATGTGCAGTCATCTAGAGAGTTGTGGGATGAGATCCGTGAAAGATTTTATGAGTCCAATGATTCACTCATTTATCAGTTGAGGAGGGATATTGGTAATTTGAGGCAAGAAAATGCTTCTGTATCTGTCTACTATGGAAAACTGAAAAGAATCTGGGATGAATTGCAGCTTCTTGATCCACTTCCAGTTTGTAGTTGTGATGGTATAAATCAGTGTAGCTGTACTATTCTGAAACGAATCTTGGAAAGGGAAATGAAAGCGAAGGTTATGCAGTTTTTAATGGGACTTAATGATGCTTATGAGCATCTCAGGAACAATGTTTTGTTCATGGATCCCATGCCTGGTTTGAACAAGGTTTTTCAAATGGCTGTTCAGATCGAAAGACAGAAAGGGATTACAGGCTTGTAGTCAGATTTGAATGCTCTATCAGTGAGTAGGAATGAGCAAGGTGAAGGGAGTATTTTTGCTGTAGGAAATAGATCCAATCAAGGAAAGTTTACAGATCAGATGAAGCATGACTATAAGAAAGCTAAATATGAGAGACAGTGTGACTACTGTAAGGAAAAGGGACACACTAAGGATTTTTGTTTCAAGTTGGTGGGCTACCCTGAGTTGTTCAAGGGTCCAAGAGACAATGAGTTTCAGAAAGGAAGCTCTAGTGGATCAAACAAGTTTGTTGCGAATGCTGAAGGGCAGCAATTGGGCAATCAATTTGACAATCCTTTGGAGACAGAAGTTGTCAAACCTGATCCCAGTATGGTAAATGCTATCTTCCATGAGATAGTAAGGATGATGAAAGGAAAGAGTCCTATGGAGGATGGAGATCCTTCAGTCAATCATGCTTTTGTCAACTTCTCAAGTATAATGAGTTTTTCCTTCCTTATTGGCAATAACAAATCAGATAGATTGTCATGGATTATAGATTCTGGTGCTACAGATCATATAGCTTTTGATAAAAGCATTTTTTGTGAGTTATACTCTCTGGATAAGGTGGTTTCTCTTGGGTTACCAGATGGGACCTCTTTCTTGGTTAGGAAGGCTGGTACTGTTGTTATCTCTGATAGTTTGAGCTTGAAGCATGTGCTTTTTGTGCCTCAATTTCAACACAATCTGTTATCTGTATCCAAGGTCTTGAAGACACAGAAATTTGGGTTTAGTTTTAATGCATTTGCATGCATATTGCAGGACCTTACCAGTAAAAGAATCATTGCTGAAGGGGTTGAGAATGGAGGCCTCTACTACTTGAAAGCTGAAGACAGTGTGCAGAGCCCTGCTAGAACTGATTCCAGTGGTTTTCAGATTGAAAGTTGTTTTGAATTGCTTTGTAATAACTCTTCTAAGAGTGTTTGTAATAAGGTGGCTAGTTTAGAGTTACTTCGTGCCAGACTTGGTCACCTCTCAGTTTCTAAGATGAAACAGTTAGAGTTGTGTAAAGATTGTGATTTCAGCAACTTCTCATGTGATTCCTGTGATATGGCTAAACATCACAGACTACCATTTCATTCAAGTAATTCAATTGCTGAGCTTCCTTTCATGTTGGTTCATATGGATGTATGGGGCCCCTATAGAGAGGCATCCATGTGTGGGGCTAAATATTTCCTCACTATTCTTGATGACCCCTCTAGAGCTACTTGGGTTTATTTGATTCAAGACAAAACTCAGGTTTTTAGAATGATAGCAGCTTTCATTGCTTTGGTGAAAAATCAGTATCATACTACAGTCAAGTGCATAAGGTCAGATAATGGCACAGAATTCACTCAAAGATCTTGTGTTACTTTGTTTGAGCAACATGGGATTGTCCATCAGAGATCTGCTCCAGGTGTTCCTCAACAGAATGGTAGGGTGGAGAGAAAGCATCGTCATTTGATTAAAACAGCTAGAGCAATTAGACATTATGCAGGTCTTCCAAGGGGTGAGTGTGTTTTAGGTGCCGCCTATTTGATAAACAAAATGCCCACTGCAGTACTAAAATGGAAATCACCCTTTGAGGTTCTAAATGGCACACCTCCTTCCCTTGATAATCTGAAGGTCATTGGTTGCTTATGTTATGCATATCAACCAAATGATCCAAAAGATAAATTATGTGTTAAAGCCAGAAGGTGTATCTTCTTAGGGTACCCTCCTGATCAGAAAGCTTTTAAGGTTTTTGACATGGAAAAGAAGGTCATTACAGTCAGTAGACATGTCAAATTCCAGGAGTTACAGTTTCCTTACAAGAGTATTCAACAAACAGATGGTCAGATTCCAAATGCTCCCAGGCTTCCCTTGGTTAATCCAGCTGTCTCTAATGACCAATTCTCTTGTGATCATCCTCCCTCCTTGCCAGCAGTAGTCAGTGATACATCCTTGGAATCTGTAGCTGATGTTGATAACATTGATACCTCTCAGTCCTCCCTAAGATTACAGACAAGCACAGCTAGTCATAATCATGATCTTGACAATCAGCTCTCTCAGTCTAGTCCTACTCCTCTCATCCCTGTTGAGGTACTTGGAAAAAGGCAAATCCACATACCTCATAGGTTTCAAGACTATATATGCTCCCAATTGCCCACCGGATCAGATTCTCAGTCTCAATCCTTCTCTGTCTTCTCAGTTCAGCACCTAGCTCATTTATCTCCTTCCTATGTGCATTCTCTAATAAATGTTTGTGCAATATTTGAGCCTAGAACCTACAATCAAGCTAAGGCTGATGAAAAATGGCAGATAGCAATGCAAGCTGAGATTAATGCTCTAGAAAAGAACAGCACTTGGTCTATTACAGACTTACCTCCTGGCAAAAAGGCCATTGGCTCTCGATGGATATACAAAATTAAGTACAAGCCTAATGGAGAGGTGGATAGATTTAAAGCCAGACTTGTTGCAAAGGGGTATACTCAGATCAAAGACAAAGATTATAAACAAACTTTTTCACTAGTTGCAAAGTTATCTACTGTGAGGATTGTTTTAGCACTAGCAGCAGCAAGGGGTTGGAATCTACATCAACTAGATGTTAACAATGCTTTTCTCCATGGTTTCCTGGATGAGGAAGTCTACATGTTGCCACCTTCTGGATATAAATTGGCTTCCCCAGGTCAGGTTTGCAGGCTTCACAGGTCTTTATATGGTTTAAAACAGGCTAGTAGGCAGTGGAATGTGGAACTCACAAAGTTCATGGAAAAGCTTGGCTTTGTTCAGTCTCTCCATGATTCTTTGTTCACAAAGGCAGTGGGTACTTCATTCACAGTGGCCTTGGTATATGTAGATGATATGCTTCTAATGGGTAATGACAGTTCTGCTATTGCTTCTACAAAGGCAGCTTTACACTCAGCTTTCACCATCAAGGACCTTGGCATAGCTCGTTATTTTCTTGGCATGGAAATCTCAAGATCCTCTCAAGGGATTTTGTTAAATCAAAGGAAGTATGTCTTGGATATCATGACTAAGGCACTTGGAGCTCACCAACACCATGTCCTGTGTGCCAAGCTTGGCCTTGTGCAACCCCAAGCCAACCTTGAGGGGGTATGTAGAGTGGTAGTTAGTTGCTGGCCTGGAGGGGTATTTTCGTCTTTTCAAGTTTCCAATTTCTGTTACACGCTCCCTCCCTCCCTCTGTATAAATAGCCAGTACAGATCCGAGCTTGGGATCAACTTTTGCTGTAACAAACTCATTCTTGCTTCAATGGAAGCTTGGTTTTCCTTTTCATAAATCGATTTCAACTTCTAAAACAAATGTCTAAAGGAACTGAACATGCAAAAGTAATATATAAGGGAGTCAAGAACATTATTCGTTTATCTAAAGACATTAAAATCGGATCTCTCAATCTTAAACGAATGAGCCTTGACATAGCTAAATAACGGATCACCTCTAGCAACGTTGCTTTTGATCAGATCGGTAACAAACAACGATACCTCTGGCTCTACTTTTGAGTGAAATCTCACACACCTAAATAAAACATTTTTAAACCATAAATAGGAGAAATATATTACACAAATCACAGTCCTCCAAAATATAGAGTAATATTCAATGACCGTTAGCTTCGACCATAGCCGGCGCCGTCAACGGAGGCATGGGAGCCTCAGCCACCGGAGCCACCATCCTTTGATAACCCTCAATGACGTCACAGCTCCTCCTCCTGATCTCATCCACAAACCCCTGCAAATTCGTATCAGACGACCCTCGTTCCTGGAAAGCCCTCTCGGCCTTCTCCTTCCACTCCAAGGCCTTGCTTTTAATGTCGTCGGCCGTGACTTCCCTGAGGCACCTCTCCACCTCCTCCCTAGAGACCACCGTTTCGTCGTGCTCCCCACGGCAACCCCTCACCCCAATCCCGAACACGTCGACAAGGAACTTGGCGTTGGTGACTTGATCACCCCACTGCGGGAAAGTCACCACCGGCATCCCGGAGGACACTGCCTCCATTGTCGAGTTCCACCCGCAGTGTGTCACGAAGCAAGCCACGGCCCGGTGCGCCAGCACCTGTCATAATATTCATTCATTAATACATCAACTCTTTTTGTGTGTCCAAAAGGATAAGATGCAATCAAACGTACAGTTGTCAGTTGGAGATGGGTGACCCCATCATCATCATCATGGCAATTCAAATACTGTAATTGTGTGCATAATAATGGCAATTTGGCATATAGTTGTGTGCATAATAACTACGGAGTACAGTATACGGAGTAAATTTATGGGTATATTATACCCATAAAGAAATACATAAAGGAGAAAATTTTCTCAATTTTTGTGTTTAATTATTAATTTTTTTAATTAAAAATGACTATTTAAATCATAAATTTTAGACTTTTCATAACATATTTAAATAAGAACAAATAAATTTCAGATATAAATGAAAAAAAAAATTCAAAATTTTTCTCTGGGTCAGCCATTATATATAGGCTTGTTTGTATACATGTATTTAGTTAATTCTTCTTTTTGGATGGTTTGTAAATATTTTATGACCAATTTTAGATATAGAAACCACATATGCCGGAATCAAAGCAATTAATACAAACAATTTTTTTTCCTCGAGCTGAGAAACAATTGCCGGAGTATGTATTAGTGCTCGTTTGGATAAACGTAGGAAGTATACTTCCCGGGAATTTAATTCATGGGAAGTCTACTTCCCATGAATTACACTTTCTGGGATTTTATGAAACATGTTTGGTTGAAAAATGAAAAAAAATTGTGGATTTGATATATTGAGATAAATATGGGATTTTTATTAGTAAGAAAAGGGTGGAAGTTGTCTTACCATGTACCCCCTTGGTAATTTCAATTCCTGTGTTTCACAGGAAGTTAAATTCATGGGAATTTCAATTCCTGGGTTTTTGGAGAACAAATTTTTTAACCAAACGCAAATATTCTATCCAACTTTCTGGGATATTCCACTTCCTGGGTTTTTTAAACCAATCCAAACGAGCACTTAGTGGCAGTTGTACGTAGCTTATTTCAGAGAGGGGTGAAAGTCAATATTTTAGGAATGATTTTTTAGGTATATATATATATATATAGTGGTTTATATATAACTACAACGTTGATAAGGATAAAAAGAATTTATTTTTATATAGAGAATAACCCATCTTTGGTGATAAATAATGAACACGTGGCGGTTTTCGCCCGTCAATTCATCAGTCTCTCTTGTTTGATCTCGAATCTTTACTTAATCAAAAAGAAAACAAAATTAGACATATATATCTCCTCACTCTTTATCACTAGGCCACTCCAACGGGAAAACAAAAAAAAAAAAAGAGAAAAACATTATTACATATATACAATACAAAAAAAAAATTATAAAAATAAAAAATAAAACCCATATCATATCATTTAGTTATATATATTTTAAAATTAATAATTAACAGGAAAAGGAATGAGTGAGAATTGAAACCTTAATGACATGATTTATCTACCAACTTTTTACCAAAAAAAGTATCTAGTTATTTAGGGCATCTTCATTATTTTTCTCATTTTGAGGATTTTGGAATTTTTGAAGAACTTAAAGGTATTTTTTTGATCCAATAGATTTCCTGTCAAATTCTCCAAAATGGATAAGAAATAGAAAAAATAGAGAGGATTCCCTAAATCTGTAGCATTTTTAAAACTAAATGATTATCTAAATCTTTGAAATGGGAAACGGTTCGAGTTAAATTTTTTTTTTAAAGAATATCTATTTTGTTTTTCCATTTTGGGAAACTTTTAGGGAAGTTGTTGGGGATGGTCTTATACCGTACCTGATCTTGGGGACAGTACTTGACAACTCGACCATTGTCTCCGGCCTCGTGGAGGAAGCCCTCAGGCAGCGTGTGCGGTACAAAGGGCTTGTCAGGGTGTGGAGGCTTCATCACCCATAGGAACGGCACTCCTGCTTTTAGCACCCCGTCAGCTATCTCATCCACCTGCTCCTGTGCCACATGCACTATTGTCCCGAATGATATGTACACTACCGACTTGTCCGGCTTCGAGTCCAGCCACTTGAGGCACTCGAAGTCCGCCTTGAGCTCGTCCCCCCTGACATCAGTTCTAGAGTCTCCGGTGCCCCTGCTTGGGTTCTTGAACAGCGGGCCCACCGGCCTTATATCAAGGGTCTTGGCCCCACTCGTCGGCAATGCTGGGAGCGTCGATGAGTATGTGATGATGTCCCGCTCTAGCTCATCGAACGTGTCCACCAGGACGCAGAAGGGCTTGTCCAGGTTCTTGTACTGCCCCAAGATGGCCCGTTGGAGGAACGGGTAAGGGGTGGTCGAGTGGAGGAAAGAGGGGATCTCGTCCCACTTTAGGAGGGGCAAAGTTGGGATTTCGACGTCCCGAAAGGGGTCCTCCTCATTCGGGAATGGGACTAGCTGGTTGGAGTAGTAGTAGTAGGAGAGGAAGCAGGCGCATGACTGGACCCACAAAACGGCGCTGGGGATGCAGAGTTGGGCTGCCACGTCGGACACCCATGGGATGAAGGGGTTGTTGACGATGCAGGAGACTGGGCGGCCTTCTCGGTGGAGGCGGAGGAGCATCTCAGGGATCCGCTTGCGCCCCACGCTCTCTAGCTGGGGGAGGTACACGTCAAGGTCCTGGCGGCGGGGGTCAGTCTCGTCCCACTCATCATCGAAGAACTCGAAGCGGAGGAAGCCTTCTCCCACTGGGGAAAGTGCGCCCGGGGTGAGGTTGTTGGAGGCCACAATGGCATCTCCGAAGGTGGCGTTGGTGGATAAGGTGACGAGGAGGCCCTTAGAAGCAAGGCGCTTCCCAAGGCGGAGCAAGGGGTTGACGTGGCCTTGACCGGGGAAGGAGACCATCAGGACGTGGATGAATCTGTTTTGGAAACTCATCGTGTTAAGGTTTTTTCTAATATATTTAGAATGTGTTGGAGGAATATGTATTGAGCAAGACCAAATGGTAAGAGGCGTTCTTATATAGTAAGTGGCTGGCCGGTATGGATTCGGGGGTGGTAGTGTGTGGAAACGGTTTGGCCATCAACGCAGGTTTGGTTTGGTTTGGCATGACCCTAATTAATAAATTCATAATTGCTTATTGATGTACGTGTGGGCCAATGTATGGTCTTCATTTGGTGGTTATAATAAAATTTAAAGCATTTGGTAATATATGCCGAATTTGGAAATTGGTACTTCACAATATTGTTTAGGTCGATCGATTTATTGAAGAATTTAGGATTCTCATTAACAGGATGACAATGACATATATGGTATGGTTGTTCTCTATGGTCGACAACCAACAAAGAACTTTAAGGCGAGAATGACATTTAACAAAGTGTACACGTACTTGTATTCAGTATCATTTAATCCATCAAATTATATTATTTGGTTTTGTTTGTGTTACTAATAATTATAGTTCTGAGCTAGTTATTCAGTAGTGAGTGACAAATAAGTTGGATGTGTACAGGTATTTAGTTATAAATTTTTGTTATCTAATTACAACGAGTAGTTATTCAGTTTAAATGAATTGTACGTTATTACACATTATTTAATTAGAATAAGTATTCACTTTTAATAGTTATTCGGTTTAGCTGGTATTTATTCGGGTGTATTGAGTAGTTATTTGATGAAATTAGGGATTTATTTAATTACGATAGTTACTTATTATTAAGTTGTAGTAAGTACTAAATAGTTATTTGACTTTTTTTAAACTATTTAGTTGTAATAGTTATAATATTACACAATATATATTAAGCGTATAATATTGAGAACTAGGGAGTGATCAATTGTGTAAATATTAGGATAGGAGAGGTCAATAATTAAAATCTATCTTCTATAATTATGTATCATCTTTTATAAGATTATTTATTATTTTTCTAAACTTGTCCTTCAAGATTGTAACTATCTTGTCTATATATTAATAACTATATTTGTGAATAGATCAAATATTCTTTCAAACTTACAAATAATAGTGATCCTATTCCTTTCCTTTTCTTTGCAGATGACACTTTAATTTTTGGACGAGCTGATGACTTAAGTCTTCATACGATTAGAAATCTTCTGAATACTTTCTCCAATATGTCTGGATTAACTATAAATTATAACAAAAGTTCTTTACAAGTTTCTAAAAATATTTCTGTCAGTAAAGCTCAGTCCCTTGCTCAACAGCTAAATATTCCAGTTACAAAGTCAATGGAAAAATACCTAGGTATTCCACTTATTAGTGGTAGGGTTTGTAATGTCTTGTTTGATGAGGCGATTAATAGCCTTAAAAAGCAGTTGTCCAAGTGGAAATCTAATGCTCTCTCTCAAGCTAGTAGATCGGTATTAATTCAGGCAAATTTAAATTCTAAAACAAATTATTTAATGCAATCTTTTCTTCTTCCAAAAGGAGTCCTAGAAAAAACTGATCAGATAAACAAAAATTTCTTTTGGAATAAAATTCAATCTGATAACTATCATCCTTTAATTAGCTGGGAACATCTGTGCATTCCTAAAAAAGATGGTGGGTTAGGTTTTAAATCTGCTGAGCAAATTAATATTGGCATGCAAATGAAACTTCTGTGGAGAATCATGGCTGATCCTGATAATATTTGGTCAAAGGTAATCACTGATAAATATCTTTCGACAGAATCTCTTATGGAAAGAGGTAGATTCAAAACTTCTTGGCAGTTTGGGAGGCTTCTTAATATTAGGGATCTTTTCTCTAAAGGATTGCTCTGGTTAGTCGGTAATGGGAAAACCATAAATGTATGGTCTGACATTTGGGTAGATGCGCAATATCTACATAGGTTTCAGAATGATCGTGATCCTAATTTAAAAGTTTGCGACTTATTTACAAATACCAAATCTTGGGATACTGATAAGTTAAATTCTATCTTTCCTTCTCATATTGTTCAAGCAATTACTAATATCCATATTCCTGTAACTGATATCCCAGACAAGTTAATTTGTATTTACAGTAATAATGGAAAATTTTCTGTTAAATCCACATCCTCGCTTTATAAAACTAGGAATATGAAGAAAATTCCAGCAAATTGGATTTGGAAACTTAATATCCCTCCGACTATTAAAAATTTTATTTGGAAATTTTTTTTGGATATCTTGCCCACAACTGTCCGATTAAATAGATATATAAATAGGGTTCCTAGTACGTGTTCTCTTTGTAATTCTGATATAGAAGATACAAATCATTTATTGTTTAATTGTCAAATTACGAAATCCCTTATTCAAAATCTGGGTGTTAAGTTGAAAAAATGTTTCATTATACCAAATTTAACAAGTAATGTTCAAGAGAATATTCTAAATACTAGGGCTCTTAATCTAGATTTTACAGATTTATGTCATTTATGGCATTCAATTTGGGAGCTCAGAAATAGAATTATTTTTCGCAATACTTCTGATACAGGTACGATCTCTATGTTAACTCGAGCTATTGATAATATCTCTTGTTGGAATAAAGGTCAGGTTAAATCAAAATTACCTAAACGCGTTAGGCCTCCTGATAAAATGATGTGGAAATGTCCTCCAATAGATGTTGTTAAGATCAATGTAGATGCTTCGGTAAAAAGTGATACTCAACCACAGGTTGGTTGTGTTGTGAGGAATAATGACGGTCAAGTTATTCGGATACATAAATGTAACGTTAGGATGGGTTCTGTCATTTTGGCAGAAACTTTTGTTGTATATACAGGTATAAGACTGGCAGCAGAGATGGGGATCCGAAGATTAATAGTTGAGAGTGATTGTGCTATTATCATTGACGCCATCAATCATGCAAAAAATATATCATGGGAGGTCATTCAAATAGTCCAAGAGATCCATTCATTAAGAAGAGATTTTGAGAGCATCACTTTTCAGCATTGCTATAGAGAGGCCAATGGAGCAGCTTATTTTATTGCTAAATCTCAGTTCAATTGTAATTTTATTTTGAGTGCTTGTTGTTGTGAGTTCCAGAACATCATCTTGCGAGATGATCATGGATGTCGGTAGTACATCCAATCTTTTGCCTACTGTAAATATATATATATATATATATATATTCTTTCAATTTTGTTATCTTGGTATATAGAGAAAAGTTCATGTCCACCGACGATTCCGCATCCTCAATCCACCACCACTATAACCAGCGCAACCGCCCTCTTTGTAACTAGCGTCGTTCCGCAACACGACCTTCAATTTTCCATGTTCATCTACAAGCTTGACCACACAAAACTGCAACATCTAGCGTGCCCATGTCTTAGACACACTCGATGCCTTTGATTAAAGTCGCTTTTTTTTATTTACAATAGGCAACCAATAGAATGTCTTGCAAAACAAAAATCATTCTTTATCATCCCGTCAAATGATGTTAATTACAAAGCTCCATGTTCAAAGGGATTGTACAAGGATTACAACTAAGGGATTGTACAAGGATTACAACTAATGTCATTCTTAGTTATATATAGTTTACTGCTGAATTCTCTGAAGTAGTGACGAAATTTCATTGTGGTCAATCCTGACCTTAATGTTCTAATCTGTTAATGTGTCTTGAATGATCGTTGACCGGCGACGCATCGGGGGGTCTGGGAGGCAAAGCCCCCCGGTGGTGGTCTAGGGGGGGCTAGGGGTTCCATGAGTCTCTTCATAGCCCCCCCCCCCCCCCCCGGGCGAGGGGGCTAGGGGGGCAGTGCCACCCCGCCTTTACGGTATGCAATGTTTATTGTAAACAGGCCTATCGTCTGTCTATTTTGGGCTTTCAATCCATTGTCTGTTTAGGGTTCCATGAGTCTCTTCATATACTCATGGAAAGCCGACCCCTTTGTAACCCTAATCTGTTTCGCTTCCTCTAATAAGAAAACTGGTTCTCTGCCCGTGGACGTAGGCAACACACCGTTGCTGAACCACGTAAATCTCTGTGTTGTTCTTCGCTTTATCATTCTCGTTATAACATAATCTTTTCAATTATCCTGAATATCCACCATGGCACATTTGTGCTGTCCTCAATTGCCTTGATCACCTTCAAGTTGTCTCCTTCAGTAATAATATTCTGCTAGCCTTTCCTCCGAACTAGCTAGCTCTAATCCCGTACAGAAAGTAAGGAATTCAGTTAGAAGTGTCGATCCCTTAGAAACTTTTTCGTTGAACATTTCAACTACATGTTCATTCCAATCTCTAACAATACCCCAAATTTTGCAATCCCTAACAATTGTAACATAACGGGTGCATCTACATTGATTTTGTAGACGCTTACGGGTAGCTTAGCCCATTTAATGTGTCTGCCCTTCTGGGTCTTCTCTTTAGTTTTGGGATTTGTTTGGGCTTCCTTCCAGTCTGTTATGCAGTTCATAGCTTTCTGCACGATTATACCAATATTCTCCATTTTTTGTTCTTAAATATGTCTGAGTTTCTTGTTTCCTAAATGTTTTGTCATAGTATGCACAGGTCATCAAAATGAGCATTTTCTCTTCTAATTTGATCCATATCTTCAATTGAGACATTAGGATCCCTAATGCCAATGAAGGATTTGCCCATTCTGTATTCGTAGTTGTTAATTATTGATCTTGAGACTGGGTATTTTAGTATCAGATGGGATGAGTCTTCATCCTCGAGATTACAGAGACAACATCGAGAAGGAACTATGTTGAAAAATCTATTTAAACTTGATTTGTTGCTAGCTCATCCGTCATTATTTTCCAGGTGAAATTCTGGGTTTGTGGGGGAAGACTAAGCTTCCAGATCCAAGCGTAATCTATGTCAGTAGGATTGCTGTTTCCAGATTAAAGTCGCTTAATTGTGTTGACTAGCTAGTGAGGCTACGTATTAATACTTATGTATTATACTATATATGGATATGATCAATACAAGTAATTACCGGAAATGATATTTAAGTGTCCATTGAATGATGTACGTTTAAGTGTCCATATACAGGAAGTGCTTGATGAAAGGTTTTCATTCATTTTTTCTTGAATTGGTAATTAAAGAGCGGTTATTTCGGGGTTCAAAATAGGGATCTATGAATACTACTACAAGTCTTTTCCAATGAGCCATTTTTCCATTCATTTTTTCCACATCAAGTAAAACGCAGTAGATTTTCATGGTATCAGAGTCCGAGTCGGACTTTGATAACTGGGGGTCGTGTGCACGGGCGCACATGTGCTAGTAGCCTAGCACACAAGCCGAGTGAGGTTACATTCTAAAACCAATTGACAATAGAAGGAGTCGCCCACCGACTCATATATTAGGGTTTGATATGTTCAATTTTCCAATGTGGAACACTTTTGACCTCATTCACATCTCAACAGTACCAAGTGATTATTCATACATATGTACATATGAATAATCTTTTGTTAAACTGTTAGTAGATATATATAAAAAATTAATAAGAAATGAGAATATATACTCAAGTACTTGCCTTGTTTTTTATTTCATTAATTTCTACACTCCCTTTGAAAAATAGAGAGGACGAATTAATTGCGGATATATCTTATCTGCAATTGGTAATTGGGTTGCCAGGTAGCTATTAGTATGGCCACCCGAGCTTTTTGTTCCCATCCATCCAAAAGGTTGTTGCCGTGTGTGTCTCCCAGGCGTCCTCATCGGTCTTGTTTCATCCACAGACAGTGGCGGCCGCAGGAGTTCCCGAAAGGTAGGGCGAAATTCCAAGCTACGAAAGTATTGCATCGTCAATTAATTAACAAAATAGCATTCAATATTACAAGCTTATAAATAAATTCAAATATTCAACCCCAACCATTTAAGGTGAATACATATTGAAGATTTAACAACACATGATATAAGTTTAGATTATCAATTCTAGCTTTGCAGGATCACTAACAATATTCAGATTATCAATTCTAGCTTTTTTCCTGAATTTGACTATCGACATCATCTCTCACACTTGGTCCGCTTGAAACCTCCTCACTAGTCACTACCATTAACAACATCATCTCCATTGTCAAGCTCAACGTACATCATCTCCATCAAGAACCTCAACATTATCAATCAAAGGACTAGGAGTTGAATTATCCACACTAGCATTATCAATACTTGCAACTATATTGCGAGGAGTGGATGATCCAACACTTGGTACTTTGTTGATTCGAGCAAAATATCTATCCATACTGGAATCCTTATTCAAAATTCATAAGCAATAAAAATGAAAAAAAAAACATTTTTCACACTTCAAATCACTTAAAATCTCAAACCCTAAAACCTTACAAAGAACAACAATTTCAATTCTCCAAATCCCTAATCCTAATTCATTCATAAACAATAAAATAAACAAATTATGATAATCAAAATCCCCAATTTTCATATTTCAAATCTCAAACCCTAAAACCTAACAAAATTTCAATTCTCCAGTTCTCCAAATCAATTCACATTTCAAACCTTTCAATTGTAAACAAATCCAATTCAATTCAAGATTTAAGTAACTAAGAATAACAAAATTGGAGGAGACTTACAGATTTCGGCCAAAGCCACTGATTTTTCGAGTCCCTGTTCACTGTGAGTCTTCAATCGTCGGATGTGAGAGCCGAGAGACAGCCCTAGTGCAGGCGGCCGGGCCGGTGGTCAGTGGTCGGACTCAGAGCGGTGCAGGCGGCCAAGCCAAACGGGCAGGTGCTGCGGTGCAGACAGCCCCTTCGCCCGCGTCTCGCCCTTCACCCTTCACTTCGCTCGCGTCTCACCCTTAATTCGCTTCCCGTCTCTCCCTGCGTGTCTCTCAGTTGGAAAATAAAACCCCCACTCAAAACGACGTCGTTTTGACATATATTTTTTTTTAAAACATAGGGCACCCGCGGCTCAAAAGGTGGGGCGGGCGCGTACACCCGCCCCACCCCAGGGCCGCCCCTGTCCACAGAGAAACTCATTCTGAAGAATACGACCAAAACTTACCCCGGAAAAGTAATGATTATCTATATTCTTTATTTTAAAATTTATGGATCATTATTTTAATTATTACTCTTCTTCTTCCATTTTTTCATACAAAATTTTTTATATTTTCTCACATTTCATTCCCTAATTTTAAGGAGGGTAACCGGTTTTTTTATGGCAAATGATGGTTTGGCTGATTTGGTTGATAAGTGTGTGCACATATCCTGATTTGGTGCGAGAATTCTTAGCCACGTTTGTCACGAGTAATGAGGAGTGCAAGTTCAAATTGGGAGCACGTCATAGGAGAATGTCTTTTGAGACCATGAGGAGATTGTTGGGCATTTCAAGGGTCCCGACACATAATTGGGACGATCTTCAGACTTCTGAGTTGCTAGAGTAGGAATGATATAAGGCAAGGTTACTCGGGTGTTACATGCAAATGGTTGTTCAAACTCAAGTTTAATAGTGATGGGTCCCTAGAGCGGCATAAGGCAAGGTTGGTGGCTCGTGGTTTTACCTAGATTGAAGGGGTGGATTACTCTGAGACGTTTGCTCCAATAGCTCGAATGATCACTGTGCACACATTACATGCCGTTGCATCTGCTCAGAACCAGGGCCGTCCAATCAATTTCGGAGGCCCTGTGCAAATAGGAAAATGTATTCAATATTGTAGTCACTCTTAAAAATAAAAATATTTTATATAAATATAAGTTTTTATTTCACATCTAATAATTCTATTTTTTTTGTAAATATCTAATAATTCTATTAATATTGTTTTATAATCAAGTGTTCAAATTGTTAAAACACTAAATTAGTTTTGACAACTTTAATTTTTATTTTAAACTAAAAAGATCATTGTTGAGATTTTTACAATCAAAATTTTACAATATGATAAATATTAATAGTATCATCTTATAATTTTCCAATATGAATCACCTTTCTCTACTATGGTTTACATGAAACACCAAGAATTGTTAAATAAATATATACATATAATTATGGAAATACGTAGAATATAATTAAATTATTTATCCTTGACAAATCAAGAAGATTATGGGAATTATTTTTAAGAATTTACTACAATTATTTATACATATGGTTTTTCTATCTTATGCCCTTGAGGCATATGATAAGACACTAAATTGAGAAAGAATCCCACAAAAAAGGCAAGCGACCCTAAAAATCTAACTAAAAAAAAATTAAACTAATTAAAAGTTTAATTTTTTTTTTTCAAATTTAGGGTCTAATCCTATACTCTTGGGGCATAGGATAGAAAGTATTGGGAATAAAACAAAGAAATAACTAAAACAAAGAAATAAACAAAGAAGAAAAAGAGGAAAAAAAAAACAAAGAAATAAACATTAAATATTAAATAACTAAAACAAAGAAATAAACATTAAATATTATAGAAATTATTGGGAATAAAAATAATAAATTGAAATTAAAAAAAAACAAAGAAAAGATAAGAGAGAAACACGGAAGACCAAAAAAAAAAAAACCAAATCGATCACCGTGTTGTAAAAAAGTGAAATAAGACTGGGGTAAGAGGAATTGAATTGAACCCTGGACGACTGGTATTTAAGTGAGGTGCATGATCGTACATGTTTACCACTAGACCACACGCTAAGATGTGATTGCTTAGCGCAGATACTTAATTATAATAATAAAGAGGTTCTAAATATATAGAGGCCCCGAAAATTTGGAGGCCATGTGCGATCGCCCACCTTACACTTGCTAATAGCCGGCCCTGCTCAGAACTAGCCTCTCTTCCAAATGGATATCACGAATGCCTTTCTTCATGGCGACCTAGAGGAGGATGTGTTCATGACTTTGCCACCTACATACTCCTTTTTTAAGCATCTGTAGGCTTCTAAATAGGGGGAGACCTCGGCTAGTATTTGTCCTCAGGGGAAGATATATGATGAGGCCAACTGCTTATCACTAGTGTGCAAACTAAATAAGTCTCTTTATGGGTTAAAGCAAGCCCCGAGACAGTGGTTTGCGAAGTTCTTATGTGCTATTCAAAGTGCATGCTATGCTCAATCTAAAGTAGAGTATTCGTTGTTCATACGAAGAGCGGGAAGATCATTTACTGTCATGTGAGGATGTGAGTATATGTGGACACAATCGACTCAAGAAGAATCTGTAATGTAAATTTCAATGGAAAGATCTTGGAGACATGAGATATTTCCTGGGAATTGAAATCGATAGAACTCCAAAAGGAGTGTTATTAAACCAAAAAAAAGTATACTTTTGAGATGTTAGAAGAAACTGGGATGATCAATGCTAAACCTCTGAACACTCCTTTGGACTGTCACGAGAAGCTAACCAAAGAGGGGGAGAGGATGAAAAATCCTTATTAGTACCGACGTCTGATCGAGAAATTGATATATTTAACAGTCACCAGACCGGAGATTACATACAGTGTTCAGATTCTGAGTCAATTCATGCAATAACATTGTGTAGAGCATTGGAAGGCAGTTGAGCATGTATTGAGAATTGAGATAAATAAAAGGATCTCTAGGACAAGGACCTCTTCTAGCTCATAAGTTAGACCTCAAGCTCAGAGCATATTGCGATGCCAATTGGCAATCATGCCCCATGACCAGAAGGTCTCTCACTGGTTTTTGAATATTCTTAGGGTCATCTCTTATCTCATGGAGAACCAAGAAACAATCATTTGTGGCCATGTTGACGGCAAAATCAGAGTACATGGTGGCAATGGCGGCTACTAGCTTGTTGCAAGATCACATGGTTCGTAGCTTTGCTGAAGGATTTGAATGTAGAGCAATTGGAATCTATTGATCTATACTCCCTCCGTTCAGCAAAACTTGTCGTTTTAGAGTTTTGTTTTTGTTCGGAAAAACTTGTCATTTTAGATATTTTTACTTCTACTTTACTAAAATGCCCTTGATTTGATTGATGTGTTGTGAGTTGTAGTTTTTGATAAAGTAAAAAGTAGAGTAATAATTGAGGGCAAATTAGTAAAAAAGAAGTGTAATTAGTATTAGTTTTATTAAAAGTTGTGTGGAGAGTTAAAATGACAAGTTTTACCGAACGGAGGGAGTACTATATATGACAACCAAGCAGCTCTTCACATAGCCAAAAATCTTGTGTCCCACGAACGAACAAAACATATTAAGGCCGACTGTCATCTTGTTAGAGACAAAGTGATGCGCAAAGAAATCGAAGCTCAATGTCTCAACGCACAGAGGAGCAACCTGCAAACTTACTCACGAAAGTTCTGAGCCAAGATCAGCATAGAAAACTCATGAACAAGCTTAGAGTTATAAATCAATTTAACAACTCTAAGCTTGAGATGGAGGGATGAAATAAAATAGTGAGATGATGTCAGCATTACATGTGAACTTTCTAGATGTGATAGCTAGCTTGGAGATCAATAAGTTTGTTATGACTATATTTTACAAGTAGTATAAATGGCCATTACATGTAATTCAGCAAAAAAATCACATCAATTTGATACAAATACAGATGAACATATAATACAGTAAATTGAACCGCACTTGCTCTCTTCCTTTGAATTTTCTGTCAAATCTTCTTCATTCCTTCATCTCTCCTCATATTCCAAGGACAAAGATAGGTATTTCCAATGTTACAAGCGGAATTGATATATAAAACGCGCACCTTACAAGCAAATCGGGCTTCAACCGAACAAACAAGAACGGCCATCCATGATATGATGGTCTCTAAGAATCGATAAAGAATGGAAAGGTTTTGGATTTTGTAGGATACTCATCTTCCACACCTTCTTAAATGTCTATATGATCGATCTAGTTAAAAATCTCACCAATCATAAGTTTCTCTCTCATGCCTATGTCACCAAAACGTACTGACAAGAAGAATCTCCCATTTTGCCACTCACTCAAAACCTGATTGAAGACTCCATCTTGATTGTAAGACCTTGAATTCTAACTTGTAGGTCAATATCAAAGGATGATGAAAGACAAAACACTATCTTGGTTTCAAGGTCTTGAAACCGAGACTCCGTTTGCGTGCATAATGGATACCTTACTTGTTCATATTATATTGAGTTATTTTTATTATGGCCAAGCTATCTTGCAGATCTCGGTTTAAAGAGATGAACCTATTTCGTATGGGCTGATGTATCTAAGGTTTTGGGCTCATATTCCTTATGAGATATTTTTATACACTTGCCATCTCGATTAAATGTGTTTTAGGAAAGAAGATCCTCCAGCCTTGAGAATCAAGAAATGCTGATTGCATCTTTTCATGGGGAGCGCATCTTGGAAATGGAAAAAATTATTTTTGGAAGGAATTCAAACTTCAACGGTCCGCCCTTGCTGCCTTCGGACAAATGACTATTTATATGACGGCATGTAGAAGACGAAGATCATCGAAGCAAACATTCATTCTAAAAGCGATCAAGTCTTCTAAAGCATTCTCTCGTGAACTCATTAAGCTTTGTGTGGGTAGTTTTTGAGAGTTGAGAGAGACACAGTCTTTATTATACAAGTCATTTGATTCACACTAAGAGTTTCTTACTCGTCATAGCACACGTTGGTGTGTAGTGAGAGCCTTTATTTCACTTGTAAGTTTGAGAGCTAGAATATAAGCGGTGAGACTTTGTATATAAGAAGGGAAGTTCTCCTAGAAATTTTTAGGCTCAAGGAAAGTGAAATAAGAAGGTTTGAATCCTATGGGTTGGATAACCCTAGGCGGGGACGTAGGCCAAGTTCGCGCCGAACCTCGTTAACAATTCGCGTATTCATCTTTTACATTCCGCATTTACTTTATCTTGTTTGGTTTTACTTGGTCAAGATTTGATAACAATATTAAGGTCTTAACAAGTTGTTTTGAAAACTATTTTAAGAGTTCTTGTTTTGCGAAAATCGAGCATACTCTATTCATCCCCCCTTCTAGAGTATTATTTATCACCTTATAGACTCTTCAATTGGTATCAGAGCTTGACTCACTGTTTTGATCTAACAATCTTGTGAGTTTCAGTATGTCTACCATAGGTGATGGAGGACTTGCTCAAGGGAGATCAACCAACTGTAACGGCCCAGGATTATGATTCCCGGGTTACGTTTCGAGGGATGAAACCCCTCGTTAGGATCTTGCGCCCCGAGTACAGGTTGAAGGTTTGAAATTCTATCCTAACATTTTAAAGTGGGATTTCATGCCCAAAATTCGAAGGGATCGTTGGAATCCCCGGGGAAGTCCCCTGTACCTTCATAAGTCTAAGCGTGGAAAACCAACAGTCATGCAAATAGTAGAATCAAGGTGTAATACAAGAGGGTGCCACGGCAGAGCCGGGTCAAACCAAATCAATAAGCGTATTTATCAAAATCTAAAGTTAGACCATTTCTTTGCAATCGTCCAAGAGAGTTCCCATGTTACAGAAGCAAGGTACAATCATGCTGCAAACAAACCTAAAAAAAAATATGTATGCGGGGCGGTGTCAGATCGAAGCCCTACGCAATATAATCCCAAACAAGCAAACACATACACACGCTAGTCTTAATAAAGATGCTTCTAGATGCAAGGCGGAATATTAACACACTAGCATGGTTTTAAGATCAAGTGCATAAATATAATAAGGCCTTAGCACCGAATACCAAGTGGTATATCCCTCTCCTACCTCCACCCCCTTCCGATAGAGCAGAGACTGGCCAGCTCGTGAATGCATTCCATATAATCGGGTGGCACGCATGCCCAACCCGTATCCACAATAAAGCCCGCAGGCATCTCATAATATAAGGAAGTTCCATGACTCGATTGACTCAAGACGGGACCCGATGGGACTGGGCCGTCCTATAACCCTAGCAAAGACTCTAGTTACTTCACAGATAACGGTCGTTCTGTTTACAAAAGCAATGAGTAAACTAGGGGTGGGCACAAATCCCGCAAATCCCGTCCCGCATCCCGTCCCAATCCCGTCCCGATCCCGGTGGGATTTAGACAAAAAAAAATTCAATCTCGTCCCGATCCCGTCCCGCAAAAAATACGCGGGACGGGACGCGGGACGAAGAGTTCTCGTCCCGTAAATCCCGTCCCGTCCCGCATATATATATAAAATTATATATTTTTATATATAAGATTAAAATTAATAAAAACATAATATGTTTATATTATATATTAATATTTATTTAAACCCAATATTAAAATAAATAAAAAGATTTCAAATACTTGTACAAAAAATTTGCTGTAATCATTTTTTTTAAGTGAACAACGAGAGCAGAGAGCTAGTCCGGCCCAAATGGCTATTTCAGCAGTAAATGGAAATCAAGAGTGCAGAATATATTTCTAATAGAATTGTGTAAGATTTGGTAGATTTTTTTACCTTTGCTACTTATTATTTTTGGAGTTGTGAATTATTTTTTAATCTTTTTTTTAACGAGGGACAAGTCCCGTCCCGTCCCGATCCCGTCCCGTCCCGTGAGGGATGAGACCCTGCGGGATTTTGAAAAAAAAAAATTAAATCCCGTCCCGCAAAAAATACGCGGGACGGGATGCGGGATTACCCCAATCCCGTCCCGTCCCGTCCCATGCCCACCCCTAGAGTAAACGAATGCTCAATCATGAGTGCAATCCTAGCAGGATACTACATGGCATGCTTTTTTATGAATGCAAGCACCTAGTATGCACATGGCTACAAGCAGGGAGATCTCTTTTTCGAATCTGAGTGAGCTCATATAGGAACTCACCTGGCTATGCAGAACAACATAATAGAAGATCCGGCATACATCAATCATGATCACAAATTATCACCTAGGCACGTATCAGAGCACAAATATAAGTCTACGTCTAATCATTCAAGCACTCAAAGCATGCATCATTCAATAAAATTAACCACATCATAATCATTATCCCATCAAGTTCAACCACTCATCATATTGCCACATTTCGTAAGACCACATCATTCTCACCTTTTCATTTAGCCACATTCGCATGCTCATAACAACATATCCGCATATATAAATATCTCACAGTTCATCATAATCATAAGGTATAAATGAAATGATAAGATAACTCTAACATTTCATCATGCCATTAATCATTCATACATGTCGTTAGTCCACACAAAACATGCTATTAGTCAATCAATCATATCATCATGCTAGTTAGTCATCGATCACATAATTCCCAAGTAAATCCCGAAACCGTTTTGAAAACCGAGTTAACTAGTTAGAAATTCCGATCCTTAAAAACATTCATCAAATCCCTTTTTCGAGTTAAATCCGATAATACCTTGTTAAATCTTCAAGTCTAATAATATTCTACCTTTAAATCACCCTAATATTATATCCTTAATCTCAAGATAATGTTTTATATTTCAAATCTCACATAATATTATATAGTATTTTAAATACCATTTATTAGACACTTTTGTAAAATATTTTCAAATCCCTTAAAAATCTCAACCATTTTATTTTATAAAAATCAGCTCTTTTGAAATTACCAAACCGACCCTTTTATTTACAAAATCCAAAACCGACCCTCCTTGTTTTAAATTCTCCAAACCGACCCTTGAATTTGGTAAACTTTAAAATCCAATTTCTTTTATTAAATCCCAACCCAAAACTGATTGTAGAGAATAGGCCCAAAGTCTCAAAAATTCAGCCCACAAAAAAAACAGGCCCATTCCCCTTAGGTTAAAATCGGGTCCACAAAACCAAACCCAACTCTTTTATTACAGAACCTGTTCAAGCTTGATTTTTGTTTTAAAACAGTGAACCAAACCCATCCATAAAAGAAACAGAACCGGACCCCTGAAAGAATTGTTCATCATCACCTCCCCTATCTACTGCGTTTGAAAGAAAGCAAAAGGAAGGAGATGACGGTGGCTCGCCGGCGACGGGTGGCGGCTCCGACCACCTCCCTGACACCAAGGCACTGAGTTGACAAGGAAAAGGAGAGAAAGGGAGTCGTTACCGAGGGATTCTTCGAACCTGGAAATTCGATCGATTTCGCCTCGGTTCGACTCCCACGAGGATGGATTCGAGTTGTGCTTGGCCTAGGACGAAGTAAGAGGAGTTAAAGGAGAGACTTTTCGAGTTTTAAATAGAGAAAGGGAGAGGAGATCCTCACCAGCGGTTCCGGTCAAAAATACAGAGCGAGAAGGCCACGGCTGAGCTCGTCGGGTGCGATGCGACTGCTCGGAGACGCCGAGGAAGGCAATGGATGCCGCTGCTGTTGCTAGCTGAAGGAGGGGGAGGAAAGTGTTGTGGCTCGTCTTCGGCTCGCGGAAAAACAGGGGCCTCGGGCTACTGGCTCTCGGCTGCACGCAGGGCGAGAAGGGGAGCGGGGTTGCTGCTTCGTCGGCGTTCCGGTGGTGGACGATGGTGTGGTGCAGGTGCTCTGGTGGCGGAAGGGTGGAGCTATGTCAGTGAACCAGGGAATCGAAACAAGGGGGGGTTTGTGGGTTGTTTGGATAAGGAATGAGAGTAAAAAGGGGATTGCTGAGAATGTGCTTGGATTAAAAGGAAAAGGGTGAGGAAGTAACAGCTTGAGAGAGATTGTTTTGAAATTGAATGAAGAGGAGGGGGAATCTTCTACAGGTTGTGGCGTGGGTTTGTCTGGTCCAATGTAGAGAGAGAGAGAGAGTTAAAGTGGAGGATGGAGTAGGTTGCTTGGCATCATGCTACAAATGGAGGGTCAACTGTGTGAGGAAGAGAAAGAGAAAGGTGGGTGTTACACCAAAATGGTTGCTCTACTTAATTTCGGAAGTGGGAAGGGGAGAAAAGACAAAGGGAAGTGGTTCAAAAGTAAGATTTGAATACCCGGAATAAATACTGAAATCCGCTCTCTCGATCAGTTAGAATTTCGAAAATCCGAGTTAGCGAGTTTTTCTGTTAAAGTCCACTTTTAAATTCATTTTTATTTTCTTTTTCCGAAAAATTAGGATTTAAAAATTCGAGCCTTTACACCAACCAACCTCCTCTTTTTTGTGGCAATAACTTTGTTCATTGGAGATCTCTGATGCAGATGTTCATCATTGATCAAGATCTAGACCTATGGGACCTAGTAAATAAAGGACCACGCGTTCCAACGAAGATTGTTGATGGGAAAGAAGTCGAGAAGTCAGAAGCTGAATATACTCAAACAGATTTGGAAAACATCGCTAAGAATTTCATAGTTATGAATCTATTATATTGTGCTCTCGATGCTAATGAATTTAACCGTGTTTCCTCTTGCAACAGTGCCAAGGAAATCTGGGACAAACTTGTAGTCACTTACGAAGGCACCAGTCAAGTCAAAGAGAGCAAGATCAATATCTTTCTCAGACAGTACGAGCTTTTCAAGATGAATCCTGATGAATAAGTGAAGGAGATATTTACAAGATTTACTCAAATTGTGAATAACCTCAACTCACTTGGGAAAACTTTCTCTAACCATGATAAACTAAGGAAGGTTCTTAGGAGCCTCCCGAAAGCAAAGTAGGGTCCTAAGGTTACTGCAATTGAGGAAGCTCAAGATCTTACCACACTGCCACTGGATGACCTTCTTGGAAAACTTATTACCCATGAGATTATATTGAATGAGGAAGATGGAGAAGTTCCCTCAACAACAAAAAAATCTTTCCCTCAAAGCAAAGAAGGAACAGACCCAATCTGATGGTGATGAAAATGATGACGATGATGATCCCTTTGCTCTCATCACACGAGAACTGGCACAAATTCTGAAGATGAAAAAGCAATTCTCAAACAGAGATAATGCTAGATCATCTAAATTCAGAGGTAAATCACCTAACTCCTCGAAGAAACCAAAAGTGCTAACTTGTTTTGAGTGTGATGAAACAGATCATCTTGTAAAAGAATGTCCTATGAAGAAAAGAAACAAATTCAGGAGAAATTATCAAAGAAAGAAGGCTATGCTAGCTACTTGGAGTGACTCGGATTCCTCAGATGACTTAGATTCAGAAGAAGATCAGGGAAATCATTGTCTTATGGCCGAGCATGAGGAATCTCGAGGTCAAGATCTTGAGGAAGTGGTAAGAAACTTAATGTCTGGCCCTCCTGATGTTCTTTCAGAAGTTTTGAAGAATATGATTTCTAATGAGGAAGCTTGCAATAGTGAGATCAACATCCTAAAAGAAAAGCTAAAGGATCAACAGAAATGCATAAGTGATATGTCGCTGGAAATGAAAATTCTTGAAGCTTCTCAGTCAGCTCTTGACATTAAAGTCGAGACCTTGACATCAGAAAATTTTGATCTCAAACAAAACCTCTCTTCTCTGAAACTTCGAAATAAGGTTCTAGAGAAAGAGAAGGTTAGGCTAACTAAAAGTGTCAAGACCAGCAGACATCACTCATACAATTCACAAGATCCAAGGCCAATCTTGACAAGATGTTGGGTGAACAGGAACTATCGATTAATAGAAGTGGTATTGGCTACAATAAAAATTTTCCTAAAAAACCTAGTACCACCTTCGTTAAAGCAAAAGGAAATTGACATTCACCTACTTGTTTTTACTGTTGTAAGAAAGGCCATGTGAAGGAAACCTTTCCGTACAGACGAAAGGATCATCACATCATTAGAAATACATTTCCAATTCGCTTAAACGAACCAATCAGACAAGTTTGGGTTCCAAAAGGGACTAGACTACCCAACATGATCTATCCTCATAATGAATCCAAATCTGTTTATTGTTCCAGACTGAAAGGATGATGTTTGTCTTCATGATATCACCAAGAACAAGGAGCCAAAATAAATCATGGACAGCGGATGTTCTCAACACATGAGTGGGAAGGAGTCTCTATTTCAAGACCTTAAAGAGCAAACCACTAGAACAATCACTCTTGGTGATAAAGGGAAGTGTAATATCATCGGTATAGGTAACATTGGTGGTAATTCAAATAGCTGCATCAAGGACGTATATCTTGTTGATGGATTAAAATATAATCTCTTAAGTGTTTCTCAACTATGTCACAAGGGAAACAAGGTTGGCTTTGACATGCACAAGTGTGAAGTCACAAATGAGGAAACTAGAGACTTGATCCTCACTGCTCACATGCAGAGTAATACATATGTAGTAAATTCTAACAAATTTGCAGGTACAAATCTCAAATGTCTCAAGGCCTTGACAGACGACCCGAGTCTCTTACACAGAAGGTTAGGGCATGTAAGTATGCACACCCTTAAATCCTCAATAAGCTGAAATCAAGAGACCGTGTACGAGGACTACCTGACCTAAACTTCAAAAGCAAGGAATTGTGCAATGCCTGCACAAGAGGTAAACAAACACGAAGTTCATTCAAACCCAAAAAGGTTGTAAGTTCCTCTCGCCCTCTTGAATTGCTACATATGGATTTGTGTGGTCCTATGCGTGGCAAATCTTCTAAAGAAAAAACAATACATCCTGGTCATTATTGATGATTTCTCTCGCTTTTCTTGGATTTCTTTTTTAAGAGAAAAATCAGAGGCTTTGTTCAAGTTTTCTAAACTTTGTAAGGAGTTGCAGACCTTGAAAAACCTACCAATCGTCTCCATTCGAAGCGACCATGGTAGAGAATTTGATCAACTCAAGTTTGATTTGTTTTGTGCTAAATATGGTATTTCACACAATTTTTGAGCTCCTAGAATTCCTCAACAAAATGGGGTTGTGGAACGAAAGAACCGCACCCTAGAAGACATGTCTAGGACAATGCTTTTAGAAAATGGTTTGCCAAAACATTATTGGTCCGAGTTTGTCAACACAGCTAACTATATTTTGAACGGTTGTTTAATTCGTCCCATTCTAAAGAAAATTCTTTATGAACTTTTCAAAGGAAGAAAGTCTAACATCTATTTTAAACCTTTTGGATGTACCTGCTTTGTCCATAATAATGGCAAATATAACCTTGGGAAGTTTGATGCTCGTAGTGATGTAGGTATTTTTCTTGGTTATTCTTCCAATAGCAAAACTTACAGAATTTATAACAAGCGCACCAAAATTGTTGAGGAAAGTATCCATGTGATATTTGACGAAATAAATAATGGTGTGTTGAGTGAAAGTTTTGCAGATCTCAATCTAAATCACCATGATTCTGATGGAGAAGAAAAGGATAAATCTGAAAACAAGAATGGCCAAGAACGCAACATGCAAGAGCAAATTCAAGATACAAATGAGTTATCTCAAGACCTTGAGAAGCAGCTACAGAACCTGGATGTAATCGACACAAGCAATGAGGAATCCAACACCCAAACCGTCTCTCAAGACCTTGAAGAAAGACCTACTTTTGTCACGAATGATCAAGGCCCAAAGTAACGAAAGTTCAAACATGCCTCTTCTCACTCAGCTCAAGACATCATTTCAGATCCATCCTCCGGTATACAAACTCGCTCTGTGCCTTTGTCTCTCTTGTAGAACCAAAGACTCCTGCTGAAGCACTCAAGGACTCGGATTGGATCATGGCTATGCAAAGTGAGCTAAGTGAGTTTGAAAGAAATAAGGTGTGGACTCTCCAACCTAGGCCAAAGCATCAATCAATCATTGGGACTCGATGGGTGTTCAGAAATAAATTGGATGAAACAGGCAAGATCATTCGAAACAAAGCAAGGCTTGTTGCTCAAGGTTACAATCAAGAAGAAGGTATAGACTACGAGGAGACTTTTGCTCTCGTAGCAAGGTTAGATGCTATACGCATATTACTTGCATTTGCATATTTTATGGGTATTAAGCTATTTCAAATGGACGTCAAATGTGCATTTCTAAATGGAGTCTTGGAAGAAGAAGTTTATGTTGCTCAACCACCTGGTTTTGAAATTGATGAATTTCCCATTAATGTTTATAAATTGGACAAGGCTCTCTATGGTCTTAAGCAAGCCCCTAGAGCTTGATATGAGAGATTGTCCAATTACCTTCTTGAAAATGGTTTTCAAAGAGGTTTGATTGACAAAACTCTCTTCATCAAGACCCATGGAAATGATCTTTTGATTGTTCAAATCTATGTTGATGATATACTTTTTGGTGCTACTAACAACTCCCTTTGCAAGGAGTTCTCTGAGATAATGTGCAGGGAGTTTGAAATAAGCCTCATGGGAGAACTGAATTTTTTCCTCGGTCTACAAGTTCATCAGACAAAGAAGGGGATCTTTCTAAACCAAGGGAAGTACACTAGGAACTTGCTCAAGAAATACAAGATGGATCAATCCAAAGTAGCAAAGACTCCTATGAGTTCAACACTTTCCCTTGATCAAGACAAGAATGGTAAGAATGTGAACCAAAAGGAGTACAGAGGTATGATTGGTTCACTTATCTATCTTACTACTAGTAGACCTGACATTATGTTCAGTGTTTGTATGAGTGCTCGGTTCCAAGCTGGCCCTAAAGAATCTCATCTCATTGTTGTAAAGAGAATCTTCAGATACTTAAATGGATCTCAAGACCTTGGTCTCTGGTATCCCAAGCAAAGCAACTTTCATTTAACAAGCTATTCAGATGCAGACTTTGCAGGATATAAGGTGGATAGGAAAAACACATCTGGATGCTGTCAACTTCTTGGCTCATCCTTGATTAGCTGGCATTTAAAGAAACGGAACTCAATTGCATTATCCACCGCTGAGGCCGAATACATAGCTGCATGAGCCTGTTGCTCACAAATTCTCTGGATAACACAACAACTCCGAGACCTTGGCATTGATCTAAAAGGTATTCCTATCAAATGTGATAATACAAGTGCTATCTCTATCACTAAGAACCCTGTGCAGTACTCAAGAACAAAGCATATCGATTTGAGACATCACTTTATTAGAGACCATGTGGAGAAAGGTGATGTATCTATCCCATTCATATCTATTGAGTTTCAATTGGCAGATATTTTCACCAAAGCCATATGGGGTTGTGAAGAAGTACAGGGATGTGGAAAGACAGAAGATCCTGGCTCAAATGTAAAAGGATAAAATCACAAAGGATGCCATGGACAGATGGAGGAAGAAGTGCAGAGACAATGTGAGGAGGAAGTATATTGGGCCAAACAAGCAGTACCCCATCTTTGGGGAGTAGCAGGAGGAAGGACCGGCTAAAACACCTCCTGAGCAAGCTGGGCCCTCTACAGTTGGACCCTCTACATCAGCGGCTCCCTCTACTGCAGATTGATCTATGGTTTAAAATTTCTGCTCTCTACCCGTTTTGTTGGAAGACAAAAAGGGAGAGAATGATTTGGTTGACTAATTTGGCTGGTTTTGCGGGTTTTTGGTTTTTTTTTCGGATGAAACCTTGGTCTAAACATTTTATGCATGTCCTAATACTATGGTGCATATATATTTATATTATATCTCTGATGCACATTCTTAATCATGTTTTGTCTTCCATCAAGGGGGAGATTGAAGACTCCACCTTGATTGTAAGACCTTGAGTTCTAACCTACAGGTCAATATCAAAGGATTATGAAAGACAAAACACTGTATTGGTTTCAAGGTCTTGAAACCGAGACTCCGTTTGCGTGCATAATGGATACCTTACTTGTTCATATTATATTGAGTTATTTTTATTATGTCCAAGCTACCTTGCAGATCTCGGTATAAAGAGATGTGCTTATTTTGTATGGGCTGGTGTATCTAAGGTTTTGGGCTCACATTCCTTGTGAGATATTTTTATACACTTGTCATCTCGATTAAATGTGTTTTAGGAAAGAAGATTCTCCAACCTTGAGAATCAAGAAATGTTGATTGCATCTGATCATGGGGAGCGCATCTTAGAAATGGAAAGAATTATTTTTGGAAGGAATTCAAACTTCAATGGTCCTCCCTTGCTGCCTTCGGACAAACAACTATTTATATGATGTCATGTAGAAGACGAAAATCATCGAAGCAAGCTTTCATTCTAAAAGTGATCAAGTCTTCTAAAGCATTCTCTCGTGAACTCATTAAGCTTTGTGTGGGTGGTTTTTGAGGGTTGAGAGAGACACAGTCTTTATTGTACAAGTCATTTGATTCACACTAAGAGTTTCTTACTCGTCATAGAACACATTGATGTGTAGTGAGAGCCTTTATTTCACTTGTAAAGTTGAGAGCTGGAATAGAAGCAATGAAGCTTTGTATAGAAGAAGGGAAGTTCTCCTAGGAAGTTCTAGGCTCAAGGAAAGTGAAATAAGAAAGTCTGAATCCTACGGGTTGGATAACCCTAGGCGGGCACGTAGGTCAAGTTCGTGTCGAACCTCGTTAACGATTCGTGTGTTCATCTTTTACATTCCGTATCTACTTTATCTTGTTTGGTTTTACTTGGTCAAGATTTGATAGCAATATCAAGATTTTGTCAAGTTGTTTTGAAAACTAGTTCTTGTTTTGCGAAAATCGACCATAGTGATGATCAATAGGCATACACGTACATTCGCAAGAAGAATCTCCTATTTGCAACTGATGTCGGAAAGGATTAACATGTCGACAATTATATACTACAGTTCCATCACCATCCAAAAGCCACTCATACATGATCGATCAACATTAAACGAACGGCAACGCTAACTATATTTATATATAGTGATTAACTCCGACGTTTTTGAAGATTGATTCTACCAATTCCTTCCTAGTGAATAAAAATCCGATCCTTGTCGATCGATAATGATCGATTTGTTGGTCGATTTATTCGATGTCCTTGTTGGAAGACATGGACACACGCTTCCGCTTCGACCTCCTCTCATACAAATCCTCCAACGCCTCCTTCTTGTCGACGAACGACAAGAAGGTTTGGATACGAGCACCTTGACCCGGAGGATGGTAAACCTCAGGCAGGGACCTCTTGTACTTGGACGTGATCATGTAGAAGTATATAGAGAGAGCTATGGTGCACACGATCCCACACACGAGGAACATTCCGATGAAGTTATGCAGCTGCAGCTGCTCCGAGTCTGCCTGCTGACTGCAGGTTGTTGTCAGCTTTGCACGCCACGCCTCGCTGATCTTCTGCAGGCTTCCATCCTCTGACAGCCGGAGGAGCACAGTCGACATGTCGACTGCCAGTGGAGAGCCTCTAGGGAATGCCTGCTAACAAAGTAGATTCATTAGTCGTTGACCGGGCTAGCTAGGTGGAAGGATTGTAAGGCTGTTATTCGAGACAAATGAGTCAAGTATTGGTTGTTCATATTCAGCGCTGGAGCTTTAAAATGCGTTCATACTCAACTCGTTTGGGAAATGAACGAGTTCGAACCGAAATTTTTTGGAGCATTAAGCTGCCATATTTGGTCAAAACATAGTTACTTAAACGAAAATTTTTAAATTTCACAAAATTCGAGCTATTCAAACTTAAATCGAACGAGCCGAGCTAAAATATGTGCTCATACTCGACCTATTTAGAAAATGAACGAGCTCGAGCTGCTCGGCTCATATAACATCCCTAGATTAAGGTCATTTGTAGGAGATCGAGATACTTACAAAGCCCCAGCCGCCTTTGGTGAATTCCTGGCCAACAATGACGAACTGGCAGTATCGTGTAAGAAAGAGTTCGATGTAAGGCCTTTCATCGACCACAGCGGCAACAGTTCCATTGAGAAGAGCCGAGGCATACTCCATTGGAGAATTCAGGGCTTTAAGCCGAGACTTGGGAATACTGAGCTCATTGTTCAGATAGTTTTCGGCAAAGGACCCTACTTGGAATCCGATAGCCTCTTTGCTCGTGATGAGGGAATCGATCCCCTTTATCGGAGAGGATAGTTGCTGTACCGTCAAGATCGAAGTCAGGCTCGCTGTGTAGCTCGATTGAATGATCAATACCACAAAGAGCCATATGACCAAGACCATCCTCCCAAGTGTGCTTACTGTGTTCTCTCCTAGATCAAGATCATTGCAAAAAAACAAGTCTTCTATCAGTTTCTCCGATTTTACCTAAAGTCGATCAGCTACCGAAATAAGGTGCAATGTTACACTTACTATGGGAGAAAAACATGGTTGAGAAACTGAACCTGCAAGCCACAATCATGAATGTTAGGTATCACTGACTGATTCTACAAATTTTGTGACAGGTAAGTCCTTATAACTAACCATAAAGTAGTCATGAGTTGCTTCCTTGGCGGTCCACGAAATTCGTCATTCAATCTATGTTCGAGGATCCAGATAACTGCTCCGACCATAACGAAAAAGGCAGCTGTGACAGCCCACATGATCGGAGTAAATGGCTTCAAGAAGGCCCATGCGCTGTTTGTCGTCTTCCTTACCGGGGCAACCACAACTAAGCCGGAATCAACGTATGGCTGAGTGAAATCAACGATCTTCGTCCTCTCAGTAACGATGGCGATATCACCAACTGCAGCATCAAATTCCTGCACAAGATAAACAAATCATCATAACATATATTTTGCTACGAAAAATCAAGCATGATATATATCCGTTTGCTTACATTGGTGGTGATTCTGCTAACGAGATCATTATAGTTCGGATTCCGATTCTGATCTCCGAACAGCTCAAACTCGAAAGGGACTGCATACGGGAGCGAGTTCACAGCTGCAAGAAACACTTCAATGCAGTAGCCGTCAACACCGTGGGAGTGGTTGTCTATTTGAACAAAGCCATGGAAGCTGACTCGATACGGAACACCTATCCTCAACTTCCTCCCATTGTCGGGGAAAACCCATCCGCGAGGCTTCTCTTCACTCCCACCGGGCCAAACCACCTTATCCAATTCTGCCCTCGCCATGGAACGGTTGTAATGAAGAGTCTCCGGGGCCACAGTGGAGAGCCCGGAGTAGTTGGACCAGTATCCAATCCGTCTCAACCGATTGCCAACCACATTGAGGACATCAAAACACGGATGGATCATAGATCTGTCTTGGTCTACATAGCGAATTGGACCAGTCAAGCCTACCATATCGGTTTCGAGTATAAGCCTCAGTAGCTCACTCCCTTGGTTAAAAACGCTGAGTGCAGTCAAGTTGAGAGTTCCTCCTCCGATGGAAGCCAGAGCTGGATCGTTAGTGAACGAGACATTGTTTCCTTGATGCAAGAATGCGTTGAGTGCTCGAGCAAGCATCCAAACAGTGTCGTATGCATATAGACCGGTTGCAGTTAGTCCAATGGAACCGTTGCTCAACTGATTCCACCGCGAAATGAACTCCGTCTTCCTATGTGTCGAAGGGGTGTGAGGACGAAGCGTCAAAACACCGTTATAAAAGCTACTAATTGGCTTTTGTTTAGCTTCCAAGACGGTAGACAGCCAAGAAGTAGCGATCCAGACGTAACCCTTCGACATCATGTCGAGCTCCTCGGCTATTCTAAGAAGCTTTGGACCGAACACAGTTGTCGTGTGCATGACAATCACCCTTGACTCCATCATTTTAACCTCATTGAGGAGATCTCTAACGGTTTGTTCATCAGCGGTTAGATCAGGTGGGAGTGCTCCCTTGTAGGATATCTTGCAGCGTCGGCCTGCGAGCTTATCTCCTAAAGAAGTGATGCCGTTTCGGCTTTGATCATCGTCAGTGAATACAGCAATCACCTCCGACCAGCCAAAGTAGCTCACCATTTCCGCAATGGCTGACATTTGGAACATGTCGTTGGGAGCGGTTTGCACGAAGAAAGGGTATTGGATGGGTGAGAGCGTCGGGTCCAGCGCTGTGAACGACAACATGGGAACGTGGAGGCGATTCGCGAGATGAGATAGCACATGAGCCATGACTGAAGTTTGAGGTCCAATGATGGCTACTGTGTCCATTTCCATGAACTGCAAAGCTGCCATTCATGAATCATGAATGGTTTTAATGTTTTATGGAGCTAGGGGCTCGGGATGGCTGCAGCCCCTAGCCCGAAAGAAAAACATATAAATTATTTTTGGTAGGGATTTTTAACTTAGTTTAAATCACAAAATTAATGTTTTTTTTAATAAATTTTTTTAAAAAAATTATATATACATGTAAAAAAAAATTCTCGGATTGCCACTGATGGCGACAACGTCAGGCATATAACTAAGGACGGGTTGAGGTCCGCTCCAGCCAGCCCAATTTTTAAAAAAATTGCAGTAAAAAATAAGGGAAATTAATTTAAAAAAATTATGTATTTTTTATTAGAATAAGAGTTTGGTTAATAAAAATTATGAATATATGAAAAATATAATCTGTTCAGCCCACCCAAATTTTATTTTATGTTGGGTGTCGAGGAATTACCTCCCATGATGCTGAGGAATCCACTGTAATTGGAGTCATGTATTTGCAGAGAGAGTTTCCGGCCTCCGAAAACGGAGGGATCGGAATTGACATCACTTACAGCAGCTTGCATTGCAATCTGTGAGACTCTCCCATTGATAGTACCCAGAGAGAAGATGGCTCCAACATTCAACCTCTCCATCTCAGTAGGTTTCTCTTCTGAGGATACTCCAACTCCATTTGAAAGCAGCAATCCAATCCACATAAACATCACAATTCCTTCCATCTTCATCATCATCATCATCTCAGTAAGTAAGCATCTGTAAGAGGAGATTATAAAACAAAGCGGTTGTGAATTGAAGAAGTGAAAATACCCACAAAGAAATTGACTGACCTTGAAGATAAAGAAGCAAGCACCTGCTACATGTGTCTGTGTTGCTTTGGGTTGAGGAGGAGAAGGGTGAAAGTAATTAAGCTTTTCTGATGCAAGAAAAAAAAGGGAATTTTATCATGCTTCTGAGTTTGTCAACTCATAAGAGGAAAAAGCAATAATTTGCACTTTAAAATTTTTAATATAGAAAGGGGAATCAAGAACAATAAAATTCAGAGGAAACATGATGTAGGGGTTGAAGATTGTAAAATTTTGGAGAGCATAGGAGAAAAAGATAAGCCTGCTGGTGAAAAGGATGTGCCTGATATGTGGTTGGAAGAAATTTTAATGTCTTAATTAAAAAGAGTGGAAATTGCATGGTATTGTGGAGTTTTTTTCAAGTTAGTAATATGATGAAAGATAAGAATCTAATATACACACACTCTCTCTATTATAAACAAAAAATACAAATCTCATGTCATTATTATATATTTTTTTATTAGGTAAAAATCTGATACCAGACAGACCTGGACCTCGATAGTCGATAAGTCGGCAGACGAAAAACCGTCAAAAACAAACCAAAAATACAAAGATGGTGCAACATACAGACAAGCACGCTCTACAAAGCGAAACAAAACATAAATCTCATGTCATTATTACATTTTGTTGTAGGAACTTCCTTTTATTAAATTTATATTGAAGGCGTGTCATTAATTATATAAGTAGAAAATTATATATTAAAAAAATTAATCAATATTTTATTTTTAAAAAGTATATGAAAGTAAATAGCTAAAATCTTAATAAGGAGGGAGTAAGAGACAATTTCCCAAAATTAAGAAAAATAGGTCACATGTTGGTTCAAATTTGGAGCAGATACTTGTGGAATACAAGATATATTATGGATTCCCAATTCGATTTCCTTGAAAAAATACGCAGGGCAACATATCGAGAGAGTCAACAAAGACACGTTTAAAAAAATTATATGCAAAAAAAAAAAAAAAATGTTCTAATAAGAGCAAATTTGGCAACAAAATCAAACTATCTCACCAAAATTTAGACCAAGTGAATGGAATGTTTTTTCTAGAATAAGGATATTAATCACAAATCCCTATAATAGGATATTAGGATGGAATAGAGTGTCCGTCCTTAAAAATAAGAGACAAGTGGGATTAAAATGGAAAAACTTGTTGAAGGCTCTCTCAAACTCAAATTTGATGGAGGTAGGAATGACTCTGGTTCTGCTGCTAAAGGCTTCGTGATCAGAGAGGATCAGGGGTCTGTGATCTCCTGCGGCGCCCATAATCTTGGAGGGATTTCCATTGTGCAGGCGGAATGTTTTGGCCTCTTGTTTGGTTTCCCGTTTGGAGGGAGATTGTCTCTTGTTGATCAATGTCTTAAAGGGAATTTGGCGATGCCCTTGGAAGCTTGAGATGGCGGTCTCGGATATCCACGGTATCTATCGCTCCTTCGATTCTGTCAGCTTCTCGCACACTTTAGTCTTTATGTTGATGATACTTAGACTCAGAATCATCTAAATCTTTTTTACTTCATTTGTCATAATATATGTTCTCGATTGGCAAACGACTTAATCCTAGGTGATAATCCAAGCACTTCCTTTCTTGAGAGAGAGATTTGTGGACATTTTTCTAATAATTGTCAAGTGTAATTGAAAGTCAATTTCTTTATTTAGGTTGATACTTCATTTTCAAGATATTTTTTAAGAGATCGGATTAAGAAAAATAATAAAATGGTGGATTCGGTTACTGATTTTTTTCCTTTTCATTGAATACTGGTTTTCATTTGTTGTGTTTTACTTTAGAAACTTTTGCTAGGTAACTTAACAAATACTAGCTTTTCATATATAGTTACTCATTATATATTCTATATATGAAATAAATTGTATTAAAATCGCAAAAACAACCCACACTTTCATCAACAACAAAAAAAGATATTCCAAAGCAAGTGAAACTTTCATTTCTCGTAGCAGAGAGGATCGGACACCCAACAACATGCTTGATTTGGTTGGTAATCCACTCACTAGTGACTAGTCACTAGTCACTACTAGGTGGAGTACTATTTTTGCTTCCCTTTTTTGGTAGTGAGTAGTCACTAGATGGAGTACTATGCAAGGTCGGAGCTAGAGCGTTTTGAGTGGGGGTCACCATAGTAGTTGACAATAAGATCGAAAAAAAAATCATAAAACACAATGTGTTCGATAGTACAAACTAGTGTCAACCTATGGTTTCGAAAATACTACAAATATATTAAAAAAAAAAGAAAATAAGGATAAAAAACGAAAAATAAAGATATAAAACGCAATAAATAAACATTGTATTATTAACATGTAATAATGTATAGCTAGATATAAAAAAAACTTAAACTTGTGTAACTTCTTACCATATTCTCAAAATTAAGTAATACTATAATATATGGTTTTGAAGCTCTCGAGATGAATTATAATATGTGAATGTCAGTTTAAGTAAAATATTAAAGTATTATAGTATTATAGTATATTGAAATAAAACTAAAGTGATTAATACCGCTGTAATTTTCAAACATTCATAACTTTTTACTCAGATGTCGGATTAGGGCGTATCTATTACTAACTATTAAAACAAAAGCCTTAGCGATGACATGTCGCTCTCTCCTTAATTCTAGGCATTTTAACCAATCACTTTAGCCTAAATTACAATTTTAGTAGTTTAAAAAAAACATCTATCTATTATCTATTACTAACTATTAAAACAAAAGCCTTAGCGATGACATGTCGCTCTCTCCTTAATTCTAGGCATTTTAACCAATCACTTTAGCCTAAATTACAATTTTAGTAGTTTAAAAAAAACAATGGCATTAATTCAAAACATAAAATTAATAATAAGGAAAAATAAAATTAATATTAGTAATCTATATCTGTATATATCTATATATACTACTTTAATTGTCTTTTCGATCAATGGGTTTAATTCAAAACATTTAATTATTTAAACTTTTACTATTATTTTATAATATTAATTTAATATATTATACAGTTTACTCTATTACTGTATTTTCTAACCGCTAATATGTGTATTTTTGTCGGTAATTTTTTTGTATTATTTAATATTCATAATTTTACTATTAAATTACGCGCCATTGGCGCGGGTATATGACTAGTTATATATCAAAACGAAGCCATCGACGGGAAAAATAAAATTAATTCAAATATTGAGACGGGTTTATAATCTAATTTAAAGTGAAGTGAATAAAATTAATTTTTAATTTTTACCTTTAAAGTGAAAAACGGTTGTGAACATTTTGTTCTCAAAAAACAAATAATTCCCAAAAATAATCTAGCCATCAATGGTTAGATAGTCAAGCATTATATATAACTACTACTACTACTAGATTTCTAAAAAAAAAAAAAAAAGACAAATTTTACGTTGGTGATGTGATAGTCCAATTCAAACTAGTAATGGACCTTAAGCGTGCTAGAAATAGCCAGTCGTCATCAAACTGTGGTTCTCAAAGGAGCCAATGGGCATTCACACATCCTTCCTTGGGGCAAAGATGCAGTGGTTGAGGATTCATTAAATCGTACCCCACAAATGAGATTCGTCTGGTAGTCTTTGTCACACTCACAGGGTTCACACTCAATTATCTCTTATCATTGCTATATTTGCCAAACAAGGTGCTCTCCATTTAGCCTGAAACTTACACACCCTTTACTCCTTTAGAGAGAGAGAGAGAGAAAACAATGGAAAAGGGCACAAAACTTTAACAATACTCTCACTTAGAGCTGGCAAAATCTGACCCGACCCGAGAAACCCGACCGATCGACCCGAACCGAACCCGAAAATTTAGCGTTATGCATAACCCGAACCCGAAACCGAGCCCGACCGACTTTGACCCGAAACCCGAAGTGACCCGAATACAGACAAACCCGACTCAACCCGGATCCGACTCAAATAAGACCCGACCCGAATTCCAACCCGACCCGACGCCCAACCCGACCCGACTCCCGTAAAGATGTAAAATTTTAAAAACAAACTAAATATAATATAGATTAACTAAATGTATTATAAATTTCTTAAATATAAAGGGTAAATATTAGAAATTTCTTATAATAGACATTTTATAGGATCGTTATAATCGCAATAAAGGACCGGGATCATTTTTTCCATTTTTAGATCGTAGGATCGAATCGAGAGTTTAACAACATTGAGTTTACGAGCCAATGAGTAGATTATTTGTTTAATCATATTTAATTTTACTAAAATGCTTTTTGAAATCCATAAATAACATGAATTACATATTCAATTTAAGAAAATTGATTACCAAAAAGCAAGGTTCTAACTTCTAAATATCGTTTATCGGGGTTGTATTATATTTATACTACAAATTTTGAAAATAAACATGAAAAATTAATATCTAAATTGTAAAATTACCCATAAACTTGATAAAATAAAAAGGTTACATTCAAATTGATATACGTTTAAATTTTGATCTGATATACCTATATGATATATGGCTATATGATAAATTGGTAACGGATTCTAAATATCTCCGACATATCGGCCGATATATCCTGGACCGACCCAAAACCCGAAAGAGACCGACCTGATTCTGACCGAAAACCCGAATGGGTCCGACCCGATTCTGACCGAAACCCGACCAATCTGAATTTCATTTTGACCCGACTCATCAGTGACCCGACCCGAATGTGATTGACCCGAACCCGACCGGATGACCCGAATTGTCAGCTCTACTCTCACTGAAAGTCGTCGTCATCATCCAAAGTTGGTTTGGGTCTTTTAAAAGGTAATTGACTGCCAAAACCCAATGGCTGATGCCTCGTTGCTTTCAACAATTTTGTATGCTTCAAAGAGGCTGATGCACAGCTTCTGGAAGCGTTCAGGCTGCAAGGCGCTGGGGTCAGATTACCCAACTTCACAGCCTTAGGGGTGATATTTTCCTTTAGATTTTTACTATCTGTCATTGGCCGCGTCTTTGGCACCATCGATTCCTTGGGTACTAGTTTGCCATCCACTTGGTTTGTGAAAACAAATGAAACCTGTGATGGAGATTTCTTATAAGATAAATGTCTTGAACAAAAGAAACAACCACCTTGGCTACATTGGTCAAGTAAGTTGGGCATGCAGTTTTGAATTCACGTTATATATGATCTGTTGAGTCAAGCTACATGTTCAGCAAATTTTGACAGTTCAGATCTTTAGTCATTTAAGTTTGATGTTATTTCAATTCAGGCCATTTAAGATCCTCGGATCAGATCCTTGGGGTGGATTGGGTTCTTGCATTCAGATTGTGTTGTGATTAGGACTAAATCCCACCGTAAATGGTTGCAAGAAAAGAGTCAAAGAGGTTTACCTCATCTCCAGCAGAATCCTGAAAAATAACATCAGGGACGGTGGACGACGAGGGATGGTGTCCCCAGTTGCACAAGTCCTCCTCCAGAGGGCTTCCCACCTAAGAGTAAGCTTTCATGATTACTGACCAATGCAACTGTTTTAACAGAATAAAAAGAAACACACTACCAGTAATTTACTAACTAAAGTAATTTAAGATGTTCACCTGTCTCTCCGAGTCTTTTAATAGATGGAAGCACCCAGCAAGTTCAGCAAACCCACCAATATCAGCCTTATCTTGACCAGATACAGAAGCTCCCTGCATTAACTGTACTCCATCCTGTTCTTCCATGCCCTCGTGTCCATTTTGTCCACAGCGAACACAGTTCATCTTTTCATGGATCTCAGACCTACAGAAGAACACCCAAACAAGTTTTACAGATGAGCCAGTATAAAGAAAGCTAACCATATCAGGAATACCCATTTGCAAACAGCCAATTTCGCTCCAAATTAGCATGGGCACGGACCTTACACTTTCGATATTTTAATTCCTATCTTTCTTTATCATCTGCTTTAACTTATCAAAGAGCACAGCTGCTTTAGTTGATTACTGATTGAATTATCAAAGAATATTTAGAATGACACTTAAATACTATATACAAAGAAAACGTTTAAAGAAGTCACATGATATTGGTATTTTTAGCTGAAGAGGATTAAGTTCAAAGGATGAGCATAATACCTAATATTTTCTTCAAAAGAGAATAGATCATGTAGATCCTCCATAGACAGGAGATTCCCCTGAAGGCAAAATTGTTAAGATATAAAGTGAGAAATTGTAAGATTGCAACTGAAAACTGAAAGAATGAAAAAAAAAAAAAGAGAGAGAGAGATTCACCTTACTACAATCACCTTGCTCATGTTGGATAACTTTCTGGAGCCCTTCTTTTGACATCTGACGCTGGTAAACCTTAAAAAAACGCCACGTTTTTCATTAAAATTATTTAAATGGAAACTGGAAATCATGGGTGCAAGAACTTCTGCGAATAAAGTTGCCAACCTTCTCTTCAATGGTCCCAGTGCTCAAAAATCTGTAGATATATACCCTCTTCTTTTGCCCATCCCTCCAAACTCTAGCAGCAGCCTGGTGAAAAGTATGACCCATAGATATATTTGCATTCAGTTTGAAAGAATGTTCATTGTCTTGAACATAAATGGAAAGAATTAATAATGGTTGAATGTTTTGATTACTTGTTTATCATTGGCAGGATTCCAGTCTGGATCAAACAAGACCAATCGATTTCCTCCAATCAAATTGAGGCCACACCCACCAGCCTTGCTGCTTAGGAGAAAAGCAAACTCATCCTGCAAGGGATTAGCTAATCATAAATCAAAAGATTTTTGCACCACTAACATCATCAATGCTACACACTAACATCATCAGTGATTGGGTGAGTTTTGCACTGACAACATCAATTCTACATACCTTTGATGGATCATTGAAGCGATTGACCAACTTTTGTCTTTTGCTGATGGATATAGTTCCATCTAGCCGCAAAAATGGATACCTCCTCTCACGACAAAGTTGTGCAAAAAGGTCCAGTGTCTGCCAAAGATTCAGTCAAGCCTGATTATTAACAAAAAAAAAATGCATTTGGATATATGCCTTGGCTTTCCAAGTCTTAATTATTGAGCAAAGGCATCACATTCCCATCACTACAATCCATAATCATCAAACACTTGGAAGTTCAAATCGTTGCTTTTTTTGGTATTGCAACCAAGTACCTGGGTGTAGTTGGATACAAGGACAATTCTGTCATCTGTTTTCTTCCGCAAATGAGCCAGTAAACGTGCCAAGACATGCATTTTTCCAGATAGCTCCACCCAAACACCATTGCCTCCAGTCCATGTTCCAGACCTGAAGCACATCTTAGTGCATTAAGGATCAACTTTATAACTGTGGAGCTACTCTGACAATTTGTTAGAAAACTGAAAATTTTGTTTCACCTTCCAGAGAACAATTCTGGAGGGAAAAATTGCATGCAACCCTCCAAGCCTGATGTTCCTGGATTTCCACTCTTTATTGTATCATATATAAGCTGCAATGCAGTGTACACCATAAGACAAATTTGATTGAAACGTACATCCTTTAACTTGCTCTCCATGTGTTTTAAGGCAGTGCAGTAAGATGCAGATCACTTACTTTGATATTCACCATTTATCTCTGTTGTATGTTTAAAATAAACACTACAACATAAACTTGATGGGGCAATCTCATGCATTACATTGATTTTTTATTAAATAAATAAATAAATAGGTCAACAGGAAACAAGAGGTAATATTGTATGCAATGAGGATAGTAGCAGTGTATATGGTAGTATTTGATAAATTTTTATCAAGGGGGGTCAAGAGCGACTCTTTTCTTTAAGATAAATTGAAAACTTTTTAATTAAGATGAAGCCACATATGAAACATCCAACCCCTGCTGAGACCCTAATGATGCAGTGCATTGGAGAAGATGTGGTTTTGGTTCGATGCAAAATTACGTATAACAGAATAACATTGATCAATTATTTTATCATGCAATTGAAAATATGACATTGATTTTGAGTTTATGCTTGGAGTCTAAGCTTTTAAAAAATGTTAGAAATAAACTACAGTGTCTAACCATTATTAATCATGTGAATATTGGAGTCATCCAACCTAAAGAAATGCTACAGTAACCATGCAAATCCTCAAGTAAAAAATTGCGAAAAAAGAAGGTTTGAGACTTTTGAACTGCCATATTAGTTTGATTGTCAGGAGATCGTAACGTTGTCAGACTATTTGAAGGTAAAGGGGAGATTCTACATGGCACCCACTATTTTATCTTTATATTTGATATTCATGATAATGCCCCTCTCAATTGCAAATTCTATTCAGTATTGTGCTACTCATCTTTTCATTATCTTTTTAACTATTTGTTAATGAATCCATTAGATTCAATTTTAAAACTAACTATAATGCTTCTAAACATAGTTTTCCAATCAAATCATGGAAGTATTTGATTAGGTATTGAGTATTAGAGCATGATTTGACCAAAAGATCTGTGTTTAGAGCTGTGAAAATATTTTTTTAAGTGAAATGGAAGACCAATTAGGAGATAAAGATCACATTTGACAAAAAAAATTGTAGAGAACATGCAACCTAGATATTCTTGCATAGAAAGGGGTATTTCATGAAGGCAGGTATGAAATGCTTCCACAAAATAAGAACAATTCTACCTTTGGGTGATTGCATAGCTTCTTTAAAGCAGTGATATATGCAAGAATTTTAGACTGCTTCTTTTCTTCTATGATTGCCCTCTTGATCTGAAAAGTGCAACACAATGATCAGCTGAGGAAATAGTACTAAGCCAACTAATAAACACTAGATCAATATCTAGTCGGCCAAGAAAAGGACATACATTCTTTGATTGTATAAAGTAATTGTATAGCTCCACTTGCAAAGGAGTTAATTTGCAACAAACAACTTGAATTATCTGCACATATGCAAGTAAGTTTTTCCAAAGTTGTAAGAAAGTTTAATCAGTCAAGAATCAGTTAATCGGTCAAAAATGTCAGAACATTGGCTCAACCCCTTCCATAATAAGAGGCGAAGGCGTATCTAGAAGTTGATGCAGTGGGAGAGAAGAAGGGTGCAGTAAAGGGGAGGCAAAAAAAATGGTCTGTTTGGATCACATGGATGATAAAGTAATTATGCATTTTTCATGCATTAGATGGAAAAATGTATTATCACATAGTTTCGTGATTGAGAAGCTACATCCAAACATCACTTTTTAGAAAAATGTCATGAATTCTAATTAAAATGCATGGTAATCCAAACACGCTCAAAGTGTTGCATAAATCATTTTGCAATACTCATGACAAACCCCTTGCATAATAAGGTATGCATCCGAAAATCCACATTTCAATTTAGTGAAACAGCTCTTTCTAAAACTGTGAGTTAAAGTGGATTGAATTTGGCATTGGGCAACAACACTCTGTTACTGGTTATGAAGAATTTCATAAATTGTGCAAGTTAAGTGGTTGATGAATGAAGCACATACCTTTGGTGGTAAATGATTAGATAACAGAGTATTAGTCCTCCTTAATATAAACTGTAAAAAAAAAAGGATTTGTCAGTTGGAATAAAACTAGAAGAACTCTCATGTTCACATCATTTAATGGCACTTGCTGAGTAGAAGAGCAAGTTAACACAAGTAAAAACTTCTCACAAAAGAATTCAAGATATCTGCCATACAAAACCAGCCACAGAGAAGAGATAACCTGATTCACTTTGGCACTCAATTCAGTGGAACGATCATCACTGAGAGCCTTCTCTTCCATTGTAGCACTAGGTTCTCTTCCACAAATAATTGGCACCTTGCACAATCATATAAAAAATCTCTTTAGAATAAACTAGATAAACGAATACGAGTTGAAATTTTCAAAAATATATATAAGCATCAGTATAATATAAACTACTACACATAAAGGCTTAGGTGTCCAGTAAAGGAAAAAATGTTAAATTGACAGGATACCTCATAGTATCGACGAAAACGTGCAGCATCCCCCAAGATTCCTGGATTAGTGAAGTTTACTAAAGCATAAAACTCTTCAAGGTCATTCTGCATGGAACAAAATAAAAAGACAATCATGCATAACAAAATAAGAGTGCAAAAAGTTCCATTTCAGCTCAAAACAACTAACTACTAACCTGCATTGGTGTGCCGGACAGCAGAATGCGGCGTTTGCATGAAAGGACAGCCAATGCCTGATTTCCACTAAAACATTACAACGAGAAACAAAATCACAGCATGACATTACTAGGAATTAATATGGCATTTCTTACCCTGTTAGTCATGGTCTGATCATTCTTCAGCCTGTGAGCCTCATCACATATGAGGAGGTCACACGATCCACTCTGACTGAACTTTAAGGAGTGAATCCGAAATGTTTCATAGGAAACAATCAACACCTAAAACGAAAACAACTAAATCAATCCTAAGTTCAATGAATTATGAAACTATTCATATATTCAAATAGTTACCTCAATTTTGCTGCAAGGGTTAGTGAATCTATCAATTCCAGAGATCACATCATCACGGCTGCTTTCACACAAAGCAATAAGGCGTACTCTTTCACCAACCCATTTTTTGATTTCTGCCTCCCAATTGCTAACAAGACTAGTTGGAGTAACTATAATTGCTTTTCTAACCATTGGTTGTCCATCAATACCTTGCCGTAGAAGTGTATAAAGTAAGGTAATTGACTGCAAAGTTTTTCCAAGACTGTAAAATTGAAAAACTATCAGGGGAATTTACTAGATTTAGGTAGGTAGTATGGATGATTCAAAGTAAAATGCAAAAGATTAATGAAAAATTGTACCCCATATCATCTGCTAATATGCATCCAAAAATATTGTCAGCACTGTGCAATCCTGAAACACATTCAAACATGAACTGAACGCCTTCCCTGCATAAAATGCCACATGAAGACATTCAAGTTTGAGCCAATACTTGTTTGTTTAAGATATTACCAAGTACCAACCCCCTTAAGTAATTACAGCATCATTTTCTTTCATAGCCACAGTAGCCTGATATGTTCCCTGGCCCAGGTTTGGTGGCTAAGATGCCTGCCAGACAAGGAACAAGGTAAAGTAGAGTTTGAGGTTATTTTAATTGGGACCACACAATGAATTCTGGGAATCTGGGTCTGGTTGTGGGTACTTATATATCTGTTTATAAGTTCTAGATTAACTCTAGCTCAAAATTTTGTCAAAGCCAGCTTATCTGAAAGCCTTTAACTATGATTACATGTTGAATATATTGGCATGAAGAACAAGCTCGATACATGCTCAAAAGTCAACCAATAGGTAAACTGAAAATATCAAAAACAATAACAATAATAGAAACTCATACTTCGCACAGGTATGACAAAACAAGAAAACAGGCATAATAAAAAGCACCAGTTATGACCACAACATTGTAGTGCAATACCTTTGATGGGGTCGTAGGAAACGAAGAAGCAGTGGTTCAACAACTATTGGCGGTGACATATTAGCCCCATCTTCAGCTTCTTCAGGTTGCCATAGGACAAGAGGCTCAATGCCAGGAGGCAAATTTAAGTCCTCTTCCTCCTCCTGAACTTCACTTTCGGTAACTTGGGGCAGAATAGAAGAACTGGTTACACCAACAAGGGAAGGCGTTGATGACCCCCACGGGACAAATCTTTTACGAGCCGAAAGGCGGCGGTGTAGGTGCTGGTTCTGATTATTGTAACCTTGCAAGCACGGTGATTTAAAAGGTCTCCTAGCAACTGCTGCCCCATTTGGCACTGAAAGAACCCGAACCAGTGACTGCCTCTTCACAACAAGGTTCCCTCTATAATATTGCAGATCAGAAATTTCATCACCAACATTCTAGGTTATCAATTGGAAATGGCATACACAATATCATAAGATACAGAAACAATCATATAGGGAAAATCATAAAATACAGAAACTACAACAATCCTAGACTCGGACTGAACAATATAGGGCAAATCAACTGGAATATAGAACCTGAAAGTAGAAAATCTGTCCCAGGAAATGATATACAAGCAGCGGCGATGTAAATTAGGTCGAGAAATGTAGTAATTGGAGCTGATAGAGAATTCAATCAACTGAACCGCAGGCCAGATAGAGAATTCAGAACCGTAATTGGAGCTGATACGGCTGATAATCGATGTGTATAGAACGAACAATACCTAATTAGGGCGGAAACATTGAGGGATTTTTGGTGTTCCAGAACCGATTCCGAGCCATGACCACCAGCAACAACTTCAAAATCATCATCAGACTGGGAATCAGAAGGATCGTAATCTGAACAAGGTTGGTTGTCCTCTTCATCTTCCATCGAAACCTGTAGATGTGGAAAAGAGGTTCTTTCTCCGCTACGAGGCAGGCAAAACGCAAGGCAATGAGGGAGCTCTGATAATTTTGGCGGTAAGAAGCGAGCATTTCAATTTGAGATTTGCATATTTCATTCTCAAAATTTTATGTTACTACTAATGTCTTTTAATTTTTTTAATGAACTAAAAATTGTATAAAATATTAATCTTTTTAAATAATTTTATACTTATTATTAAAAAATGTTAATATCTTATCTAATATTTGGTTTTTAAATAAACTAGTACGATCCCCGCGTCATGACGCGTTTTTTTTTAAACTAAAATCTTATATATATAAATATTATAAAATATTAATAAATGTTAAGATAAAAATCAAAAAAAAAAACTTTATAACAAATGTATCTTATAATTATCTTAGAAAATTATTTTTTTAAAATCTTATGTAAAGTATAATATATAAATATAAATATTTTAAATTACTCAGTAATAATAATAATATCAATATCATTATAACATTGTTTAAATGTGATGTGTCATAACTCATAATCAATAGTTATATTCAATGTTTTGAATTAACCCCAATAGTTAGTAAATAAATTTGAGTTAAGCCCAATAGTTATATTAGATTCAATTCAATGTTTTTGAATTAAGCCCAATGGTTAGTCAAATTAAAGAAAAAAAGAGAATTAAAAGAAAAAGAAGAAAAAAAGAGAATTAAAGAAAATTAAAAAAATATGATTGGTTAAGACTCCTAAAATGCATCTAAGATTGACACATCATCATAAGCTCTTCTAAATTAAGAGTTTATATAGATATAGATATAGATATAGTTGGTTAGTCAAATTAAAGAAAAAAGAGAATTAAAAGAAAAAGAAGAAAAAAGGAGAATTAAAGAAAATTAAAAAAATATGATAAAAAAATATGATTGGTTAAGACTCCTAAAATGCATCTAAGATTGACACACCATCCTAAACTCCTCTAAATTAAGAGTTTATATAGATATATAGATACTTAGTAAATAAATTTGAGTTAAGCTCAATGGATATTAGATTGAATTCAACGTTTTGAATTAAGCTCAATGGTTAGTCAAATTAAAGAAAAAAGAGAATTAAAAGAAAAAGAAGAAAAAAGGAGAATTAAACAAAATTCAAAAAATATGATAAAAAAATATGATTGGTTAAGATTCCTAAAATGCATCTAAGATTGACACATCATCATAAACTCTTGTAACTTAAGAGTTTATATAGATATAGATAGATATAGATCAATAGATGTGTTAAAAAGTCAACGACGGTGTATTTTAGAACTGATAGAGTATTTACTAAGAGATATATTCAATGTAAACTTTTTTTATGATGTAAACTATGAATCGATTGATCATTCATTCATACCAATATGATATGATTATTTATACATAACGGTATAATTATTTGTACGTCGTTCTTTGGTTATTCATATGTAACAACAATTTCTGGATATGTAGTAACAATTTCTAATTCATATATCGTTTCATTTGTTTGTATCAACAAGATTATTCGTACGAGTTATGTATGAATAATCATGTTGGTGCAAACGAATAATTTTGGTGTTTAAATTTTCCTTCAAATCTCACATGTTGATTTTTTTTTATTATACGCTTTAAATTTGTTCACATTTTACCGTAAAGTAGGTTTACATTGAATTCACCCTTATTTACTATTGCATACAATTTTAAAGAAGGGTAAAAACTATACCCTGTCCCTATCAAAATCCTTTATGAATGATCCGATCTTTACACCTTTTTATCGATCTAATACAGAATCCCGATTTTAACAATATTTTAAAAAAAAACAGTTAATACTATTTTATTATAGATTTTTTTTTATCATCTTTAAAAAGCATGCTCAAATAAAAACATCAAATATTTTGAGATGAAGGGAATATAATAAAATGTGAAGTAAAGTGACATATATTTAGGGATGATTTTGTGATCTTACTAAAGATAAGGTAAAATTGAAGATAATTTTGCTATATGTTTTAATTGTACTATTTCCAATGTAAGACGTAATTGTAGTCATAACTAGATGCAACTTTTCAACAAATCGTTGAGCCACAAGGTAACTCAATGGTTTAACATTGGATGTTCACAAAAGAACTGGCAATTTAAGTGATCGAATTATACTTCTAGCGATCCAACGGTCCAAAGATGGAGCATCAATGTCAGAATATAAAGATGAAAGATTCAGAAATAAGAAGTATATAGTACCTTGCTTCCATGAACTTCCCCGAATCAAACTCACTAATTCCGAATAGAATGTGCCCACCCTCTTGACGAGCTTGAACAATCATTTGTTGGAGGTGGAACCAGTTGCTTTCTTCACCATAATTTATCAGAATTCGACCAATTTTAGTATTTGGGTAAGAGTTCGGGATTTTTTTAATGTTCCATGTCACAAACCTAAAGTAAAAAATTTCACACCCTAAATACTAAATACCTAAACCCAAAATTTAGAAGGGAAACTTACCTACATGGTAGTCGCCGCATAGCCTGCTCCCTTCTCGCTTATGTCCCTCCACGACGCGCTCTACCACCTTTAAGATCTGCAGACAACAACTTCCTTCTTCCCGTTCCATTATCTCTCTTAATCGCCTCTACAAGATACCATTCTTTTCTTTCTTTATTTATTGTTTAATTTAACAATGTTAACATGTTTTTTTGTTGTTGAAAAGCTAGAGGGGCACCGGGCAGGAAAAAAAAAAGCTTAGGTGTATCAAGTGAAATATGTCAAACTTTTGCACACCACGTGAAAAAAGCCCTTAACTCGGGAGTACCAAGCAAATTTTTCGTTTTTAATTTTATAACTTTTTATGCTTCGATTAAAATAAATATCTGGAAGATAAATCAGACATGTTAATTTCCCTACACAAATTTAGCCGCAACTATTTGAGAAGCATATTTGTCTCAATTCAAGTTGTAGAGGGAAATAATTGTATCTACAAAGCAACTGATGATTTCTACAGTTATTAAACTTGACTGATTTCTATTCGAGATCTACTAAAGCAACTACTCATACCGTTACATTCCAAATATCAATGCAGAAAGTAGTCTTCATGCAAGCTACATATATTTTTCTAGGTCAATAAATATGTGATGAGCCTAAGACTAGCTATAATTATAAAACCAAAGAGTCATTTCTCACTAAGTACTAAGGTAACTACAATCCTTCTCTCCTTTGTGTTTCCACCTGATCCACCCTTCTCCTACTCCAAATCCTACTGCTAGAGGTAGAAATTGGGTGTAGTGGGATCCTTGTTCTGTTAAGGTTTATGTCATTGCTCGGAGTGATCAAGTTGTGCGCTTTGACATTAGTAGTATCTTACTAATAAATTCCCTATATAAAGCTTGTAGTACTTTAAAGAGACCAAAATACATTGATAACTAATAAGAAGTATGTGCAAGGTACCATTTCTCAAGCAGTATCCCTAGGTATACTTGAATTAAAAAAGAAAAAAAAAAGAAGAATCGATAATCTAAGATCTTTAAAAAAAAATCTACCCTCTAAAAGGGGTCAATTGAATGGAAGTAGATAAGAGCTAGGTAGCTCTAACTAAAGAGGTACATACAAGTCTCTTTCAAAGCAAAGTTATGCATATTTATATCCATTTGGCCCTTTCAAACAATCTTCCTACTAAGTACTATCTATATTTACAAATCCAAAAACTGAGAAATGGAGAAAGCAGTCTTCCTACAAGCTGCAAATATTTTTTCACATCAATAAAGATGACGAGACAAAAACCGTATATATTTACAAAACCAATAAGAGATATTTCATACCAAGTACCAACATAACTATATATGATATTTTTTCATGTGATAAGCATCACTTTTGAAGTCTTGATTATTCACACCCATAAAACAAGAGATTCTTGTTAGAGCTTCTCATCCAGCATAAACCTGGATTCAGCGGCAAAATCGAATGGGCTCAAAACTCTTAGTGTTATGGCTTATGCGATATATAATGTTAAAGCTTGCAAAATCAAACAAGGAATGAATACACAATTATTTAAAAGATTTGCCCAAATCTATAAATACACATAAGACAAATTACACAGTAATAAAGCGTGCTTGGAAATAGACACTTTCTACTATGTACTAACGTAATAATATATCATATTTGGTTGTGATAAGCACTACTTTTGAAGTCTTGGTAGAGAAATAGACTTGCTTAATCAATAAAATATACAAATATTTTAAGGGTTATGCCCAAATCTAAAAAAAGCAAAGATAAGAAATTACATAGAAATAAAACATGTTAAATCAATAACAAGAACATGCTTAACGGTTGGCTCTCGAATATGCTCACCGGATCATTCACCAAAGTTCTCAAGAGTGAAGAATGACTCTTCAATCTCATTCGACAATGTTGGAACCATATCAATCGAGTATCAATTGTAGATCGGCCTCCTGAATCTCGCTAGGCAGTAGAGGGACCATCTCGAACATTGATGGTGGATCAATCTCCTCAATCTCAGTGGGCAGTATGTGAACTATCTCAAGGGATTGCTCTTCATTTTCAATGTCAGGCCCAACTAGATAAAAACTGTAGAGGATTAAAAAAAACTAATTTTTTTGCGTTGTACCAAACAAACTGTAATTCACACATCTAGAAGACAACGAAAATATCACTTGAATTGAAACTAATAGCAGAAATTTTGACAATTTTATCAATTTTGGTACATATGTTATACTCGCAGTATAATAATTTCGCAATTAAATTTTGTGTATAGCTAGCTGTTATAATATGAAGGATGTTTGTGCCACATCGAAAAACATGAGAAACTAAGCCTTATATAAGCTAGTGGGCTACTTTTTCTATTGCCAATTGGTTTTATGATGGAACCTCACATGTCTTGTGTACTTGATTTGTGCTAGCGCATGTGCACTTGGAAGTGTGATTCCCCCACGTTATATGGCCCATGGGGATATTTATCATGGTATCACAGTGGCGTCAAGTGAAACTAACATATGTTGTGGGTTCTCGTAATTGTACTTAGAGGGTTTTTTTTCCGATAAAAACAACCATAATGCGCTATAGAAGACGTTATGCATTGGTTTTAGTGTGTGTACGTAGGTATGTACGTAGGTATGCATGCATATGTAAAGCAACTGCTCATAATGCATGTTACACTCCAAGTATCAATGAAGAAAGCAGTCTTCATGCAAGCTATAAATATTTTTCTAGGTCAATAACTACAATGAGCCATAAAATGGCTACAATTATAAAACCAAAAAGAGTAATTTCCTACTAAGTACTAAAGTAACTACAACTATCACCGGATTCACCTTCCTTTGCCCCCAATCTTGCTGTTGTACAGATCTAAAGCTCTCATGAACTCAATTTTGTCTTAGTTCCACCTTCAGGCACATGGAGGGCTTCACACCAACTATCACTAGGATCAAGCTCATAAGTGTCCAAACACCATCCCCGTACATCAAACCCAGTGCCATTGCCCATGAATACCTATCGATGCTCTCTTTGTTTATCCAACTCCAAGTGAAGACAATCAAGTTGTCATTGCCCATAACAATGACAAAGTAGCCGTCGATATAGAAGGCGGTCGCCATAAAAATAAGAAGTGGTATAAAATTAACCTAATTCTTGTTGTACCTCTTCCCATATGCTCTAGCTGCATTTATACTCATTTCTCCAACAAAAGCTATGTAGCAGAAGTGCTTGGATAAGACACTAAATCCTTGCACCCTTGTAACATCCATGCTTTTACAGAATAAAGCATTAGGGACTGGATAGCTTCGGTCTATCGCTCCTAAATCGATAATGGCCTTAGAGAAAAACCAAAAGAAGCAGAGTGAATATACCAATAGCCGGACTCATAGACATTGCTCTAGGTAAAGCTAGGGTCATATACCCGCTCTTTAAATCCTACATCAAATCTGATGAGGGAGAGACTATCACAATCACTATTGCACAATCGTCTAAACCTAGCATAATCCCACCATAATTGGCTCCAATCCAAGCTAAACTGACAAAGATGCCCAATCTCCCATATGTGGTGGCTAATTAAGGACTAGTTAATAAGGCCAGAGCCATATGCATTGCAAAATGCAAAGAGTGGTGCAATGACAAAGAGTGAGATGAGATGATATCATGCCATGGACTTGCAAGCCAATGACAGAATGCAGATGGAAAAAATGGCAACAATAATGTAGAGCAGAAGTGTCATCCATGTCGAAAACAGGTCATTGAGGAAAAAAATTGACTCCTACACTCATCATCATATATTGGAAGGTCAAACAAAACCCGTGAAGGGAGAATTCTTTACGAATCCTTCTCATGGTACTTATTGTATAGGTCTCTCATGGTCTTATAGAAGATCACACAGAAGTTGAAGACTCCATTACCATTGCCCATCTTTATAGAAATAAAGACCTGCAAAATCAATCGCAAAAAATAAGGAATGTTGCGGGGTCAGATAATTGTACTTGAGGGGACATGTTGTGATAATTTTATATAAATTATGACAATATGTTATTTATTAAAAAAAATAGCGTTTTTTTTTCAAAATCAACCATAACACACTATATACGACGTTATGTATATGTTTTAAAGTATGTGTGTGTATATGTACATATGTATATATGTATGTATTTATTTATGTATATATGTATTTGTGTATGCATGTATTTGTGTATGTATGTATGGATCAAGATCAACCAAAGCAACTAATGATTTCTTCGGTTGTTAAATTTGATTGATTTTTATTTTAGATAGATCAGCCAAAGCAACTGCTCATAATGTTACATTCCAAGTACCAATAAAGAAAACGGTCTCCTCTGCGTTTCCACCGGAATCACCTTCCTCTGCTCTCAATCCTGTTGTTGTACAAATCTAAAGCCCTTACAAACTCAGTTTTGTCTCGGCTCCACCTTCAAGCACATGGGGGCTTCACTCCAACTATTATTAGGATCACACTCAGAAGTGTCCAAACACCATCCCCGCACATCAAACCCAACGCTACTGCATGTGAATACTTGTTGGTGCTTTCTTTGTTTATCCAACGCCAAGTGAAGAGAATCAAGCTGCCAATACCTATAGCAATGATAGAGTTGTCGCCGATATAGAAGGTGATCGCCATAGAAATAGGAAGTTTTATAAAATTGATCAAATTCTTATTGTACCTTTTCTCATATGCTGTAACTACATTTATACACATCGCTTCAACAAAGGTAATGTAGCAGAAAGTCAAGCAGTGCTTGGGCGAGGCATTGAATCCCTGCACCCCTGTAACAACCATATTTTTATAGAATAAAGCATTAGGGACTAGATAGCTTGGGATGAGATATATCATTCCATCTTGCATATTTTGGATTGTCAATAAGGCCATTACCGATTTAGGAGTGATAATATCACCATTTTCCATTGGACCACTCTTTGCATTTTGCAATGCATATATACTAGTCCTTAACTGCCACATATAAGAGATTATATTGGGCATATTTGTCAATGCATCTTGGAGCACTCTTTGCATTTTGCAATGCATATACTAGTCCTTAACTGCCACATATAAGAGATTAAATTGGGCACATACTAGTCCTTAACTGTCGCATGTAATAGCAAAATGAATGTATTATGAGTAATTATTGGTGAAAAATGAGATTTGTTGGACCAGAGTACAATTTATACTATTGTAAACTGGCAGTAACATTGACCAAATTGAGAGGGATCCATTTTGTGTGTCAACTAGTTTGATGAAAGATAATCGTAAGAATGCATCAATATTTTTCACCTAATGTTACAGTTTTACTTAACTTTTAGCAGAATTTCGCGAAAACTATAGACACCGCAAATCACACTTTCCCTTTTGACGTGAAACAACGTTCCATTGTATGTGGACAACGTCAGTTTGAATGTGCACTAATTGTCTTCATAAAGATTATTAGAAGTATGATTAATTAGAAATTATGCCACATCTAATTGAATGTGGAACACGTTGGCTTGAACGTGGATTTACGAGAGATGATTTGCGGTGTATCTAGCAACACCCGCATAATTTTTAAGCAAGTAGTATTGTCAGGTCACATGACCTATACATGAAAAGGGTGGGATTGAGTTTGAGAGGAACATAATATTTTGTGCAAGTGAGAGAGATATTAGAATTATTTTATAATATAATTTGGAAAATATTAAATCATGCCAAAATGATAAATAATCATAATTAATTTCCATAATTATAAAATCTTGTATTTCCTATTTAGAAGTTAAGGATTTAATGAATTATTCATGGAATAAATAAATAATTAATATATATGTTATATTATTATTTATTACTCCGTATGTAAGAGATACATGATGGTACTCATAGAAACAATGGTAGGGTTCATGTTGGTCCCTATCGACACATCTCTTTTGAGGAAGTCAAGTGGTCTTTCAACAAAATGAATAATAGACGAGCGGTAGGTTCGAATGAGATTCCGGTAGAAGTTTGGAAGTGGCTCACACAACTTTTCAATATTATCCTAGAGATAACAAAGGTTTCCAAATGAGTGGAGACTCGGTAAACTAATGTCATTGTACAAAAACAAGGGTGACGTGCAATAATGTGAAAACTATAGAGATATATATGAAGCTCCTTAGTCACACGATGAAGATATATGAGAGAGTTATTGAGAGGATGATGAGAAGCCTTATTAGTGTGGCAAAGAGTCAATTTGGTTTTATCACTAGTACAAATATAGGGGTGGAGCACGGTAAGTTGGGTACGGTTTTTGACAAGCGTGCTTATTTTTTTTTATTTTAAACACGGTTTTATATTAAAAGTGTGTTCCCAACCCAAAATTCAACTAAAAGCAACACGCTTTTCCATAAAACCGTTCTCGTTTATTTCTAAAAAAATATTTAGACCAGTTTTCGTGTAAAGCGTGCTTAAAAAAACTTAAAACGAACACGGTTTAATTTTCAAAATGTGTTCCCAATTTTCAAAATGTGTTCCCAAAACCAGATTTGACTAAAACAAACACGCTTTGCTATAAAACCGTTCTCGTTTGTTTGTAAAAAAATATTTAACTCGGTTTTCGTGTAAAGCGTGCTTAAAAAAATTACAACGAACACGGTTTAATTCTCAAAGTGTGTTCCCAATATCAAATTTAACTAAAACGAACACGCTTTTCTATAAAATCGTTCTCATTTATTTATGGAAACTAGTAAGCTCGGTTTTCATGTGAAGCGTGCTTAAAAATAAATTAAAACGAACCCGGTTTCATTTTACAAGTGTGTTCCCAAAACCAACTTTAACTAAAATCAACACGCTTTTCTATAGAACCGTTCTCGTTTGTTTCTAAAGGAATAATTAGCTCGGTTTTCATGTAAAGCGTGCTTAAAAAAATAAAACGAACACGGTTTTATAAGAAAAGTGTCTTTCCAAAACCAAATTTAACTAGAGGGAACACATTTTTCTTTTAAAGCGTTCTCATTTATTTTTATAAACCAATCTCGAAAAAAATATTTTTTTATATTTAGAGTTTTTTTAGGAATTAGATTAAAAAAATGCACAAAGTTACAACAAAATTCCGTAGCTCGGGTGGAAGGAGTGTAAAGTGGACGAATTCAGTTTGAGGGTGCAAGAGGTCTTGGGTTCGACTCTTGGTTCGAGGGTGCAAGAGGTCTTGAGAGAAATCTGAAAGAGTACACTTTTTATTTAAAGCGTGCTTACAGAAATATGAAAGAGCACACTTTTCATTTAAAGCGTTCTTATTATTAAGCACGGTTTGAAAAAAAGTGTGCTAAAACTTTTTTTTAGCACACTTCAATTGAAGCGTTCTTATAATTGGTCGTATGACAATTTTAAGAACGCCTCAACACAAAACCGTGCTTAAAATATGGGATCACGGTTAAATAGTAAGTGTGCTTGTTTGGGAGCGCACTCACTATAAGCACAGTACGAGAAGTGTGCTCCCATGCATAAAAAAAGCGTGCTCTGGTCCCCCCTTTTGTACCAGTGTATGCTAGAGAGGTCGACCACATAAGCTATCCATTTGTTAAGGCACGGTTGGTTGAAAAGTACATAGAACAGAAGAAGAATCTGCACATGATCTTTATTGATTTAGGAAGGCATATCACATAGTACCAATGAATCTTATATGAGAATGCTTAGAATCAAAAGGGGTACTGGAAGCATACACGAGGATCATCCCGGACATGTACATGGGCGCGCTGACGAGTATTAATAACCTTGGAGGAGATACATAGTATTTTCCAGTGCGGGTAGGTTTGCACCAAGGGTCGACATTAAGCACATTTCTCTTTACATTGGTTATGGATGTGGTTTCAAGAGCTATCCAGCCATCCAGGGCGAGATCCTATGGTGTATGTTTTTTGCCAATGATATTGTTTTGGTGGATGAGACGAGAGTATGGGTTGGTAGTAAGTTAGAGCTTTGGTGAAAAAAACTAAAGGATAAAAGTTTTAGATTAAGTAGGATTAAGACAAAGTACGCGGAGTTTACTTTGGAGGGAGAAGAAGAGAGGGTAGAGGATTCGAGGTTGGACATGTAGAGGTATTCATAGATTGAAACTTGAAAGTCATGTCCTAGATCTAACTTTGTGACATTATAAGGTAAAGATAGATAGGGTATTTTAAAAAAAAAAAATTAATGAAACCTTTACAAATCAGTGAGTGGTTCTTTCCAAACTTTGTGAGTTTTAACTTTTAAGGAATGATTTTCGCAACATTTAATTTCAAGGGCGATTTTGTGGAAAATAATCTATTTAAGGGATGGTTTTATGCAATTTAGCTTTTTATTTTCATTTTTATGTTGTAAAAAATGGCACCACGCCAGCACGCCCGAGTCCCCTGTGTACGGGAAGGAAACACTTGAAACGGTGTTGTTGCACCATCATCATCCATCTATCTTCAAAACCTAGCCAGTAGCCATGGTTTCTCCTCCTCCTGCTACACTTTGATGGCGTCCCTCATCAATCCTATCAAATCTTCACACCTTTTCAAATCAACAAGTCGGAGCTCAACACATTAGAGTGTTAACATGGCGATTCCCACCAATCCAGCTACTCTCTTTTCCTCGAAACCTTTCCTTATCTCTCCCCGTCTCCTACCTTCATTCAGTCTCAATTTCCGTTGCCAAGCAGCCGCTGACCCCACCGCTGGCGCCGGTTGGTTACATTCCGCCGCTGTCGTGGACGGCGTTCCTTCTTCGACTTCTCCGCAGCCATCTCCGTCCTCTTCCAGCAAAGTCGATAAGATTAAGATGAAAGCGCACAAGGGGAAATGGTCGCGGGATAGGGAAAGCTACTTGTTCGACAATTCCGATGCTCTCCCCCTTCCAATGACTTACCCTAATACCTCTCCTGTCCCGCCCGAAGAGATCAACCGCCGCCTCAATTGCGACCCCGTGGTTGAGGTATGCTCTAATTGCAACTGCATTTGCCATTTGTTTCGTTAATTTTCCGGTTTCTTATCAATCCAATTTTGTTCTAGGACTGTAAAACCGTGGTCTACGAGTGGACTGGGGAGTGCAGAAGTTGCCAAGGCTCTGGCCTTGTGAGCTACTTCAATAAAAGGGGCAAAGAGATTATCTGCAAGTGCATTCCATGCCAAGGAATCGGTACTTCCCGTCTTTCATTTTCTTTTTCATTTTTGCTCACATTGCGCCTTTTGAGATCTTTGAAGTGTTTTCCATTCAGATTTGTATGTCTTGTGTGTTGATAGCTTTACACTTCCCCCCCTAGGGCTTCAGCTATTCTGAAATATATAGGAACTGCAGATTTTGTTTCATTTGATGGCACAGCTTCTTCAAAATGGTAGTTGATTGGTTCTTTGTTGTTCATACTAAGTAGCTTGAGGATTGATACCATGGTCCATATAGTTATACGTTTTCCCTTTACCGGCCCCTCAATTTCCCCTGTTAGGTGCACTACACTCCCTAGCATCCCCTTATTGGCCACCCAAATCAGCATGTTTTTTGATCATTTTTAAACTAATGTCACCCGGAATGTGATACCTCATGCTGCTTTCTCTGTTTCGGGAGTTAAAGGGCTGATTAATGCTGACTGTTAATTTGATAATTGATAGTAGGGTTTATCTGGATACTCTTTTATCTCTTCTTCTTGCCATTAGAGTATTGAGAGGTTGTCAGATTGTGCCTCCTGCACTCCTATTCAATATACTATTACACTTTTAGCTTGAACATGTTCTCTTTGAGTACATATATCGCATATGAAAAAATCATCGCAATTTCTTGACATAATCGGTTCTATCTCTAGAACGTGTGCTGTTCTTTGCTGTTGTCCAATTTGATGGCATTTTAGAGTACATCTTTTTGTTCTTTATATAGGAATGTTGTACAAGACACTAGGAGGCGAGGACAGTATTTGGTTATTTGCTTATATTTCAACCTCCAACCGATTATATATCCTCATACATAGCCTAAGTATTCCATAATCTTCATATATTAAAAAGCAATATCCTTAATCCTAATTCATATAATCTACAACAACATACATTAGCCTAGTCCACCCCACCCTACTCGGGGATTGAGAGGTGTACTACTCACCCATTCACCGAATAAGGTGAGGATATTTCCGAAAGACACAAAATTGAAAATTGTACAAACATGCATTGAAATAAAACTAGAGGGAGACCAACTGAAAAACAGTGTTTAACATAACAGGTTGGTACAAGGTATTACCCACCGAAGGGAATACATGTCTTACAAAATTAGTCCAGCATAACAGTATTAGGGGATAACAAGCATGTGCTAAATAGTCCAACTCAATGAAAACAGTACATTCAAGGTTTAAATTATATTAACACACACCTAATAAGTTACAGCAGGGCAAGACCATACTCACGGGTCTTGCGTAAAATATGTATGACTAATCCCCAAAACAGAAGCCTAGCTTCCTATACAAAAAGGGGACCCTATACCACTCAGGCACTCACACTGTTCTAACACTTGTAACCGGCTATCCCATCACACTCCCAGGATTCTATACCACCCCTTCTCCCCACTACTCCTACGTTTACATTTTACACCTAACCAAAAACCGAGTTTTGCAACACTTGATGATAGCATGAGCAAACCTGATGGGTGTTCTCATGTTGTCATTGAGTGTTGCAAAATTCGGATTTTGGTTAAGTGGGGTAGGAGGATAGCTGGTAAGTTTGTGTAGCGTTAACCGGCAGGTAAAATAGCAAAATCAGAAGTTAAAAGATGTGATCTGGAGATCAGTGAAGCTCCAATCAAATGTGGGTAAAATTGGGCAAGTCCATACAAAAGGAGTTTATGCTAATTCATTAAAAGAAATAAAATTGGTGCCCAATTCAACCCAAGTTTCACTCTCTCTTGTTTAGATCAGCGTTGTTGAAATCTTCCCTATTATTGAAGTTGCACAAAAACTTAAGGAAGTTCACATTTGTGTTGTTGAATCTGCAGTAGCACACTAGCACTTGTTAAAAATTGAAAAGCTAGCAAACAGCCAAGTATATATAAACTTGAAATGCAACCTGCATATTGAGGATGACAAGGAAAAAGGGAAGATCTCTTCATTTCTGCAGCCCGAGCCACCTAGTCCAGGACTCAAACCCGCCTAGGAAAGACGACTAGCCCCTACTACGCTTTACAATATCATCTTGATTTACTACTGCTGATAGTGAATCGTCATTTCTGCAGGTTATGTTCAGAAGATAACGACCCGTGATGACATTGACCTTATGGAGGATTTGGGTAATGGTAAACCACCTTGAGCAATGAGCAGATAACATCATACCCCAATCATCATTTATACTTTCAACTTGGCCTTAACACGAATTTTCAAACAACTGGTAGGGTTGATCGACTATTACAACATAAGTCGCTGAAGAAATCCATTGTACCGCCTTTTTGTTGAATATATCCACATGATGATACGAGAATATCTTCGGTGAATGACATTGTAATGTGAGAAGATCTCCCTATTTCTTTAGCCTATGCTGGATCGTGTCTCTTAGTGAATAGGGATCAATTTAGCTGTTATCTGGGCAGCTTAATAATAATATCACGGACCACCAATAGAACAACAACTGATTTAAAGAGAATACCCCCAATGCCCCAACCAACAAGTGATCATTTCAGTAGTACTCAATATGTCTGCTTGTGTACTACAGTAAAGAACTCAAATTTGAAGACTTTGATCACACTCAATTTTTCATTAGTCAAACATAAATCCCTAAAGCCTCACGATGTAACGTTAATTTACACCAACAAACCTGAAAAGCCTTAGAAGATGTATCTTGACTCTTGGTGAGGATCCTCTAGTTCACATTTATAACTCCTTCTATAGTCCGTATTTTTTTTATTGGTTGAAAACAATTACTCCCTTCGTTCAACAAAACTTGACGTTTTACTATTCATGCACGCTTTTTTAGGAGCTAAAAACTATATAAAATATCGACTTTTTAAATAATTTTTTTTAACAATTTCGTAGTTATTATTAATGAGTACAAACTTGTTAAAAAAAATTTTAAAAAAAATGAATATTTTATATAGTTTTTATCTTTATAAAAAAGCGTGCGTGAATAGTAAACGACAAGTTTTGTTGAACGGAGGGAGTATAAAACTAGCTCATTTATTAAGAAAAATCCAATCAAATGATACAGACTATATAATGGACCATAATAGTGGACTAGGTGATCTCAACTTTATACTCCCTCCGCATGAGATATTATAACTTTAAATTACATCAAGTTTACTCTTTATACTGTCCGAAAATATGTCCTTTGACTTTGTTGCATGTTTTTTTAAGAGTTAAAAACTATATGGGGTATAAAATATCAACTTTTTAAATATTTTTTTTTAATAATTACAAACTTATTAAAAAAGATCCTTTGAATTATCTCAAAATGCAGCTTCACCAAGTGCTCCATCTTAGGGGCCTGATTCCTTGGCTTCTGATGGTCATAATAATCCCATGGCAACATAATGTTACAGGACATGTCCATATTTCCTCCTTCGAGAAGGTCAATTAGAGAGAATACGTGAACAAAAGGATTTCAGGATTATGTATGTTAGGATAGCAGGCACATAAATTGTTTATCCTAGTCTTTTTTTAGCAGAATGTCTTGGGGATGTGATTGAAGGTGATCCTGACATGGTTAGATCTTTTGCTTGCATGGAAGGATTGGAAGCATAACATGAACCTTATAGTTATCATTAAGCAACGCAGAATCCAAAATGGATAGAGGAATTGCAAAATCTTGAAAGAAATGAAACATGGGAGCTAGTGGATGTTCCTTATAGAAAGAAGTCCATTGGTAGCAAATGGGTGTATAAAATCAAGTATAGACTATATGGGTCTATTGAAACATAAGTAACAGAGGGATACAATCAGATAAAAGATAAAGATTATAAGTACACCTTCTCACCAATGGCAAAGTTTGTCACTGTTAGAATCTTAATTGATGTTGCAATAGTAAAAGAATGGCCTTTATATTAACGGGATGTCAATTTTTTTTTTTACATGGTACACTACAAGAAGAGGTGTACATGGAGCTACTAGAATGATATCCTACAAATTGGCCAGGACATGTGTGTAAATTAAAGAAATCCATTTATGAATTGAAACAAGCTTCCAAACAATGGAATGCTGAATTGTGTAGATTTTGATGAGCTTGGGATATGTTCAGACTATTCAGGACTATTCTTTATCCACCAAACAAGTGCCAAAGGGTATTTTGCTAGCATTGCATAAAGCCTTCACAATCAAAGATCTTGGGAAGGCAAGGTATTTGTTGGTATTGGAAATCATGCATGAATTGGTAGAGGGACATTGCTACACAAGAGAAAATATGTTCTTGATGTTCAGACTATTCAGGACTATTCTTTATCCACCAAACAAGTGCCAAAGGGTATTTTGGTAGCATTGCATAAAGCCTTCACAATCAAAGATCTTGGGAAGGCAAGGTATTTGTTGGTATTGGAAATCATGCATGAATTGGTAGAGGGACATTGCTACACAAGAGAAAATATGTTCTTGATATTGTTGAAGACTGCAAAATGACTGAGTGCAAAGCAACTCCTTTTCCACTTCCTAGGGCTTTGAAGTTATGTACAGATGCACGAAATATACTAAATGAACCAGATGTGTGTAGAATAGGGGTGTGCATGATTCGGCCCAAACCGAATTTTTGGGCCGAACCAACACAAACCAAACCGAACCGAACCGAAGTTTTTCGGTTCGGCTTTCGGTTCGAGAATTTTCGTTTTTCGGTTTCGGTTCGGTTTGTGTTCGGTTTCGGTTCGGTTTGTGTTAAACCGATTTTTTTTTAAATATTCCAATATATATATATATATATATAGGGAGTGGTTCACTTGTGCACACCTCTTAGAGTGTATCTAGTGCACAACTATGAACCATTGATGAAGAGGAATTGGAAGGTCAAGATTAAAAGAGATTTTTTTTTTTTTTACAATTTAAATTGTGGGGGCCACATGCTAAAAACACCACTCTCCCTTCCCATTTCATTTGGTGCGTGTATCACCATTCACCCTATTTTCTCTCTCTCTTGAACGCTTCTTCTTTTTTTTTTAAAAAAAATTTTTTCGTGTGTTTTTAAACCAATTATTTCTTCTTCTTTTTCCACTCTCCCTTCCCATTTCATTTGGTGCGTGTATCACCATTCACCCTATTTTCTCTCTCTCTTGAACGCTTCTTCTTTTTTAAAAAAAAAAAAAAATTCGTGTGTTTTTAAACCAATTATTTCTTCTTCTTTTTCCTTTTTTGTTTTTGCTGTTGTAAGTTTAGTTTGTTTTTTAAATTTATCAATTTAACCGAATAATGTTTGACATCCTACCGAATAATATTATGTTATTTTTTTTCCATCCCGTTAATATAAAAATTTACCAATTCAACTGAATAATTTGTTACATCCTACCGAATAATGTTATTTTTTTGTTACATGCTACCAAATAATGTTTTATATTTCACCGAAAATGTTTCACATTTGTTTCACATTGACATCTCATCGTTGATAGGTTGCGATTAAAAAAAATGTCCTTCTATAAACGAATAATCATTAGAAATTCACCGAATAATCCTTGTATTCCAACGAATAATCCTTAGAAATTCACCGAATAATGTTCGATTTGTAACGAATAATGTTCGATTTGTGACGAATAAAATTAAGCATCTCTTATTTCCCCAAAAAACTAATTTTTTTTAATGAATAATCTTTATAAATTCACCGAATAATACTTGTATACAACCGAATAATCTTTTCTGGATGTGAATTCCAAATAAAATTTATACTAGATGTCATCGAAGTTTGATAATGAAATTCTATAGACTAGCAACAACATCAATACATAACAACAACCTTCGATCATTTAAATAAATATAGTATACAATAAAAAGAACAACTAATTTGATCAGTATGACTGAATTAAAGAAAGAGAATTCAACTAATTTGATCAGTAAGGCCGAATTGAGTATACAGACCAAGTGAAGAAGAAGATCTGAGTCGAAACCAACCTTCTTGAGAAGCTAGCGCCGCCGGCGGATCGGAGGCCAAAGTCGTGGTCGCCGGCACGAGGGAGAACAAGGCTTCGGATGTGAGAAGGGGACGTCGGAGATCTGGTGGCGAGGACGAAGTGATGATTACGAATCGCCACCGCCGCACCGCCGCACCGCCGCGCCACCACTGTCACCGTGGGTGAACGAGGGCGATCGAAATCTATGTAGGAGAGAGATACTCACACTCGCCGCCTCGCATCGCCGTCGATTCACCGTCGCTGGGCTCTCGCAGCAGATTCGCCGCCGCCTACCCCACTCTGCCTCCTAATCGCCGCCGCTGGCCTTCCCAACGAAGCCGCCTTCCTCTTCGCCTCCCTGTAGCCTCGCAATCGCCACCGCCGCCGGATGAAGCGTTCCTCTCCATGTCCACAGCCATCGGCCGAAGTCTCGCAATCCCCCCGGACTCGTCGTTGCCGGAAGCCAAGTGCAGTCACCGGACTCACCAACAGTGGCCACCTTCCTCGCCCGATCGCCCTTCGTCGGTTCCGAGCCCTTCGCCTCCGCTTTGCCTCCTGGATCTATACGATGAAGAAGATGAGGGAGGTAGGGATTTATTTCCCAGATTCCAGATCCCCACCCATTCACACGCGCTAAGGAGGCGTTTTTAATCGATTGTGAGTGGGTCCTACCTGCTTTTAATTAAAAAAAAAAAGAAAAACCCTTTTAATCTTCTCCATCCATCCATACCCGATCAATGGCTTAGAATTGTGCACAAAGTACACTCTAAGGGGTGTGCACATAATACCTATTCTCTCTCTCTCTCTCTCTCTCTCTATATATATATATATATATACACACACGCACGCACTACACAGTGTATATATACACTAATACACATATTTTTGTGTGTGTAGTGTGTATATATACACTGTATATATTATATATTAATATATACAGTGTATACACACATATATATACACTAATACATTTATTTATTTTTTGTTCGGTTTGTGTTAAATAGATTTTTTTAAATATTTTTTTAAAAAAAACATTTCTTTTTTTGGAAATTCGGTTCAACTATGTTAAAACCGAACCGAACACAAACCGAACCGGCAAATAACCGAACCGAACCTAATGCTTTCGGTTCGGCTTTCGGTTTTGAAATTTTAAGATTTTCGGTTCGGTTCGGCCCGGTTCGGCTCGGTTTTAGACCGATGCACACCCCTAGACTGTAGAAGACTCAGAGGGAGGTTGTTGTCTTTGAATCTATCTAGACCCGACATCCTATGTTGTTCAGTATCTGATTCAGTTTATGGTTGAGCCTAGACAACCACGCCTTGATGTTGCTATGCATGTGGTGAGATATCTTAAAGAGACAATATATGTTGGCCTACATTATCCCAAGGATTCATCTCTTAATGTCTCAGCCTTTTGTGATGTTGGAGATTATGTCAATTTAGTGTAAGTTCACTTTGTTTTCTTTTGAAGGAGTTTTGCAGACACTTAGTCTATCAAATCCATTGCATATTCCTTTATTTTGTGACAACAAGGCTATACACATATTGATGAGAATCCAGTCTACCATGAAAGGACTAAACATCTAAAAATTGACTGTCATTATGTGAGGGAGAGGCTACAAGCCGGATCTATGGAGTCTCAATATGTGAACAGTAACACTGGAGTTCAGTTGGCTAATGCTCACTAAGTCACTTGGAGAAAAACAACATTTATGCTTCTTGTCCAAGTTGGTCCTTGTTAGTTTTCCATCAAGTTCAACTTGAAAGGGGATATGAAGATTATTGTGTTACTTATTTTATATATGCTCATTTCATGTAATTTTGCTTCAAGTCTTAGTCATGTTTTGTATAAGGAGACTTGTCTCCCGTGTGCCTAGCACATGGCTTAGCTTGCACTATATAAAGACAATGATGCACCATTCCCAAAAATAGGGTTTTTGGGATTGCAACTGCCAACCGAATGAATGACGACATTGATTGCCTCCTTTTCATCTATCATTCTTTCTTACGGAGTAGTTGAGAATGGAATAGTGAATGTCCTAATATTTTCAACTGATTTTGCTTGATTTCTTTTCATTTCACATTGTCGTTGTCATCACATTTCGAATCCAAATCGGAGTTCTCCTTCTCCATCCACTTACTAATATTACTTTTTTTTTACAAGATACACATCCACGTACTAAGTTAATTAAATGTAATAGTTCAAGTTATTAAGACAATTAGTTTTCACCCGAGATCTCTATTGCATTATGATCCGTCTTGGATTAAACCCAAAAGGATAAAATGTAACCAGACCCGTCCAATGGATTATTCAAAGAGCCCAATAGAATAGAGCCTCCAAATTTTCTACAACCCTAGGTTAAAAGTTTATTAAGACTTATATTATTTGTTGCAGTGGCGGAGGGAGGAAATTTTCCGGAAGGGGGGGGGGGGGGGGGGGGGAGGGCGGGCTCTTGGACTGAAGGAGAGAAGTTTTTGAAAAAATGAAAGAAGGAGGAATTGGGAATCAAACACTGGTCTCCTGGCCCATAGTAGCGCTTCCAACCATCTGCGCTACACGTTCACTTTGTTTCGTATTCCCCCTCTTGTAGTATATATACATACTTGTTTTTTTCCGGGGGGGCTCGAGCCACCGCATGCCCCCTGCCTCCGCCCCTGATTTGTTGTCTCAGTAATCACATTGTTTCGTTGTCCCAGTGGCAAGCACCCCTAGCCCATTCAAGCAATTGGTCAAGTAGTTAGGTTTTTTTTATCTTTTAAACCTTCCTTTTTCATATGGAAACTACATTGGGCCGTGTTATTAACTATTTTTATTTAATTTTGGGCTTTCTTATTAACGATTTTTATTAGTTAATTTAACACATTCTCATGTTATATTGTTAAACTACATTATTTTTGGGGCATTCTTCTCAATTATGTATAATTATCAATTATTTATAATTATTTTTAGGGTCTTCTTATTAACCGTTTTTGTTTGTTAATTTAACACAACCTCTTATTATATTGATACAAACATAAAGAGTAAAAATGGCTAAAAATCTAATAGAATGTCCTAAATTTTATTTTATACTAATTTACTCTTATACATTTGTGATTTATTAGTAAATCTTAATAAATACTTCTTCTAGTAAAATAATTATATTTGATTTTTTTCATAGGGTTTAAATAAAAATTCTATAAAATGTTGACTTTAAAATTATTAGTTTCCTAAATAATTTCATATATTTTTATATTTTATATAGTTTTTATTCTTATTAAAAAACTATATAAAGAATTAAATATTTTAATATGGAGATAGTATTGAACATGCCCCAAAACCAAAATGCATTGGACGACCCTGAATGTAACCTATATATGTTGAGGAGAGGGAGAGAGAGTAAATGTATGAATGTTAATTAATGCTCCAATGAACTAATTGGCCGAAGCCTAAGGCTTTTAAAGTCTTGTCCCTCCTTATTTGTTACTCCGTACTACTAAGATGTAACACAATACGTAGTATGGTTGGTATTCATTATTCAACCTATAATAATAATAATTATTATTATAAGTAAATTATTTCGTCGTGGACCCCTATTGAATTAGCTAGCTTCTTTAGTAAAAGGCAAAAGAATAGTTTGCTTTGTGCCCACTGCGTGACTGCGTAATTAGCTAGCTAGCTTCTTGCGTTAGTTCAATCCAAACACATTAATGAAGTTGGCCCACCTGATGCACATGTAGATGATAGAGTTAGTTCAATCCATAATCAACACTCAACAATCCAATGGACCTCACTCTTCAGTTGTACTAGTGGTTCAAAATGTGATGCACATCCCATATGTTTGAATTAGTTCAAACCACAACCATCTTTTCATTTCTGTTTCAGGGTCGATAAATTTCTATTTGGGTAATCTTATCAATTTCATAAACGATTATACCATATCACATTACCCAAAAACAAAATCGTATATTAGTCAATATTTATTCCTTTTCCACATTTGAATCGATGTTTGATTGACTTTTGTTTTTTCCCGAGAGTTTGGGGTGTCAATCATGGTTGTACCAAGCGTTCATGCGGACGAGAGTTAGGTGAGACGATCAGCGATTTCTCATCACTATCGTTTCAACTAAATTCAAGACCTTTAACACTGAGAGCATCTTTATCCATGGTACCCAATTCAAGTATCATATCTTACATTTTTTCTTGCCACATCATTTTAAGATATTTGAATCCACAACCATGATGCTCACAAAAGTATCTTAACATACATTTCATTTTATTTTTAAATCTTTGTAGGGGTAGGAAAAAAAAAAGTGGTCCCCACATGTTATTGTTCATTGGATAAAACTTATGATATTGTGTAAGAGTGAGTATCATCTAAATAATACTCACTTGTAATGATTGTCTTGGTTTACACCCCAACTCTTACATATATTTTTATTTTTTATTTAAAAATAGGGTTATGGTACTCCAAGTACCACCATTAAAGATGATACGAGGAGTTTGACCTTTTTATTAATTCTAACCAATTGAGAAATGCATTGCATCAGTTCTATTTTGCCCCTGAAGAGTGAAAACTAATTAACCGGCAGAGTATTTAAACCCCCAAAACAGAACAAAAATGGCTAATAATTAACAAGGTCTCTTGATCTCTTCCTTCACATTTGCAATTAAATGGACGCCCATGGCATCTTCACCGCCTCAAATTCAGCAACCGGCATCGCAACTGTACTGCTCGAAGTCGACTCAAACCATCCAAGCTTCTGCAGCAGCAAATCAAGCAGCTCGCCAGCAACATACGAAACACCGCATACCATAATCCATAGACTGATGTAGTACGTTAGAGTTTTCATGTAATCTTTTGGCGTAGAAGGACTTCTGGTATAAGACTTTGCGAGGGCAAGGATGATGATGCAAACAAGCGAGGCCAAAGCAACTGCTATGAGTTTGTAGTCTCGGTTGTCACTCTCGCGGAAGGTGAAGCCATAGATCACAGGGGGTATCAGTCCAAACACAATGTAGGATAGAACAGCAACCACTGACTGGAGCGTGAAGTGTCCTGGCCGTCCAAGGGCTTCCTTGTAACGTTCTTCACTGGTCTCGTTTTTCAGCACCCTAAGCTGCAGGGTCAAGAGTCGTTACTCGTTAGTGCCTCACTTTGCTCTGGCTTCCTTATTAGCTAAATTGGTTGTTAATATAATTCGAACAAAATTTTACTCCAATATACGGATAAGAAATGAAGTAGAAATCAACACAAACAAGGTAATACTCCGTAAGAGAGATTGTGTACTCACATTGTGAGCGAGAACGAAGAGTCCTCCAAACATATTTGCAGCCCCCAAGGCTACAATATTCACTGCAACAACCAACAGAAAGCTGAACCATTATCACTAGGCAATAGGCATAGTACTTTGGATTGGGCTACGAATGCAGTTGAGCTACGGTTATGACTCGTTTTCATTTTTTATACCAGATTGAAAGTGGGAAAGAAAGCTCACATGTTTTTGCATCTGCACCAGCTGCAGACGTTACGACACTGAGGCTAGCAATGGCTTCAAGCATACCACCATAGACCATGCTCTTTATTATATCTATTTGAGGATCTCCACCATCCGTGGCAGGTACAGCTGCAGGTATAGCTGCAGGGGTTGCACTAGTATCGGATCCAGCCGGAAGCAGTGGCTCAGTTACTGCTGAAGGGTCAGTAGGAATTTCCACAGTGATGACCGTTTGATCTGGCTGTTGAACCACTGATAAACTCATCTTCTTTCCTGTAACATCAGTGAGATTTAGAAGGATGTGCCAAACGTACATAGGGTGGAAGATTAAACACATTCGGAAAGATCAGTGGTATCCATTTAAGTATCTCCTCATGTGCAAAATCTGTTACAGAACCCAGATATCTCACCTTGATCTACGTTTTCTTTCCCCGCTACATATTTCGGGGGAACTGATGTGCTAGGTTCAACTGGAGCTTTAGTGTTATCAACTGGTGAATAGGGGGGCTGTTCACCAGCCGTGACTTCAATTTCAGTGATTGCTGCAGCTAAAATTTTTGCTTAAACAAAATTAGCAGATGATTAAATCACTAAAATAACACCATATAAGTGCCTTAAGACAGTCTATCTAAACAGAAAGACGATTGAAGTTCATATTGAGAATTCAAGAATCAAGGGTGTGATTTTCCTAGAAAAATAAACTGCATACACAGAAAAGCAACCTGTGCTGCTAATATTGTTGACACCATCCGCTTCCGGCTTCGTAGGCGAGGTTTTTTCCGTTGGCAAAGCCATGCTATCTACTGTAGTTGGTTGAAGATTAGTCTCAGGATTAACAGCCATACTGGTATCTTTCTCAGCGGGTGGTAGCAATGACGGCTTCCCGCCTTGTTCTGGATGCAGATCAGGCTGACTAAGAAGTGGTCTTTGTTCTTCAACAGGATCTACTCCTAGATGTTGATCCTCACCAGTTCCTGCTTCAGGATCCCAAGACATTAAATTCATCGGCATCCACCATTACCATGTACACAAGGCATTTTTCCCATACACAAGTAAGAACTTTCTCAAATTGGGAATGGGGAGCAGAGGAAATACCAGGATCAGTTACAGGCACACTTGCTGCTGGTGCATCTGATGTAGTTGCCGGTGGAGGATCTCGATCTGTCCCCTTCAATCCAAGCACGGTTTTGAAGCCCCTCCCTGTTTGAAACAAACACAAAACCAGCAATTCCTTGTTTTTAAGTGCAGATCCACTTACGACCCATTGATCTATTCAAATGGGAAACAAATTATTGAATTAAACTACTGTATTAAGCAACTATGACAGCAGGAAAAGCACATACCTATGAGAATAAAAATACTAGAGCATGACAAGCATTCGAATGCATCACCCGACAGGTCCTCAACTACTTCAGGATCTCGAGGGGACTGATCCTGGACTGGTTGTTGAGGGGAAGGCTCAATCTCAGGGTCCTCAATTGGAGATATATCTTGAATTTTTCTTTTCCTTCGTCGAAGAATAACCCTCTTTGTTATGCAGGAGTTACAATTAGGGCAAAACAAGTCGTGGGTTTGCTGGTTTTTAAGCACCCTCTCGACATCAACATCGAGGGAATCCTCCTTGAATCCTTCTAGGGCCGCAGATTCATCCAATCTCATTGTTCCATTACTGTGACCATTAACAGCTACAGATTGATCTCCATTAGACTTGGATGCTTTGGCTGCTGCAGCACTGTAAATGCCTGTGCTTTCATCCTTTTGGATCTCCTGAGATTCAAGGTCAGTTTCGAGGGAGCTCTTTGGGGTACTGTCATCTTCTACAATTACATTTTCCGCAGGGAGACCATCGGAAACTGCTTGAAATTCCATTCTAGACAGTCCATTGAGAGTTTCAGAGCCTGCAGTTCAATGCAAACAAGAATTAATTATAATGAAAAATCCTAGATTTGTGCTCGAAATCTTGAATTCGTAAAATAGACTGTACAATGTAATGTAACTAAAGTGATCGGTGTCTGTCAGACTCAAGATTTCGCAGTGCAACGGAGCAACAGCTTCACAGTAGAAGCAGTCATCAAATCACCAAACATCATTTCCCGAATCGGCAAGATAAATTGAAGAAATCTGAACCCCTAAAATAAAACTGTAAATACCCAATATACTCTGATATTCATATCATAAATGAAAGTGCCCAAATCAGGATAAAAAAAAAATTACTGGTAAAGTTTCAAGGTTGCAACAGATGCCGAATTCCACCAGCCTAGAAATCAATTGAGTGGAATCCCCCAAAACAGAAACAGCACAATCAAGAAAACACTCCCTGAGAACAAACAGAATCAGAGGGGCCAAAAAACAAACAAAGGAAGAGGAAAATTAATGTGGCAAAAAAGATATTGAAAAGGGATACTGACCAATGAAGAGTGGTTCCACTTCCACCAACAAAGTAGTAATAATAATAATAATAAAAGCAGAAGAAAAACAGGAGGACCCCAAAAAGCGAGATACAGAGGGAAGTGGGTCTTCACCTTGTTCAACTCCAAATTCTTCGCCTTGAAAAATCTCCGCTGGAAGCCCATCAATGGGAAATTGGTGAGGATCAAAAACAGTGTGGTTGTAATGGGTGTCAATTCCATTCTTATTAGACTTTCTGGGGATCAAAGAGTCAACCCCAAGCTCCTCCTCAAAATCTCTCTCAATCTCAACCATGGCTGCCTAAATCGCTATCTCTCCTCGGACTCTGAAAGGGAAGCACCAAGGAGAGAGGAGTGTCACATTCAGTCGCAGGTCACCTACCAAGCTCCGATTTCAACTTTCAAATGAGCTGCCTCCTGCTCGGCATTAATTCACGAACGTGTTGCGCGAGGACGCGTTTATTATTTTATTTTTATTTTTTATTGGCGTTGAATTTTGTGGGTCGTGTCACTTACGGTCAGTAGATTAATCATTTTATTGGATGTACCACTACCACTATTTAGTACTGTAGACTTCTAGACCATTTATCCAACTTTTAATAAAACACTCACCTCACATTCTCAATACCATCATTTCACAAAACTTGTCATTTTAACTCTCCACACAACTTTTAATAAAATTAATAATTACACTACTTTTTTTACTAATTTACCCCCACTTATTACTCTACTTTTTACTTTATCAAAAACTACAACTCACAACACATCAATCAAATCAGGAACATTTTAGTAAATTAGAAGCAAAAATACCTAAAATGACAGGTTTTTCCGAACAAAAACAAAACTCTAAAACGACAAGTTTTGCCGAACGGAGGGAGTGGTAGTGAATTTTAGTATTGTTTTTTGAAGAAATGGTAGTGAATTCTAAAAAAAAAAAAGTTTGCAAAAATATCACATGTGTGGGAAAATTTGCACAACTACCAACTTTTCCCCAAATTTGCACGTCACAAGCTTCCCATTAACCGGATTTTGTCCTTATTTACATACAAAAAAAAAGGAAAATAAAAGGATGAGAGGGAGGCTGGGGACGAGAAGAAGGAGACCAGTCCGGCGAATCGGAAAACGCAGGAAGTTGGGGACGAAGTTGTCGCCGGAGAGGAGAGAAGAAGATCACGTCGGCGTCTAAGTGAAGAGGTAAGCCCCCCCTTTCCATCTCCTTGAAATCCTCGTTCCTTTTCTCCCTTTTCTGCGATGAACGACGAGGGTGAAATCACCGGTTAGGATTTAGGATGAACGAGGAGGGTGGCAATGGTTGGACTGGAAATTGGGATGAACGACAAGGGTGACAATGGTTGGACTGGAAATTGGGATATGAGAGAGGTAGAAGACGATTGATTGAGGTTTGGGCCGTGTTTGATTTGGTATTTGATTGTTTGAACGAGAAATTGGGTGACAGGGGTTTCGAATTAAGTGACAGTGGTTTCGAATTGGGTGACAAGGGTGTCGATTTATGTTTTTGTGCTCTTGGCCTTGTGCGAGTGTGGAATGTGAAATCGCCGGTTAGGGTTTGGGATGAACGACGAGGGTGGCAATGTATGGACTGGAAATTGGAATATGGGAAAGGTAGAAGACGATTGATTAAGATTTGAGCCGTGTTTGATTTGGTATTTTTTTGTTTGAAAGTGAAATTAGGTGACAGGGGTTTCGAATCGAGTGACGGTGTTTTCGAATTGGGTGACAAGGGTGTCGATTTATGTTTATATGCTCTTGGCCTTGTGATGATGGTTTATGGCAATGGCGAGGGTGGTTTTGGGGATTGGGGATGTGTGGCTGGTCGATTGAAAGATAAAGGGGCCGGGGACATGGGTGTGGGTCAGGCAAGGCCGGACCGAGTTTAGGAATATATTGTAGTCAAGTGACAAGGTTAGTTATGTTAAGCGACACAGATTATGTAGTTGGGTGACACGAGATTAAAAAAATTATGGGAATGACAATCCAAACATCCTAACCATTTTCTAGATCTCAGATGCTGCAAAAGCCGAGACATTGGGAGGTATGCAACCATAAATGACAGATGTACGTGGAGAGGATGAAGGGGAAACATTGAGAGGTTGAGGAGAACCACATTAAGGTTGAAGAGACGGAGGGACCACCTAAAGTGGATGACCAACCACCACCAAAAGGACAGAAAGGGGAGGTAAATCGGTTGTTAGTTCACAAGGTATTTTCACTTAAGGGTCACGGGTTAATACAAATTGGGATTGTTATATTTGAATCTGTAGTAGTCAACTGACAAGGTTATTTACGTCAAGCGACACAATTTATTTAGTTGGGTGACATGGGATTACAAAATTTATCGGAATGACAGTTGAAACATCCTAACCAATTGCCAGATCTCAGAGGCTGCAAAAACGGACCCCTTTCGAGGCAAGAAGAGTAAGAGAGGTCCATGAGGTGACGGAGAAGTAAAGTCCCCCCCTCCGAAGATATTGCGATGCCGAAAAGGGAAGGACGTTGTCGAAGGCACGGACGCGATTGAGCTGAGACTTGTATCCGTGTCCGACAATGATGGCTTCCTCCGCTAGATGGCCATTGCTATGAACTTTGTTGTTATTGTAGTAGGTTGTTATGAACTTCGTTGTTATTGTCGTAGGTTGTTATGAACGTTGTTGCTCCAAACATATAGTTGCCGATGGTAGTTGACTAGGTTGTTATTATAGTACGTTGCTATGAACTTTGTTGCTTTCTATATAATGTTCGTTGGTCATAAGTTGTAGAATGTTATGATATTTTTATGATATTTGTTGGTCGGTAGTTGACTATGTTGTTATGCTCGAAACTTTGTTTATCGACGTACCATCAGATTCAAATAAGTGACACGATAAATAATTCAGGTGACACGGGATTCCAAACAGGTGACAATGGTGATTTCCTTATCGAATTAGGAGAAACGCTCATAAATGTAATCATCAAATTCACACAAGTGCCAAGGGTGATTTCCTTATGCGACTAGCACAAACACTCAGACAAGTATACACATCAGTTTTCGATGCAAATAATTGTCCCTTCGAAAGTTCTGTCATGTTGCGTCGTGGATCCTGGGTGCGAGGCGTTGCTCTCTCCACCATAGCTTGAACATTCTCCATCGTAGTTGGGGATATGCTGAACCTCGGAATCCAATCTTCAAGTTCCCTCATCAACTCATCCTCAACTTCATCCCTCTCCATCGACACTCTCATACCCGGGTCATCCTCGACACTCTGCCACTCAAAATTATCCCAGACTTCCCGCTTCACACCGAAGTCTTCGTCCTCATCCTCCTCCTGACTTCTTGTGGATATGACCTCCAACCCCTGATACATGTCACCTTGGCAGTTTACCGTGTCATCTGAGGAGTAGTCCGTGTCACCCAATTGGATCATATCCATACCCTTACCCTTGTCCCCTTTATACATATGCTTGTCACCAGTTTCAAAACATCTATCAGTAATGTCTACTGCACCGAGCTCCTTACTCTTCCTTATGGCCTCCATCACCTCACCCAAGTAGATTACCTCCGAACCCTTACCCTTGTCACCTACATACATATGCATGTCACCAGTTCCAACAACCGTTGAAGACGAGAGTGACACATACTTTGGCGTTTTCCCCTCAAAATGAAAATTAGTGTGATCAACACTATGGTTCATAGGTATCTACTTTTCGAAAAATATGAGGAGAAACAAGAGAGACGTCTACCCATTGCAACTGAGAATTAGGGTTTCTCATAAACCAAAGTGACACGGAAGTTTCTGAACACTGACACGAACAAGGAATGAGGCCGACAACTGCTCTGCAACTGGACCTTGAGGCCGACGGATTTTCTTCAATGGTGGTCTTCTTCTCCAGCCCTTTTGTCTAGTGGAGGAAGAAACTGAGTGTTCTCTCCCCTCTTTTCTTTTTATACTTTGCAAATTGAAGGGAAAGCCCCTATTACATCACCCTTTTCCCTTTTCATCATTAGAGTCATATCACTCCCTCTCTCTCTCTCTCTCTCCTAGTTTTGGCGCCAAATTTCCCACCAAAACCTCCTCTCTCTCTCTCTCTCTCTCTCTCTCTCTCTCTCTCTCTCTCCCTTCGGATGACCTACAACCGGCTTTCCCCTTCTCCATTTTTATTTGCACAAATAACATATATGCTAGTTTTGCAAATCCCACAAAAAAGTGGCATTTTTGCAAAGTGACACAAAAAAGTGTATAGTTATGCAAATTGCCCTTGTTTTTTTAATACTTGACGATTGTTCGTCAAGATTTTCACAAAAAGACCCCTTAGTTCTGACAAACAGATCACAATTACAGGTACTTGGGATTATCATGGAATCACTAAGAATTGCGAAAGAGAAAGAGAGCAGAACTTGACTTCTCTATTGAGGTGTAGAAATCTCCAACTAAGTCGTTTAAGTGGTCCATTGTCTAGCATCTTTCGTATCTTGTTCTTTATCGGTTACCTTCTGCCCACTCTCCGTTCACACAGTTCTCAAAGCAGAGGAGGAAGGGTGAGCAGCAGGTACCATGAGCTCTCTGTCCCACACATCTATCCAGAAGCAAGTGTAGTTCACCACTGAATGCTCTTATCTCTCGGCAAAGGTCATGTTATGTGAGTGTGGAGTTGTGCCTTGGATGCTTCACCATAGGATAGATTGACTCAATTCCCATTCTTTTCCGGTGCACTCGCTCTGTATCTCCGACACACAAGGAAGGACGCAGTGGGAAGGAAGCAACCCTAACCTCTATCTGGTTGATCATTCCACTGGCATCTCGCATTCACGCCCTCGTTTGACTGCCGCTCGGGGATGTAGTTGTAGATACCTTAAGTCTTAGTGGGTCGTTGGTTCCACCTGTTATCTTCTTCTATTGAGCACTTTATATTGTTTGTCCTTTGTAAAACCGGTGACTTCAAGAATAAAATTGAGTGCTTAGGAAAATTTATTGATTGTTGGATGATAGGCAGACTTTATACGATTTGGTTGTGCAATATCTATTCCTTATCCCTAGACCTGCGTTTTGTTACCTTGAGACCCAAGCATGAAACCTGCTTTGAACAAACAATCCTTCTTGACCAAAATCAAAAACTGAACCGAAATGAGAAGCATGACTTACCGACTCTTGAGTCAAACGTGACCAATCCTAAACCAAGGTAAAAAAATTCTGACAAATTCTATTGGTTTGATACAGTCCCATGTAAAATTGATCCGAGGAACAAAGAAATCATGATGTTGCATTTTGATTATCCAATTTTTTATTTACTACTCTTTTGGGTTAAGCGACTGAACTGTCGGATTTTGAACAGAATCTTTCCGCTTCTGGGTACCCAGATGGAACTTTCTTTTGGGTGCCTAACACCCTTGTTGAACCCATATGAACCCAACTATGACCTTATACTGGTTCTAATCTCAAGTCCTGCAAACTTAGACTACTTGAAATGCTATACTGAACCTAGAAGAATCTGTGAAACTAAGCCCCACCTTCCTCATGAAATTATTGAATTTGAATTATGATCATAGAAAAGCTTTTGGTTTGTTGTCCTGTCGTATATTGAAATCTAATGTTGATCTCCTTGATCTAATTGATTTACTGATCCTTAATTTGTCTCCCACACCCATGTTATGTTGACTTATTTCTTTCCCTTATATTGATGTTCTCCTTGAAGGGACTAGTCCACAATCTTGTTGTTTTGATCCCACTGCAGGTTTATAGCCTTGTAAACGAAAAAGACCCCAGTGATCCTATCAACAACGCATCAAGGACCCACAAATTGACAAAAAGCATAACAGTAATGGTTAAGAATCGAAAATATGAACCAAGGTGTATACCAAGGGAATGCAAAAGGCAAATGGAAAAAGCCAAATTGAAACCTGTAAGGAGCAAAATGGTACCGTGCAAAAGAAAAAACAACAAGGTGATTCTGAAGCATTATCCCATTATCTCCAAACCGCACCAAGGCGCTCTTTGTCTGTCTCTCTCTTTTCTTTTGTTTTACCCTTGAAATTGATCTTTTTAATCCTGAATATGGATGCGGCATGGAGCAAAATATCTGATATTGACGCCCCTAGCACTGATGAAATAAGGGTCAAAAACATTAACAAAAACACGAATACAAGGAAGGAAAAGAACTCTTTTTCATTTTTAGATATATTAAGTCTCATTATTTTGGATAAAGTAATAATTTGAGATCAGACAGACATGATTCTCAAGACGTCGGTAAAATCGGCAAACGTAAACACTATCAAGATAATATACAAGGGGAAAACATAACAAAAAATAAAAGGCGCATTAATAGGCTGAACACACTATACTAAAAAGTGAAACCCAGGCGACATGAAGAATGACATGTCAAAGATGAAAACGAATAACGAAGTCAAGTACCACCATGGTTGCACTGCTGACCAATAGTACGTATATCAGGACGCTACCTCATGTAGACAGTGAAGACGAACTCCAAGGAAGTGCCTCTCGGAAATGGAATCATCCCAAATACACTACCAGTACCACGACCCCGACCAGTCCCAACTCCGGAGACTGCATCATCAGCCTCACACCTAGGACCACCAAGAAGCTCAAGAGCAAACCAACCCAACAAACAACGTCAACATGTTCAAGGTCTTGCAAAGCAAAGGGGTCAAATGAGCTCCAATAGGATGAGCTCATTATTTCCATCATTCATTTTATCATTTTTTTTAATTTGAGACATTTGGGCCGAACCCAAGAATCGGGCCCAAGAAACACGGCAGCCGTTGGCTGCTTCCGATGGTGAAAAAGAGAACATGCGATAGGAGTTCGAGGGAGCACTATTGGCTGTGATAACGACAAGAACGGGAGCTCGCACATAGAAAGTTACTAAAGTGGACATGATATATGGAAGGAGATAGGAGGATGCGAGGGTGTGAGAGACGAAATTCGTGAAAGAGAGGTTGTGGAGGACCATAGTGGTCGGTCGACAGTGGTCGATGGTGGGATCTCGGTCGGTGGCGAAGGAATCGACCCAGAAAGTGGTGGTAGATTGGTGTGATTTATGGGTCACCCATGTGTTCTTCCGACAAGTCTGGTTTTTTTATCCCTCGAAAGGGGGTTTAGATTTCTAATGAGAGAAGCTCCCTCATCTCTCTAAAAATGGGTTATATTATGTCTTATTATATGTAATTCATGTTATTAATGTGTTTAAAAATGAAAAAACTAGAGTGATTACAAGGAGGAGTTAAATCTTTTTCAAGCCGAGACAATAACAGGTCAAGTATGGGTTAATTTGATTGGGTCGATAACAGATTGAGTCGGGTCAACTCGAGTTTGCCTTGTTTGTGCCTATTCGAGTATCCAGTCAACATAGATCGAACTTGGGTTATGTATAAGGCCAAATTTAACCTAGAATATTATATAAAAGTACTTTTATCAAATTCTACTAGCATATTATATAAAAGTACTTTTATCAAATGTAACCTATATTTGGACGGAATATATTCGGGCGTGGTTGATCGGTGAAGAAAATCATTTAAAGGGTGAACATAAGGGCTATGGACAAGACATGAGGACTCTTTTTATAAAGGTCAACTTGCAGAAAATCACCCCTTAAATACCCCAATTTGCTCAAAACCACCCCTTAAACATATAATTGCAGTAAACCACCCATTAAAACCTCAAAGTTTGCATAGAATCACCCATCCTTGATATGTAGTACCGTTTCAATTAAAAATGCAAAGTCGGTGATGAATCCAAAGTCGTCGGGTGAGAAAACGTAGCTCGGTGAACCAAAACGACGACATAAGAGGAAGGTGCACAAATCACAACGGCTATCATGGAGTTAACAAACCAATCTAAACCCCTTATCAATCTAACGAATTGCAAAAAAAGAGCAAAAAAAAAAAGTTGCATGTTGTTGAATGGCATACAAAAAAAATTTCAATGTTTTAATTAGGATATTGCTATCATTTTATGCATTTCTAATTGAAACAGAATTACATCTGAAGAATGAGCGGTTCTATGTAAACTTTTGGATTTTAATGGGTGATTTACTACAATTATGTATTTAAGGGGTGGTTTTGAGCAAATTGGGGTATTTAAAGAGTGGTTTTTTGCAATTTGACATTTCATAAAAGAGTAAGACTAGTGACGCGACAACAAAATGTCTATTGACAAGATAATTTTCTTAAATTTTGACCTGGCCCGAACAGCTGCTTGGTCGGGCATTAACCAAGGACCACGGAGGAGGTAAGAAAGGATGGAGTAGAATGTCTTTTCATTACGATTCACACAACACAAGGGGAGGATGCCGTCCTAAATAAGGTTGTGCACCAAAAAAAACCCAAACTTGAACGATCCTTTTTTGGTTACAAAATAATATTACGGTTGCTTAATTGGCAATCAGCCCTTAAATTAGCGTTCTACAGACGAGCCAATTCACGTCTGCGTCAGCATTATATGCCCTGACATGGCGTGGGTATTAGACGACTTTACAATCTCTTACAACCACCTCAGTTTTTCTTCTTCGTTCCTTAGCATATCGCACTTTTAACATTTGTCGCGCAAATGACAAGGTATCTAACCAATCGGATGCATTTTCCGAAAGGGTTTACTGCATGGAAACACTTGATAGGATCAAGACTGAAATCGGGCAGGAAGGGAGAAACTACAAACTTACTGATAGTGGGGGAAATGAGGAAGCACCAGGCAGCTTTTACTGGTTGGAAGTGTCTATCTTGTTATGAAGGGTTATCACCAAATCATGGGCGTCGTTCAACAGCTTCCAAACATCCAACTGACCAGACATGTTATTACACTCCCTCAAGATTTCGTCAGTGCTGCTGTACTTCTCTAATATCTGTTTCCTTTTCTGGAGCACAGATGCTGCGATTGCAAACAGCAGGAGATCATCTGTGGGTGGGGCGCGTTGCCTTATCCTGTTCCAGGCGGACTTCCCAATCCCAGCCCGAACAGCTGCCTGATCTGCCCACATCACCTCCCACAGACATAGCGTCTGCTCAAAGCTCAACTCCCGTCTAAACAAGACCACAACCATCCGGTATACAAAGAAGCAATCCTCTGCCTGGAGCTTCACCAAGTGCCTATATAGGTGAGAATCCTTGCTTTTGATGATCCTAGAGACGATATTCAGCTGCCTCCGAATACCTATCTCATCAAGCCTGAAGTTGTGGCGTGCCTTCTTCATGAAACCCACAAAGCACCAGAATGCCAAGTAATCCTCCTCTACAACAGAAATTATTGGGGAGAGGAGGTCACTCATACCTTGACAGTAGCCGGTTTCAGAATCATAGACTGCATACGCTTCAAGGATGGCAACAAGTCGAGCAGCATGGAAAATTTTGCATGGTTCAAGGTGATCATAATCCTTCAATCCAACAGCCTCGGCAGCACGGCGAGCCCTTTCATCAGATACTGCAGCTTGTGAGGGAGAGTATTCCATCCACTCTGAATTTGCCCGCAGAGCATCAAGACGGATGATGCGCTGCCAACTTGAAAAATCTTCAGTGCTACAGAAATTTGAGCTATTGTCATCTATTTTTGGAGAGTGATCCTCCTTTGAAGCCACATCAAGATCATCCTCCTCTTCAGGTTCCATAAAGGGAAAAGGTTGGATGACTTCCTCCTCTTCAGAGAAGTCCGAATCAGATGAATCTGTGTTGATTGCTGAGGGACCTCTACTCGGTACACGTCTTGAGCTAGTAGCCCTTTCCAACAATGCCCTTGAAAAATCATCTGAGTCGTCACTTTGAGGACTCTCTTTCTCACTGGAAAGGGACTCCCGAGCACTAACCGCCTCTTCAGAGACATAAGAGGCAGTATCCGGAATAAGATTCCCACTGTCACCACTACCCATTGACTTCAACCGAAAACTTTCATCATTTTGTTTCAGTAATCGCCTACACTGTCTTCTAAGCTTTTCATACTCCTTTCTAAGTACCAAGACAAAATAGAAAAAGTTAACCGACATAAGAAATGCTGACATAGAGGTAAAACTGATGTTAGGAATCAATTATGGTGGCTACTGAGCTACCATTTCGTTCTAATAAATAAATAAATAAGAATAAATACCTTCTCTTATTTTTAATGGCATCCCTTCCTTCTTTGGAACTCCTTAGATCATAGCTGCAGAAAAAAAATAACTTGAGTGAAAACCAAGAAAAATATAGAATAGCCATCCATCAATAGCATATGAATACAAGAAAAGGCAATTGGCAAATCAAGAAGTAAATTAGATAGTGGCTACTGGCTATCCATCAGTTAAAAAAGTGAATGAAAATATTTAGATACGAGGAAGATCAATAAGTTCCAAAGTTGACGTAACCCTCAAGAATCTGGATGCAACAATTTCATTCCCTGATACATCAACACCATACCCCAGTACATGTCAATATTAAAGGCCTACAGAGTAGCATTGGGAAGCAAAACAAATACACTAAAAGATGATGGATCTCATCAATGAAGAGTTCCTTCCAAGGAGACTGGATGTCTCCTTTTACCTTCCGACAAGATCATTAGTGAATGAGCTCGAATCAAAGGGTCTCGAACTCATATTAGTAATAAGCACTGACAAATATAGCTGCCTGCCTAGGTCAAGGCAAGCCACCTTCAACTAGGTGTGCCTAGGTGCCTTATCTATTCCACTCAGAATCTGAGATTGATTTTCTTTACAACAATCGAGTATATTCTGCAATGAGAGAGATTAACTTTCAGGTTGTGTTGAACTAAGTTTTCAATTTTCACTTATATATGAATTTATATGTTGTATTCTAGCTATTTCAATAAGGCAGGCCTAGGCTCAATAGTGCCTACCTGTACCTCTCACCTTTTAGAACACTGCTTGAGATCGGTGCCATCAAAAATGTAAATTGTTCATTTCACCCAATGGACGAGAATGCAAATTTTTCCGTTTCACCGAATGGGAAAGAATGTAAATTTGATCGTTTCACATATAAAATGGAGAAGTGGTTTCCATTCTTTAGTATTTTATGACATTCTCTATCCAGCATAATCTTTCCATATCAGAAGGTTGTTGCAAGAATCTACCAACAAAACTCAAATCACAAAAAAGAGAATACAAAGAGAATTAATACTCCCCCTATTAAAATTTTGCCAGTGTCTTCATTTGCAGATGGAGTTATCACTACTCAAGGCTTCCTCTGTAATCATATAATTATCATTCATTTAATAGCTCAGATTCTATCCACTATTTTTGTATGTATAACTTGGCAGCTCAGGACATCAGATTCAGGCAAGCCAAAACCTTCTAAGGTTTAGCCAGCAGAAGCCTATTACTCATTATAGACCCCATATCTGGAGGAAGAAATGCATAAAGTGATGAATAACATAATTTTCAAACAGTAGTCAAGCATGGAAAACAAGGTTATAACTGCAGTAATGGAAGGAATGCCTTAATATAAGCACGACCGCAAGATCAACAATTCCAAAGTATATCAACAGAAGATATTAGAGTCCAGTATGAAGAACCTAATCTTCTGTTGAGTCTTTAATCAGAAAGAAACCTGAGAAGCCAGTTTCTGGAAAGTGGGACACTCTTTTGATAGAACCAGCATCACAAAACATTCAGGATTAAAAAAAAAAAGCAAACAAGAGTTGAAAGCCACAAGGTACTTACACGTCAAGAAGGAATGGCCAAACCTCTCGTCTGATGCTTGGATCAATTCCCTGAAATAGAATAATAGAAGCTAATCAAAGAAAGCATATAAAGATGGAGAATTATTCAAGAAGGTAACTATTACTCCCACATTCACATTATTCAAAGCATTAAGAGAGCCGAGACATATTCCAAGAAAGTGCAAGAACTAAGAACTATTGACTGTAAAACATAACAATTACAGTATCCATCACTTTCTGAGGACATTCGGGATGCAAGCATACATTGGCTGCACATTTCACTAGTTTGCCATTTTCTCTTCATTTGAAAATGGTCAGAAAATAATATTAGGATTGGGAAGCCTGTTAGTGTGTGGGTGTGTGTGGCAAGCATAAATTTGGGTGTCTGTGCACATCTGCCGGAGCTTCAGTCTGTAAAGATATATAAAAGGTCGCTCTCACTGTAATATAGGAAAATCTGAAACCTCTAACAACAAGGAACTCAAATATAAACCATTGTTTCCGTTGCTACTTTTGTGTAAAAAATTAGATGTCTATACTCTATCCCTCATTCAAGCTAAGACATTCATCTTTCTCCATACTGCATGCCTAAATTCAGAGGAAGTTGTTTCAGACCTTGACATCATATATTTATTTCATGATGAGTCCTCAAGTCTCTAAAAAACATTTTGGAACATCGGTGAACAACCTGTCAGTTTATGAGTTCCAGATTCTGTAGTAGCAATGGTAATTGCAATTTCTAAAGAACATATAAAGCAGTACTATAATAACAGTAGTGGAAGTATTTACAAGTTTCTATACAATGTACATATCATTATTAGCAGTTGTAGTTAAACTGATGGAAACCACTAGAAGCAAGTATCTTGCTTCTCACTCCAAGAAATTAAAAACAGGAAATGCAAAGTATCTTGCAAATCAGCCGATTTGCAAGGAATCCTCAATTTGTATTTTAATTCAATTTTCAGTCTAACCTTACAAGCTGCAGGTTCTCTTTTTATAATAGAAAGAAAATAACTAACTCCTAATCCTAATAAAAGACTTCATAAATAAAATTCAGGATAATAGAAGAGAACATGAAGAACGTTGTTAGCAATCAAATTCAATAAGGTGATGGTAGTACTTTATCCAATAACCGAAGTAGTATGTATATGTACTAGGATTAACCCAGCATAGTAGTATGTATACAGTATATGTAATAGGGTTAACACAGGAGAGAAGTACTTTATCTAATAACAAAAGTAGTGATTAAATATCAAAGGCCTATGTCTTTGTATTGAGGAGGTGAGCATTTTCTCTCACAAAAGAACTTGAAAATATGTAAATTCTATCCTATCCGACTACAACAGAAGCAGCAGCAAACCCACTAAATCCCGCTTCTGGCAGGGTCTAGGGTGTTGCAAGTAGCACCCTGTTCCCGAATAAGTGGAGAGGATGTTTATGAATGACCCAGAACAGACGGAAAAAACCAACTGGCAGCAAAAAAAAAAAGGCAGATAGAGCAATTACTAACACAGCAGGATGAACTAAAAGGCACAAAGACCAAAGAGAGCACTATGGCGAACAATAGACCAGAAAAACAACTAAAGAGAGAACTATAAATGATATAAAAGAACAAAAGAAAGGGGGTGGTCTCATTGCACGGGCTGGAGCCTTTTGTATTGTTCTCAATTGGTCTCTACTCACTAGGTAGCAGGATGCTTACTCAGCTAGTCTGCTCTATTGGTCATCACCATTCTCCTTGTCAGCTTCTCTAGACACCAACCTGGCTACCAATTCCTTCCTGTACTCTTCTTTACTAAACCTCTTTTTCTTCTTTGCCCTCTTTTGTTAGTCACTCATATTTGTCAATCATCTTTTTTTTCTGTGTCTCTGATTCCACTTTGCAGACATTCTTCCATTGGTAAACTCACTATAGCTCTCTTAGTTAAGACTTGAAAACTGTTCCAAGCAGCACATGCTACTTTCAATTTTGAAATCATGTACATTGCACTTCAGATTACTAGGTTGTTAACAAAACATGTACATTGCATAGACTTCTATGTCTAGATTTTCTGCTATGGGTTGTATTGATTTTAATAATTTTATATTTGTGGCGAGTTTTATTTATATAGTTGTTTATTTGATACTTGCTAAGTTGACACTGTTTAATTGATATTTGATTTTGGCACTGTATAATTGATACTATATTATTTGACACTGTCCAAGGATATTCGATTGTAACTTATTGTTGATGAAAGTTATTTTCAATTGCGATGGACATAAAGGAATCAAAAGCTTGTAAAATAGATCCATGTGAAGGCATTAGAAACACAATGATTTGTAATTTTTTGGAAAAAAATTGGAAGTGATGGATTCTGAGCAAAGGAAACAACTACGGGGTTTCAAGATGTAAAAGAACAAATTAAGTCTCCACCAAGTATGCTAAAGAGGCTGCCTCAAGATTAAAAGAAAGAAAGAAAGAAAAAAGAAAAGAAACGAATCAAGAATGAAGGAACCAATCCTAGCCTGACGTCGATGTATTGGCTTTGGAGAAGATGATAAAGGTGGAAATATGGACAAAGATAGGAAAGCTTTATCCTAACAGAGGGGCTCCTATAGGGAGAGTTCTGGAGGTTCTAAGGACTGAAACAGAAAGATCCCACAAAGGCCTTTTTTACTCCAAAAGCACAAACAACAAAGGAAGGATAATACTTTGTAGTATTTAATTAGCAAGGTGCCAATAAGTTAAAAAGTCGGTGAAGTGATTTTATAAACTTAAAGTTCCTCTCTGTAAACCATGTGAAGCTTTATAAGCTATAAAAGAAAATGATGTTTGAAGCAAACCTAACTACAGCATAATCAACAAACCTGTAGGTAGTCAAGAATCTAGTGAATGCATTATACCCATACTGCTTGAATGTTATTTTTTAAATATTAGAGTCAAGCAAAGTTTTTCTTTGTCCAAGATCAAAAGGGAGAGGAAGAGAGACAAAAAAAAAAACCAAAAGAAAGAGAAAGAGGCAGTTTGGATTAAGTGACAACCACCATGAAGGATGAAATTAACTTCAAGCCTTGTTGCGTTTTACCAGGCTTCATGTTGGGTAGTTGATAATGACTAGCGTCACTTGCCTAAGCCATGAAAACTGTTTTGTTCCATGATGTTAAATCCAAAAATGCAAAGAGTCATTAAGACATAGTGTGACAGGAGATGAATTATGAAAACAAAAATAGGAGGCTTACCCCATTACGGACTTTCTTCAAAAGCTTAACTCCTCTATCACGGAACTTCCCATCCGATGTAAAGAAACTTCTCCATTGATGAGGTGAAAGAGCGTGATTTTTCCTCCTACGAGACCATGGTGACTTGTGATCCCTAATACAGGAAGATAGCACAATAGTGAATCACTAAAAGCATTTGCAATCACCCTCATTTTAGAAAATATAAGGAAAACTAATATCAAAGCTCTGGACAGAACAACATCACATACATCTGATCAACAAAATAACAAGAACCTCAGAGAGAGAGAGAAGAAAGTGCAAAGCACTAATCAAGGTTCAAATAAGAAAAAAAAATGAACAAGAACACCAAAGACATGAGCTACTTTATATGGCAAGCCACCACCACCACTGTCCCATAATGATGCCATAAAACTTATAAAATTTCCGGATGGTCAAATCACTAGGACCCGAGCTAAGAAGATCAATGACGGCATTCTTTCTTTATTTAGAAACTGAGTCGAACACCACAAAGGGAGAGCCAAAGCTTTCTAATTATCTCATGGTTCTACAAGTGAGGAGGTCCACCATGATAAAGCCCGTCATGAGTGATTCACCAAGGCAATTGGCCTTCACCATCATATAGACTTGGCCAAACACCTTATTGGGCGGCTGGACGTGTATTTGATACAGGCATACAGCAAGGAGTCTTCGCCTATACAAGTTCTATTATGCTATTATATGCCTTTTAGCTGAAGTAGGATTTTAGCACATTATCCAACTGTTTTAATAGTCTAAAACTTATGATACAATAACCTAGTTTATTAATGTTAATTAGGATTATCATTAAAGTTGGAGACAATTCTTACATGAAAGATAACAAGTTTCTAGAAAAGGAAAAAACAAATACAAGCAAATATCATAAAACACTCCAAAAGAATTAAAACATATGGATCTTATATTAAATGATGATCTACCAATATATCATCCATTTGTACCAAATTATATCAAATCCACTAATTAGTAAAAGTATATCTGTAATCTAGTCTTTCAACATAAATGACGACGCAATTTCTTGAAGCCAATTCAGCAACACAGAACAAAAACATAAGCCTCTCCTAGATAAGACAAATCTATGCTGACAAACATAAACACAAATGGAAGCCAAAACTGACCAAAATCTCATGAAAGGTTAAAAAAAAAAAAAACAGGTGACCGAAAATGTCCCCAAATTACCCTTCAATTTTCAACTATAAAAACAACAAACACAGATCTGATAAGAGCATCATGATCCAAATCTAAATCTAGGAACAAAATTCCCATTAATCCAACAGTAAAAATGATAGCTTTGCAATCAACTAAACAGTAAGCAATGAGAAGAGGACGTCTAGAACTAATCTGAAAACAAAATATGATAAGATCTGACAATGACAGCTCCAGCTAAAAAAATAGAGACGGATAAGAAAGAAAATGACTCACCGATCGGAAGAGGAGGATGAAGATGCAGGCGAGGAGGAAGCAACGGCGAACAGAACTACTGATCGGAAATGAACCCAAGAGGACGACAGCGGGGGCGATGAAGACGATGGAGATGATGAAGAAGGGTGCGAATTAGAAGAAGAAGATTTGGAACCTGTGTGACTTCTTCTAAGTGGTTTCATCTAGAGCTAAACCTCTACAACACAACACTGTTCTTCCTACAACTAAGCCCCTCTGCAGAACCTAACTAAGCCACTACTCTCTCCCTCCCTATAAATTACCAAATCGAAGGCTACGAAATTATTACGCTGACACAAAACAACAGGCTAATCTAGGGTTTCTACTTTTTCCTTTGGGAGGGGAGGAGTGTTGAAAATTGGGGGAAGAAATCGAAACCATCCTAGTTCCTGTTACCAATTCAAGCGACTGCACCAGATTGAGGCCACAGGCGCGAGACCGGCGAAGGCAGTATGGGCGAAAGTTAGAGCGCCACCATGGAAGCCGCCGCCGCCGCCGCCACCGCTGCCGGAGCCGGTGTGGGGGAAGAGTGGGAAAGCGCAGACGTTGCTAGACGCAGTGGAATTGATGAGCATGGAGGAAGTCGGAGTCCTGCGGGGATGAGAGATGGTGATGGCGGTGGTTGAGTTTAGCTTTATCAGTGGATCCTTGGGGCAGCCATTTTTTTCTCTTACTCCAACAACCGCTTTGGCTTTTTTTTTTTTTTGAAGGGTCTCTTTTCCTTTTTCTTTTCTTGTCTGGCTCTCAAGTCAGTGCTTTTGGTTTTGGGTATAGCACTCCCTTGGGAGCGGCCATAGTGGGAATCTTCCTCTCCGTCGTCGAGTATTTATTTGTCGAACAAATTGGGTGTGATTTGTTCAAAAGCGTGTTTACATGTTGGTCAAAAGTGGTTTTACTAAAAGAAATTTTTTTAAATCAAAATATACCAAGAAAAATTCAGGTTTACTGTTTTTTTTTTTTTTTTTTTGTCATTAATGTTAGGCAACATCTCTTGTAAAAATTATCTAAAATAGATATCAAAATACTAAAATCTCTATAAAAAAATTCCTCCAACCCCAACAGTTTCTCTGTTATACAGATATTTATATTTATTATATATTATAATAAATGCAGAATTTCATAATATAATAAATGAATTTTTTTAAACTTTAGGTAACTAGTATAGTTTTCGTACCTTGTACAAGATTTATCCCATAAAATAAATAAATTCGATTTATTTATTATTATAATTTATTATGTTGAAAATATCAATGTCTTCATTTTATTATTTTTAATTTACAATTACTATTCATGTATGGTTTTTAAGAATGATAAATTTTTTATAAAATATCAACCTTTTATTTAATTTTTTTTATAATTTCATACTATAATATATATATATATATATATATATATATATATATATACATAATATATATTAAATGAGTAAATATCTAATGAGAAGTGAGGTTAGGGTGAGAGATGAGAAGAGCGGTTTTGATCCATTTGATTAAAATCTAACGGTTAATATTAAACATGACCTCTAATTTCATTAAAGCATGGTGGGGTCCACGTTGCAGCCTTTCTGAACTAACACAAATCCAATATTTTTTTTCCTGATCGAACCCATCTTTTTAGTTGGAGACCTTATATACATTTGTTCATCTTCCTCAAATATCCCAAGAGTTGGTATTTGTAAATAAATCACAAACTTTTAAGTTAGGATTACGATCATTCCGAAAGTTTTGAAGATATTGCGCATTTACCCAAATGTCAGACCATACATTTATGGTTTTTCTATTACCCACTAGCCAGAGCAGACCTTTAGAGAAAATATCTCTGATATTAAGGAGTATGTCAAACTGCTAAGAGGTTTTGAACCTGCCTCTTTCTATTAGAGATTATGTCGAGAGATATTTATCCGTAATAACCTTCGACCAAATATTATCAGGATTAGCCATAATTCTCCAAAGAGGTTTCATTTGCATACCAATATTAATTTGTTCAGCTGATTTAAAACCTAACCCACCGTCTTTTTTAGGAGTACACAGATGTTCCCAGTTGATTGAATTTTATAGCAAAAGAATTTTTTTTTGATCTGATATGCCAAGTTATTTTGTAATCATAGGAATGAATAAGGGTTTAGGGTAAGTTTAGGGTATATGTTGTAAGGTTTAGGGTTTAGATAACATACAAGTTTCAAAGCTATATTAACTTGAGATATATATGAAGGTGTGATATTTTATCGGATTGAAATTTATCCACTTAGTGTAGCGTACTTTGATATTTAATACTCCCTCCGTTCAACAAAACTTGACGTTTTACGATTCATGCACGCTTTTTTAGGAGCTAAAAACTATATAAAATACTCCGTATTGACTTTTTAAATAATTTTTTTTTACAATTTCATAGTTATTATTAATAAGTACAAATTTGTTAAAAAAAATTTAAAAAAAATGAATATTTTATATAGTTTTTATCATTCTAAAAAAGTGTACGTGAATAGTAAACGACAAGTTTTGTTGAACGGAGGGAGTACTTATTATGTAATAATACACAAATTAATAAGGGTTTAGGGTATATGTTATAGGGTTTAGGCTTTAGATAGCATACAAGTTTCATAGCATATTAACTTGAGATATATGAAGGTGTGATATTTTATCGGATTGAAATTTATCCACTTAATTTAGCGTACTTTGATATTTAATACTTATTATGTAATACACAAATTAATAAGGGTTTAGGGTTTAGGGTTTAGATTGCATATGTATTGCCCATTCATTTAACCATTATTATTATTATTATTATTATATATTTGGGTTTAAGTTTTCTTTCTTTTCAAATTTATAAAAAATCTTCTTGTACACCATAATATATTGTTAAATAAGTGTTCATTAACTATAATTTTTTTATATTATCAAATTAAACAAAATTAAAATTTTAGTTTGAATAGAAAAATCATTAAACAAAATTAAGAAACTTATTAGAATAAACAATCGAGTTATTGGAGAAGAAAATTGAAAGAATAAAATAAGGTAAAATTTAAATAATAAAACAACATTATTTATTTTGAATAAAATAAGAAGAAAATTAAAAAATAATGTTATTTATGTTTTAGTAAAAAAAAATTAGTAGAATAAAAATTACTGTAATATAGATACAAAGCAAATGCTCAAAGGTATATACCATTACCTAAGTATGTGATCAAAATTGTTTTTTTTTTTATTAGGTAAAAATTCGATGGTTAGACAGGCCTGACTTATCGATAGGCCGACCGAATTCGGCACACGGCGAACCGTCTAACAAAGTAACCTACAAACAGAAATACAAACAACATGCGTAATGAACCAAACAGAAATAAACTCTACAACAAACGTTCCAAGAAGATCGAAAACCCGAGAAGTTGAGGAAGCCATCGAAGAACGCAGCCAAGCACCACCGAACAGTAGCACCGCGGGCGAGTAGTACAGCAGGTCACTAACTCCTGTGGGTAGTGCAGACGAACTCCAAGGAAACTCTATCCCGAATAAGAATTCGCCTTTGAGCGCACCACCACGACCCCAGCCAGACTCGACTACAGACTCCACGCTCCCCAACCAAGTAGAAGGCCTCCTAGAAACATCGGAAGCAGAGCCGCAAACTGCTCGAACAAAACACCAACAAACTTTCACATGTAAAAGAATCGACAAACTCTTACGGGATTTTCACAAACCCTTTTGGGTGGTTATTCTCAAAACCCTTTCAGGACAAATTTGCGCGTGTTTGGCGGTAGATTAATTTTAGGTAGATTACGTGGATTGTTGTAGATGTTAGAAGATGTAGGTAGATGGATATTATTTTTGTAAATGTAAGAAGATGGAGGTAGATGGATATTAATTTGACGGAAATCTAGAAAAGGTGTTTGGTGTTTTGAAGATTGTATTGTATGTGAAACAAAAGAAATGACACATATACCCCCGTCCCATGCCCTTGAAAATATCTCGTGGCCTTCCCAAGCGGAGGAGAAAGGGCTCGACAACTTCAGGAGAACATCCATCAGGCCACTCGAAGACGAAGGCCGGAATCACCCACCCAGTGCACGCAAGAGGCGCCGACTCCAACGCGTTCTTCCGGGCTGAGAGTAGGCACTGCTCGTCGACGGCAAGAAAGAGGTCTCAATCCGTTGGTGGGAAGAAGCCGAAACGTCCGCTGCATCTCATTCGGTATAGCCGCCGGCAAAAGGTTAGTCCGTTCCGGCCATATTTTCCGTTTTGTAGTCTGCGGTTAGAGATTCTCCTGTAGGACCTTTAGATTTCATTGATTTGTTTGTGTGTGGTGGTAATCTGCAACCTAGGCTTTCGATATTGGGGAAAATTGAATTTTTCGCAGTGTGAAAACCCTAGGTGCGAATTTGGGGGAAACTCGGAATTAGGTGTTTTGTGGCAATGTCGTTAAGAATATGTGTGTCTGGGTGGTTGATCCTCACTCCTCGATGACTTTGCCTAATATATTGGGTCCTTAATTTGCTTGTATGTCACCGATTCGAATGTCCTTCGGGAAATCGATTGTCCCGCACAGATTGTATGGCATCGAGCAGCAAGAACCCTTGTATGGAGCGAGACAACCAACCGAAGGTTACCAAGGACAAACCTTTCACTTGGACACCTACCATTATGAAAATATTCCTTGATCTCGTGATTGCGTATCAAAGGAAATATGGTCGGGATCAGGGATTGAGCTGGGTGGTGCTCACCACTCAATTCGAGGAAGCAACGGGGCAGAAATGTGGGGGCAATACGCTGAAGAACAAACACGCTAACATGAAGGAGAAATGGAGGAATTGGAAAGAGTTGAAGCATGGGGAGACAGGATTAGGCTGGGACTACGAGAGAGGCTGCATAAACGCGACTGACGAATGGTGGGAGCGGAAATGTCAGGTATCTTCCATGACTACACACTTTAACTTACTTGTGGTGATCAAAAAATTGTACCAAGTTACATTTTCAATTGCATTTCATTGTCCTAATACCTACACATGCATGCTGTGTCAGGAGAAGGAGGAGTTTCGGAAACTGAGGAAGAAGTGCGTGCCCCCGGACCTTGAAGATGCATGGGACCAGATATACGGGGGGACAGTTGCGACCGGACAGCATTGTGTTTCACCCTCCATGGACCCCGTTGACAGCGCGGTCCCGATGTCCACTACGACAAACGTTGGAGGTGGGACTGAGAGGACAGTGGAGGCTCCCCCCCATGTCGACCTTGGTGTTGATACCGACAACATCGACGACTTCGACCTGAGACGGTTTCCGGACATGGTACGAGGGACCAGCAACTCCTTCCCTACCCCTCCTGTTCAAGCATCTCCAACTGCTCCCCCAATCAGTCGTAGCTTACCACCAAGGCCTGGAAAGCGTGCCTCGGGGTCGACGGGGACGGCGTCTGTTAAGAGAAGAAGTGGAAGACGTTCGGCTGGAGAAGAGGCCTTCGACACGCACATGGAAATGGTTGGGGAAACAAGTCAGGAGATTCTCAATTGGGTTAGGGGCGAGTCAGAGGCCTCGAAGACACCCGTCAGTCGTGAAGCGGAGGTGATGAAGGTGCTCGACGAACTTGTTGCTGAAGGGTTCATCGAAGACGAGAGCCCCTTGTTGTGCTTTTCCATGGACACTCTTATCATCCCCGAAAGGGCAAGGATGTTTCTCGCGTGCACTCGTAGCAACGCAATGAGACTAGCCTGGCTTAAGTATCACTTTCGCAAGAGTGGCGCCGACGAGGACAACTAGCATTCACCCACCTCTTCCCTTAACCCTGCTGCGTTCCCTCAGTTTTTAATCGAAACTTTCGTGTAGACTATGACAATTACCTTCTGTTGTTTGTTTGTCGTTGTTGCACCCTGACATCTATGGTTTGCTTTGATCGGACTTGTTTGCGTATTATCAAAACATATCAGTTGTTGTTGTATATGCCTTTGTGTGGTTATGCCTTGTTCGAATATGTGTACGGATCAGTCAGTGTTACATGATTCAGGGTCTTTTCATTGTGCTGCAGGCGTCATGTCGGATGACAGGTCGGAGGAAGGTACCGACGAGGAGACCTTGCAGAGAAAGAGGAAGCGTGGCCATATGCGTGCAGTCATAGGACAATTTCTCCTTGTCGTCGGGACGATTAAGCGCGCACGGCACTACTACAAGTACGTTCACAAAGTGCCATGTTACACGTCCGAGTACACGGGGGAGAGGTGGATTGAGGACATACTTGCGCATCCAACAGACCTCCGATGTGTGCAAGTATTCCGTATGCCGAAGCACGTATTCAGGTCGTTATGCTCCACACTGTCTGACCGTTACGGCTTGCGCGGCTCACACAACATGAGCGTTATGGAGAAAGTCGGGATTTTTGTGAACACGATGGCTTGGGGTGCTTCGCTTAGGGACAGTTGCGAGCGATTCCAGAGATCGACCTCAACCATCAGCGAAGCAATAAGTGATGTCTTGGAGGCTCTGGTTGGCAGAAACAATGGGTGGCATGGCCTCGCGCGTGACGTACTGAAGCCCGTTGACCCAACCTTCTCACGGGTTCCCGCGCCCATCCGGAATGACGTTCGATATAGCCGTTACTTCAAGGTACACAAATGTAAACGGCGGTGGTGTGACTCCCTTTTGCACTCGTTCTGACTTCAATTATGAATGTCCATAGGGATGCATCGGAGCTCTCGATGGGACCCACATTGAAGGATGCATCCCGCGGGAGGATCAGCTCCCTTACCGTGGTCGCAAAGGGACTACGACCTTCAATGTCCTCGCCGTATGCGACTTTGACCTCAACTTCACCTTCATTTCGGCCGGGTGGGAGGGAAGTGCCCACGACACGCGCGTCCTAGAACACGCTATCAGTACCCCGAGCATGCACTTCCCCCACCCTCCTCCGGGTCGTTACTACTTGTGCGACAAAGGATACCCGGCGAGAGAGGGGTACATGATCCCGTACTCGAAGACGAAGTACCACCGAGCATCATTTGTCGACGAACCTGCGGACAACGAGAAGGAAGCTTTCAACCAAAGGCACTCGTCGTTGCGAGGAGCCGTGGAAAGGTCGTTCGGAATCTACAAGGGCCAGTGGAAGATAACGAAGCCGATGCACAAGTATCCGGTTGCGAAGCAAGTTGACATCATTTTGGCCACGTTCGCACTACACAACTTCATTCGTCGATCACCGCCGGATCCGTCGGCCGAGCGAGTGGAGAATTCAGGCCCGTACTTGGAGCCAGAGGAGGAGGATATGGCAGCAAATGGACTGGAGGAGGACGAAGAATCAGGAGACGAGCTCGGTAACAACTCTAGCGACGACGAGGAGTTTCAGGCGCCTGGGATGCAAGGTCTTCGGGATGATATAGCAAGACAGATATGGGCTGATAGGCGGCGCCGAAGGTGAGTACGCTAGTAGTTCGTGCACTTTTTGAACCAATGGATGGTCTGATTTATGCGCTAGGGGGTTTTTGAATGGTTTGACAATGCACGTGGGGGATGTCTTATGTAACTATTATTGACATACTGCTGCCATCCTTATGGATTATGCATCTGTGACGGGTTTTTTTGTTTCAATTGCTTAGCCTATATGCGATCATACGCAACAACGGGTGTGTGCGACTCTTGGTTGACGAACATGAAAGATAATATTACACTTCACCTACGCCATCATGCACAAAATGGGGCACCCGGTGACGTGCCTTCTTACAATCACCGTATTGTCTTCGCACTTCGCATCGTGCTTACCGAACAGTACCAACACCCCTAACGACACCCAAAAAACCGACATTGTAGGGGTGTTTGCGAGTCACCTGCATATCCTACTTGTCCTACAGTAGAGTACAAAAGAACACAACATAGTCTGCCTAACAATCCCATGGTGTCTACAACAACAAGGGTTCCCAAAAAGCTTCACGACTCCGAAGGGCCTCCCTAGCGCCTGCCAGTGCCAATGGCCACCAATGCGACGAACGTCATCGCCAGGAAGCAGATGGTCAGGGACTCCACCATCTCCCTAGCAGCTACTGCTTCAGTCCAAAGCTCTGTGGCGTGGGTGGAGAGGGATAGAGCTGGCAAAACCCGACCCGAACCCGAAAACCCGACCCGGTCGACCCGGAACCGATCGTTTTGAACACCGATCAACCCGACCCATTTTGGACCCGAAATCCGAATAACCGATAACTGAAACTCACCCAAATCCGAATGAACCGAACCCGATTCAACCGAAACCCATTAAGACCCGAACCCGTTACAACCGAAACCCGATATAACCCGAACTTTAAGATACATTCTAGTAAATTTTTCAAAATGAATATTGAAATAACTGAAATCCGAGACAACCGAAACCCGAATGAACCGAAACCCGATACAACCGAAACCCGAACCCGACCCAACCAAATAACCAAATTATTAGACATTACCCGAAACCGAATGACCCGAAACCCGAATTACCCGAAACCCGAATAACCCGAAACCCGACTAACCGAATCCGAACCTGATCCGACCCGCCCGATTGCCACCTCTAGAGAGGGAGACAACGCGCTCAGCCGGCTCCTCGTTCAGCGCATTTGCACGGTCCAGCTCTTGAGCGTTGCTCTGTGCATTCCCCTCGGCCACGAAGAGACGGGCAGTGAGCTCCATTGCAATCTGCTCAAGCTCCTCCACCCTCGGATCCTCAGGAGCTGGTGGAATTTCCTGAAGCACCTCGTTCATAGGAACATCAATAGGCAGCTCATTCTCAGCAATCATCTCCAGCAGTGGTGGCATGTTTTCGTCTCCAGATACTTGACGACTCGAGCTGGCCTCGGCATAGTCTTGCATCTCCTGTTTACATCCACGAGAACCGACGAATTAGGTGTGAACATATATGAGTCCAATCTTCGAACAAAGGGTGGATATGTTTGCAACGAAGATTACCTGTTCATACCAAGGCGGTATCCTCTCCTCGCCCCCAATCCAGGGGTACTTCTCAGGGCATCCACTTGGCCAGCTTCCTGAAGATGACATGATGCTACCTGCACGAGGGATGGAAGAGGTTAGAGTCAAGGCCATTCATTGACACACACACACATGGAATAAATTTAGTTCGATCGAATTCAATCAACTGCCACTATCTATTTCAAGGAACTAAAAGGCAAACAGACAATCGATGACCAATTTCAAGGGCACTCCTATACTGAAGGCAACTTGTACGCAGTTGAAGGAAAATGCAGCAAAGTATGAAGCAGATAAAAGGCCAACTGTCAGTTAGCTTCATAGCTTCACACTGGTATTTCCACTTGACATCTCTCATGGATTAGTAATGAAGAAATAGCACAAAATTGGTTGTTTAATTTCAATCGTAGATGCCAATGTAGAAAAAATTCATGTATACAAAATTAAATTCATGAAAATGTAATTACCAACACTACATGAAAGTGCAGAATAACAATCATGGCCCAGACAAGGAGAAGCATTGGGTCATATATAGAATTTTGCAAGTAATACCAAGAATTGTTATAAGTGCTGAACAAAATGTTTTCAATTTCATTTCTAAAGTAATTGAATGCAAGAAAAAGCACAGCTAGCATGTCATTCAACTAAATCACAGGACATGGCTTTTATGTACACTACAATATTTACATGAGACGAGGAAGGAGAAAGAGATCAACGTATCATAGGCATGACAGGAGAAGGAAACTAGAAAAGAAAGATGGAGATCAAATACTGACAACAAGTTCCTAAATACAAGCGCATAAAACATTACGAATGGTTTATACAAGCATAATATTTGACAAGGCAACATTCATGTACACTCATTCAGACATACCCATATGGACATAACCATATGACAGTTGACATTGCAGTTGAAACCACTGAATCAGAAATCACAAATCCATAAAACACAAATGAAAAAGCTAACAAAATTTGGGGATTTCTGATATGCACACAAATGACAAACCATTGAAGCAGAAAACCATTGAATCAGAAAACGAAAATCACAAATGCAAACAAAATTTGGGGATTTCTGGAAGGTGGCGGAGGACGAAGACATGGTCAGCCTCGTAGGAGCAGCCGGCGAAGGCCGAGCGTCGCTAGTCGCCGTCCGCCATGTACAAAATCCCCAAATTCGGGGATTCTCTAACCTAGGGTTCCGCCCTCGGCTCCGGGTCGCCTGCGACGACATTGGCCAACGGAACCCTAATGGAGTGGCGGGTCGGTGGCCTCCGACCGCCGTCCCCCTTGCATTGGGGACGAACAGCGGCCATTCCGGAGGGAAAAGCCTCTCTGGAGAAAGGGCTGGGCGCCGCCACACATCCTCCTAGCCACCGCAGTCGCCTCGACACACAACAAAACCGGAGAGAGCGTGGCTGGAGAGATCTTACCTGCAAGTCGTCGACGAAGGTGACGGTTTCTCCTGGTGAACGGCGTGTCCTCCCTCCTCCAGATCTGAGACCGAAAGCTCACAAATGGGGGCATGAGAGGGGCAAAGGTGTGAACTTTCGAATACAATCCCCAATAATACGCAATAATCTTGGGGGGGAGATCCCATTTTCGGATGAATTTCATCTGCTCGCATCCGCTGAAAACCCATCCGGGATCTCCTCACATACACAACCAAACACCAAACCGAGGGGATTATTTTTTTCAAAGAATCCCCTGAAGCTTTTGGAATACCCTCACATACACTACCGAACACGCGCAAAATCAAGAACCCGAATCGGGTTCTTGATAAGACCCAAAGGGCGTTTCTTGGTTACACAATATAAATATATAAATAAAAGGGGCTACTCACTTTATTTATATATTCAAATATTATTATTAATTTTTGACAACTTAGGGGCCAAGGAGTTACCTTGGGCCCAAAGCACCATCCACGGGCCTCCTCGGGCCAAAGCAAAGACCTTTGGGCCCAAGGAAAGTTAACCGATGAAGTCGTACAGGAGAACTCAGGAAACACCAAAGGTGGAGGGCCGCTCCCGTCGAGGGCAGATGACGATGCCAACACCGCCACCAGACCACCGCAGCAACAGGAGAACGGCCAGACCACCGGCGGAGAGAGACCCGAATCCGAGGCCGAGGGTAAACGGATAGAGAGAGGGGATCAAAATTGGAGAACCTAGAGAGGGGCACACCACCAGCAGCAAGATCAACAACGTCGACGCAAAGGAACGCCACCAACACAGAAGCGGAGATGAGCAGGCGAAAGAGGAGAAGAGAGGGAAAGGAAGGAGACGACGACACAGCCGTCGATGATAACCAGACTGACGCTCCCAAACCGCCCACACGCAGACACACATCCCACCGGAATGAAAACCGACCAGTCGAAACGAGAAGCCATAGTCCCGCCCCGGAGAACGAACACAGACGAAGACGAGAGATAGACCGGATAGATCAATCAAAACTCTCAAATCCCATGGGAATCTCACAGGGGAGGGAGTATAAGCAAAAGCCCCAAATCAATTGAAGCACAAAAAGAAAATTTCTCAAGCAATTGATGGAAAGAGAGGGCGAAGGCCCTAGATACACAAAGATGGATTTCTCATATTTAAGAGCTTTTCTTCAAAATTGTATTTTATGAAATTAGAATAGATAAGGTGATGCATTTTTAATTTATAAAATTGTATTTTATGTGATGAAAATGAAATTTCTTAAGTACTCCGTATTGAATAGAATTTTTTTTTTTTGGCTCTATGTAATTGAAGAGATGATAGTGTCCACATAACTACCCAAAACCCACACCCCGCTGCCACCAGATCTGGAATCACCGCTGATCCACCACCGCCCGATCCGGAACCGCAGCCACCGGCCGACACCACATCCACCAGCGCTAGAACAACCGCCGCCACCAGAGCCGGAACCGCAACCAGCCGCGTTAAAACCACCGCCGCCACCAGATCCCGAACCGCAACCACCAACGCCGGCACCGCAGCCACCAACGACATCTCATTTCGTCGTTCTGTTGTCGCCAGTCGCCTTCCTTTGATGGGGAGTCCAGATCGACCCTTAAATTTCGACTTGAACTCTTTTTCTTGTTCTTGAGGCTTCTATGGCGGCAATGATTTTTATTTTTAGGGTTGAAGACTTGTAGAGTCTCCTTGAAAGAATAAGCCTCCCATCTCTTGACAGTTATTTACTCCTTAAAAAAATCTTATTTAATTAAGTTTCTTTTATTATTTTTCAATTAATGACTTTCCACATAGGAGCCATATCACTAGTGTCAATGAAAGTTATGAAACAATTTCCTTAAAAAAGAAATCCGGCCAGATTTTTGCACAAATTTTGTGATGTTAAAAGCAATTGGGCGAAGACTATAGACTGCGCGCATGCAACTGAGTATATTGACAACTTGGTGGGAGACGCTGAACATGCATTTGAAGGAGTAATTTAGGTGTTCTATAAAGAGGAGAATGGGAACGACAATTGAATTCGGATTCAACGAGGTCATCAAACAACGAGGTCAACAATTTTAAAAAATTTGCTCTTTATTTTAAGAAATTTGGAGTTTGTAAGTGTAATTGTTTCTCAACCCTAACTTGTTTCGATTTTGGGAGGGTAGGAAGAGGTGCAGAGGACGAGTTTGGAGTTGGATTCTTTCAAGGAGAAGATAAAGGAGAATCACCAAGCGACAAGCGTACGTAATAAGCAGCTACCATACTTGGTCGGCAACATTGTTGAGGTACTATTGAGTTAGTTGATGATTTGGTTCTTATGCTCTCTTCCGTTTGCTCGAATTCTCCATTTTGATGATTTCTTTTTATTGGAATTTTAAGAGGAAGCCAGAGATTTTTAGAAGGATTATTTAGATGATCTAATTGGAGTTGCTAGAAATTTGGAAGTGGGATCCGTAATAAGGCACAGTTGGAGTTTATCATGAATCACTGTCAGGGCATTGTTTTTGGCTACTATCTTAATACTATCCTCAAGGTTAGGGTTAGAACTAGTGTGGTATATCTTTCTTACTGGTTGAGCTAGATGCATATGTGGAACATTCCTCGTGCTGGCCTGTAGAATTTGAACTTCCTAAGTTTATCACTAACTGTGGTCAAAATTGTAGCTTGGTCATTTTAATGGCAAGATCTTTTGGTGGTTGTTATTCATTTTTTTGTAGAAAGCTAACATTTCTACCTGATGTCTTCTCATAGATTTTGGAGATGAATCCGGAAGATGATGCAAAAGAAGATGGTGAAGATGTCGATCTTGACTCCCAAAGGAAAGGAAAGGAAAGTGTTATGTTGAAAGCGTCTACTCGTCAGGTATATTTAATGGTCCCTCCCCCACTCCTCACCCGGTAATCTGTCAACTTATAGTTGAAAGTTGAAACCAGTATCTTCAAGTAGCTTTATCCTTGTCTTTTTCAACAATAACCAGGAATGTTGTTTATCTTGCTTATAGGTTAGTGATAGTAATTTGTTTGAAGATTTGGAAAGTGGAAACTAGATTAAGCTGCCTTGTGTGTCATTTACTTTTTCTGCAATTCTTCTTTAACTATTGAACCCTTTTAGGCGGTAGTTTCAAGCATAAGATTATGTGATTCTATGTACATGTTAATTTATTGATTTATTACAACAAATCAAATACTGATGTAGTCTTTTTGATGTAGACTATATTTCTTCCTGTTATTGGATTGGTTGATCCTGATGGGCTGAAACCTGGGGACCTGGTTGGTGTGAACAAACACAGTTACTTGATCTTGGATACACTCCCATCAGAATATGACTCACGTGTAAAGGCCATGGAAGTTGATGAAAAACCAATAGAAGATTACAATGATATTGGAGGGTTGGAGAAACAGGTAAGCTAGTATGCGTATTTTAGATATTTGAATAGTTGGTGTTTGTACTTGTTAAAACAATGTCATTCCTTATTCTTCTCAGCAGATACAAGAGCTAGTTGAGGCAACTGTCTTGCCCATGACTCACAAAGAAAGGTTTCGAAAGTTGGGATTTTGTCCTCCAAAGGGAGTGTTGCTCTATGGAATGGCCCGTGCATATGCAGCTCAAACAAATGCTACTTGGTCCCCAGCTTGTTCAGGTATGTAGGAGCAAATGTGTGTTTACATAACACATATTTATGGATTATTGACTTATTGTCATGTCACCTCAAATGGCTGAGCTTGATATTTACATGAGTTTGGATAGGTATTGGGACAAAAAATCTAGTTTCTTATATTACTTGAGATTTTTACCATTTATGCATTCTTGATTAATCTAAATTGGATTATTTTTCTTGATTGCAGATGTTCATTGGAGATGGAGCGAAGCTTGTACGTGATGCATTTCAGCTCGCTAAAGAAAAAGCTCCTTGCATCATATTTATTGTTGAAATTGATGCTATTGGTACCAAACGTTTTGAATAGGTATCCTTCCTCTCATATGAAAATAATGTCATGAACAAACATACTATTTCCGGATAATACTTAATGTGCCATTTGATGGTCTTTCTTGTGCTTTATCTGTTATCTAACGTGTTTCTCTGTCTGCTGTAGTGAAGTGAGCGGGGATAGGGAGGTTCAATGGACAATGTTGGAACTGCTTAATCAACTTGATGAATTCAGTAGTGTCGAGAGGATCAAGGTCACAGATCTCCTTTGGAGTGCCCCATAGTTCTGTCCTTGTTAGACATCTAGATTTGCATAATTTGTTGAAATACTTAATATACATTTCTCTGAATAATGAAGGATCCAGATCTGTTAACCTAATACAAAAATACACAGACCAAAAAAGGGTTGGGTATACTCCTCGCTCACATAATGATTATGAGAAGGATGAGAATGACGCACTATTGGGATAAAAAGATAGTCATCCCACATTGATGGGTTTCTCCCTACCTAATGCCTTAAGCTTTTGTGTTAAAATGATGAATTCCGACCTTATAAGACCATCTTTAATGGTGGTACTATGGGTATCATAGTTAATTTTAAAAAAATAAAATAAAATTAAATGTCAGATTTTTTTAGTAAACCAAGGTAATTACGTGAGAGGGGTATCATACATATGGTACTCACTTAGTCACTTTATTGGTTCACCTCCACTTTATATTTTTTATTTTTTTAATAGGGTATGATCTTTAACTAGAATACCACGATAAAATACACTACTGGTTTTCATATTACCCGATCGGAACGTGCACTTTTCATATCAACCAACAAAAATAGTACATCCATCCATATTGATCCACAAATCCCAATACTGATGATTCACATTCAAAATGCACACAACAACAACAACAACCACTTGGAATCTTACGTGCAATATATTCAATTCAGATCGATATCGTCTCATGCTAATTTCATCTACCTATCACATTTGCATCAACTAAACACAGTCCTAAAGCTCAAATAAAAAAAAACCTAAATAGATCCCCATTAATGACTTAACAGCCAATTGATTCCTCTTGGTCGACATTTTTGGCCGCAACAATCGTAGTTGACATCGAGAGGGCTTCAATGAGAGGCATGATCACGAGGATGCCCTCGCCGACGGCAGCGCACACCAGCACACTCACGAATATCAGAAAAACAAGAAAGTAATACATGTCACCCATGGGAGTCAAGAACACAGACAGCGACATCAACACCACCTGCACCGCGAGGCACATGAGCACCGTGAAGCTCAACACATTGATCCTTGCAGCCAATCGTTTGTTGATGGCCATTGAAATCACCTTCCAAGACTTGAAGAGAAGGGCAACGGCATACACAACGCTGAAGACGCCAAACAGGACGGCACTCAGGAGAGGGTACGTGCAGAGAACCACCTTGCAGCCGGTGCCGCCGTCGAAGAAGGCGACGCTGTGGTAGAACACGCCGGGGAGGGGGATTTGCGTGTGTAGGTGGAAGGTAGCGAGGTAGAGGGCGATGCAGAGAGGGGAGCAGAAGAAGAAGACGAAGCCCAAGGTGTGGAGGAAGTAGTTGGGGGGGTTGTTGTAGCTGTGGTCGAAGATGTGGTGGGGGATGTGGAGGGAGGTGTTGAGGAGGGCGAGGAGGGAGACGAGGAAGCCGGGCTCGAAGAAGCCGAGGGAGAGGATGATGTGGAGTTTGCAGAAGGTGGTTTGAAAGGGGACGGAGAGGGGAGGGAGGAGGTGGAGGCGGAGGTGGGGGAGGCGGAGGAGCTCGACCAAGGACCAGAGGGAGACGAGGGAGACGAGGAGGAGGCGGAGGGAGGAGTGGAAGGCGAAGCTGTGGAGGCGGGCGTGGCGGTGGCGGGAGCGGAACCGGAGGTGGAAGATGAGGAAGAGGGAGAGGAGGGAGAAGAGGAGGAGGATGGAGATGAGGTAGATGGTGATCAGGTTAAGGGTGTCGTCGAGAGAGGGGACAGATGGGAGGAAGGAGGAGACACCGACGACGCTGGTGGGGAGAGCTTGTGGCGACGGAGAAAGGGATGATAATTGATCAGAGGGAGCGTCGGCGGCGGTGGTGGTTAATGACATTGAAGCCTTGCAAGGGTACCGCGTTTGTCTCCTCCGGCCTCCTCCTCCGCCGTGGTTGACATGAAGGATTTTTTGTTTGTTTTTTTGAGGATTTCGATCTTTTGGTGGGAGGAAGAGGAAGAGGAAGGGCGATTGAGCCCTCCTCTTTAGAAAGGAGGAAAAGGGATTGATGGAGGTGTAAACAATGGAGGATTCAAATAAATGAGCCAAACAATGGAGGATTCAAAAACACCTTCATTTTTTTTTTCTGCTTTTCGTTTTTTCCAATAGTTTTAGCCAATTAGATTTGAAAGATTTTAATTTTTTTTTTGATCAGTAAAAGATTTTAAAACTAATCTATAGGTTTCTATCTTCTTCTTTTTATTTTTTATTTTGGGGTTTTTTTTTTGTTTAATTTTCACGGTAGAAAGACAAAAAATTATGCAATGGTTTTTCTTGACAAAAATGACATTTGATTTATCTATATCTATATAAATTCTTAATTTAGAAGAGTTTAGGATGATGTGTCAAACTTAAAAGCATTTTAGAAGTCTTGATCAATCATATTTTTTTGTCATTTTTCTTTGATTTTCTTTAATTCTCATTTTTTATTATTTTTTCCTTTAATTCTCTTTTTTCTTTAATTTTACCAATTATTGAGCTTAATTCAAAACATTAAATATAACGGAGTATTGATTATGACTCATCACATTTAAACAATGCTATCATGATATTGATATTATTTTTACAGAGTAATTTAAAATATATATATTTATGTATTATACTTTACATAAGATTTTTAAAAAATAATTTCCTGATATAATTATAAGATACATTTAATTTAACAATTGTAAAGTTTTTTTTTATGATTTTTATCTCAACATTTAGTAAATAAATTTATATATATAATATTTTAGTTTAAAAAAAACGCGCCATTGCGAGGGAATCGTACTTGTGCCGGGGAACTACACCTGAGTGGGCCACCTACGTCCAATAAACTGGATGAGTTAGTTGAGATTGCGATACGTGAGGCAAAAGGTAAGGCACCACCAACCCCTGTTTCTGTAGATGATGTGTTATATGCTGGGGTCAGTCTAATGAGGCCATGAGGATGAGTACTGAGTATGCCAAAGATGGGCTAGATGTGATCCATTGAACGGGTATATGTTTAGGTGACACGGGTATGTGTTCAGGGGACAAGGGACATGGTCTGGATGTGATACAGTTATGTGACACAGTTAACACTTCGTGTGACATGGATAAGTGGTTGAAGGTGATATCTATTAGCAACGAGTAGGACGATGAGGATGGGCCAAACCTCTCAATTTAGGTTGGGGGCTCGGATGAGGACGAAGGTGTCCAAGTCAAGCTCGAAGAAGATTAGGATGATTTGGAGTGGGTCGGTCTAGAGGAGGAGGAGGATACTATATACTACTAAACAGAGAGAAATAATTTGATCAAATGTCCATTTCCATACATCTCTTTTGATAATTGTTCACCCTAATCCCACTTTTAAGTAATTGTCTAATTTTTTTCATAATACCTAAAATGCCCTCATTTTAATTTACCCATCCCTTCCCTTTCTCCGGTCATTCAGATCTCCGACGTACACCTCCAAAACACATGTCAGAACCTGTTTCATGTCATTCAAATCCAGCAAAACAATTCAACAAAATGTGTTTCCGCTGAACTGATTGTGAAGTAGATCTTGGCCCAGCCATGCCTCGAACGAAGAAGCCACCTCCTCCCTCCCTTTAGTTCCCAGGGTGTGCTCCGCATCAGATTAGTGCCTTCGTCCTCACTATCTTGGTTTTTTTCTCGCCGACCGCCTACTTTTCATGTTGTTCAGTTGATTGAAGCCTAGGTTCGTCGGATTTCCTAAGGAAAAAATCAGTAGTTGCGCAGCCCATGTCCTCGGCCTCCTATCCATGCATCCGGTCGCTTTGCACCATCGGACGCCTTTGTTCCCCGACCTCTGATCCACTAACGGTACCGACCTCTTAAAGAAGTCCAATTCCAGTTCAGTTCATGTTTTGCTATAAAGTAGCAAACATATCTTGATGAACATGTTGGAATTCATGCATATGTGAGAGTAATGACATGTAATTCAATGTTATTCTTAGCGGAAGCAATAGCTCGGTTGACGACCAGGTGACACGTCAAATATGGGGGCATTATATGAATTATATGCTTAAGTGATTAGGACTTATTGCTTCTCGAACCCCATGCAAGATTTTTAGGATTCGATAGTGATCGAATCAACAGGCTATACAACTCTGTGCACAAACTAACACTAAGATATTCAAGCATAACCAAACAATCCGATGATCATGAAGTTACCAATGTCGTGATTATAAGTGAAGCTATATTCTCTTCATATTAGTATTATCTTGTTTAAATCATTTCTATACTATTGCTCTTTTCTCTCTTATTATTATTATTGTTACGATTTGCTTGCTTACACCTTACGATTAGCCAAAGTCGCACGCATTCTCTGTGGGATTGAACTTTACTTGCTGCTAATACTCGTTATTAGTTAAAGGTAGAAATATTGATATTTGGGGTGTTAGAACACATGACATTCTAATGCGCACCACCGTGTCAACCTCCTTTCAGCTCCGCCTTGTAACGCACTTTCTAGCTAGAGTCCTCGTTGGTCCGATTAATGTGTATGAATATGAGTTGAAAAGATCTTTTTGAAGACTACATGGCGTTAGGACCTGATTTGAAGTGTTAAACGACGACAAGGGGAATTTTCTCTAACTGCTCCATTTCGCCGACTTTGTTATTCCGCTTCCACTTCCTTGGCTCCTCGAGTGTCTTCTTGATCTTTCTTTAAGCTCCATAATGCATCACATCTATTTCATAATAGCTCCAAACTCCTATAAAATGCAAAACACAATTTTGCAGACATCCATTTCGCGCGCAAATAACACGAAAAACCTACAATGCGACTCAAACCTAACCCAAATACAATACAAATGCACTCGAAACTAAGCTATAAAATATGCTAAAAACATGGACATCAAAACATCCCATACTTAGATTTGGTTGTTCTCAAGCAATAATCAAATTAATCTCTTCAACTGTCACACAGATCAAGCAATCAAAAACTCTCAACAACATATATCTCATTTTCATATAACCTCAAACAATCAATTGTTATCATTGTACATTGGTTTAATAAGATATTAGAAAAAGAATGTCAATGCATGTGTCTATACACCATAAAATTTTCACTTTGACATGATGAATATTGATGGTGACAAAGCCTGACATAAACATTGACGGGATGGAGAACGTAAATCATAACTATTAGATTATTAACTTTAACTAGAAAATGAATATCAAATTATCAATACGTGTGTCTACCCCCTATAACATTTTTACTTTGACATAATGAATGTTGATGGTGATCACATAGCCAATGGGATGGAAGTAATAATCGAAAGGAGAGACTAAGGGCGTGTTTGGTTGGGGGGTGGGAGGGGATGGAAGAGGTGGGTGTGGACTTTGGGAACCGTGCCCGTATGTTTGGCAACGGGGTGGAGGTAGATGGAAGGGGGTGGAGATGGAAATGAAATACCAAAAAATGGAATAGGAATGGAACCCAGAAAAATGAGGAATGAAGGGATGGGGATGGGGATGAGAATGTCCCAAATTTGCCCCCGTCATCTTCAACCTTCCTCCCTCAATCTCTCCTCCCCCTACCGCCACCACTAACCATCACCTAAGGCCTCCTCCTCTGATGCCCTTATCGGCCGACCACCACAACCACCGACCACCGACGCTGCCGCCCACCGTCGCCAACCACTGTCGCCGCTGTCACGTGATCTGCATTTCGCTGTCACGGGCTTCGTCTGCATTTTGATGTCACGTGCCTCAAACGACAAGTTCACACTTTTTAGTTCATTCAAAACCCCCAACCTTCCTCTTTGTCTTCCACTCCCAAATCTCTCTCTTCATCGTTCTCCTGCAATCACGATCGATCTGCTAATTAAGATGAACCCGTATCGAAATGAAACAAATTCTTCTTCACACTCTCCGAGTTTCAACCGTTATTTCAACACCGACCTTGCGGATATCGCCATCCGAGTTACCACCGAGTTTCCCGAATCCAACGCCGATTTCGATGACGACGAAGTGGAAATTGACAATGAAGGAGATGTAGTAACTAGAGACGAAGACGATGATTTTGAGTTCGATCTCTCGAATTTGAGGGTAGAGGATGGCGAGATTCGGCTGTGTATCCTCTCTTTAACCGCGATTTGCTTTTCGTTGGCGGCATCGAATCGCGGAAGTCGCGTACTGAAGAGATTCAGATTCAGCTAAAGAATATGGGTTGGGGGTGAGGGGCATAATCGTCCTTTCATGTGGATTAGTGGGGGCAATTGTGTCTTTTTGGGTACCTTCATCCCCAAATACCTTAACACACAACCAAACACGAACGAGATTAAAAGGGATTCAAAACTCCATCCCGTTCACCCTGAGATCAGTGGCGGACCCAGGGGGGTCACGTGACCCCCCCTCGGCCCGAGAAATATGTACTTTAAAAAAAAAAACTCGTTTTGGATATAATTAAGTAAAGAGAGTAAGGAATCACTAAACAACATTGGCTCAATTGGCAAAGGACGTGGGTGAGCTCTTTCGGAGTCAGTCGAACCCGGGTTCGACTCACTAAATTATAATTTTTTACCTCTATTTTTTTAAAAATCTTTTTATAGGTTAAAATTCAAAAACCCCCATTTACGTTTACAGTCAGTAGCTGCCCCTTCCCCCATTTACATTTACAGTAGCCGCCGACTGTGAGAGAGAAGTCCGAGTCGAGCCCTCGACCCACCCAGCAACCCGCCGCCGCACCCATCCTGGTGACCCCCCCCCCCCCCCCCACCCCCCCTCAAAAGTTTCTGGGTCCGTCACTGCCCGAGATTCTATCTCCATCCCTTCCACCTCCAAAAATCCATCCCCATTCACTTACCCCATCCCGTTACCAAACACGCCCAGGGCCGTCCAATGAAATTTAGGGGCCCTGTTCAATATTACCCTAATTTTAAAATATTTGATATTTGCTCGACTTGCGCGCTAATTATTAAAAAAAATATTTTATGTGTAATTTTTAACTTATTAAAAAAAATGTCAACTTGTTAAGCATAAACTATTTTGATATGAATAGAGTACTTATTACATTTACTAATCTTTCAAAAACATATAACACATAAATTAGTGTAAAATGGAGTAATAAATTTAATATAGGACTTCTTCCTAATATAGGAGTAATAAATGTAAAATGGAGTAATAACTCTTTAGTTGTGTATCAATACATATATGTGTGTTATAATATTTTCACATTAAAAACTCATTTATCGTGTGAAGTTATAATTTACAAATAAAATTTTGAATATATATGTTGAAAATATTAAAATATCATAAATTATACTCCAATACAAGGGTTTGTATTAAAATAACAAATAAAAATAGTTAATAAGCTCATAACTAAAATAGTTTTTCCTTTTTCGGTAATTAGAAAATGTTTAAATGGCTTAAAAATAGATGAAAAACCGGTAATTAGAAAATGTTTAATTTGCTTAAAAAATAGATGGAAAAAAAATCATTATAAATTGTTTGTAAAGATAATTGAACCCACAACCTAATTGCATTTAGTTAAGTCAACTAACATTGAGACAGAGTAACTTTATGATTCAAAGGGGACTAAAAAATATACTCCAGTACTAGTAATAAATTACAAAATGGGGTCCTAACAAATTTGAGGGCCCTGTTCCATTGGCCTCTTTGAACATGTTAATGGACGGGCCTGAACACGCCCTAATGGTACGGGTATCTATTCACATGTTATTCCCGATATTTCTGTCCTACATACAAATACAGGACAATGTACAACCCTTAATTTACCCTTTGTGACCACTAAGCACTGCCACTTCCATACGTTGCATTATTACACATCGTAAAAGACAAAGTCAAAGTCAAAATAATTAAACAAAAATTGTCGTTAATGCGTACTAACTAAATTAAATAGATGCACGATGACCAAAAGATAGATGAAATATTGAGGGCCAGGTAATTAACGCACTATAGTATTTATTCCTCCGTTCACAAAAACTTGTCATTTTAGAGTTTTGATTTTGTTCAAAAAAACTCGTGGAAGTGGCCATGCTTAGTAAAGAGAGACTCTGGAACGGCTGGTGGGGGTGGTATCTTCATTGACCACTCCGGCAAATTCCAATTAGCCTTCTCTTTCACTTGTGGAATCTGTAAGCCCCGTACAGCGGAGCTTTGGGCATCCTATTATGGCTTGAAAACGGCGAGAAGCAAAGGCTTCAACAAACTGCTGCTCGAGACAGTCTCCCAAGAGGTCTTCGAGCTCCTCACTACACCGGCAAGATGCCCCTCATTTGATATCCACCTGGCCACACAGTGCTACAACTGGCTCTCCTTAACCGACTGGGATGTCTCCGTCACCCATATCCGACGTCAGGCTAACCATTTGGCGGATACAATTGCGAAATCTGCATTTTCGAACTCAACCCCATTTACTTTATTTCCTACCATCCCCTACTCTTTATGTAAATATTTTGACTCTGCTGCTATTCTAATAAAGAATTAGAGGCTCTAGCCTCCTTTTGGATTAAAAAAAAAACTTGTTACTTTAGATATTTTACCCATACATTTCTCAAATTACCCTCATTTATTTAAAATTTGAATTATCTTGAAAAATGTTGAGATTGTAACTCTAGTTTACTAGGAATTGGGCATTTAAGTCCAAGTCCATGCCTTTGCCCCAGCGTTCCAATTTCCGACCGTTGCTCCCAAATAGGCTTTATAAGCCTTCAACAGCAGACGCTAACCCTTGAGGTCGACGCTAGCGCCACTCCAAAAGGAGCCTGGGAGCTCCTCTCCCATGGCTAAAACTAGAAGAGATTTGGCTAGGGTTTTTCGAGTCGACCGAAGAGAGAGGTTGGGAGAGAAGAAGATAGAGAGGGCCTTGAGTTCGAGTTCATCAGTGAGAGAGGCTCGTTGAGCAATCTCCATGTGAACCGAGCTTGAGCAACGATACTAAGGAGATCCATACGGGCTATCGGGAGGACTGGAAGGGAGAAGGAGAACCCAGCGTCGGTCCTATAATTTTATAAACCTGGGGCGGGAGATAATTATGGGCCCTAATATTATAATCTCTCAGTTCAGCGACATATGAACATTAACCTTTTTAAATTAACATTTTTTTAACAAATATTTTTATAGAATTTTTAGCTCCTAAAAAGCACGTCAAAAATTAAAAGCATATGTATTGTCGGATGGAAGTAGTATATATAATACCAAATTATTCACTGTTAATTAAAACATGCCGTTTACTATTTATGCACACTATTTTAGAATGATAAAAATTATATAAAATATTATATATTTATATATATATATATATATATATATATATATATATATATATATTTGTTTTTATAAATTCAAAATTGATAGTAATAAGTATGAAATTATTTTAAAAAAATTATTAAAAAAAAAATATTTTATATAGTTTTTAACATCTAAAAAATGATGTGTGAATATTAAAATGTTAAGTTTTAATTAACGGATAAACTTCTACAAATTATCATCATAGACGTTTCCACTTTCCAGTTGCTTTTCAATACAATGAAAGTGAAAAAAAATTTATAAAGTGAATAGAAATTTATTAATTAGTCAAACTCCTATAATGGTAATTTGAAAGGCCCAAGTTTTCGAAATTGAATAAATGGACTTGTGAGCCGGAATACCATATACTTCACTTGTGCTTCACTTGTGAACTATGGATGTGGGTCTATTCATCTATTGTCATTGTCAGTTTTAGGCGTAGTAATTTTCATGGCTTTTTTATACGGGCTTAAAGCCTTAAACTAACATTACCTATATAAATTTATATGTGGGCCTTTTCAAAATCTGAGCCCAGGGTGAGTGCACTTGCTACCCTGTCTATTGGGTCGGATCTGGGAGAACCAGCAACGGCGTTCAAGAAGGATTGGATCTTCAAGGACCACCGGTGTTCACATACGAGGTCACTGCTGTTGCCGAAGCGTCACGCTTCTCCGGGCTGAAGTCGCCTCAAATCAGGGGGTTCCCATTCCTTCTCTTTGCTATTTGCTTAGCGTGCTAAGCCTCTATTTCCTTCTGTTTTACTTCAGTTCATTACTTGCCCTGATAGGAACTTTGTATCGTTTGTTCTCGTTTTGGCCTTAGAGCATATTGGATGACATCTAGAGCAAGGGACGTAGGGATTAACCCGAACCTCGTTAACATATCGTGTGTGTCTATGTTATATTTCCTTTCAGTTTCTTTGTTCATGATCAAACTAGATTCTTCGTGTTTAAACCGGACTAAAAGACAACTTCGACCCTAATCGGACCTTTGAATGAGTGCAACCTTAATTCTTAACAAAAAATGTGATTGTACTTTGTTTTGAAATAATTAAGACAAAAGTAGGGATAATTTAAGTAGTTGTGATAAGTTTTCGCGAAGGGAGGGAGTATGAAATTTCGGGGGATATGCCAAACAAAACAACTGTCTTGTACTGTAACTAAATTAAATATAGATGCATGATGACAAAAGACAATCTAAATGGGTAAAATCCATCTATAGTCCTTGAACTTTGACCAAATGTTCAAACGGGTCCCTGAACTTTACTTTTGTTCATTGAAGTCCCTGAACTTTGATACTTTGTACACATTTGGTCCCTCTGTTAGTAAATTTGTTAAATATGTGTTAAATAATGATATAGAATCAATGTATTTTGGTATATTAATGGAATAAGTTAGGTTATACACATGTAATTGCTTGGTATTTGTTTTACCAAAGTAAAAAAAATATTATATTAAAAATATATGTTTTTAAAAAATATTTTTTATAATAAAAAAACTTTCTATTTTCCAACTAAATGGTATAATTTTTCGATGATATTTTATTTTAAAGTATTTTGATGACCGGAAACTTCTTATTTGATTAAAAAAATTAAAATGTGTTTTGTTAAAAAAAAACTCTACTTTTGCTATAAAAAAAATAAATTCTATTTGTGTTAACAAAATAAACTATATTTTTAATTAAATAAGGAAATTTTAGTCATTAAAATACTTTAAAACAAACTATTATTGGAAAATTATAACATTTGTTAAAAAAAAATAGAAAGTGTATTTGATAAAAATATATTTTAAAATATGCTTTGTTATAAGAAAACTCTATTATGTATGATGACTTTTGAGAAGAAAAAAGCTTAATTTTTTACTTTAGTAAAACAAATACCGGGCAATTACAATTGTATAACCTAACTCATGTAATTAATACAAAAATACATTGATTCCCTATCATTACTTAACACATATTTAACAAATTTACTAACAGAGGGACCAAATGTGTAAAAAATATCAAAGTTCAGGGACTTAAATGAACAAAATTAAAGTTCAGTGACCCGTTTGAACATTCGATCAAAGTTCAGGGACCATAGGTGGATTTTACCCCAATCTAAATTATTGAGGGCCATGTAATTAAAAACGTACTACTGTATTATAAAACTGTGATCGTACTACTGTATTATGAAAGTTTGAAGACTAAACGAATACTTTAACCTTTTCTACTCACTATAAATATCAGTTGATCTGGTTTATTCAATTTCAAGCGTCCCAGTTGCACTCGATCCCCAAATTTCTGCTCCTCCGTCTGATCCAGTTTTCTGCCTCCGTCAGCGCGCTTTCTTCGATCGACCTTCTTCACTCCCAGGTCTCTCTCACTTTCTCTCTATATTGAATCTAACTGTTAAACTGGCTACAAAAACATATAATTCATTTTATTTAAATAAATTTAATCATGATTACTATTGATTTTAGTTATTTAACTATATCTTAATCTAACTGTTAAATTGGCTATATATTTCAAAGATACAATACATCATACATGGCCGGATAGATAGAAATGGAATTTAATTTAAAGTCATTTGATTTAAATAAAATTAAATTTAATCATGGTTAGTAGTATTGATTTTAGTTATTTAAGGATATGTGAATTATATTATCAATTTATCAATGCAAATAAAAAATAATCTAGCAATAAATGGAATTAATTCAAAACATAATTTTTTTCTAAAGTTATAGATATATTAATTTTTTTAGCAACCAAATACGATTATTTTGAAATATAGTTTTTTAGAAAAACTTACAAAGATATTAAATATCTTTTTAGTAACTAATGTGATTAATCCAAAAGATAATTTTGTATAAAATAGATAGAAATATTAATTCATTTTAGCAACCAATTATTTTGATTCAAAATAAAATTTTGTAAAGAGCCATGGCAAAAAGCAATACGAAATTTAGTGATATACGGAGTAGACATTAAATTCTATAATAATTATCAACCAGAATAGCTATTTGCACGGTTTATTTATCCCTAATTGCACTCCCTCTCTCTCTCCTGCTCCCGGTCCCCGTCTCATCCTTCCGCCAGCCACCATCTCCTGCCGCCTGAGTCACACCGGCTCACCTCTGTTCATTCACCACCGATGAACCCTAAACCTCCTATCTCGTTCTCTATTCATCCTCCTATCTCGTTCTCTGTTCATTCACCATCGATGAACCCTAAACCTCGCTGGCGGCTGTATCCTCAATTCCGCCGGATCCATCATCTTCTCGCTAGTTCCGGTCTACCACCATATCATCGTACGTCGGCCATCAGCGTTGCAGATCTAATTTGGCGTCTCGTTCTTCCTTTTCGCAACAACAAATCTACTCCTGGTCGGGTGGTTTGTTTACTCAGATCCAGGGCTCGTCGGAGTTTCTCTGGTGGTGCCACCACCCGATTTGGCTTACCCATTGCCGGATCTTTCAGATCCATAAGATTCCAAACCAGATCCGCTCACCTCGTGCCCAGGTTTGGTTTCGAAAGCTTCACTCGGCGCCGGAATAGACAGTAGAAGTAGAAGGGCGATTATGAAGAGCGATAAAGAAGTGCTGCAATTTCTTTGGATCTCAAAGTTTCAGAGGATCAAAGGAGAAAGTGGAAGGACTGGAAGCTTGACGGAAAGAAAGACGGAAGGACATGAAGTGCTGCAATTTCTTTCGAAAGTTTCAAAGGACGAAGAAGGACGGAAAGAGAGGACAGAAAAATGATCGATTTTATTAAAAAAAAAATCCCCGCAACCGCGCACTCGTAACTAGGGGTGGGCATGGGACGGGACGGGATTGGGGTAATCCCGCGTCCCGTCCCTCGTATTTTTTGCGGGACGGGATCGAGACGGGATTAAAAAAAAATTTCTTAAATCCCGTCGGGTCTTATCCCTCACGGGACGGGATCGGGACGGGACGTGATTTGTCCCTCATAAAAAAAAAAGATTAAAATACAATATAAAAAAACAGTAAGTCTTTAAAAAAAATTAAATTCATACATAATTCTTAAATTCATGCATAGTTAATTCATGCAGATTAAAATGCAATCCGAGAGGTGCAAGCCTAAGTGCAGTAAGTCCTTTTTTTTTTCAAAAGGCCATTAGGCCAACAGTATGTAAGTCACTAAAACCAAACGGTGTATTTTATACGTACGGAGTATATTTTTAACGTTTTTATTATTATTTTAAAATTTGGATTTAAATAAATGTTAAGGTATAATGTAAATATATTCTTATATATTTTAATTAATTATATAAAAATATATTTAATTTTATATATATGCGGGACGGGACGGGATTTGCGGGATTCGAACACTCCGTCCCGCGTCCCGTCCCGTGTGATTTTTACGGGACGGGATCGGGACGGGATTGAATTATTTTTTTCTAAATCCCACCGGGATCGGGACGGGATCGGGACGAGACGGGATTTGCGGGATTTGTGCACACCCCTACTCGTAACCGTGTAAAACGCGAAAAAGAGACAGTGTAAATAGTAATAAAACATTTTTAAAAAGTAGAAAATAATCACTGACTTTAAATTAGTTAAAGTGAGTGGCACAACCATTTTATTTGGAAAAATCACCCCTTGTTAAATCACATTTTTCAATTTTTTTTTTTAAACCCACTCACAATTGTCAATTTTTATTTCGAAACCCTCTTTTTCACGTTCATAAACTCAATTTCAATTTTTTTCAAAAACATCTTCTTTTCAAAAATATAATTGTGACATTATCTAAATTGGTATATACTTTAGACACCCATTTTTCATTTTAAATATTTTACTTAGTATTCTTTTTTTCAAAAATATCATCTTTTCAAAAATATAAAATTAGTTGTTTTTAATTTTAACATGTTGTAAATAGTGAGTAGACTTTTTTTGTAGAAAAAAGGGGGAAAATAGTGTTTTCTAAAATAAATTATACGAGTATTTTTTTTTAACATGGGCATCTTTTTTAAAGATTAAAAATTGGGTATTTTTTGCAAAAAAATGTTGATAAAAAGGCGGTATTTCAAAAAATAAAAGATGTACCACTGACCGCAATCAGATTAAAGTTGGTGAATTTTTTTTTCTTCAAAGTTCGTGTCATTGACCGCAATCAAGCTGTTTTTTATAATTTGCCATTTTTTAAATAAAGTTTTGCAAAGATATTAATCCTCTTTTATAGCAATCACTGTGATTAATTCCAAACATAAAATTGATAAATAGTTTTTTTCAATTATATATTTATTAAGTAATCCACCCTACTTACTATTGGTGAAACAATCTCTATATTTCATTTCATTTCATTTTTAAAAACAATAAAATGTTACAATAAAAAAAGAAAGGAATTGAATATAAGGTTTCCATAATTTGAAAGGTAACTAATTGTTTTATATTAATTTTTATAAATATATTTATCATATTAAATCGTTTTCATAAATTTTAAAAATAAACTTGTCATGGTGTAAAAGAACTGTACTACTAGTTATAAAATGCAGATTTTTTTCTTCAAAATATTCAAATAAAAATAAAAATTTACAAAAAAAAATTCATAAGTTGAATATATTTACAAAAATATTCAAAATTTGCAGGGTAATTCGAAAAACGTGGTTTGAGATCGCATTTCATTCATAGGAACATGAAGCATAGTATGAAGGTTGGAAAAAAACCCCCGAAAGAAACGCGGTTTAAAACCGCATTTTATAATGAATTTTGGGTAAACCGCATTTCATAATTAGTTTTATCATGATTCTCATGATAAAACCAATTATAGTTATTAGTTAAGATGGATACACGCATAAGATGACACGCATATAAGGTTGAATATTTATAAAAATAAGTGGGATCATTACCTAAGATGACAAAATTATATTAGCTTATTAACCCATACTATGACACAAATGCGAATTACACCAGAAACCATTTCATACCTGTGTGTGCGCGCGCGTGCGCACGTGTGGACTTTCCCATCAAAATATGACACATATGTGAATCGCACAAGAAGCCATTTCAGCCATCTGTTTTAGTATATTAATAACTAGTGTGAGTCCCGTGTCTAAGACACGAGTATTTGTTTAAAATTTTGAGTTACATTCTAAATTTCTAATGTAAGTATTTTTTTCAAAGTTGAGTGGTAGTGATATGTTAAAAAATGCACAAAGAATTTGATCATGTATGAAAATGATGGAATGATGCAAACAAAAATAATGGATTGTTGGAAAATTTATTTAAAATTCCTTAATCAAATAATTTCTCAATAATAATAAAGAGAAATATTAATCCAATGTAAAATGACAATTGATTATAGATTTTTATAATGTGCTCATGAATGTACAATTAGAACATAAAAATGAATAAAAATCATAGGCTTGTACTAGAGCTGGCAATTCGGTCTTTCGGGTCGGGTTCGGGTTATTGATGGGTCGGGTACTGGTTGGGTCGAGTTCGGTCATAATGAATTTTAGATTGGTCGGGTTTCGGGTTAAATCGGGTCATGCCCATTCGGGTTCAGGTCAAGCCGGGTCGGGCTCATTCGGGTTTTGGGTCAAGAGGCGGGTTGGTCTCATTTTAGTTTCGAATCAAAGTGGGTATAGTTTGTTTGAGTTTTCGGTCAAAGCATATTCAAACCGTTTGGATAATTAGGTTGGTTTTGACTCGGTTAAATACTTAAATATGTAATTTACTTAAAATAAATGATTTTGACTCGGTTGAATACTTGAATATGTAATTTTTACTCGGTTGAATACACTCATTGTCATTGACTCATTGACTTATCCACTTATCTATTGATTTAACTTGGCTTCTTATTCATATGATAACAATTAACAAAAATAATTGGTGTTTTATATGTTAAAAGTATAATCATAAACTTGTGTTAAAATTAAAAAATTCATTTAACATTCAAGCATTAAAATGTTGATGTTAAATAACCATTTCAAGTCGGGTCGGGTCGGGGTAGGTTGAGAGTCGAGTCGGGTTGAGAGTGGGGTCGGGTTGAGAGTCGGGTCGGGTTTGGGTCGAGTCGAGTTTATCTATGTTCGGGTCTGTTTCGAGTCGGGTCACGTTCGGGTTGGGTTCGGACTCGGGTTCGGGTTACGGTTGACTCCAAATTTTTGAGTTTTGGTTGGGTTCGGGTTCGGGTTTTTGGGTTGGGTCAGATTTTGTCAGCTCTAGCTTGTACTCTGCATAAACTCTAGGGGGTTATGCATTCAAAATAAAATTAAAGACATTTATTTAAAATAAACAAATAAATATAGGAGGGTTAATCATAAACTCCATTGATTATAAATATAGATGATTAATCATAAAATTCTAAATATATGAGGCTTATTATTAAAATTCTAAATATTTTTTATTTTCAAAAATATTTATTTATTGATAATATTATAAATTGGAAATGAATAATAGAAAAAAGTATATCATATTGTTTTATTTCTTAATTATATCATTTATTTTATTTTTTATTAATAAAATAAATAGTTTGATAGTGGGGTTAGTGGGGTGGTTAGTGAGATATAATTAAGAGGTGTTTATTAGACTAACTTCAATGGTTGTGTGCAAATGTCTAAATGTGCATTTTTTTGACATTTTTTTAGCTCCATTGGTTGCTTTTGGGGTGTGCAAATGTGCACATTTGAGCATGTAATGTGCAAATTTGAGTACATCACCTCCCCATGTGCAAAAACTTTTTCAAAAAGCAAGACAATTTTATTGGTATTTTTTTTATGATTTTTGTTTTCTTTTTTATTTTAAATTAATTGTATTTGAATGGTGTTTAAAAAATACACATTTGACCATTGAAGTAAAATACCAAAAAGTAAGGTGTACTTTTACCTACCTTGTGCAAATGTATACATTATAAACAAAACCAGTGTCTACAGTGTTAGAGGTGATTAGGTGCCCTGTGGTGCCAAGTAGGTGGTCAAGTGGAACTTTGGTCAGGTGCCCTGCAAAATGAGGGAGTAGACTCTCTTTTTTGAGAGAGAAAGAGAAACCACTCCTATGTCTGCAGAGATAGCCGGCCAGTCAGCCTCGTAAACAAATCAACTCCCTCGCCCGTGAATCCTGATGAATAAGGCTTTCACCCTCTTTGAAAGTGGACTAAATCTTCTACGGGAACTCGAAATCTCCTTCGGGAGCCCCAATCTGCCTTCTTGGTGTGAATAATCTTCTACCCTGTTTGATTTTCCATCTGATGAGTTTGATTACAACCAATTTTAATTGGGGCTTTTGGTGATTCTGGGCTATCTTCCCGTTTCTCTTCAATCCCCTATTCAATTTAAGCTTCGAAAACCAGTTTTCAATCCTTGGTGTCGGTCACTGTTCATCTCCTTCAATCTCTGTATCCCGCCGCCGGTTTTGTTGGGGTGGCGCCTCCGCTTCCGGCTGGGGATCGATGGTCGTCGCCACTCTCCCTCAATCTCATAATACATCCCCCGTCTCTCGTGTTCGGGGGATCCGACTCCTACGGTGGCCCGAGTCGCGGGCGCCTGCTGCCCTGCCCTCTCCTCCTCCGCCCCCGTGGCCTCGACTGCTCGGATTTCCGATTGGGGTAGATGGGGTCCGGTCCCTGTCCTTCCGGTTTCCGGTTTGGTTTTGAATCGGAGTTTCCGTCTCTCCGATTGGCTTCTTCCCCAGGCTCCTCTCCTGGTATGGACGGGCCGCTGTTGGGGTTTCGGAGCTCGACGCCTGGCTTCCTTTTCCTCCATATTGCCGTTTCGGATCCGCGCTGCTGTGAGGCCTGGGCGGGGTGCTTCACCCTTCCCTTCTCCTCCTTCGTTCCCTTGCCGGTGGAACTTGTACGTTTCCCCGTTCACGTTTTCCTTCGGTTGGTTGGGATGCACGCTCTCTCCCCTTCTGGTTTGTCTTTGGACCCAAACTTTTGCCTTGGGCCCGGGGCAACCCTTTGCTCGGGTTCAACATCCGTCCTTTGGGCCGAAGCAAATGATTTGGCCCAAAGATGACCCAAATGCTTAAAAATAAAACATAAATCTATATATTATTTTATAGATTTATATAAATGCAATGGCTTAATTAAAATCTCGCTTGGGTTTCCCAGTGGGGGTGGCGAAAATCCCGCTTGGATTTCTAGTGCTTGCGATTTAGGCGTTGTGTGACTCTACATTTGGCGTGATTAGATTTTTTCTCCGTTTGATGGGGTTCTGGCAGTCGGAGTCGGGATAGGCTGGGGTCGTGGCAGTGTTTCCTTGGAGGTTCGTTTTCACTGCCCACAGGTGACAGGTGATTCTTGATGTGCCGCTGGCCTACGGTGCTGCTTCAGGGTAGGGCTTGGCTTCGTCCTTTGTCTACGTCATCGTCTTGTTTCGATTTAGTTGTATTTAGTTTCGCCGTTGTAGAGTTCTTGCCTGTATTTTGCACCAACCTTGTATTTTTTTGTTTGCTTAAACGGTTATCCGTATGCCGACTTGTCGGCCATCGAGGTTCAAATATGTCCGACCTCGAATTTTTTCCTTATAAAAAAAAGTAGGTGTTAAGTGGAAAAAAAATTAAAGTTAAAAATGATGTGGCATGCTCCAAGTTCTGACATGTGGATCCGAGCCCGATCGTGCTTCTGCTTTTATAATTAGTATAGATAGATATTGATTTTTTTTCCTACCTTTTTTATTATTTAGAAATATCAAATACAAGATTTACAAATAACCAATATATGAACTCTGAATATTTGATATGATTTACAAATAATAAGGGTATGATTTACTAAAATTAAGTAGGAATATGTTAATGTATCAATGACTCTTGTCCTAGTGGTAAGAGAGAAGTAACCCTTGCAAGAGGTCAAAAGTTCAAATTCTATTCTTTACACATTTGTATAATTGGTGGGTGCTCAAGTCTTCATTGACTTGGGTGAGTCTACCCGGTGGCTTTGTCGTCTAGCTTACCGATTCGCGTTCTTTGCAGGCTAGGGTTCGGACTCATGGAGGACTAGTCGACAATCCCCACGTTACCAAAAAAAAAAAAAAGTAGGAATATGTTAATTCGACCCTTATAGGAATAAAACCGATACCAAATTTGTTATACTAATACGGTCCATTTAATCCGTCTAAATTAACACATTGTCTACCTTATATCTAAATTGCTATATTAAAATATCTGAAAACTTTGAATAAAAAAAAAAAAATCTGAAAACTGTGAAAAAAAGTATGCACAATTTATGTTTTAATTATTCACAATATTGATGATTTTTTCGGGAAAAAATAATTAGGGTTCAATTTTCCGTGTCCGCTGGACAGCCACTGTCCCCGTCCCCCATCACCCTCATCATTGTCTTTTGCTTGTTGCTCGAGACTAAATTTACTTGGTTTGATCACTTTGTTCAATGGTGATCTGTCATTGCAGAAGCCACGAATTAAGATTCAATGGATCAACGGGATGATGCAACGGGTTATGCCATGTCACCGATCAAAGAAGTCAATATGACCAACTGTTATGAGCACTGTAAACACTTCTTCAAACGTTGCAAAAGAATCCACTTCAATGTGCTGATAGCCTACTGGATCATGGCAGGATACCTCGGCCCTGTTGATTCCGTGGAGGAAGCTTATCGGAAGGGACATGATATCTTGATGGATTTGATTTATGAAAAGAAGGTACTAGAACCCTCGAATGAGGGTATGGTTGAATTGGCTACATCAAGCAGGCCTTGCTGGGGACACGATGGAATCTGTATGGCAGAAAATCTGGGATTTGTTGATTTCGTGGATTTCACAGAAGCTCGGGGAGTTGCCTGCACAGATGGATTGCTGAAGCCCATTCCTGAAAACACAAAAGAGCAACGCAAGTGTTCATTGTTGCTAATGAATGGGAATCATCTTTCCAGGCAGGCCCTTCACTTTCCCAATGGGCTTAATTATTTAGCCTACTTCAATCCGGTTCCTGCCTCTCTTGAAGTTCTGCTAAAAGATGAGGTACTTCTCTCTGTGTTGTTGCTTCGAGACTGTGAGCGGTTAACACACAATGATTTCAACTTTATAAATATCCAAAATATCCAAAATTTGACTGTTCTTGAAATCTCGGGTTCGAGCCATCTGACCACCATTCCTGCTGAAACCATTTCTCAATTGACCAAACTTCAATGCCTCAATCTATCTCATCTTCCTATTCAAAATTTACCTCCTGATTTTTTTCACAACCTCTTGGACCTCCGTTGGGTCATTCTTAGATGGTGTTCTGAATTAGCATATCTTCCAACTACTATCCGGCTGCAAAAACTTGAGGTGTTAGATCTATTTTGTTGCACCTCTTTGAGCGAGCTGAAAGGCAACCTGCTTGAACACCCCCTACTTCAAATCCTTGATCTTTCTTATACTGCCTTGTCTGTGATACCTTTTCTAAGTGATAAAACTAATAAAATCACTCATCTATTTTTAAGAAATTCATCGGCGATGGGAGTAAAAAATCTCAGTAAACTAACCAGCCTTATGGTGGTTGATCTTTCTGGAGCTGAGGGAGTAATGACAGTCAATCCTTTACGAGGTAATCAAAATCTTGTAATTCTTGATCTTTCACAAACTGGTATTAATACTATAGAGTTCCTTCCAGATCTGACTCACCTTCGCAAACTCATACTTCAGAATTGTACTAGTTTAACAACACTTCCAGAACTAAGCACCCTGACAAATCTTGAGGTTCTTGACCTCTCGTGTTGTCAAAATCATAATGCTTTGACTGAAGGTGTCAATGAACAAGTAAACGTGCTGTGTGAAGGTCTAAAGTCGGCTTCCACTGCAACCCCGTCGTCATGTCTCTCAAACCAATCTGTGAGACGCTCCATTCCTGATCCTATTTTCTCTTGCAATATTAGCAGCTCATCTTCGGGGTTTCAACGATTCATCGAATTCATTTCAAAAATCCAACAAACTTCCAACAGCCCCTTGAGTGCCTTGAGTTCTGGTTTAACATATATAAAAGAAAACATTGGCCGCCTCGAAAGATCCCACAATTCTGAGAAATGTGAGGAGCTCATTCATGAGCTCATGGATACTGCAGGCGATGGGTTGTTGAAGAAATGCGCTCTTATCATTGTCAAGTTGAAGCTCCTAATCCATCCTAATAAAGTGGGTGTGGGTGGGTTGGACGAGGGTGAGGTGCAGCAATCACAGTTGAGGAAGAGCAAGATCACAAAAACTGTTGGCATTGAATTTGACATAGTCAATGACCCTAATCAAATGGGTGGGTTGGAGGATCACTACAACATCATGACAGACAGCCAAAAGAATTGTTTGAAGTGTTTTTCAGTTTTTCCCTCGAGTAATTTTAGGGAAGAGAGGGGAAGAGTCTTGAAATTGAAGAGTACAGTGATCAAGAAGAGGATGTTAATACACTGGTGGTTTGGTGAGGGATTCATTAATAAGCCTCAAAATATGGGAGATGGAAGCACAGTTGAGGAAGTCGAAGATCAAAGCACAATTGAGGGAGTTGGAAATCAAATTTTGAAGATCCTGGAAGAGAAAAGATTCATTGAGCCAGTGATGAAGAAAGGGCGAGAATCAGGAAGTTGTTGCATGCAACCTCCTGTACACGCTTTCGTGACCAAGAAAGCAATGGAAGAGGGCTTCTTTGATTTCGACAACGAGAATGGCAAGCTCGCCCCATATTTCACTCACTCCAAGAGGGCTTGTTTGTTGAAATCCCATGAGAACCTGAACCTCCCCTCTTCTTATGAACTCTGGGCCAAATATACCAATTCTCCCAAGGATATTGAAACATTCAAAGATGTACATACAATGCTCAATGTTAACGAGTCCATTATTGATATCGATGTGGAGTGGTTCTCTAGGATGAAGGCATTGAAAGTGCTTCATCTTGGCAGTTGGCGCTCCAGATCAAATTTGGAGGCCATTACTGTGGCGGGGCAAGACTTCTTGAAGGATTTGAACAAAATGGAGCGGTTGCGGCTTGTCAGCTTACGAGGCTTGTCGCCGATCATGAAACTTCCGGATTCAGTTGGTAACCTCACCGATCTCAGGGTGTTGGATCTCAGAGGTTGTTGTTACCTGCAGAAACTTCCTGGTGACGTTGGATCCCTACAGAATCTGGTTCATTTGGACATAACAAACTGCATACGCCTTTCTGACCTGCCGAAAGGAATCAGCTTGCTTTCTAAACTTGAGGTGCTCAAAGGGTTCAGAATCACCGACCAGGAGGGTCGTAGGCCAAAACAGAAGAAAATCTGCATCCTTGAAGATTTGTCAAATTTAAAAAACTTGACTAAATTAAGCCTTTTTGTGGAAAGTAAGAAGTTCCCTACCAGCACAGATGTCCGTGTATTGAAGGGATTCAGCAATCTTGGCGAACTGAAGATTACATGGGATAGGCAACTTGAACCGCTAGAACAACAGGCTGCTACTGAGCAGCAGGAAGTACAGAAGTGTTGTAAATGGCCGAAGCGGAGCTCTTGGGTGCCTCGTTCAGCCGGAAATAATCATGATACACCATCAAGCAATGTAAGGAAACTGGTGTTACGCTGTTTCCCCCATGAAACCACTCCTGATTGGTTGGTTTCAAGCGAATGGAGGAACCTTGAGGAGCTCCATATCATCGGAGGAGACCTTAAAACCTTGAATGCGCCTTTGATTAATTTGCCGAATGTCAAGTCTTTGCGGTTGAATTATTTGCAAAAACTAGATATCAGCTGGCTTGATTTGAGAAAAATGTTTCCAGATTTGGAATATTTGGAGATTTGTGGATGTACAGAGCACATCTTTCCATGTGACGCTGAAGGCGTATGGGTTAAAAAATGACTTATCTATCCAATAACAAATCCATGTATTTCCTTTTTTGGTTCAATTGTAGTTGTATTAAAAAAAAATATTGAAACGATTTATCTATCCAATAACAAATCCATGTATTTCCTTCTTTTCCTTGTTTCTTGCTTCATCCCCTTGTGTTTTGGGGGAAAATCTGCACCTTGATTCCCTTTGATGTCGATCGATCTTCCCCGAAAGAGAGGAAAAGGTGGAGCTTGCTCCCCCGAAGGGGCCTTCGACGCTCAAATCAGAGTTTATCGCCCGAAAGGAAGACCTCCTTAAACCCTAGCTAATCCTCTTTGATAACTCCACTCTCTTGATGAAAATCGGTACTAGTTTCAAAGGCTTTGACAGACAGTTTGTGTCAAAGGTCTTGAAGCTACAGCTGTGTTGATGAAACACAAAACCTGTTCTCTATGTTATTATCCTCGAATATTATTTTATATTATTATATGCTTCCAGATATTATATTCTAACATTTAAGGAAGTTTTTCGAATATCATCTCTTTCCTTTAAAGCTTGAAGTTGAGATGGACACAATCGGAGATCATGGCTTCAAAAGTTTCCAAGTATAGAAGATCTCGAAGATAGCCATGATTAGCCTAGCCGTTGAAGAGAAGATTCTTCTTTGGAGGCGCCGATTTGTTCTCTATAAAGGAAAGGAAGAAAAGAAGACAGCAACACATTCGTTGAACACAAGCTCTCATTCGCACTCAAGCCTTCAAGTGAAATCTGTCTTCGTTGTGTGCTCTCTGCTAGTTCTTAGGAGCCTGTTATTTCATTTCAAAGCATTTGAGAGTTACACAGTGAGCTTATAGGATATATTTCGAGATAGTGTTATACTCGAGAGTTTTGTAACTCAGGAAGTGGACACTAGGCGATTGATTCACTAAGTGTAAGAGGATTGTACTAGATAGCTGAGAGAGGTAGGGCTCTTCTAGATTGGTCTAGGACTCCAAGGGAATGTGAGTTGACTAGATTGCTATTGTATAGGAGAGAGGTTTCTCGGTGAGCTATTAGGATCCTAAGTCTTGTGAATCAATAAAAGCCGGTTGAATCCTAGGGTTGTGGAAGAACCTTAGGCGGGGACGTAGGCCAAGTTCGTGCCGAACCTCGTAAACAACTCATTGCGTCCTTTACATACTACTTTACCATATTTCCGCATTTGTTCGAATTGTATAACTTGTTTGTGATTCAGGTTTTCAGAGAAAGGATTAAGTCTAATCGCAAATGGTTTTGCACGAGCTTCAAAAGTCTTGAGATTATCTACGAAAAACCGGCATACTCTATTCAACCCCCCTTCTAGAGTATCTTTATATTACTTTGTTATACATTATCGAACCTTCAATTGGTATCAGTGCTATACTCACTGCTTTCGATCTAACAATCTTGTGAGTTTTTTTGATCATGTCTGGTGAAGCAAGCGGAGGATTTGCACAGGGAAGGTCTACCAGTAGACCGCCACTCTTTGTAGGAAACAACTTTGTCCACTGGAGATCATTGATGAAGATGTTCATCATAGATCAAGCTCTGGAACTTTGGAACATTATAGAGAATGGTCCGAAGGTTCCAGAGAAAGACGGACCAAATGGAACCAAAATTGCGAAGAAGGAGTCTGAATACATCCAAGCGGATTATGAACTCGTCTCCAAAAACTACAGGGCTATTAACTTACTTTATTGTGGTCTTAGCACTGATGAGTTTAATCGTATTTCATCTTGTAAGTCAGCTAAAGAGATTTGGGACAAGTTGGTCGTCACCTATGAAGGAACCAGTCAAGTAAAGGACATCAAGATCAGTATTTTCCTTCGAAAGTATGAGCTTTTCAAAATGAAGTCTGATGAGTCTATCAAGGCCATGTTCACACGATTCACGGAAATCACCAACAACCTTGACTCTCTTGGCAAGAGCTTTACGAACGTTGAGAAAGTGAGGAAGATATTGAGGTGCCTCCCAAAAGAAAAATGGGGTCCTAAAGTAACAACCATAGAGGAAGCCCAAGACCTCACCACTCTGCCCCTTGATGACCTGCTTGGGAAATTGATCACACATGAGATGATCCTAAATGAAGACGATGGAGAACTTCCAGAAAGCACTAAGAACTTGGCGCTCAAGTCTAAGAAGGATGAGCCCAAAGATGGATCTGATTCTGAAGATGAGGATGACGATGAGGATGATCCTTTTGCTCTCATCACAAGAGGCCTTTCTCGAATCCTCAAAATGAAGAAACAATTCAACAACAAGGATGGATCAGAGTCTTCTAAATTTTGAGGTATGTTTCAATACAACAAATATGATAAGAAGACTAAACCTTTGTCTTGTTTTGAATGTGGTGAAACAGATCATCTTGTGAAAGACTTTCCTCAAAAGACGAAGAGCCAGTCCAAGAAGGGTGATAGATGGAAAAAGAAAGCCATGGTGGCAACTTGGAGCGATTCCGACTCTGACTCCGATGATGAGAAGGCCAATGTCTGTCTTATGGCCTCAGGAGATGAATCCCACGATGAGAAGCTTGAGGTAACCGTAAGAGAACTTATGGCAAGTCCAAAAGAGGTATTATCGGAATTCCTTTCTAATATGATTGCCAATGAAGAGAAACTTATTGCCCAAACTAACACTCTTATTAAGAAAACTGTGGACTAGGGAAGAACTATTGAGGATCTGTTTATGAGGGTCAAAAGTCTTGAAGCTTCTTATTCAGGTCTTGACATTAAAGTCAAGACTCTTGACTCAGGGAAATCTGAACTCAAGCAAGATCTCTCGTCTCTGAGAAGTGAACATCATGACTTAGAGAACGAGAAGATCTCCCTGAATAATAAGATTCAAGACCAACAGACAACCCTCATAAGTTTTACCAAATCCAAAGGCACTCTTGATAGGATGTTGGGTGAGCAACAAAGTTCTCTAAACAAAAGTGGTATTGGTTACAATCCAAGATTTTTAAAGAAGCAGCACATTACCACTTTTGTAAAGGCAAAAGGAAGCGGAACCTCTCCTATATGTCACCACTGTGCTAGAAAGGGACATGTAAAAGAGACCTGCCCCTATAGAAGAAATGATCCACACATTATTCGCAATACATTTCCTGTTCATTTGAGCAAAGAACGGATAACGCAAGTATGGGTCCTCAAAGGCACTATTTTACCAAATATGGTTTATCCCAATAATGGATCTAAATTTGCTTATTGGTCTAGCCACAAAGGTTGATGTTTTTTTTGCAGGAGATCACCAAGGGGAAAGAGCAAAAATGGATTATTGATAGTAGATGCTTGAGGCATATGAGTGGAAGGAGTTCTCTTTTCCATGATCAAAAGAAGCAATCCACTGGAACAATCACTCTTGATGACAAAGGAAAGTGTGATAGTGGCAATGATGTCAGATTTAACAAGAAAAGATGTCTAGTGTGCAGAGAAGATACAAGTGAAGTTGTTCTAACTGCATATCGTTACAACAATATATATGCTGTAAATGCTGAGCAAGTGGCACAAGGAAGCTTTACCTGTCTAAAGGCTTTGACGGACGATCTAAAGCTCTGGCACAGGAGACTCGGTCATGTGAGTCCACATACACTACAGAAGCTTGTGTCCAAAGGGCTTGTAAGAGGGCTACCTGAGATGGGCTTCAAAGGTATTGATATGTGCAATGCATGCACACGAGGTAAACAAACACGTAGCTCTTTCAAACCCAAAAGGTTGTAAGTTCTTCTAGACCCCTTGAACTTTTACATATGGATTTGTGTGGTCCTATGCGAGTCAAATCTCCCAATGGTAAAAAGTACATGCTTGTTGTTGTTGATGATTTTTCTAGATATATTTGGGTTGCATTTTAAAAGAAAAATCAGAAGCCTTATTTGAGTTTTCAAAACTTTGTAAGGAGTTGCAAACTTTAAGAAATGAGTCCATAGTGTCAATTCGAAGTGATCATGGTAGGGAGTTTGACCAACTTCATTTTGATTTGTTTTGTGCTAAATATGACATTTCCCATAACTTTTCTGCTCCTAGGATACCTCAACAAAATGGGGTGGTGGAACGAAAGAACCGCACCCTAGAGGACATGGCCAGGACTATGCTTTTAGAAAATGCATTACCTAAAACCTATTGGGCTGAAGCTGTTAACACAGCTAACTATATTTTGAATCGGTGTCTTATTCGTTCAATCTTAAAGAAAACTCTTTATGAACTTTTCAAAGGCCGCAAACCACTTATATCTTACTTTAAACCTTTTGGCTGTACTTGTTTTTTTCATAACAATGGAAAAGATAACCTTGGGAAATTTGATGCGCGTAGTGATGAAGGTATATTTCTTGGCTACTCCACAAGTAGCAAAGCTTATAGAATCTTCAATAAAAGGACCCAATTAGTTGAAGAAAGTATACATGTTATATTTGATGAATGAAATGACGGTTCTTTGAGTGAAAGTGTTGCAGATATAGATCTTAACATCCATGCAGAGAACGAGGAAGGTGATGATGCTGCCACCAAGAACACAGAGAAGAGGAACATGCAGGAACAGATTCTCAACACTAAAGAATTGGCCCAATGTGTTGAAGATTCATCCAAAGCCCTTGGTGTCCAATCTAACAGTGTTGAAACGTCAGAAACTGTTGTAACTGAACCTAACAGGACCACGGAGTCTGATGTACCACAAATCAATCCTGCTGGTGTGACGAATCAAGGAGCTGAGACTAGCAAAAGAAAATTCAAATAATCCTTATCACACTCATTAAAGGATATCATTTATGACCCTACATCTAGTGTTCAAACTCGTTCTAAACTTAAAGATCTTTGTGCTTTTCACGCGTTTGTTTCTCTTATAGAACCAAAGAAGATAGATGAGGCCCTTCAAGAGCCAGACTAGATCATTGCTATGCAAAGCGAGCTTAACGAATTTGAAAGGAACAAAGTCTGGACCTTGAAGCCTAGGCCAAAGCATCAATCAGTTATTGGCACACGATGGGTATTTTGAAACAAGCTAGATGAGAATGGTAAGATCGCGAGGAACAAAGCAAGGCTTGTTGCTCAAGCCTACAATCAAGAGGAAGGTATTGACTACGAGGAGACTTTTTCTCCCGTAGCCAGGCTTGAAGCCATTCGCATTTTATTAGCATTTGCATATTTTATGAGCATAAAGTTATATCAAATGGATGTCAAGTGTGCTTTTCTTAATGGTTTCTTAGAGGAAAAAAGTTTATGTGGCTCAACCCCCAGGTTTTGAAAGCTCGAAATTTCCTAATCATGTTTATAAACTAGACAAAGCACTTTATGGTTTGAAACAATCCCCAAGAGCTTGGTATGAGCGCTTGTCAAAATATCTTTTAGAAAATGATTTTAAAAGGGGGTTGATCGACAAGACTCTTTTTATCAAGACCAAAGGAAAGGACATTTTGGTTATTCAAATATATGTTGATGATATATTGTTTGGTGCTACTAACACATCTTTGTGCAAGGAATTTTCTGACATCATGTGCAGTGAATTTGAGATGAGCTTGATGGGTGAACTCAACTTCTTTTTGGGATTACAAGTTCATCAATCCAAGAAAGGGATCTTTGTCAACCAAAGCAAGTACACTAAGGATCTCTTGAAGAAGTTCAAGATGGATCAATCCAAAGCAGCCAAGACACCCATGAGCTCAACATTATCTCTAGATCAAGACAAGACTGGGAAGAGTGTCAATCAAAAGGAGTATCGAGGAATGATTGGATCTTTAATACTCCCTCCGTCCAAAAATACATGGACTTTTACTATTCATAAACGCTTTTTTAGGAGTTAAAAACTATATAAAATATTAACTTTTTTATTAATTTTTTTTAATAATTACAAACTTATTATCAATAAGTTTGTAATTATTAAAAAAAATTAATAAAAAAGTTAACATTTTATATAGTTTTTACCTTCTTAAAAAAGTGTGCGTGAATAGTAAAGGCAATGTATTTTTGGACGGAGGTAGTATATCTTACAGCTAGTAGACCTGACATCATGTTTAGTGTTTGCATATGTTCTAAGTTTCAAGCTGATCCTAAAGAATCTCACCTCGTAGCAGTGAAGAGGATCTTTCGATATCTCAATGGCACTAAGGAGCTTGGCTTGTGGTACCCAAAGCAAAAAGATTTTACATTAATCGGGTATTCTGATGCAGATTTTGCAGGCTATAAGGTGGATAGGAAGAGCACGTCAGGATGTTGCCAATTCTTAGGAGCATCCTTGATCAGTTGGCACTCAAAGAAACAAAACTCAGTTGCTCTATCCACTGCCGAAGCCGAATACATAGCAGCTGGAGCATGCTGCTCCCAAATCCTTTGGATAGCTCAACAAATGAGAGATCTTGGCATCAACCTCAAAGGTATTCCCATTATGTGTGACAATACAAGTGCCATATCAATCACGAAGAATCCTGTTCAGCATTCAAGGACCAAACATATTGATGTTCGACATCATTTCATTAGGGATCATGTCGAAAAAGGTGATGTGTCCATTTCCTTTATTTCTACTGATTATTAATGGGCTGACATTTTTACTAAGCCTTTGGCAGAGGACAAGTTCACCTTCATTAGACGTGAGATTGGGATGCTAACAAGGATGCACTTCCGTAGGGGGAACTTTCCCTTTACGAAAGATAAATTCTACTCAGTGTCAAGACCTTTGAGAATTATGTCAAGGGTTGTGAACTGAATGGTAGAGAACAGATATCGGATCATATATTTGGTTAATATCTTTCTAGATACTTGATCAAATATAGTTTTTAATGGATTTTAAACTTCTTTATATATATCGCATATTTTATTTCTCTATCCGAGTATGTGTTTTATTTTTGGGAAAGGTATTTTCGGATTTATTCCCTCCTATTTTAAATTGTGAGATGAAGGTTTGAATTTTGAATTGAAATATTTTCAAGATGGCAATGTTATGACTACCCACATTGGAACCATAAACCCGTCCCATCAAACTTCATTATCTCACTCTACTTAAACCCCAAACTGTACCCGTTTCTCTCACCACTTCAGACTTATCTAAACCCTTTCCAATTCGTCTTCTTCTTCAACCTCTCAACCTGTTCTGAAACCCTAGCCGAAAATCTCCATGGCTCCCAAATCAAAGAAAATCTCCACTCCCAAACGTCTTGGCGCCATCCCCAAGGGACGCCAGGCCACTACTACTTCCCCTCAACCTAAACCCACTCCATAAACAATCATCCCAGCTACTGCCCAGAGCACCATCGCTGAGAGCACAACTACAGTAACCAAGAGTTATCTGAAGCGCTCAGCGAAGAAACCTCTCAGTGCTAAGCAAAAAGGGAAAAAGAAAATCATTGCTGAGGAGGTGGACGAAGAGGAGGATCTAGATGCGTTTTTGGAACGAGATGCCGCCAAGGAAGCCGAGGAAGAAGCTCTGAGAAAGAGAAAGGCCGAGGAAGAGGCCGAGATGACGAGGAAATTGGCCGAGGAGGAGGTCGAGAGAGTTCGAAAAGAGGCCGAGAAGGAGGTTCCCACTGAGGAGGAACCAAAGAAAGAAGAAGAGGAGGACGACGAGATCGGAGATGACGAGGACACTGAAGGAGACGAAGCTGAAGGGTCCGCTGAGGACTCGGGGTCTGAGGACGAAGAGGATGAGGAGCCAGAACCTGTTCCCTCTCCTCCTCCTCCTCCTCCCCCGTCTCCAAAGAAGCGGAAAGCCCCAACAGCAAAGCCTCCATCTCCCAAGCGTACCAGGAAGGGCACTCTCAGAAGCCTTGAGGCACCTGCCAAGAGGACTGCTCCCACACAGGCTCGCAGGAAGAATGCTGATCCACCTGCCCTCATCCAGGTAAACCAATCCTTACCCTCTTCATGTTTTGAAAATGCTTAGATGGCTGGAAAGTGGGTAGATGAGTTTTGAACTCGTAGGATTTGTTGTTTTGGTTTTTTAGATCTTGCGTTCTTTGAAGCTTTGAATCTGCCATGCATCTCTCTACTCAAACAATCCCCTGCCTGGACCCTTCTTAACCTTAAAGTTGTCTATTATCCCCAACTTACCCGTTAGTTCTACATAAACCTAAAAGCCAAACACAATGCCGACGGTTGGTCTTTGGAATCCGTCGTCAAGGGAGTTAGAATCTCTTTCAACTCCATTGACTTCGCTGATTTCCTTAGCCTACCTAGACCTTGTCTACCCACTCTTGAAAACCCCACTAAAGAACAGTGCATTGCCCTTTCCCGATCCAAATATCTCCTACCCGAAGCATCCAACAGCACCTCAAAACAGCTTACCCACTCATCCCTTACCCTCGAGGCAAAAATTTTTTTCAACATCATTGTGCGTTGCCTCCTACCCCGTTTAAACTCTGGCTCCCTTCTAACCGATAATTCCATGGTCCTTTTATACCGCATCCTCAACGACCTTGATCTTGATCTGGCCAATACTATTCTAGGATCCACGGCTCACACTCAAAAAGCCAGAAAAGGAACTCCCCTCCTCTTTGCCACCCTTTTGACCCATATCTTCAAAGCTTTTGGAATCGATTTCAAAAATGAAGAACAACAACGTCATATGGGTAAGTTCGACTCCAAGAGCTTTGAGAAGATAGGCATCACTCGGTCCCCCCAAGGGACTTGGAGTCTTGCCTCTCCCTCAAAAGCTCTTCCCACTGCCTCAGTCATTGATGAACGCATGGACAACCTGGAGTTGGGCTTGGAGGAAGTTCGCCTGGATATCAAGAAGCTGCACAAGGAGTTTATGACGGAGATGAGCGGGGTGTCCAAGCTGTTGCCAGGTCTGAGGTCGCTGCTCACGGATGATGCTCCGGACGATGAAGCTTAACCCTATCCTACCCTTCCCTAACCCCAAATGTGAAACATTACTGGTTTTTGGAAACTGTTTCAAAACTTTTGGTTACTGGTTTACCCTCCTCCCTTTGTTGAAAGACACTAAAGGGGGAGATGATCTGCTGTGGTTTAGACTTTAAAACTTTAAAAAATTTTAACTGCTGTGAACCAAAGGTCTTGGAAGACCTTGTTTTGTTTTTGGTTGGATGTTTTTCATGATAAAATTATGATCCAACATTTGTCTAACCCATGCAGGTACTTAGTCCGATTTTGCTTATGATATATCTGTTTGACTAAGTTGAAGGGATGCGCATGTTTTGTCTTTCATCAAGGGGGGAGATTGATAACTCCACTCCCTTGATGAAAATCGGAACTAGTTTCAAAGGCTTTGACAGACAGTTTGTGTCAAAGGTCTTGAAGCTACAGTTGTGTTGATGAAACACAAAACCTGTTCTCTATGTTATTATGCTCTAATATTATTTTATTTTATTATATGCTTCCAAATATTATATTCTAACATTTCAGGAAGTTTTTCGAATATCATCTCTTTCCTTTAAAGCTTGAAGTCGAGAAGGACACAATCGGAGATCATGGCTTCAAAAGTTTCCAAGTATTGAAGATCTCGAAGATAGCCATGATCAGCCTAGCCGTTGAAGAGAAGATTCTTCTTTGGAGGCGCCGATTTGTTCTCTATAAAGGAAAGGAAGAAAAGAAGACAGCAACATATTCGTTGAACACAAGCTCTCATTCTCACTCAAGCCTTCAAGTGAAATATGTCTTCGTTGTGTGCTCTCTGCTAGTTCTTAAGAGTCTGTTATTTCATTTCAAAGCATTTGAGAGTTACACAGTGAGCTTATAGGATATATTTCGAGATAGTGTTATACTCGAGAGTTTTGTAACTCAGGAAGTGGACACTAGGCGATTAATTCACTAAGTGTAAGAGGATTATACTAGATAGCTGAGAGAGGTGGGGCTCTTCTAGATTGGTCTAGGACTCCAAGGGAATGTGAGTTGACTAGATTGCAATTGTATAGGAGAGAGGTTTCTCGGTGAGCTATTAGGATCCTAAGTCTTGTGAATCAATAAAAGCCGGTTGAATCCTAGGGTTGTGGAAGAACCCTAGGCGGGGATGTAGGCCAAGTTCGTGCCGAACCTCGTAAACAACTCATTGCGTCCTTTACATACTGCTTTACCATATTTCTGCATGTGTTCAAATTGTATAACTTGTTTGTGATTCAGGTTTTCAGAGAAAGGATTAAGTCTAATCTCAAAGGGTTTTGCACGAGCTTCAAAAGTCTTGAGATTATCTGCGAAAAACCGGCATACTCTATTCAACCCCCCTTCTAGAGTATCTTTATATTACTTTGTTATACATTATCGAACCTTCACTCTTTTATGTATATCGGGGACTAGGGTTTCAATAAATGTACCTGATAAAAGACGATTGTGCCCCCAAGTTCTTGACGAGCTTACTTTAGCTATATCGATTGCCCCTTGGGTTTCCTCTTCACGATCTAGTGATGAGGGAAAAGTGAACAACCACTAATGCTTGATCTTTTGCCTTAACTGTGTCCTGCACGCTCAACATGCTCAACCAATAAAGACAATATGTAGTGTAATTTGTGCATTATTAACTAATCAAATGAAAGTTACTACTCAAAATGATTAGATAAATGCTGCATCAGCTTGCATATTGATCGATCTCATCGTTTGGCTTTGGAATATCGGCAAGATGAGTGATGACTGTTGATTTTTTAGCCAACTAGGCAAAGGCATAATCGACATGATAAAAATCAGAATGGCGGGGATACTGGCAATGTTCGAATGCCACAAGGGGCATGGTCATATGATTGTATATCTCTACTGATATCGCTCCAAGTACCTCATTTAGAAGCATTGACCCCAACTTTTGAAGGAAGTGGTAGTTGGTGAAATGAAAGGCTTCGGTTCGCGGGGATGAGAGCCCCGCCTCTTCCTCTTCTTCAGGGAAGATCGATCGACATCAGGGAGAATCAAGGTCTAGATTTCTCCCAAAACATTTGGCGCCATCTATGGGAATTCGATCAAAAAGCTACAAGATCGGATCTCCCAATCTAAAAAGCAACAAAAATTGACTGTCGATTGGCACGATGAAGCGGTGGATTCTCCACCTTCGCCCATAAACTCTAGGAGAGGGCGCCACCGGCCTCGGACCATAAGGTCGAGGGCGCCACGACTCACCGGATTCACGAGAGACCTGCTTCACCGCTGCCAGTGGTGGCGGATCTAAGGCCACAACCACAGGTGGTTCGCTCACAGGTTTACCCTCTTGAGGCGGTTCGTTTTCGTTTCCGTGGCCAAGTGCATGCCTAGGGGCATAATCAACGCTCTGAGGTGCATCCGCCAGGAGCCGCATCCCCAGCCTGCAACCGAGGATTGCTGTCTCCGATGAACAAAGACTGCGTCGGGACCTTTCCTGAACCGTCGTCGACGCCTCAGTGCGCCTTTAGGAATTCCGCGTTGCCGTTGGGGTCGAAGTTGATCGAGGCGGGTCGATCGTTGGTTGCCGAGTGGGGGAGATAGAACGATGAGCCGCTCACGCCACCATCTTCCTTTGCTACTAGTCACCACCATCAACAAGCCAAACGCCACCTTCACCGCCTCCTGTCTGAAGCGACCGTGGATGCGGCCTCGATTTGAGCGCCGCCTCTTTGCAAAACCTTACGAAGAAGACAACATGCTAAAGATTTGTTTTAATTATAAAACCGGCCTCGGAGTTCTCAAAAATTGCAAATTGGCCTGTACTTTCAGGATAATCTCAGAAAAAGGCCCAAGTTCTCGAAAGCCCAAGACACTAGTAGAAAACCGGGATTTTACCCCATAGTCTAATACCCCGGATCTCGTAATTGTGGGGTATAATGGCAAAACTGACAAGTTTTCTTTAATTTTTTTTATTAAAACAAATATACCCCGGATCATATACAAAATATCCGGGTTATATTATTTTGGTATATTACTTGTATCATATTTTATACCCCGGGCGTTTTTTTGATAAATATATGGGGTAAAAGGTTATTCTCTTTATTTATTTATTTTTTCACTAAAACAGATCCTCGCTTCTTTTCATTAAAAAAAATCTTTGTAGCTCCTCTTTCTCTTGTACGTGCGCGAGTCGAACAGATAGCCTGTCCGGCGCCCTCCGACCTCCATCCTCCATTACTGTGTGCTCCGACCGCCGAGCGTTCTCCGACCTCCAGCGCGCTCCGACCGCCAACCTCCATCCTCCATCATCGGCTACCTCCGTTGCTGATTCCTCACCCGCCGAGCCCCAGCGCAGAGTGCTCACCCGCCGACCTCCATTGTTGTCTCTTCTTCACCGAAGCTTCTTTTCGCTTCCATCATCCTCGCCGGCCTCATCTGTGTGAAGGAAACCCCCCATTAACAGCCTCCTCTTCCTAGGTAAACAAAAACCCCTAATTTTCAGATTTTGCAAAACCCTAATTTGTGTCCCTCTTCTTATTCGAATCCTATTTTGCATCTTTCAAAGCTTCAATGTAGATCATAAAAGTTATCTTCAGGTGGACAAAAACTTCAGTACTTTAAGCAATTTCTTCCAGAATTTGAGAGATTATGAACTGATAATGATACCCTAGTTTTTTTTTCCCTTGATATTTTAAGCTCTAGTAATCCTTGTTTTTGCCTTAGAAATTGTTTTTGGATGGAAAATGTTTGTTCTCCTTTCTTTAGGTATAGTACCTTGATCTAATGTATGAAATACCTTTTCATTTAGGTTTTTATGCACCTTGTTCACATGCTATGATATCAAACAACTTGACTCTTCTTTCTGAGTCGTTCCCCTCTGAGAATGGTGGGCAGCCAGCAACAAGGCTTGGCAATCGTAATAGATGTGCTGTCCCTGGAACTCTTTTCAACACAAACACACTTGAGGGTTTTTATGGTTTGGACAAACAGAGCTTGCTGAAGGCAGAAGCAAAAAAAGTACGCCAATTCAAAACGATTCATCAATTATTGTGCTTATTATCTTTTGGACCCTGTATTGGTTAGTTTTTCTACATTGAGCAATTGAATTGATTGGTTGACCTACTGGAATTTCTTTGTTCCATTCTTATAGTTTTTTTTTTTATCCTTTAAATGGGTGATTAGGTCTGGGATGACATTTGTTGTGGTGCAGTCGAGAAAGACTGCAGTTTGCTTTCAAGGTACCTTCTCATCTCATTTGCAGACTTGAAAAATTGGCGCTTTCATTATTGGTTTGCTTCCCCGGCTTTGGTACTTGATCCTCCTGCAAGATTGCCTACTTTGACACCAGCTTCAAAGTGGTTTAGTGTAGAACAGGTGTTGATTCTGTTGTACGTGCGTTACCCTTGCAAAGTGTTGGATCCCAAACACGCCGAGAAGGTTACTCACTCTGATCCTCTACTCTCGCTGGGAAATCTATAAGGTTATCAGTTTGATTTGTTCATTTCGTTCCCTTCACTCTCGTTGCGAAATTTAGGGTTTTCAGTTTGATTTGTTCATTCTGTGGCTTAAATTTCTAGTGGTTCTGTTTGTAGTTGGAAGATGAAATAAATCGAGCTAGATGTATCCTTGTTGACGGAGATGCATCGTCTTTTCTTCCATGACAGCTTCAAGGTTCGTTGCCTTTGCCTCCATTGATTTGGATAGTATGTTTAGGTTTACATTGGGATCCAAAAGAAGAGTGATTCATTCGATCAATTTTGGCTTTTTGAATATGTAGGCTAGTTATTGGGAATATTTATTGTCCTGTTAATGTACGCGCTATAGAAAAAAAAAAAGTGCAGTAGAAGGTTAAAGAGGATTACAACAGCTTCAAAGTAAAAAAAAAATCATAAATTTGTTTCCTCCCACTATTTTATTGATTCATCTTGATCTTGGTAATTAAATTATCTCTTGTTTGAGCAGGATAGAACATCACTACCTTTTATTCTTTTTCCATAGATACTTGATTTTGATCCATGAATACATTGGGGCTTTGAACTTAGTCAAACCTGTTTGGTGGCGAGTTCGTTATTTTAAGCTTCAGGAAAGTGTTAACTTGAGTGTTTACCTTGGTACCGTTGCACAACATTTTCTTATGATATGTTCTTTACTAATTTACCATACTTTTGCAGTTAGCTAATCTTCTCCAATGTCTTAATTTGCAATAGTTGTTGAGTATGTCATAGCCCTTTAATCAACCTTTAATTTGACCAGTCCCAATTCACTTTGTTTACCCATTTAGCTAATGAGTAGATATTAGATATTGTTTTGCTGTTATTTAGTAGTAATTTAGGCAAGACAAAAGAAGGAAGTAGTATCCTTTTGGATGCATTACTGTCTCATTATTTAGCCACATTAAACTAAAGTATAATTTTGGATATTCATTATCCACTTTGATTCCCATGTGGGAGATATTACTGTGGTATATGTAGTTTTTGGTGCTTTTTATTCGATTTGAGGATGATAGAGTGAAATCGGCGAAAACTGTCAAGCAATGGAATGTTAAGATTATTTTAGTAAGCACTGAATTATTTATTGTGGCGATATTTCTTTAAATGGCAACCTTGCAATATTTCTTGGTTGTGGCGATAGTTCTTTATAAGATTATTTTAGTTTGATTTGGTTCTAATATTTTTTATAACTTGGTTGTGCAGATCAGCGAAAACAAAAGACATCAAGATAGGGCTGCAACCCTTGATATCTGGGATATGTTAGAGGAATTTATGTAGGCTTGATCACATTCTTGAAGTATGACAGGGTGGCTATATTTTCTGTAAGTTTCCTCTACTGATCTTTGTGCCTAGCTTTTAGCGAAAACAATGACAACAAATTTATATCTGTTTGACCAATCAACTTTGGAGGCTTGTAGCATATTGACTGACTTCCTTGAGCTGTAGCATTGGCATTTGAAGTGTTATTTAATGACTTGGTCCTTTAGCGTACAAGTTTCAGCAAACTAAAAACTTTAATGTTTCCAGATGTGATAAGGATAAACTTGTAGTCAAGGTCTCAGTTGATTAGGAGTTGATTTTATATTTGATAATTGCTTTAATTAAATAGTTGCCTATTTTCTTATAACTCTATGTTTGCACATACACTATCTTTATATGTGTTTAGGAAAATTCTCAAAAAGTTTCAAAGAACGCTGAAAGATATCAAATGGTGTTATTGTTGATGCTTTTAGATGAAGAGAATAATTAGCTTTCTGATTTTATAGTAATTTGTTTAGTTTTTTTTATTGCCAAGCAGCAATTCTATTCAGATTATTGTCAATAGAGATAATGAATTTTACTGTTTAAAATAAGTAGCACGCTACTAGTTTGTGCAAGAAAAATTGCAGAAAAAGAACATATAAAGGTTAAGATCATATGGCTAGATTTCACCACATGGATGACATGTTTTATACTAGTACATAAACGTGTTTTATACTATTTTGTTTAGCTTATTCTGAAATGTATGTTCAATTCTGAAGTTTTTAGGCAAAGGCTAATCAAGGTCTCTCGGGATTGGAAAAGTTTGTTCGTTCACTTTGATTCTAAAACAAGATTGCAGACCGATCGAGTTTCGTATCAAGATCATCTTTTTCGGCATATTATAAGTGAGTATGGGTCTTGTACAATTGTGAAACCGTGTAACTTGTAAGAAATTGTTTCAAGTACTGCTTTTGCACATTTATCATTTGAGACCTTGTAAGAACTTAAACCTTGCAAATCGATCTTCAATATAATTAATTGGATTATTTCATGTCCTGGGCTGTTCATTTGTGGTTGTGACTTGATTTAAAGTTACCAAGGTCTTGTTTTAATAGAAGATAAATTATTGGTTAATAGGTGTATTCTGAATATATATATAAATGCATCAGATTTAAAAAATAAAACATTATATAGCCCGGACCTCTGTGACCCGGTATATATAAAAACGATTTGAATGAGTCATCACTGGAGGAATATACCCCAGACTAAATGTATTTTATAGCCCGGATTGACAATAATTATAGCCCGAAATGAATGTGCGAATATACCCCGGATATTGGTGTCATATACCCCGAATGTTGGAGGCATATACCCCGGGCGTATTTTCCACCTCAATTTATTGTGATTTTTGTCGGATTATATACCCCGGATTATTTTTGTGAATATCCGGGGTATAAAGTCAGACCCATTTTTTACCCCACCTACCTGAAGCCCGAAGCAACAATCTGTCAAATCCGGGGTATATGTTTCAAAACGCCCGGGGTAAAAAATGGTTTTTGTACTAGTGAGAATTTGCCCTAAACCTCCATATTTGGCATAATTACATATTTTGGTCGGGCTTCCTATTAACAGCAAAGGGACCACACCTCAAGAAGCGTAGGATACATACAGTTTCAACGATCGGAGATGTGCAATGAGGATAAACACAGTTACACAAGCTAAATTTTCTATTCTCTAATTAGTTTGCCTCTTCTATAAAAAATGATGTAGCTAGACTGATTAACGGGTACATTCTAGTGGCTTCAATGGATGTCTATGAGATTTTTTGTTATGTCTTGACATGACCAGCGCGCATGACAATTATCGCCATAAGAGATCCAATTTGTTCAATCGGATTCAATGGTGGAGCGCAACAGAATGTGCTTTTGAACCATGTGAATTGATGATTTCGAGCTCAGGTGCAGCTAGGGGCGAAGGTGACCCAATTGACTGCAACTCCACTTGTTCGATTTGTACCGAATGGCAACTAAGTTCTTTATCCCCTTTGTTTTTCGGTAATTGGTTGGGAAGGAAACTTTCACATTGTTGAAGTGAGGGCAAATTGGGGGCCAAATATACAGATCTTCCAACTAGCTTGTTTAATAATCATTGGCAATGAGAGTTATTATTATTATATGCATTCTTGAATGATCTGAAAGCATTGAAAAGTCATAGACGTACAAGAGTTTTGAACCCAAGTGATCAAAGGGATTTTTATTAGGAAGAAAAGGCTTCACTTAATTCATTGTCTAACACTAATAAATTCACGTGACGTGTGCTTTCATATAGTCTTCATGGATAAATGTTGCATCAACTTGCATATTGATCGATCTCATCGTTTGGCTTTGGAATATCGGCAAGATGAGCGGTGACTATTGAAGTTTTGGCCAACTAGACAAAGGCATAATCGACATTATAAAAATCAGAATGGCAGGGACAATGGCAATGTTCGAATGCCACAAGGGGCATGGTCATATGATTGTATATCTCTATTGATATCAATCCAAGTAAATCATGTAGAAGCATTGGCTCCAACTTTTGAAGGAAGTGGTAGTTGGTGAAATGAAAGGCTTCGGTCCACGGGGATGATAGCTTGAAAGCTAAGTTTCCTTCTCTCTTTTTTAACTCATACGCTGAAAATCGATCTAATCTCTGATCAATCGTAATGCATGATGTTCACAAGTGATTTATGGTATGATTCAATCTAAAGTTCTTGCTTGCAATTGCTTAATTGCTAAAGTTGTCTTATGCGTTTGAGGGTGGAACTACCTTGATATGGAGGGCATGAGGTGCTCTTAGCGAGTACACAAAAACAATTGATCAAAGGAAGGGGCACAACGCGAAGCTCTTGCACTAGCGGTCCCATGTGAATCTAGGGAGAAGAAAAAATATGAGACTATGATCTTAATTTTCAACACGTTAGAGGTCACGAAGTTGGAGTTGCAATATATGAATTATGTGACTTCATTTATTTGGGCTATCTATGCGAAATAACAAGCTTTTGATCAGTGATAATGCATATTTCAATAGGCATTATAGAGTAGTTGTAGTTGTATTTCATGGTTATTTGGTTATGTTTTAGAGTTAACTTCACATTATGTCATTTTGGTTGGAATTCGAAAAATATGCTATTTCGATTGTTTTATGTAGGTTCGTAGATCCGGCTTATGGTTAGCTTGGAAGAGTTATTAATGGAGTGAAGAAGAAGAAGAAAAGAAGAGAAAAGAGAGCAAGGAAAGCAAAGGACGAAAGCAAAGCACAACAACACTAAGGTTTGATGTGTGTCGTACGGCCGCGAGTCCCCAGTCGCGCCCGCGAGATCATGATGTCGTTATGGAGTTTTGCCCGTGAGGAGAGTAAGCTGAACACCTTGAGTCGCGGCCGCGAGAGCCATGTCGTGACGGCGAGTTCGTGCAAAGAACATTAGTTCGGAAGCAAAATTCTATCTTTATGGAAGGAGATTCGATCAAATCTTTTGAAGACTTATTCTTTAGGGTTTAAGGAAGATATTTTGAGACTTATTTATTATTATTTCTAGTTTTAATATTTTTAGGATACTTTATATTATTTTAGGATTATTTCCACATTATCTTTAACGAAAGTATCTAGGTTTTCGGGGTCTCTTCTTTCCTATCCAAGGGAGGCACAAAAGACATGAAAGCTGGGACTTCGGACACTGATATGAATGAGAAAACCTCATCGAGAGGGTTTTATGAGGCTGTTATTCTCTGATTTTAAAAAAATAAAGCTGATTGACATTTGAATGGTTCTAGTTGAGCTTGATTTTTGGCTCTTCAGGGGGACTTTGTGCAGATTAAGCCAAACTAGAGCTCCTTTCATGGTGGGTGAGTCTCTCTTTCTCCCTCTTTCTCTCTCTTCCCAGCCTCATTTTGATCTCTCTACTTGCTTCTTCTTGGATGATTTTCTTCAACACTAGGTGGGTTGATGACTTGATGGTGGTTTTGAGTTGGAGATGGATGCATAAATGGGTTGTTTCTGGGTGTCTTCTAATTTCAGTCTGTGACTGTGCTTGCATGTTCAGAGCTCATTAATGGATGCATGCAAGCTCAGGATCAAAGGTCTTTGTTGGAAACTGTTTGATGTAATTTTCTGGCTTCTTTAGTTCCAATTGATTGGTGTTGTATTTGACTCTCCGAGAGTTTGAGCATTTGAAAAGCTCATAGATGTTGAAAATCCACCAGAAAAACACTTCTATGTTAATTAATGGCACCTGGATTTATTTGGTTCTTCTTTCCATTGTGGAGATGAGCTATGCTACATGTTTAATTTCTATTTGAAGACCTTTACTTGCCAAGCTTTCATGTCTTTATGTCTTTCCGGTTGTGCTGCTTGTTATTTACTATATATATTATAGGAAAAATGACCTCAAATAATACAAGCTATCACCTATAAACCGAAAATAATACAAACTTTCAAAATCAGCAATTGGTATACAAAGTACAAACTATTGAATATTAAACCAATTTTGATACGAAATCATTTCCGACAAAATTTCCCGCGACATGTATGACATGACAACCAAACATCAATTTTTTTTTAATGACATGGCATTCCATGTCACACTTTGGCCCTAGCCCCTAGTCTCCATCTCCATCCCTATCAATTTCTTCCGGTTGAAAATGTAAATGAATTTCCAATTCCTCTCCACTTTCATCCTTAATTCCCAATTTCAAAATTCCAGTATTCATCTACAAGACTACAAAGATGTCGGCATGAACACTCCAATTTGTAGAACACATTCGCGTTTCTCCCAGATTTTTCTCCCAAATTTATCTTCACATTCTCTTCCACTCTCTCCCCATCATCTTTGTCCTCACTTTCCGACACCTCTCGCCTCGCCAGATCCCTATCTCCATCGATCCCCGACGAGCTCGTCGACTTGCCCTATCCTTGAAAAGATCCTCCCTGAAGCGCTTTCTCCCGAAATTCTCCTCCACATCTGGATCGCCGCCGCCGTTGCTGCTGGTGAAATCCGCGAAGAATTGGGACTCATGCTGCTCCTGCTGGTGAACTCCGAACGCGACGACATCATATTGGTGGTGGGCGAGGGCGAGTCCGGAAGCGTGGAAGGGGTGGGGCCGGCAGGGGAGTTGGAAATCGAAAGCGTGGCGGAAACAGTAGAGCCGACGACGGAGCCTGAATGGAGGCGCCGAGGGAGGAGAAGTTCCCCGGAATTGTGGTAGCACCAGTGGCAGCGACGGTGGTCTACTCGTCGGGCTGCAATTCATGCGTTTAGCATTCCGGCAGCGGCGGCGGTGACACACATTCAATTTTAGGGTTCCAATTGCAATTCCAAGCAGATTCAAATTTTGTTTTTCATTTTAAAAAAGTATGACATGGAATGCCATGTCATTAAAAAAATTTAATGTTTGGTTGCCACGTCATACATGTCGCGGGAAATTTGGTCGGAAATGGTTTTGTATCAAAATTGGTTTAATATGCAACAGTTTGTATACCAATTGGTGAGTTTGAAAGTTTGTATTATTTTCGGTTCATAAGTGATAGTTTGTATTATTTGGGGTCATTTTTCCTATATTATATATATTATATATTTTTTGAATTAGGATACACTTAAATGTGTTTTTTTAATGAATTTTAGATATCGATACACTTGGATAATTAATGAATAAAATGCATGAAAATAAAATTTAAAAACCGTCACAACAATTCTAAAACCGTTTCAATAGAATTCATAAAACCGCCACATTATCTCACAAAATCGCCACATTAATTATATTAAAAAATCATCACATTAAATCACAAAACCACCACATTAGAACAGAAAACCGCCACAATAGGTTTCCAATAATCGCCACATTAAATAGTGCTATTGTGACGGTTTATCTACCTATGGCGGTTTTGAGTTTTCATAATAAACCGCCACAATAGATCGTAAAACCGTCACAATAGACCTAATGCAACCCGAGCAACAGAGCCAGGTAAAAACCGCCACATTAATAGGCCTTTAGAGGCAGTTTTCTTATCTATTGTTGCAGTTTATAGCCACCGGAGCAAGGAAGCACGACATTTGAGTTTATTGAAGACAATCGAGGGAAGTTCTTCTAGTTTGTATTTAGAACTCTAAGGAAGTGAAATAATACTGATCGAGTTAAATCTTACGAGTTGGATTGCCTTAGACGGAGACGTAGGTTGGTTAAGAGCCGAACTTCGTAAACATATTATGTAACTAAGATGTTGAGTTCCAGTTCAAGACCTTGCGTTCCGTTTCAAGACCTTGAGATTCATTCCAAGGCCTATACACTGCTATTGCGAAAATTTCTCATACTCACCTCTCCTCTTCTAGAGTATTTCCATCCTATTTATACTTCCTACCCCGTTCTTCAACTACTACCCCACTAGCATACTGAAGTCCGTTGGGACTCGAGATCAGGTATACACGTGCGCCCTTGCGCTAATAGCCTAACACATAAGCCGAGCGGGGTTCCATCCTAAAACCAATTGGCCATAGGAGGAGTAACCCATTAGCTTATATACTAAGACTTCTTTGCTCATATTATCGATGTGGGACTCTTTTGGTCTCTTCACACCTTTCATTCTCTCAACACTCTTAGTTTATAACATAAAATGTGATTTATATGCCAGCAGGATCCCGAGTCCACCCGTGGCCATATCTACGTTAGAGATCGATTAATCATCCGCAATCAAGATCGAGATCGACAACTACTCCCTAGCTTCAAATATGTATTTAGAACGCAACCATAAGTTGACTCATGATCGAATAGATGCATACCAACGAAAGCAATAACACACGTACAAAAGCTTGTCCAATCTCGATCATCATGATCGAGTAAACAACAACGAAAGCAATAACACACGCATACGGATTTCGATGAGTTAGGTACACCATGTTAATTGTCGGTGTCGGTGGGTGCATAAATACAGTGAAGATGGCAAACATGATGCTTACATACGGTGCAGGAGTAACACCAGGCAGTCGGATCCCTTGGTTCTCCACACTCGTCGCACATGACGTCATTCGTCGTTTCGACGGAACCGATCGAGAGCCACATTTCGTGGTGGTGTCCGTCATGAACGTGTTTCCAGGGAGTGCGCAAAAGTGCGCACTCCACGTGGAAATTGAACCTGAAAGTCCCCTCAAGACACGTGTACCCGACATACCACCCGGTCTCCTTGCACGCGTCACATTGGTACTCCCGCGCGTTCCCTGCGCGCGTGATCCAGAAGCAGATGCTGTGATCCCCGGCCTTCGAGTGGCCTTTGTGTAGGAGGACGGTGGGGACCGCCCTCGGCCTCAAGTGTGCCTCCCACAGGCAGGCCTCGCACTCGACCGAGAATTCGCTGCAGGAACCGCAACTCCACCTGTACTCTTCTGGAATCATTGCTTCGTATTCGACGTTCGAAACTTGACTAGTGATCTTTCGGAGGAATCGGGGAAGCTCGTCGGGGTGATCAATCTTGGATCTTGGGTGCAGCTCGGCGCAGTCCTTATGCAGAGCAAGGTTATTGCAGCGCTTGCAGACGTACGCTGGAGCATCCTCGATCGGCTCCCGGCCTGCTGCACATCTGCCTATAGCTAAGTCGCGGCCGTGGCCATCGAGCGTTGTCAATTCCTCTAGCAAGTGCCGCCCGTCGTCGCCACATATAATCGCATGAGGTTGACCCGAATGTCCGGGTTGGCCCCGGCCCGAATAAGCGTCCATTAAGGACATGGCGCGGTATCCCTTGTGGATCGTGTTGTCGGGAAGCCACTCCCGGAGGTGGAGGAGGTGGCCTTTGGGGCACGCGCACAAGTCGAGTGTGGCAGCGCTTAGGTAGAGATGGCTGAAGAAGCTGGTGGTGTCGACGATTAGCCTACTAACGTAGTCCGGGAGCCGCCCGGGGTAGTCCTGGATCAACTCGGTGGAAAAGTCGTTGCTCCATTCCTTGGGCTTGTACCACTTGTCTTGAGTCGCCCCGCACCTGTTTCGGAACCTCAACTCCCACGCGTATTCGGCCTCCGGCTTGCACTCGACGATCACCAACCTGGAGCGCCCCTTGTCACACGACGGGTCCTGGCAGCACCCGAACTCGTTGGCCAGCTCGATCACCTTGTCTAGGTGGCCGGGATCGGAAAGGGGAGAGTCGATGACAGTCGGTCGGCCTGTGCGGAGCTGGAGCCTGGCCATGCTGACGATGATGTCGAAGGCGAGGTCACAAGCCACACTCTCAGACTGCGGGAGAGATGGAGCGATGGAGTCGAGGATGGTGTCGAATCGGATGACGGAGCATCGGTAGGCCTTGGCGATGGCGTCGGCGCAGGTTGTCTTGCCGGTGTAGGCGGCACCTTTCATGGCTATAATCAGTGGGAGATTACCCACCCTCTCCGACTTTTCCAAAATCTCTTCGTACGACTCAATCTTCCTTAGATCTTTCATCGTAATTCAATTATTTCGGTGGAAATAGAACTAATCTATGGAATGGGTATTTTGGGAACTCAATGATCAGATTGATATTGAAAGCTCTCGTGGAATGATATTGGAATTGTGATTTAGGCTTAAACGCGTATGAAGATATAAATAGATTTTTTTTTATTAGCAATTTTTTTTTTGGAGATTAGCCCATCTATTAATCTTGACTAGTCTCCAATTTGAACTACAATCATTCGTGAGATGTAGTTATTGTTAGAGATGCGAATGAGACAAAAAATGTCCCACATCGGAAAGTTGAACACAATAAGTCCTAGTATATGAGTCGGTGGACTACTCCTTCTATTGTCAATTGGTTTTTAAATGGAACCTCACTCGACTTGTGTGCTAGACTACTAGCACATCACGACTCCCAGTCATCGGTCCGAGTCGGACTTTGATAGTTATATAAAAAATCTTATATAATGCGATAATAAATGATGTTATTTTCTTATTAGTCTTATATAGAAGTTGAGTGACCCAAGGTCACCCTCACGCCTGGTCGACGAATCGGAACAATTGAATTTACCTTTTAGGAATTTACATTAACTTTATTTGAATCACTCTACCTAATCACTGATTAGATCAATTTAATTCTACCTATTGGGATAAAACTTTCACAACCTTTACTGTAGTAATTAATTCTTGAAAATTGACTTCCCATAAAAAACCCAAAAAACCAAACCCTCAAACCTAACCTAACAGCCCTCCTAAACTCCAGCCGCCGTCGTTGGTTTCATCTCTCCGCGGCGGGCGCTTCCGGTGGTCACCCTGATGGGCTCCCTGGTGGGCTCATCCCACAGCCCCAGCGGCGGGTCTTGGGATGGCTTGCCCTCTCGAATCTCCGCCACCGCTCCCCTGCCCCGCCCCGACGACCCTCACCCTCAACGAGCCACTCTTCACTGGTCTGGCCTTGGCGACCCGCTCCTCCTCGACCCCTTGGCGACCCGCTCCTCCTCCTCCTCAGGCACCCCCTCCTCAACTTCGTCCCCATCGCCGCCCTCACTGGTGGGAGACCCTCTCCTCTACTGTCGGTCTCCTCCCCGCTGCTGGGCTGACGGTGCCGACTTCCACTGTGACGACCTCCGCCTCTCCCGGCCCACTCCTGCCTCTCAGGTGCCCTCTCCGTCTCTCCCACTCCTAAAACGCTCTGATTCAATCAGATTTGTAAACATGCAAACCCAAATCCCTTTCACCAAATCTGATTTTAGCCTAGATCCATAAAATTAAAAAACCCAAACTTGATTTTATAACCCCCAAAATTGAAAACCCCCAAAATCGAAAAACCCAAAATAGCCTTTTGATGGATCTCAGATCGTGTCTAGATCCATCACCACTACCATCTAATCGATGAGGTGCAACCCTCTTACAAAAATCACAAAAATACCCATGGTTGTGCAACTTCAGTTCTAAGTTTTCGAGTTCAAGGCATCCATGCAACAACATTCTGATCCGCAGTTCTAAGTTTTCGAGTTCAAGGCATCCGTGCAACAACATTCAGATCCGCAATCAACACCGCAACCTGAGGGCTCTTTCTATAGATATTTAAATTATAGTTTTATCGGTGATTGTAATATTAGATTTAAGTTAGTGTTTTTTTTTCTTTTGACGGCGACCCTCTGCATAGGGTTATCAAGCCATCTTTTGATGGCTTCAAGATCGCTTCGTCGATCTACTTCTTGCCTACTGGAAAAAAAAAAAGGTTATGCCACTGCATATATGTAATAATATGTAACTAGGTATAAAAATCTTAAACTTGTGTTGTTTCTTAGCTAATTGTTGAAATGAGTATTATAACATCTTGTTTAAAAACTCTTAAGATGAACTGTACAATATAAAAGTAATACTCCTCTGTTCGGCAAAACATGTCACTTTACTATTCATGTACGCTTTTTAGGAGATAAAAACTATATAAAATATCTAGTTTTTTAAATAATTTTCTTAACAATTTCGTATTTATTATTAATAAGTACATGTTACATTTTTTTTTAAAATGAATATTTTATATAGTTTTTATCATTATAAATTAGAAGTGTGCGTGAATGATACTCATTTCTACACAATACCATATAATATTACCCAATTAAAAATTAATAGTGGGTCTCAATTGATTTTAACTTTAAAAAAAATTACAAAAAACAATTTTGATGCAAAAAGTGAATTAAGATACTCATCTCAAGTATCATGGTTGTGGAGTACCAAATATTAAAATGAATGGGAGAGAAATGACAAAAAGTAAGTTATGGTACTCAACATGAGTATAATGGTTAAAGATGCTCTAAAAGCCCATGTATGATCGGATGGATGTAGTATACTTCTATATTAATTATTTTATTTTTTAATAAAAAAAATTATTTTTAATTGGAAAATCGATCTATCAATTACCAACTATGACAGTGTCAAATAAAATGTTACATATTGGTATTATTACTATGTTAAAGTTTTTTTTTATGACGAGGAAACCCATGTTTGGTGGTGTGGTTCATAAACGAGTCTGGCTAGTTGCACTTGGATTATACACTCCTAATTCGTTAGCGAGTTCAAATCTTCCGTAACACCGGGTGTGTTACATATACACTTAATTATTTTGGATATAAATTTATGTATTGTTTTAAAAAAAATTATATTTATACACTATACATTTATGTTAACATATTTATAAATTTTTATTATGAAAATAGATTTTTTAGAAAAACAATTTCTAAAATAATCAATCTTTTAATTATCAATAATTTGTATAATAATGATATTTCTAACCTTACTTGAAAAAGATTCCCCGTCAAATAAATAAATGACCCTATAAAAAACAATTTTAAGAAAAGTTAAAAATAATTTAATTTGGGGATTTTTTTTTAATTGAGTTGTTGGACATATGATAAACGTTTCGGCTATATACACCGCAAATCCCCACGTCCTTAAGGACGTGCAAGTAGGGTGCACCCAATTTTTTTTTTTTTAAAACCCGGACGTGCAAGCACGTCCTTAAAGGCGTGCAATAGGGCACGTCCTTAAGGACGTGCAAGCCCGTCTATTAAAGACGAAAGACGACGTGCCTCTTCGTCTTTCTTCATCGTCAGAGAGCAACAGAGAGCGACGGAGCTTGAGAGAGAGAGCGACGGAGCTTGCGAGAGAGAGAGAGCGACCCAGAGAGAGAGAGAGACCATCCGAGAGAGAGAGAGACCGAGAGAGATGGAGAGAGAAAGAGAGGGAGACCTGGAGGCGGCGGTGGCGGCCTTGGAGGCGGAGGCGGAGGCGGCGGCGGAGGCGACGGCGACGGCGATGGAGGTGGAGGCGGTGGCTCCGGTGGCTCCCGGGCTGGTGGTGCTGGCGAATTTGGCGGTGGAGGAGAGTGGTGGTGGTGGGGCGGCCGGCGGCGATGTTGGTGGTGGTGAGGCGGACGTCGGTCGATTGCCGCCGCGGAAGCGTCGGAACATTGAGGTGTCCCCGGTTCCGACTCCACCGGTATGTTATTTGAATTATTATTTTTTTGATTTATTTTTAGAGTTTGATAGTTTTTTTATAGTATATATATTAAAATGTTTAATAGAATATAGTTAGATAGAATATAGTTTGATAAAATATATATTTCAATATAATTGTAATTTATATATTAAAATGTTTTTTTTATAGTATATAGTTTGATAGAAGAGAATATAATTGTAATTTGATAGAATATAATACATAGAAATAAATACTTGAATATATTAAAATAGATTCAAATAAATATAAATAAATTTAATTAACATTAAAATATATATTTCAATATATTCAAATACTTCAAATATAATATATTTCAATATATTAAAATATATTCAAATATAGAAATATATTGAAAGATAATAAAAAACATTAAAAAAATATTAAACTACTTAAAAATTATTTAATTAACATTTCAATATATTTCAATATATTAAAATATATTTAAATAATTCAAATATAATATATTTGAATATATTAAAATATATTAAAATATAAAAATATATTGAAAGATAATAAAAAATATTAAAATACTTAAAAATTATTTAATTAACATTTGAATATATTCAAATAAATTTGAATATATTCAAATATAATATATTTGAATATATTAAAAAATATTAAAATATATTGAAAGATAATAAAAAACATTAAAAAAATATTAAAATACTTAAAAATTAGTTAATTAACATTTGAATATATTTAAATAAATGAAAATATATTAAAATACATCAAAAGACATTAAAATACATTACAATATATTAAAATATACTGAAAAGACATTAATATTCAACTGGATCATAATAACAGGCAGGGAGGCTCATGAGGGATGATGGTACCCTCCGGCCTATTAGGTTCGGCGACCGGGCAGCGGCCAGCCAGGTACCTGGGTCTACGGCACCCCCAGAGCAGACTGTCGACGATCTGCTCGCGTCTGCAGAGCGATTACAGCCGTCGATGGGGACGCCACCGGCCGACGAGACCGACACCTTCTGGTCGGGTATGCCACCTTGGGAGTCGTCCGGTGATGCGACGATGGGGTTGCAGCCTTCCTTAGAGCCCCCGAAGGTTTTGAGTAGCTGCATCACAGAGGTGGTCGGTGGGCTACGGGCCGACATGGGTAGACCGCCTATTCGGGTTCCACCGACCATCCAGGAGGCTTGTACATCCGGCACTTGGAGGATCACCGATCGGCGAGACTGCTTTCCCGGAACTCAAGACGTTACTATGCAATCACTTGGAGGATCACGCCGATCTGTACGCCGGTTGTTATACGGGAGAGTACCCATTCCAGCAGTTCGTCGACTACCAGAGATGTGCCGGAGCCACACATGGTGATAGGAGACGGTGGATAGAGCTTCCCATCATGGGTTTAGTATTTGCGACGGTATATCAGATTCCTCTCGTCGTCCTAGCTTGGCATCATCCGTTCACATGTCTCCCCATGATCTCGCCGGCATCTGCTAACAACCCTCCCCAATCAGCAACTCTTGGTGTAGCCTGCATCGGAAACCAAGACCATTTTGCCGCGGTACGACTTCAAACGTCCTTAAGGACGTTTGAAGTCGTACCGCGGACGTGCTTGCACGTTGTTAAGTACTGCTAACAACCCTCCCCAATCAGCAACTCTTGGTGCAAGTATTGCACGTCCTTAAGGACGTGCTTGCACGTTGTTAAGGACGTGCAAGACTGAAATAGTGGACGTGCACAGTCCCAGACTTGCACGTCCTTAAGAACGTGCAAGCACGTCCTTAAGGACGTGCAAATCCTTAATCCGGATTTGCGGTGTATATAGTGGCACACATGATAAAAAAACCAGTTCATATAAACATGTGCGCAACTAGCCAGTGATGGTGATTTCTAAAATCCTCAAGATGCTTTGTACTTTGTACATATGTGATCAGAACTGTTCGCTAGCCACTCCTATGGATGTAATATAGTATATATGTGATTCGAACTGTCTTGAAGCGGCTTATTTGTCTTGAAGTGATTCGAACTGTCCGCTACATGTGACTATGTGAGTAACAACAAATCCACACTGGCAAGTGGCAACTAGAAATAATGTCATTAATTGGGTGAGAGGTTCGATTCCCAGGAGGAGCATTATTTATTTTTCTTGTGGAGTGAGTCTTCTGGAGCCAAATGGTATAAAGGGGGTGGTTGGACCATTGCTGAGGCACATCCCGCGGTTTACCTCCCCAAGTCGATGAGGGGCCGGAGACTAGGGGTCTAGGACTAGTCTAAGTGTAAATTTGGGATACCTGAATATAAAAAAATAATAAAATAAAATATAATTGGCAAAGACAAGAAACCTTTTAGAGTGTTTGTCAAAATAGTAGCGGTTGAAGTAGCTAAAGATGATGCTCCAGACAAGTCTGGCTAGTTGCACACGGATTATTCACTCCTAATCCGCTAGCGAGTTAATATTCCGTACCACCAGATTTGTTACACTTAATTATTTTGGGTATAAATTTATATTTTTTTTAAAAAATATATTTATACACTATATATACATTATTTATATTAACACTAGGAAGGCAGACCCGTGCTACGCCCGGGACATATGATTAGTTCCAAACATTTTATTTCAAACATTATAGTGGATTTAGGCTTGGTAAATAAAGAAAAAAAATAATATGTTATACGAATTTTTAAAAGAATAGAATATTAGCACATAGTGTAGTTTTTACAAACAACAATTAAATTTAAATATTATTATTCAAACATAAAAATAAAACAATATCTATTACTACATATATAGCAAAAAAAAAATTAATCTAGACCCATGAGTGAAGAGATAAAATTTCAGAGAAATTTAAAGATGAAAAAAATTTCATGTATTTGATAATGTTATAATTTTTTATAACATGAAAAGAATCCATAAAAAAATATTTTATACTAACCAAATCAAATTATACACACTTTTTTCATTAGGTTTTTTGCATATGATAACCAACTAAAAATTTCGATTGTAAACTTTTTTAAACTTGCAAATTAAATAAATGGAATATAAATTAGAATCTATAATACATTATATAACTTATAAATTATCATACAAATAGAATGTAAATTGTCATGTATGAAATTTTGGTTCGATGTTTCTTTATCACTCACCAAATTGAATGAGCCCTCGATCAGTCGAAGGAAGAGTGTAGATGAATTTGAGTTAGCGATCTCTACCATTAGATTCAATTTGGGACTCAACCAATAGAAACTGATGAGTCTAAAAAGGGACCTCGCGCCCCAAACTCCCATCTTCAACGCAATATCCAACAGAACTTGAACCAAAGCATCAACAAAATTCTTCACCCTCCTCTGATAATTCACTCTTTTGTCAACCAAACAGCTAGATTACAAAAGGTCATACCTTGAAAGCCTTGACAGAGAGAAAGATCAATTGCAGAAGAAACAAAGGTGATAATAAGGTGGTTCATGCAAAGATCAATGTACGAAGAACACCGAATAAAATTTTACGTTAGTCTTTTTAATGTGTGAATTTAGGTCATTTAATTAATGCAATGAAAGGTAGGCGTTTCTTTCCTCTCCAAATGGTTTTCAAAGGTGGGTGATGAATTATGAACTCTTAAGTGCCCAAATAACCGTCAAGAATTTAAGAATAATTAAGATCACCAATAAAACATTACCATAAAATTTCTGTTATTTATCGGTCTTGTATTTATAGACATGAATGAAGTAGAAGTTGTCATAGATTACACAAATACCAGAACATACACAGTGGGAGGTAAATTTCCTTTCCTCATAATACAATCGAAGGAATATAGAATCAAAGTCATGCAAGGAATCGGAATGCGACTTAATTGCAATATGGCAATGGCATCAAACGTACTATAGGTTCAATTTATCATAGCTCATTGTGTATCCGAGTCAGTCCTCATTCACGACAAGCAGAGTGGTTTACAAAATCAATCTTGTTCAGTCTCAGGCAGCATAAGACGTTCTCTGGCAGCTCCTCCTCCTTCTGAACATAGCTTGTGAACAACAGAACAAGTGATTTCTAAGAATACAACACAATGTTTATAAGAGGGGACTGGTGAATGTTTTATACCTGGATGGTTACTTAAACTTAAACCCATGTCAAGAACCCCGTTCTCCAAGCATTCCCTGAGTGACTCCAACCCTCTCCTAGCTACATAGCTGAATCGGTGAATGTCTATATCGATTTCAAAGTAGTTAGAACCTTGCAGCCAAGCACGGACCCAGGGGTGGGCTGGGCTTTGCTGCAGCCCACCCCAAAAATTTAGAAGTTATATTAGCAGTAGTAGGATGTATCACAAAATAGATGTAGTTCAGTTGGTTTTTCTGAGACTCCAATATGTGAATATTGTGACCATACAGGGTTCGATTCCCCATCTCTCCAAGTTTTTATTTCCCCATGCCTCATTAATGGTTAACGCTGCAATCCGTCAAGCGCTAGTCCCTACCCAAGTTTATTACAATATTTTTGTGTTTTGTTTTTGCAATTGATTAAGAAGGAAATAAGTTTGTTAAATTCTTATATTAATGAAACTAGTTTAGTGTCCTATAAAATAATTTTATACAAATTAACAACATGTCCATATATAGATTTTTTTTTTCTCTTCAATTTTTTTATCTAGGTGTTTATATATGTGATATTAATAACTCTTAAAAAAAATTCATTGTATATTTTATTTATCTCTTTATTAGTTTTTTTTCTAGGTGTGTATATATGTGGTATACATGTGATATTAATAACTCTTTAAAATTTGTTCACTGTATAAGACGATTTTAGCCTACCCTGATTTTCATTTCTGATTCCGTGCCTGCTTGCAGCTATGAACTATGTCAAGACAAGAAGCAAGAAATGGATGAAAAGGATAATGCGATTGAAAGGGGAAGGCGTTTTCGGACATGATAGAACTCATGATGTGGCCACGACATAACTGGCTTGTCTTTGTAAGCATTATAAGCTTCTTTTCAGTAGAGCTAAGCTGGAGCTCTTCTGGGTTGTTCAACGCAGATATGATCTTTAGCCTTTCCCTATAAGCTTCCTTCTTAGACCCCTTGGATTCCATCGCATCATCAATTAGTTTCTGCATCGAGAAGGATCACAAAACATTTGCGAAAAATCATTGAAACATCATCAAACAGTCATTAGGAGATCTAGAACTTGTCAATCCTGCATTCAAGAGGAAATACCTTGACACTTTCTTGAAACTGAGAAGGAATGACACTGTTGAATTCCTCGTTCAACTTGAAATAGATTACAAAGACACAGCAAGTCAGCAACTTCAATAGCTCAAATCCGGCACCACTTTGGCGATCTCTGGCGGTGCCGACATATCATGCGGCGGACGAGGCAATGGTTGTGGGATCCCTACACCTTGGTGCACATATGGGAGGCGTTAAGTGGCTCCGGTAGCGGTGGATGAAGATAGGCGAGGTGGCTCCGACGAATCGAATTTGAAATTGGGCGTATTCTATTTTGCATGCTTTTCTCAAAAAAAAAAAATTGAATGGGATCGTAGATTAAAGGTTTTAGAACACGATGAATCAGATACAGAGCTTGGAGATTGACCTTCAATGGTGGACGGAGCTTCCGAAGGTCGAAAGGGTTTTTATTGTCGATCTTAAAATGAGAACGAAATATGAAATTGATTGTACCTATCTCTTCCTCTTCTTCTGGTGATCAACGTGGTGTATTCAATTGCAAGAAATGGTTGAAAAATCATCCCAAATGACATCAAATTCGATTTAGGGCAAAACGAACTTGGACGAAAAACGAGGTTGAATTCGTTGATGATATCACAAGTTAAACACGTTTTTGACATGGGGATGTTGAATCAAAGTTAATGAAGACATTTTGGAGGTGAAACGTCGCGAAATTAAAAACCACCATTGAAGGGTTTGAACGTACGGGAAGGAGGAGGGAGAAGGAAGGAGCGGTTCACCTAAACCGTTTCTCCATTTTATTTTATTTTTCTTGGTTTGGTCCGGTTCAATCGGTTTAATAAACCAAATGCTTGATTTTATATCTATTTACATCCCTATTTATTTAATTTGATTTTGATTTTGATTATTTTTAAAAAAAATTATAATTAATTGGACACATTTATGGAGATAGTAACACTCCTTTGGAAGATGAAAAGAGAAGGCTTTATTATGTTTTTGAATTAAAGACAATCCTTCTAATGAACAAAATAAAGTGAAATTAATAAATAAACATAAATTTTATATAATTGGTTTAATGATCAAATTGAATTGACAATTTATTAAATTGATAAAAAAAACGGACATTATATATTACATATATAAATTTAATAATAATAAAAAAAGATGTAGCTATGAAGAAGTGGAAAATTAAAATAAAAAATGTGGCTATCAAGGTTCGAACCTTCAACCAAGAGGTAATCCCCAACAACTATAACCATTGAGCTAAAGAAAGCAAGTTCATTAAAATTGAATAAAAAAAAATAGTGTAAATTTTCATGTGTTTAATAGTAGCAATAAATGGCTCTTGAACACAACTTTTTATGTATTATATATTATATATATAGAGAGAGAATGGGTAACTTGTGCACATCTCTTAAGGTGTACTTTGTGCACAAGTGTGGACCATTGATCCGATTATGATGGATGGATGAGATTAAAAGAAGTTTTTTTTATTATGCAAGGTAAAACCCATCAGCTATACTCGCTTGGGCTTGACACGTGTGTGTTTTGATGGAAAGTGAGTTGATTTGGTGGTGGGACCCGCTTTATAATATTAAAAAAACTAAAGAGATTGATTCCACTCAACAATAAAAAAAAACAAAGAAAATTGCACCCACTTGGATCAAATCATATCCATTCCGTTTTCCCCCCTTTGAATTCACAGTATAGTTTATGCATATTAATTTAGGTCAAAATAAATATTTAGATTTATTCACAATTACTCCATATAAATGGGTTATGATGTATATTATATTAACCCATAAAAGCGTAAAAAAAAACCTTTTCTTATGCAGCCAAACGACATTAATTGTAATTAATCTTTGTGCAAAAATTCATTTTTTTTTATTCGGTTGAATCGATCGATTTATCGCACACATTGAACAATAATTGAGAGATTATTTTTTATTCGGTTGAATCGATCGATTTATCGCGCATATTGAACAATAATTGAGAGATTATTCAGTAGAATTATTATTTTTTTATTCGGTTGAATCGATCAATTTATCGTGCTCATTGAACAATAATTGAGAGATTATTCAGTGAAATTGTTATTTTTACGAGGTACACGGAAGCGATGAATAATTGCACAACCGTGAATCAATTGTTTTTTTTATTCAGTGAAATTGTTTTTTTTATTCAGTGAAATTGTTACTTTTGTAATTATTCGGTTGAATCAATTGATTTATCGAGCACAGTGAACGATAATTGGTAAATTATTCAATGAAATTCTTATTTTTACAAGGTACCCAGAAGCGATGAATAATTGCATAACCATTGTAATTATGCGGTTGAATCGGTCGATTAACGCGTACATTGACTGATAATTGAGAGATTATTCAGTGAAATTATTATTTTTACGAAGTACACAATTATTTCAAACTACAAAATACACATTCCATTGAATAATTATACATAATTCAAAAACAATATCAACAATCTCATATCTCAATTTCAAAATAAACACATTACATTGAATAATTAGCAAAAATTCAACAAAGTATTCAAAATTTCCGAAACAACAAATTCCAATTTCAACATACCTTTATTCACTTGAATCGAGTGTTGAACTAGAACCGTAGAACAGGAGAAGGAGCAGTAGCAAGCGAGGACTAAAGGGGCCGACCTGGTCGACGTGCGAGTCGGCGCGACTAAGCGAGGGCGGCTCCGGGAGGCAGAGAGAGGGTCGGCGCGATCTGGATGACGGTGGTCTGGACCTTGTGCCTCGACTTATTGCCCGGAGATCCAGATCCTGTCACCGATGTGCTCAGATCGGAATCGCAGAAGGAGGCACTGACCACCACCGGTGTTGAAGCACCACTCGGAATCGTACACCGGAGAAGAGGACTCCTTGCTGTGCGCCTCCGCTTCGACGACGCTGCTCTTGTGCAACCCTTACCGCCGCAATCGCCGTCGGTTGAGCCGGAATCCTCGTCGCTGCTACGATGATGGTGGTATGGGGTGATTTCCGATGGTGATGAAAGGAGATTTTCGACGCTTCCAAAGCACCAATTTGACAAACCGTGAGGAAGAAGAACAAAATTTATGCTTTTAGGGTTTTAATGGGCTTTGTTCTCACACGCGCCTGAAGATTGAGTTTTTCCTCTTTTTTATTTAAATCACCCGTATACATGACGGAATGTAGGCCCTTAAGCAAAAGGGAACCACTCCCTATATATATATATTATATTATTATTATAGATATAGATATAGATATTTATAAATTTTTAGAAAAAAATTTCTAAAATAATTAAAATCTGCTAATTATCAACAGTTCATACGTCTAAGCGCATCCTGCGCACCCAAGCCAAGCACACAAGACCAACATGGTTCCGTTCTAAAACCAACTAACAATAGCAGGAGTGATCCGCTAACTTATATGCAAGGTTCGGATTCTCATATTTTTTAATGTGGGACAAATATTCCAAGACATCACATCGGATTCTCATATTTTTCAATTTGGGACAAATGTTTCAAGACATCACAAACACATGCGCAACTAGCCAGTGATTGGGATTTTCCTATATCCTCATGTTGTAGAAAATAGATGCTTCGTACTTAATTTGGACATATGTGATCAGAACGGTCCGCTAGCCACCCCTATTATGGATGTAATACATATGTACGTGATTCGAACTGTCCGATCCGCTACATGTGAGTAAACAGCAAATCAACACGTACTGGCAAGTGGCAACTAGCTAGCAGGGCTCGTTAATTCTGAGCTGTAGGGTTAATTGAGTCAGAACCCCATGGCCAGGGCGGATCCAAGGGGCCATGTGGGGGGACGTGTCCCTACCATAATCCGACGAATTTTCTATATATGTTCTCTTCGCCGATAATTTTGATATATAATATACCTTAATTACTTTCATCTTATTTTAATAACATACAATATTGCTTTTATATTTTTTATTTAGATACATTCACATACTATAATTTATCTCGAGAGCTTTGAAACGAGATCGAGGTTATATTACTCATTTCGATAATTAGGTAAGAATTTACGAAAGTTTAATTAAGGAAATATGCCAGATTGTCTGCTTTGCAAGATAGTAGTGATGTTTCTAAAAAGATGGCCGAGGTAGGAATTCACAAACTTTTGACTTGTTATATCGTCCCATCGATCGAGTCTATTTTATTGTTAACAGTTGCAACAACTACAATGGAAAGAGTTTTCTCTACTATGGGTATTATCAAGCTATATTTGGGCAATAAGATAGGAGATGACTTTCTCTTTAAGAGTTTGGTTTGCTATATGTCAAAAAAGATGTTTTCAATGTTGAGAGAATGTGATGAGACAAAGAGTCCCACACTGATAATATGAACAAACAAGTCTAGTAAGCTAGCTAGTGAGTTATTCACAAGTAGAAATGTAGTCATCAACGGCGTTGGAAAAACGCCATGGAAGACATTCTATGGCGTTTTTAAACGCCATCCCCTAACGCTGTCTATACGGATGTCATGCTTTCTAATATTATTTAACGACGTTTTTAAAAACGCCATAAAAAATATATTCTATGGTGTTTATCAAACGCCATGTATAAGGATTAGTAAGCCAAAAAACACTTGTTTAATGGCGATTATAAAACGCCAGGAATACAAATATTTTTAATGGCGTTTTATAAACGCCATGGATAAGAGAAAATTTGCGCCAAAGGCGCAAATTTTCTCCCCAACTTAGCTATTGTCCCCCAACTCCGTCATATTGGGGTTTTGTCCACGTAAATTTTTTTAGACAAAATTGCCCCCCGTATATAAGGGTTTTTGCTGGAAACCGCCTTTCTCTCTCCTCACTCTGTTTGTCTCTTGGCTTCTCTCGGACGATTCGCTCTCTTTTCTCCATCCTCTCCCAAGCGACTTTTGCGGTTGAAACCGACGATTCTTCTTCGATTCTGCTCCAATGTCAGAGAACAAAGTCGCCGGCGACCTCGAAGGACCTGCTGTTGGTGCAATCGAGCATAAACATTCAAGCGATCCTTCAAATGGCGGTGTGTTATCTTTGTTTTTAATTTTGTACTTGTTTTGAAGTTGAAACTGACATTTCTTATCAATTTTTGTCGATTTTTAGAGAACAAGGACTCCGATGAGAGGGAAGGAGTTGATGTTGCCGCGGTTGACAGCAAAACTAGAAGTGATTCCGCACATGACGGTTTGTATTATGTGCTTATGTCATTTATGCATGTTTGTCGTTCCCCCCCCCCCCCCCCTTATTACTATGTTTGATGTCGAATGTATCTGATTTGCAGTGAAGAAAAGCTCATCTGAGAAGGTTCCTTCAGTTGAAGGTAGCCGTTCATCCAATTCTTCAAGCAGAGGTGTGTCGTTTTTGTTCTAAAGTTTTGTATTTATGCTTTTCCAGGCCTTTGTTGTGTTTTGGTATGAAATGTATACATGCATGTGGTACTTTGTCTTTGATTTTAGCATAAATGCATATTTCAGCATAATATGTAAAAGATCTATTTCAGCAGTTGTCTCTATTCATGCTGAAACGGTTGTTGTGTATTCTTTGTCTGTGTTTTTTAGATGTTAATGCCTCTGCAAGTGATCTTGAAGAATATAAATGTCAATTCGATGTGAGTATATTTTTTTTCCATACCTTATCCCCCTTTGTGTGTGTTTTTATGTTTATTCATGTGTATGAATGTGTGTTTTTAACAGACATTGCAGTATTGCATTCCTGTGAAGGATAGATTTTGTGCAAAATCCAATGTTTACTGCGCCCCAGATGTCTGTGCTGTTATAGAGAAACATCTGTCCAAATCTGATTTTGAGTTGCTGAGGAGAAGCTGCTTTGGATGGGTCTTTGTTCAAAGAGATAAGATGAAACTTAATTTTCAGTTGATTCATCAAATGATGCTACGTTTGATTAAGAGTGATAATCTGCATGAATTGTGGTTCAAGGTTGATGGTCTAGTTGCTCGTTTCTCTCTGGTAGAGTTTCATGCAATTACAGGGCTTCCTGTCATTGATACTAAAGTTAAACCGCCTGCAAAATTTGAATGGTCTTATTTTCTTGGGGAGAAGCAGTCAAAGTGTACCTATGATGAGTTGTTGGAGGCATTTAAAACATGTAGAAAATCGTCTACAAAGAAGCTTCAGATGGCAAAGCTGTTGATTATCGAGAAGATGTTATTGTTCAAGCGGTCTAAAAGTGTTAAGAAAGATCATGCTGCTCTTGTATGCAATCCAGCGAAATGTGAACTGTATCCATGGGGGAGGTTGTCTTATTCTTTGGTTGTGAAGTATTTAAAGAAGGTCCTGGATTGCGATCGATCTGATCCGAGACCATCATATGAATTGTTTGGATATATTTATGCTTTTCAGGTAATTTAAGTCCATGCATATATGTTTCAACATCTGTTTGTTTCAGCATTTATGTTTCAGCAATATTTGTGTTTCAGCAATTGTATGTTTCAGCATCTGCTTGTTTGGTTATATTTGTAGGCTTGGGTAATGGAGGCTTTCCTGGTGATTTCTGATAAGTTCCTTTGCGATTTCAAAGTTCGTGTGGGTGATCCATATTCTCTTCGGTGGGAGTGTAAGTTACGACATACTTACATTGAAGCGCAAGAGTTGTTTGATGGCGATGTGGTATTATTCTTGTCTCAGATCTATCTTCATACAATCTTCTTTTTTTATTAATTTCATTTTTATAATTTCAGTTGTCTTATTTTGTGTTAATATTATTGGTTGTTTAGGCACCCATGTTCCCAACCTTTGGGGAGTTTGCAAGGTCCCCAGGAATGGTATTTGAAGATGAAGTTGCTCACCCCATTCTTGATCACATGACTGAACCTGTATTTTCCCAACCTGAGGAAGATAAGCTGTATGATTGTTGGAGACTTAGGACAAGAGCATACTGGAGACGGTTCAATTGCTATGCAGATGGTGATTTATCATTGGATATACCTTCTGCTGAAACCCAAGGTGAAGAACAACAAGAAGTGAATGAAGAGTCAGATGGCAAGGAAAGTGGAGGTGCAGCAGGTTCGAAGAAGTGAAAGATTGTGAGTAAAGCGCCGCCATTGGTGAAGAAACAGAAGATTGAAACAAGCAAACCTACGCCAACGCGGAGAGGTCGGTCTGCTGGTTTAGTTTCAACAAAACAAGTTGATGAAATTGGTTCTATTAGAAAAAAGAAGACAAGGGGTCAGAAGATGTCAGCTGCAAAGAAACCACCAGCTGTTGAAGATGCAATTGCGAAACCTAGGTTTGTATTTCGTAAGAGAGGTAAATCTGTTTCTGAAGATTCCAGTGATTTGTGATGAATTCCGGCGGGTCATATGACGTGGGGGTCCACACGCCTGAGCGTATATGCGCACCCAAACCGAGCACACAAGACCAACGGGATTCCATCCTAAAACCAATTGGCAATAGGAGGAGTGGCCCACTGACTTATATGCAAGGCTTGGGTTATCGTGTTTTTCGATGTGGGACAATCCCAAGACATCACAACAATTTTTTTATGCCAATTGAAGTTGCATGTCCATCCTTTCATCGAGTTGCTGAAACTGCATTGAGGCCGGCCATCGAAGCTGCACCTGCAAAGGAATCTTTATTATTTAAGGGTGGGAACGATGATGCTAATGACAGAGTAGCAGAGGGCCCCCAAGGGGGTGTGGCTCAAGGAGGGGACGATGCAATGAATGTTGAAACCGATGACTACATAAACAATCAAGGCACCGAGAACGTTGCCAGAGATGATCACTTGGAAGGAGCGGGGAAGAATGTGGATGGCGCTCAGACTGATGATTTCAGCAAACAAGGGGGACATCCTAGCTGGTTGAAAGAAATACAGATGAGGTTAGATAAGCTTGAAGAGTTGCCTCAAAGAGTCTCTGATTTAGCTGTGAGGGTGGAGATGCTTGAGGAACGTTTGTCATGATGTTTAAAGTTGGTGAATGTTGTTGATAATCTGCTGAAGAAGGTAGATTCCTTAGAAAATAAGTTAACAATGCAAGAGTCAATGCAGTTTAAGACCCAGTCATCCAATGCTGCAACTTGTGATCCAGCAATTTCAAAGGCTGTGAAGGAGGTGTTGGATGAAATTCGGGAAGAGGTACCTACTGAGATTCTAGGTCAACCAATTGGTACCATTGTTTCAGCATCTGTTAATGAGATCATTCCTGTTACCCTTGTTGAAGGGCAGAGGTCATTAGACTCATCTTCAGGGCATGTATATGCGGTTGACTTAGGGCGCGACTCTGATTTCGAGTTGAAGGGTGGGGATATGTGCTTAGATGATGGAGGTTCTGTTGGGGTGAGGAAGGTGGTTGGTGGTCCTGAAGTCAAGGCAGCTGGAATTGAAGTTGTTGAAACAAAGGTTGCTGAAAGTATGGTTGCTGAAACGAAGATTGCTGAAAATGAAGTTGCTGAAACCAACGTTAATGCTGAAGCAGCATCACCTCATGGACAACTAGACAAAGATGCTGAAATGGGTGATGCTGAAGCAACAAAAGATGCTGCAAGCAAAGATGCTGCTGGTGACTTAATGACCCCACCCCCTGGAAAAACAATACATTTAAGTGATGGTGAAAGTGACGATGAAGACTTGGTGAAGAAGCCATGCATTCAGTGGGATACAATTTCCAAAGACCCTAAATGTGTTGAAGAAATTGAAAATTTCAGGCGTTCAAAGCGTCTTCCAAAAGCAAGTAGTTTTCTGGTGAGCCCGTTTGTTGCTGAAAAGTTAAGGATCCCAAAGCATGTTGAAAAAAAATCATTGCTCAGCAAGGTTGACCATGACTTCATGTATCAATGTGTAAAAAGCTCAAGGTATGTCCATCTTAAAGTTCCATGTGTGTTTTTGAGTGCTCTAGCAATATATATATATTTCGAGTGCTCTGACCCGATTTTAAAATCTTGTAATAATATGCGTAGGGATTTTTCAGTACTTTTAATGGGATCCAGAAAAGAGAAGTCATTTTTTAAGAGCATTGTTAAGAAGGATGGTTGGCTTGACATAGATGTAAGTATGCTGAAACTGTTTTTCTTTACAGCATCCTTTTTCGGGTAAATGTAACTATGTATGTATTTTTGTTTATATGAATTTCAGCACCTTACACTGTTTACTGTTTCAGCACCTTGAAGCTGGACTGGTTCACATGAGGAAGAGAGTCAGTGAAGATCCTAGCAGTTTTGAAGGCATTGTCGTGATGGATCCTATTTTTCATCAAAAATATCTTCCAGAATGCACGTCATCTTACGAAGAAACAACACCTGTTGAAGATTTCACTGCTAGCTACTTCCTGGGCTTATATCCTAGTGATTATCCCAAGAGTTGGGAGTCTGCAAAACTGGTCTACACCCCTTTCAACATAGACAATAAGCACTGGATTGCATTGGAGATAAATCTTGTTGAAAAGGTTATAAATGCATATGACTTCAACCACTACATTGTGTCTGCTGAAAAGCTTGTTGATTATCTGCGCGCGATGGCTGAGTGGTTGCCAATTCACTTGGATAAGGCTGGTGTGATCCCAAATTTTCAACCGTTTACATTCCACATTAACAAGGTCCCCGATCTAGTGCACGATACAACGGGGTATGGAAACCTACATTTACAATGTCTTTAAAGCCTTATAGAAGCATTATGTTGTTGTGCTTGTTATCAATATGTTTTGTTTCATTTTTTGCAGCGCATCTTGTGGGGTCTTTGTACTGAAAGCAATCGAGGCGCTGGTGTTCGGGGGAGATGTCAGGAAGTTTACCAATGAAAGAATCTTTCGATACCGAGAACTTGTGGTCTCAGACTTGATTCAAGAGAAATGGAGCTTTAAATTCTAGTTAATAGCATCTTGTGTGTAACACCGTCTATCAGATTTAGGGATTTCAAGACATTCTAACGTAGCTGTGGTTTAGATGTATTTCCGTGGGATATTCTGGACAACTGTTGGTATTTTGTATCATTTTGGATGCGTTTTCAATGGCACTCTTTGAAGCCATTGGAATTGACATTTTATCTAATGTTTTAATGTAAATTATGTGTGCATTTCTGGTTCAGCATTGTTTTCTGCTAGTTTGTTTCAGCAAATGTTCCAGCAAGGATTTTAGCAAACAATTCACCATATCTGTGTTGCTGAAACAGTGTATAAGTCAACCAAAAATCAGAAATATAATCTTTAAAGAGGGTACTTATTGTGTGCATTTCTGGTTCAGCATTGTTTTCTGCTAGTTTGTTTCAGCAAATGTTCCAGCAAGGATTTCAGCAAATAATTCACCATATCTGTGTTGCTGAAACAGTGTATAAGTCAACCAAAAATCAGAAGTATAATCTTTAAAGAGGGTACTTATTGCGTCTGTCAAGGTGCCATAGTTGTTCAAGTTATATTTTCAGCATTTTCCGCCAAGACATTTGTTTTCAGCACATTTTTCATGCTGAAACAGAGATGATTGCCTAGAACAAAGCTTAAGCATAGCAATAAATGGTAAACATAATGAACTAAAAACAATATGATATAGAAAAGCAATGACACAGAGTACAACTGATTAAAAAAAACACAAAGCATCTCGTAAAATTCATATCAAATTGCTGAAACGGTGTAAAATTGAACTAAAAATTAAAATCAGCACATTTTTCTGTAGCCGGCTTCATTGGTGTTGAGCTTTTGAACTCTGCCCGTGCTCCCTTTGAAGCCATTCCTTACTGTATTTTGCTCTTCTCACAAACTCTCCCTTGGAAAGTAACCTTTTCTGAGGAGGTCGACCACATCTTTTCCTTACATTGGGGGGGTAACACTTAATCTGTTTAATATATTCAGGGAGGTTTATTTCATCATCAGGGAGGACTGGATATATGGTTTCAGCATGTGCTAAAATCCAAGCTTCATTTGTGTAGAAACCAGCAACAAAATCTGCAACATCAAGCCTTTTAGACACTATCGCTGACAGAGCATGTATGCATGGGCTTTTTTGAATGTCAAACACCCTACAGGTGCATTGTTTTGCTGAAAGATCAACAACAGTCCGCGTACCTTCTCCAGTAACCTCAAATACAGACTCACTCAAGTGCTTTACAGTGTATGCATCGACATCCTTTTGCAATTCCTGGATCATTTTCATTATTGCAGGGGCGACTCTCTGTGTATTCAGTGCTGCAGACTTCCTTCTATCTTGAGACCACTCTGTGAACTTATCTCTCAAAAACTCCAACAGTGCAACAATGGGCAAATTTTTTTTACCACTCAAAACTGAGTTTAAGCTTTCAGCGTTGTTGGATGTCATCATGTTATACCGATTACCCTTTGCATGCGCTCTTGCCCACCTCTCCAGCCCCGCGGATATCAAATATTTTGCTAGGCTTGGGCATTCTTCTTTTATACGGTCAAATTGGTGTGCAAAATCACCAACAGTGTAGGTTTCAGCAGCCTGTTGGAACATGTCGGCAAGATGCCTTTTCTTGAAAGTTGATTGGATGTTCTGCTTCAAATGCCACATGCATACGCAATGGGTAGCATTAGGGTATATCTTTTTGATGGCCTTAGAAATGCTGGAATGCCTATCAGAAACAAACACCAAATCATCTGTAGGTTGTATAACTTTAATGAGTTGCTGGAAAAACCACTCCCAAGATGCATTATTTTCTGTGTCAACAATCCCAATAGCAAGTGGGTATAATTTCATATTTGCATCTTGTGTAACTGCTCCAAGCAATGTACCCTTATATTCCCCTGTTAAGAATGTGCCATCTACTACAACAACCTGCAAATAAGACGGGAACAATTTAAATACTGAAATCACCATAATTTTGCTAAATTATAAATTATTATGTACATATACATACCTTTTTTAAGATGGGAAATGCTCTAATGGATTGTCCATAAGACAGGAATAAGTATTCAAACCTTTTATCACTGTCTGTTTTAATGAGAGCTACTGTTCCTGGATTTTTCTCCATAAGAATGTGACAATATGACGGCAAGGCAGAAAAATTTGATTCCGGCGACCCTTTTTCCCTCACTTGAGCTATTCGTGCTGACTTCCATGCCTTCCAATAAGTAATTGAGATCTTGTGGTCTGTTCTCATCTTATCAATAATTTGTTTTGGGGTGTATCCACTATTGAAAACACAGAAATCAGTAACAATAAATATAGTGCTGAAATGAAAGCTGAAACTAAAATGCTGAAAACTAACTGCTGAAACAGTATACACCTTGACTGTATGAGGCCTGCAATAACATTGGATGGCGCATGCCTGGAGTGTCTTGTTCTTGTATCCCATGTGCATGTGTGTATATCTCTATACAATATCACCTCATGACAAATAGCTGAAATTCTCTTTGTATGCAATCTCCAACCACAATTTCTGTCTATGCATGCTGCTCTATAATATTTTGGTGTTGATTTTTTAACCTCAAATCCAAATATGTCTGTCATAGACATAATGTATAGAGCATCCTTTACTGCTTGTCTATATTCAAATGTTTTCCAACATACATAACCCTTGGGCATTGAGTGACACGGGTGACAATACTGTCCGTGGTATAGCTTCCAGCACCCCTTTCATCAACTGTGTTCCCTTTTCTATTCATCATTTCATAGCGCTCATTCCAATACTCATCATTGGAGTTATCTGAAAATGATTCACTGTTTTCAGCATTAGAGGAATATGAAAATCTGTCAGCATCCATATCGTCTTGTGGCACATCCTGATTCTCATAAAAAATAGAGACATTTTCTATTATATCTAAATTGGTGCTATATCTCTCATCAGTTTCAGGAAGCTCAACAGTTTCAGCAGTAAATTAAAACTCATGGCCAACAATATCCAATGGCAAGGTGTTTGTGACACACAACTCTACAGAAAAATTCACTCCATCCAGCTTACTCAACAACAAGAATTCTTTTAAATCAGCATCAGAATCTACCTTAAGTGGCGCTCTCAATCTCTTGAAGGGGTGCAAATGGCTGAATTCCAATTCAACTGATTCATCAACATTGAATCTGCTGCAAACCTTGTCCCTCAAGGTTAATAAAGTGATTGTATCCTCTAGCACAAAAGCCTTTGAAGTAGTGTTTCCATCGAATAGTAATCCTGTTTCAGCAACTCTCCACTTGCCCCCATACACAACAGTTACAATGTTTGATGACATTTTCTACCCCTGCAATTGATTGTTTGACAGTATTAAAGTACTTGAAATATAATTGGAATGCATTTCCGCAGAAACACTAAAAAACAGAGCTGTTGGAAGCAACTAAAAAACAGACAACTGCAATCCACATGAGATCAATATTCCACAGTTTCAGCAATCGAAAACGATAGTTTCATTCCACATGCTAATGTTATATAGAAAATCGAAACATATACTCGCAAAAACACTTTTAGTTGCAATTAAAAAAAACAATTCTGTTAGTTTCAGCAGATCTCGTATAAACTTTGCGCGCTCACAACAGATCACAGCAGAAAGTGTTGAACTATAATAAATTGATAGAAAGTATTGATCTATAAGAAATCACAACTGAGACAATATAAACGATCATAACAGATCTGTTGGAACGTTACTTGTAGCAGAAAAATCAAAAATCCGTGTTTCAGCAAACCGAAAATCTGTTAGTTTCGATCACATCAGACCAGATCTGTAATCAATTAATAGCATAATCAAAATCTCGAAGAACATTGCTGAAGAATAGTCCAAAATTACAGGAAAAAACGAGCGACAACGCTTACCTTCTGCCGTGATCGCTTAATTTGTCGATATGCTTACGTAGTAGAAGTAATTCAGCAATTTACAGCAGCAATTCAACGTTACTTTGTCGATCGATGAATTTACAGCAGCAATTCAACGTTACTTTGCCGATCGATGAATTTACAGCAGCAAGGATGAAGAGGAGAATGCGTGCGCGGCAAGGTTTTCTGTGTGTTTCGGTTTCAGCATGATGAAAAATTTGGTGGACAAATCCCAAATATGGAGAGGGGGGATACTGATTCCTAATATAGGCTAATTTGGTGGCCTGTATGGAAATTGCCCCCATGGATAATGATTAGTAATCCGAAAAAAAAACATATTCAATGGCATTTTAGAAACGCCATGAATGAGGATATATTTTATGGCGTTTATAAAACGCCATTGAATATGTTTTGTAATCCAAGAAAAAACCTATTTAATGGCATCTTAGAAACACCATTAATCAGTATATACTTAATGGCGTTTAGAAAACGCCATTAAAAAGGTTAGTAATATCGAAAAAAACCCCTATTTTGTGGCGTTTTAGGTACGCCGTGAATAAATACCCAAGGCATAAAAATATGGCGTTTATAAAATATCGTAAATGCCCATTTTCAGAACAAACCTGTCATGCACATTTTTCATACATGCATCAGACACAACCTGCCTTTCACATTTGCCATACAATGACCAGAAACAAAACATTCAACTACATCTTGTCAAATATTCTTACAAGATGTTCTACCATCCACATCATTATACAAAAAGATCACATCTACTGAAATATTCTTAGAAGATAGGTCTAATAACATATCAAAAGGATATGTTCACAAATTTATCAGATGCACAACTTTGATATGCACTATACAAAATGACTCCATTATATGAAGAGGAGTCTTAGCGGCCGAGACATCTAACTTCATATTCAACAAGCTCAGACAAAAAGTCTTAATGGCTTCGACTGATTTCATGTCCCTGCCCAAATGGCATGGCGGAAAGTTCTAACATAAGTTACAATAAGACTTAAAAAACTCAGGATTACAAAGACCATATCACAAATATGGCAAGTCAAATTACAAATTCAACTTCACATCCTACTCCAAAATTATTGCTATTTCGTTAGCAATCTAGTAGATAAAAGACTATATCACAAATGAAAAGATGGATGTACATGATTTATGCTATAGCAATTTTTTTTTACCAAAAAACAAGTATAGGTGTATTTAAATAAATGCAACACCAGTTTCAAATTAACTCGAATGCCATAAACCTAAACTCCTTGATCCTAAAATGCCTAAAAGTTTAAACCTAAATGATAGAGTATATATCCATTTAGCTAAGGCTATAAAGCTAAACATTATATATAGAATCATAGAGTATTTAGTCATATACTCAGCTGAGGCTAGAAACCATTAGTAGCTAAATTCAGCAAACGAAAAATGGTGTAAAACAAGATCAAAACTAATCCAACTACTGAAATCAGGTTTAAAAGTAGCAACTTTTAGACTAGGAATCATTAAAAATGGCATATACAAAGACAATTGACAAAAAAAAAAAACCATGATTACCTGATCAAGGACAATGTATTTGATTGGCCAAGCTATTGTGCTACCAATGGAATTTGCAAGGTTTGTAAATTCTGGCTCATAGCGATAAAATTCAGCATTTTCTACCATCACTTCTTCAATGCAAACTCTATAACAATCTGGGCCAAGTATGTATCCATGCACAGATGCTTTTGGATCTATAGTTGAGATGGATCCTTTTGCCACTTCTTGTCCATCACCATTCCAATTGAACAACTTGCATTTGTCATTGATTGAAGGCTGATATGTGCTTCCTTGTCGTGACTATGAGGTAGATAAAAGTATACATAAACTTATCCAAGTTAAAGGTATAATTATTCAAAAGGAAAATGTTATGTACCTGTGGAGTTGTAGTAGCCCCTACACTTGCACTTTCAATTGCACCACTTAGGAATTTATCCTACATTAAAAAAAAAATATCACTAAGCATCATCATAGGATTATAAAAAGAAGAAGATAAAGACTAAAAATATACACATGAATATTTACCTTGGAATGTTCAGGTGACTCTTCATGTATTTCATCATCATCGTGATCATTTATGTCATCATCATCATCCAAGGTAATTCCAAGTTTGGAAGATAATACAACCTCTATTTTTGTCTTCCACGCTCTCATTTTGTTTACTTCTGCCTCCATTTTAGCATACTTAGAATCCCTTTGTGATTGAGCATACAACTTGGTTTTCGTAACCCCCGCTCCAAGACCTCTAACACGACCAGGATATTTCTTACCGAGTACTTGAGTTAAAATCTCCTCCCCATCATCATTAGGCGGAGCCTCCTCCATTTTCTTTTTTATCACATCCTACAAAAAATAAATACACAAAACAAAGTGAAATGTAATTATTAGAATATGTAAACTCAAGTGTTACCTTCCAAATGAAATTGCTTACAATTTTGGTTGCATTAGCCTCGCTTGTCTTTTTTTTTTCGAGACATGTGCTTCAATCCATAGTGCTGGCTTAGTCAAAGGCTTCTCTGGGTGTAGTTTGTTCTGCAAATGGGAAGTCATAAACATACTAAAGGAAAGAAAAAACTAAATACGCAGAAATATAAATTCAAACACATGAAAATTCCAAGTATCACTTACATACTCATCTTCCTTACGACTATATCCTTTTCGACTCAAGGTGTGGTTCACAATCTGTTTTGCCCTTATGCTTCTCATTTTCGTACTTTTTTCCTACATGAATAAATGTTAGTCATGTTAAAACTACAATAAAATGCAATGCAAAATAAACTTAATCATTTTTCTGAGATTACTTACCTGCCATTTCTCAGTCATTCGACTTTTAACAAACTGATTCCATTCATCTAAGGACAGGTCAGGAGGCCTTAAGTTAGCAAGTTGACTTGTTTGCTCTATATTAGTTGATCTTGATTCCATGATTTTTCTAATTTTAGTTGAAAGCTCAGATTTCCAAGATCTCCAAAGTTTCCCCATTTGTTGCATGACGAACAACTTGAAGCACGCATCGACCAAGTATTTTTTCTATAAAATATCAAAGCTTAGTCTATAAACCACTAGCTTGAGTACTAACTCCATGTCAAAATAAGTGTAAAGGAAAATAACTAAAGAAATATGCAAATTGCAGTAGAGAACTGATAGTTGTTGTGAGCGGAATCTGCCGTGTTTTACAGCAACTTTTATATCGATTTCTGTATATATTGCATTCATTTGGGTCTAGATAATACAGAATCTATGTAGTTTATGTTTATTTGCCAAATTATGGAATCTACACCAGTTTCTGTTTAATTCGCAGAAATCGAGGCATTTTACAGCAATTCTACAGAAGGTCGGAAAAGCTCGGAAAACCATTACAGAAGTCCAAGGTCAAAGCAGCGGAACCAGCCTGAAAGTCGAGGCTACTCGATCTCGAGTAGGCTTACTCGACATCGACAAACTTGGCCGAGCAACATGGTCGAGCAAGCCTGGTCGAGAGACAGACCAACCCAGATCCGGGGCCCTACTCGATCTCGACGAGCCCTTATCGAGATCGACGAAGACCATTGCCACACCCGGAGTCGACAAGGAGAGGAGCCGAGGACGAAGCCGAGGACGACCAGGCGAGACTCGCAGCCGCGGACCAGGCCACTCGCTGACAGCGGACAGAGCAACTCGAGAAGACCTAGTCGGTAAACCTTACTCGAGGTCGACTAGGGCTTGTCGAGATCGACGAGCGCCTGAGTCCTTGTCCGAGCCAGTCGAGAACACCAACCCGAGGAAGCCTAGTCGACAGGGCCACTCAACTCGAGATCGACGAAGCTTACTCGAGGTCGACGAGCACCAGTGACCATGTCCGAGCCACATCGAGCAGATCTAGCCGAGGAAGTCCAGTCGACGAACCATCTTACTCGAGGTAGACAAGACCTACTCGAGGTCGACTAGACCGCGTTCCAGAATCTTCTTGACGAGCCTTGTCCGAGTAGAATTGGAGTTCCTTGGGCGCGAAGGCGGAAGATTCTATCCGATTCCATATAATTCTATCCATGGAAGACAAGATCTATCAAGACATGAAGACCTACCATAATTAGTTTTATCTTTCCTTTTAAGATTTAATTCCATTATGTCTTTTATTTATCTTTTAAGCTTTTTAGATATAGAAAGATATCTTCTTTCCTAGAATAGCTAGGGAATGAAGGCTATAAATAAAGCCCATGGGGCTCAGTTTTAATAATTCAATTTCAGTCAGAGACAAGTAGTTACAAGGAGAATTTTAGGGAGTTCGAAGGTTTAAGGGTTTTGGCAGTTTGCGAAAGTTGATTGCCGGGATTGTAAAATCGTTGAATTTAGTTTAATGCAAGTTATTTCTTTCAAATCAATAATGTCTGAGTTTGCGATGAAGAGCGAGTAGTCAACCCACTTCTAGGGTTGGGGCGAGCCCGACGATAGCCATGCATAGTTGAGGTAAAGATCCGACCTTTATCATATTTTGAGCATTTTCCTACTTGTTGATGTGTTTATTGCCCATCTAATGGAGATCCATGCTAACAACTTGGATTATAAACATAAAATCGGTAGAGACAATTAGGGTTTCTTGAGAGAGTTGTCTAATTGTTGGAAAAGGCGAAAGCTTAGTCCTTTAATGCGAATTATATAATAATCTGTTTGATTCTACCTTATGCATGCTTGGTTATTGTTGTTGCAAACCCCAATCTTGGAAGTCTTTTTACATTAAGTTTAAGTCAAAATTCCCAAAAAAGCATTTGTTCTTTATTTTCTTTGTTTTTATTCGTTTTTTTCGTCCCTGCCGTACTCGATCTCGACTACCTCTAGTCGATCTCGAGTAGACTGATCCTCGACCAAGGTTGCTGTAGCTTACTGTGTGCAGGAATCGACGAAGAAACAACTCGACCTCGACGAGCCAACTCGACCTCGAGTAGCTCTTTGTCGAGATCGACCACCCTTTGCCGACCTGTGCTGCTGAGTTCGACTGTCCGAGCTTCTGTCGACTAGACCATAGTCGAGCTCGAGGACTCTGTAGTCGACTTCTGTCCGTGAGATTCGTCTGCTGCCTAGGATCCGCTGACACGCTTCCTCGTGGATCGATCCTGACTTCCCGCTGCTACATCAGGAGGAGGTCTTGTATTTATTTTGCGTAGGCATAGTCTGGTTTGAATTATATTTTATATTTTGAACTCGATTTCCTCCTACAACAAATTGGCGCCGTTGCCGGGGAAGCTATCATTCGCGCCTTAGGTAGTTAAATCTCACGTCTACTTTGAGTCACTTTACAGGTGTATGCGTCGTTCTGGTCAAACACCTGAGTTTGACGCCTTAGACGAACCAGAGCGCTACCTACACATCCACTCTAAACTCAAAAGGATCATGGCGGCCGCTGAAACACAGGAACAACTGATCGCTAGGCTTACCAGGGAACTAGCTGAAAAGGATGCCGCTATCGCCAATGAAAGGACAGCAAGGGAACAAGCAGCTGAGCGCGCAAGGCAAGCAGAAGCTGAGCTTGCCCAGTACCCAACCACTACAGAGGATTATATGCATCCCACGCTCGTCGTGCCTGAATCGGCGATTCTAATCCCTGATAACTCTTTCGAAATTCGCACTCAATTTCTTATAGAGCTTAAAAATGATGCCTTTTATGGTAGATTTAATGAGTGTCCTCTTGAACATATTACTAATTTTCATGATATGTGTCGTACTCTTGCTGAAGGTACCACTCTGGAATATGTCAAGATGAAAGCTTTCCGCTGGTCGCTCGCTGGACCTGCACTGAAGTGGCTAGAAGGGCTAAAACCAAAATCACTTACCACATGGGCCCAAGTAGAGCAAGAGTTTCTCAACAAATTCTTCCCACCTGCCAAGACAACACTTCTCCGCCAGAAAATCACCGCCTTTAAACAGCAGAAAGGGGAACCGCTGGCAAGGGCATGGGAACGCTACAAGGATCTTCTGCGATCTTGCCCTACTCATGGACAGCCACCCTACGTCATTCAAGAGATCTTCTTCAATTCTCTTGATCAAGTGACTAAGGACAGGATCAACCAGTATACTCGTTACGAGTATCTGACGATGCCGCCAATTGACGCCTGGGGTGTGCTAGACAAGCTCACCAACTATGACAACAAATATGGGTCTACTTCAAATTATGAGGAGAACTCCTACGCCAGGCCAGCACCATCTATGCCACTTTATGAGCAAGCAAAGGAGATTGACCCAGATGTCAGGGAGCAGTTCTACAGAGATCAGAATCGCAAGCTCCTCAAACAAGTCAAATATCTGTCTGTCAATCAGCCTTGCATCGAATGCGGATCACAGCGGCACACCACTACTGAGTGCCCACACACAGAGCAAGTCAGAATGTCAGAAACACATGAGGAGGCAGCCTATGCTGGGGGTCCTAATCGCTATATGGGGGATCAAAGGCCTTATCAACAGCAATGGAACCAAGGTCCCCCTAGGAATCCCCCACCCTACAGAGCTCCGGGACATCCAGAAAGGGATCAAAGGAAGGATGATCTACAGCTGATCCTTGAGGAGATGCGCCGGAATATGGGCAACATCAACAACCAGTTCCAAAACATCACCACCAAATTTGGGGAACTGGACAACTGGAAAAGGGGAATAGAGACTCAGATGGGACAAATCGCATCGCAGATCCCACGACCACCCGGCAAGCTCCCCGGGCAAACAGAACCAAATCCTAAGGGGCAAACTGGACATGTTGCAGCTATCAAACTAAGGAGTGGGCATCAACTACACGAGCCAGAGGTCGGAAAACAACAAAGCAACACAGAGCAGCAACTCGAGACAGAGCAGACACTGGTCGATCTCGAGGAGCCCGTGGTCGACCTCGACAAGCCTCTCGTCGACCAAGACCAGAAGCGGAGCTCGGACTCCGCTGCGCAGACCAGCAACCCGAGGTCGACTACCCAACTCGAGGTCGACAAGACCTTAGTCGATGTCGACGAGCCTGTGGTCGAGATCGAGGAGCAACAATCCAGGATCGACGAGACTGCAGCTTCTCCGACGGCTGATCTGGCTTCGAAAAAGCCACTTCCTTTCCCTTCTAAATCTCTTAAAGACCCCACTGCGGGCAGATTTAATAGATTTGTTAATATGTTGAAAGAGCTAAACTTTTCTATTCCTTTTACAGAAGCCCTGCAAGAGATGCCTGGATATGTCAAATTTCTGAAGGAAATCCTGAGCAAGAAGCGGTCCATCTCAGAGATCGCAGGCGAATGCAAAGTACTCCACTTCCCTGAAAAGAGGCCTGGCCCAGGTAAGTTTTCTGTTACTGTGGGTTTTGGACAATATAAATATGATTCTCTATGCGATTTAGGAGCAAGTGTGAGCATCATGCCTTTATCAATCTGGCGAAAAGTTAAAATAGGATGCATAGAACCTGTGGATGCTAAATTATACATGGCTAATAATACAGTAGTCATCCCTACAGGAATAGTTGAAAATGTCCCAGTCCAGGTTGGTAAATTCTTTGTTCCAGCTGATTTCCTTATTATTGATTGTGCTGAAGATCCTACTAGTCCTATTATCCTTGGTAGACCATTCTTAGCTACTGCAGATGCCAGGATTAGTGTTAAGAATCGATCGCTCACCTTCACCATCGGCGATGAGGTTTTGGATTTCTCTTTTGGCCCTGCAAAAGAGGAAATTTCTTGGCTAGAGGTGAAAAGCATCAGCATCGACGGGACCAAGCAAACAGCGGAGGAGGGAGTGAAAACCGTACTCGAGATCGACAAGCCCTCGTCGATCTCGACAAGCACCCTACTCGACCTCGACGAGTCTTCGTCGACCTCGACCACCGCTGCTGAGCCTGAGACTTGCCAGGAGCCTAAGTATGGGGTCCCTGTACTTGAGGTCGACCAGCTGTACTCGACATCGAGTAGACCCAAGCCCAAAAATTTCTGTTTTGGGTCCGAACAGGTAAGTGCAGGTATGGATTCTACTCCCCCTCGGTCCATAAATAAATTTTTTTTGAAGGGTGCTAAAACACCGTGGCGAGAAAATTTGAAGAAACTGAAAGCTACAAGGAAGAAGAAGAAGGAGAAGGGAGATGATGCAGGCAACCCCATGTCCGCTGAGCTTGCATACTACCATCAGGACCTAGATGATCCAGGAGAAGGGCCAAGCATGAGCGGGTCCCACAATAATGGTCCTTGAGAGCAAACGGAGAAGTCGGCCTAGCGACTCTAAAATCTAGAGCATGTATATAGACTTTATGAACTTTTTGGGACTTTTATTTGGTTTTTGTTTTTTGTTTTGTTTTCGGTTTTATGTCTTTTTAAGAACTTCATATGGATAGTCTTGTTTTTGGTATAGATCTAACACTTGTAGGTCAGCAAGCATATAAAGGATCGCGAAAAGTGGAGAAAGAAATCCCTGAAAATCAGTCGGAATCGACAAAGGCCAAGTCGACGACGACGAAGAGGAGAAGCCGAGAACTACTCGATCTCGAGGAGGCCAACTCGACATCGACGAGAAAAGACACTCCTCGACTTCTGATTTCACTGGACGCAGACGAGCCAACTCGACATCGAGTAGACCATACTCGATGTCGACAAGCCCCTACTCGACCTAGACCAGTTTTGTCCTCCTCGACATGATCTTGTGAGTTCCTTCCTTTACTCTTGTTTTTATTTGTTTTTATATAGTGAGGACACTATAATGTTTAAGTATGGGGTGGGGGAAGGGCTTACATTATGCATATTTGATTTATTTGATCATATTTTTCATTTGTGCGTTATTTCTTGGAATTGATACATGGCTATTTTGGAAAGCATTATTTGACTTATATACTTTATATGCATGAATTTCCAAAAGTTTGAAAAAAAATGACCCCCATTAAATTTTTTTGAATAATGTCATGGAAGCTTAAAATTAAACTCGACGATGCAAAATTGGATTCATTAGAGATATAGCATGAAATTGCCTAGTAAAGGGAAGTCACAATGAAGTGCATTATTTTGATGAAAACCATGAAAGGAGGTAAAATTTGAAGTTGCTTTTGACATGTTGCATGATAAGATGATGGAGGACTTTATATTTCCATATAATGCTCATTGTTTATATCCTAGCCTTACCCATGCTTATGCATCACAAAAGCCATAATATGCCTTATTTCAAATATTGCTCCACATGATCTAAATATTTGCCATTCTTTACCCTATCTGGGGACTATGTTGAGAATGATGTTGCATTATGGAGATGTTATATGGTGATTGGGTTGTTGTTATCGTTATTGGAGTTTGGAAGGAAATTGTTTGAAATATATGGAAAATTTAATGAGTGAAAGAAAATCCTATCACCTCAGGAGATAAAGGTAGATTGACCCTGCTCTCTGAGATAATAGTTTGGAGAGATGGGACACATTGTGAGGAGTCCGATGCACTAAGTATCCGGGGCCATTCATGACACCCATGTTTGTGACTCGCGAGAAGGCAGTGCTGAGGTTAGAGAGGTAAAAGCATTATTATTGATAAAAGCATTATGAAAGGTTGAAGGTTCGATAATGTAAAAACAATGTAATAAGAAATACTCTAGAAGGGGGGTTGAATAGAGTATGCCCATTTTTCGCAGAAAGTCTCAAGACTTTTGAAGCTTGAATCAAAACTCTTGAGATTAAACCTGAATCACAACGTTAGACAATCGAACCAAGTGCGGAAATAAGGTAAAGCAAATAAGTAAATGACACGAGTAATTGTTTACGAGGTTCAGCACAACTGGCCTACGTCCCCGCCCAGGGTTCTTCCACAACCCTAGGATTCAAAGGCTTTATTGAATGCTTAGCTTAGGATCCTAATAGCTCACCGAGAAGCCTCTCTCCTATACAATTGCAATCTAGTCAACTCACGTTCCCTTGGAGTCCTAGACCAATCTAGAAGAGCCCCACCTCTCTCAGCTATCTAGTACAATCCTCTAACTCTCGCAAATCAATAGCCTAGTGCAACTTCCCGAGTTATAAACTCTCGAGTAACACTTGAAATAAATATATCCTATAAGCTCATAGTGACTCTCAAAGGCTTTGAAATAAACAACAAACTATTTGAGCGCTTTGCAGAGAGACACTTGGAAGACAGATCGCTTGAATGAATTGAAGCTCGTGTGTAGCACTTGTGCTTCTGTCTTCTCCTTCCTTTCCTTTATATAATAGCATGAAGATAGCATGGAGCGTGAGGATCTTCATCACCAGATCTCCAACGGCTCTTTCCAATCAGGTTGATCTTGGATCTTCTATATAAGGACACTTCGAAGCCATGATCTATTTTTGAACCGATCTTCTCACCAAGTAAAAGGAAGGATGTAATCTGATTTATACTTCCTGAAATGGTTAGTTATTCATATATATATAATATAATGGAAGTATATAATAAGATAAAATAATATACGAATAATAAGATAGGTTTTGTATTTCATCAACTGTTAACGCTCCAAGGCCTTTGACACAAATATCCCGTCAAAGCCTTTGGAACATCTTTTCCGATTTTCATCAAGGGAGTGAGTTATCAATCTCCCCCTTGATGAAAGACAAAACCTGTGCGTCCCTGCAACTTAGTCAAACAAATATATCATAATCAAGGACAGACTAAGTACCTGCAAGGGGTTAGACAAATGTTGGATCAAAATATTTTAAAGTAAGAAAACATCCAACCGAAAACCAGAAATCAAAAGGGCAAGGTCTTCCAAGACCTTTAATCAGAGGTTTTCAAAGTCTAACGATCATCTCCCCCTTTTTGTCTTTCAACAAAGGGCGGAGGTAAAACAGTCACCAAAAAGTTACCAGAAGTTTTGAAAAAGTTTCCAAAAACCAGCAAAGTAATAAGCTTCAGGGTGGGATAGGGTGGGTTAAGGTTTAGGCTTGGTCAATCCAGAGCATCATCAGTGAGCCTCGTCCATAGTCCTTCCAGCAACGTTGAAATCCCGCTCATCTTCGTCATCACCTCCGTCTGCAGCTCCTTAATATCCAGGCGAACTTCCTCCAAGCCCAACTCTAGGTTGTCCATGCGTTCATCGAAAGCTGGAGCAGTGGGAAAGGCTTTTGAAGGAGTGGCAAGACTCAAGGTCCCTTGGGGAGACCGAGTGATGCCAATCTTTTCAAGGCCTTTAGAGTCGAACATACCCGTATGACGCAGCTGCTCTTCATTTTTGACATCAATTCCAGAAGCTTTGAAGATAGGGGTCAAAAGGGTAGCAAAGGGGAGGGGAGAGCCTTTTCGAGCTTTTCTGTCATGGGCCATGGTTCCAAGGATAGTGTTGGCCAGATCAGGATCAAGGCCATTTAGAATGCGGTAGAGCAGGACCATGGCATTGTCGGTTAGGAGTGAGCCAGAGTTGAGACGGGGTAAGAGGCATCTAACAATGATGTTAAAGATAATTTTTGCCTCAAGGGTTAGGGATGAGTGGGTGAGTTGTTTTGAGGTGCTGTTGGACGCTTCGGGTATGAGATATTTGGCTCGGGCTAGGATGATGCAGTTTTCTTTTGAGGGGTTTACTTGAGCAGGTGGAACAGGGGTAGGTAAGCCTAGAGAGTCTGCAAAGTCATTGGAGTTGAGAGAGATTCTAACCCCTTTGACGACAGACTCCAAAGACCAACCATCAGGATCACTTTTGGCTTTTAGGTTTATGTAGAAAAGTCGGGTAAGCTCGGGGTAGTAAACAGTCTCAAGATTAATAAGGTTCCAGGCAGGGGATTTTTTGAGGAGCTCAATGCAAGGTAACTTCAAAGCTTCAAAGAACTCGATATCTAAAAAATCAGAACAACTAATCTTACGAGTTCTAAACTCGTCTACCCACTTACCAGCAGTCTCAGCATCTTGAAACCAAGAGGAGGGCAAGGATTGATTTACCTGGATATAGGCCGGGGGTTCAGTGTTCTTCCTGCGTGCAACAGTTGGAGCAGCTTTCTTGATAGGCGCTACAAGACTCTTGACAGGGCCCTTCCTGGTATGCTTAGGGGATGGAGGCTTGACTGGAGCAGGGGCTTTCCGCTTCTTCGGAGACGGGGGAGGAGGAGGAGAGGGAGAAGGGGATTCTTCCTCCTCTTCCTCAGACCCCGAGTCCTCATCGGACCCCGCTTCATCACCTTCAGGTTCCTCGTCCTCTCCGGATCCCTCGTGCTCTTCCTCTTCCTCTTCTTCTTCCTCAGGCTCCACCTCAGATGGAACCTCTTCGACTTCGGCTTTCTTCCGAACTCGCTCAGCTTCCTCCTCGGCCAGTCTCTTAGCAAGCTCGGCCTCCTCATCGGCCTTTTTCTGTCTCAAGGCTTCCTCCTCGGCTTCCCTGGCAGCATCTCTTTCCAGGGCAGCATCAAGGTCGTCTTCCTCTTCTTCCTCATCCTCTTCCTCAGCCAGGATCTTTCTCTTCCCCTTTTGTTTAGCACTCAAGGGTTTCTTAGCAGCACGTTTCTGAGAGCCTTTGGAAGCCGTGGCTGAGCTCGACTTGACGGTGCTCTGGACAATTGCTGGGATGATGGCTTGAGTAGGAGGTTCGGGTGTGGGAGAAGTAGCAGTGGCCTGGCGTCCCTTGGGGGTGGTGCCAAGTCTTTTGGGAGTGACGGCTTTCTTGGTTTTGGGTGCCATGGAGGTAGTTGGTTAGGGTTTCTTTGAGAGGTTGAAGATGAAGAAGTGGAAAGGGTTTGGATAAAATCTGAGTGTGGGTTGTAGTCGGGTACAGATTTGGTTTAAGTAGAGAGAGAGGGTGACGGATTGATGGGATGGGTTTAGGGTTCCAAGGAAAGAAATCATTACCTTGCCAAGTAGAAGGATTTTCAAATTCAAATTTGAATTCAAATTACCATAAAAATCGGACTAAACACAAACCAATTTAGTTCCATAAATAAAATATCTTAACGGTTAAGGAAATTATGAAAAATAGGCAATTTTTGAAATCCGATTAAAACAAATATAATTGATTAAATATCTAAAGAGATATTAACCAAAAATATATGATCCGATATATGTACTCCACTGTTCAGTTAGCAGACCTTGACATAACTCTCAAAGGTCTTGACACTGAGTGGAGTTTATCTTTCGTAAAGGGAAAGCTCCCCCTACGAAAGTGCATCCTTTTCAAGCATCCCAATCTCTCGTCTAATGAAGGTGAACCTGTCCTCTGCCAATGGCTTAGTAAAAATGTCAGCCCATTGATAATCAGTAGAAATAAAAGATATGGACACATCACCTTTTTCAACATGATCTCTAATGAAATGATGTCTTACATCAATATGCTTGGTCCTTGAATGTTGAACAGGATTCTTAGTGATGGATATGGCACTTGTATTGTCACACTTAATTGGGATACCTTTGAGGTTGATGCCAAGATCTCGCATTTGTTGAGCTATCCAAAGGATTTGGGAGCAACAAGCTCCAGCTGCAATGTATTCGGCTTCTGCAGTGGATATAGCGACTGAATTTTGCTTCTTTGAGTGCCAACTGATCAAGGATGCTCCTAAGAATTGGCAACACCCTGATGTGCTCTTTCTATCCACCTTGTAGCCTGCAAAATCTGCATCAGAATATCCAATTAAAGTGAAATCCTTTTGCTTTGGGTACCATAGTCCAAGTTCCTTAGTGCCATTGAGATATCGAAAGATCCTCTTCACAGCCACGAGGTGAGATTCTTTGGGATCAGCTTGAAACCTAGCACACATGCAAACACTAAACATAATGTCAGGTCTACTAGCCGTGAGATATAATAAAGATCCAATCATTCCTCGATACTCCTTTTGATTGACACTTGTTCCAGTCTTGTCTTGATCTAGAGACAATGTTGAGCTCATGGGAGTCTTGGCTGCTTTGGATTGATCCATCTTGAACTTCTTCAAGAGATCCTTAGTGTACTTGCTTTGGTTGACGAAGATTCCTTTCTTGGATTGATGAACTTGTAACCCCAAAAAGAAGTTTAGTTCACCCATTAAGCTCATCTCAAATTCACTGCACATAATGTCAGAAAATTCCTTGCACAAAGATGTGTTAGTAGCACCAAATAATATATCATCAACATAAATTTGAATAACCAAAATGTCATTTCCTTTGGTCTTGATAAAAAGAGTCTTGTCGATCAACCCTCTTTTAAAATCATTTTCTAAAAGATATTTTGACAAGCGCTCGTACCAAGCTCTTGGGGCTTGTTTCAAACCATAAAGCGCCTTGTCAAGTTTATAAACATGATTGGGAAATTCTGAACTTTCAAAACCTGGGGGTTGAGCCACATAAACTTCTTCTTCTAAGAAACCATTAAGAAAAGCACACTTGACATCCATTTGATATAACTTTATGCTCATGAAAGATGCAAATGCTAATAAAATGCGAATGGCTTCAAGCCTGGTTACGGGAGCAAAGGTCTCCTCATAGTCAATACCTTCCTCTTGATTGTAGCCTTGAGCAACAAGCCGTGCCTTATTTCTCACAATCTTGCCATTCTCATCTAGCTTGTTTCGAAACACCCATCGAGTGCCAATGACTGATTGATGCTTTGGTCTAGGTTTCAAAGTCCAGACTTTGTTCCTCTCGAATTCATTGAGTTCACTTTGCATAGATATAATCCAGTCTGGCTCCTGAAGTGCCTCATTTACCTTCTTTGGCTCAATAAGAGAAACAAACGCGTTAAAAGCACAAAGATCTTTAAGTTTAGAACGAGTTTGAACACTAGAAGTAGGGTCAGAAATGATATCCTTTAATGAGTGTGATGAGGAGTATTTGAATTTCCTTTTGCTAGTCTCAGCTCCTTGATTCGTCACATCATCAGGATTGATTTGTGGTACATCTGACTCCGTTGTCCTGTTAGGTTCTGATACAGCAGTTTCAGACGTCTCAACACTGTTGGATTGGACACCAAGGGCTTTGGACGCATCTTCAACACCTTGGGCCAATTCTTCAGTGTTAAGAATCGGTTCCTGCATGTTCTTCTTCTCTGTGTTCTTGGTAACATCACCTTCCTCGTTCTCTTCATGGATATTAAGATCTATATCTGCAACACTTTCACTCAAAGCACCATCATTGCATTCATAAAAAATAACATGTATATTTTCTTCAACTACCTGGGTCCTTTTATTGAAGATTCTATAAGCTTTGCTACTCGTGGAATAGCCAAGAAATATACCTTCATCACTACGCGCATCAAATTTCCCAAGGTTATCTTTTCCATTGTTATGAACAAAACAAGTACAGCCAAAGGGTTTAAAATAAGATATAAGTGGTTTGCGGCCTTTGAAAAGTTCATAAGGAGTTTTCTTTAAGATGGAACGAATAAGACAACGATTTAAAATGTAGTTAGCTGTGTTAACAGCTTCAGCCCAATAGGTTTTAGGTAATGCATTTTCTAAAAGCATAGTCCTGGCCATATTTTCTAAGGTGCGGTTCTTGCGTTCCACAACCCTGTTTTGTTGAGGTGTCCTAGGAGCAGAAAAGTTATGGGAGATGCCATATTTAGCACAAAACAAATCAAATTGAAGTTGATCAAACTCCCTACCATGATTACTCCGAATAGACACTATGGGCTCATTTCTTAAAGTTTGCAACTCCTTACAAAGTTTTGAAAACTCAAATAAGGCCTCTGATTTTTCTTTCAAAAAAGCAACCCAAGTATATCTTGAAAAATCATCGACAACAACTAGCATGTACTTTTTACCATTGGGAGATTTGACTCGCATAGGACCACATAAATCCATATGTAAAAGTTCAAGGGGTCTAGAAGAACTTAAACCTTTTTGGGTTTGAAGGAGCTACGTGTTTGTTTACCTCGTGTGCAAGCATTGCACATGTCAATACCTTTGAAGTCCATCTCAGGTAGCCCTCTTACAAGTCCTTTGGACACAAGCTTCTGTAGTGTATGTGGACTCACATGACCGAGTCTCCTGTGCCAAAGCTTTGGATCGTCCGTCAAGGCCTTTAAACAGGTTAAGCTTCCTTGTGCCACTTGAGCAACATTTACAGCGTATATGTTGTTGTAACGGTATGCAGTCAGAATAACTTCACCTGTATCATCTCTGCACACTATACATCTTTTCTTGTTAAATCTGACATTTTTACCACTATCACATAATTGAGAAACGCTAAGCAAATTATACTTTAAACCATTAACAAGATAGACATTTTTAATACTATGGCTGGAATCACTTCCAACACTACCAATACCAACAATGTCGCATTTCCCTTTGTCACCAAGAGTGATTGTTCCCGTGGATTGCTCCTTTAGATCATGAAAGAGAGAACTCTTCCCACTCATATGCCTCGAGCAACCACTATCAATAATCCATTTGTGTTCTTTCACTTTGGTGATCTCCTGCAAAACAAACATTAACCTTTGTGGCTAGACCAATAAGCAAATTTGGATCCATTGTTGGGGTAAACCATATTAGGTAAAATAGTGCCTTTTGGGACCCAAACTTGTGTTATCCGTTCTTTTCTCAAATGAACAGGAAATGTATTGCGAATAATATAAGGATACTTTCTTCTATAAGGGTAGGTCTCTTTTACATGTCCCTTTCTAGCACAATGGTGACATATAGGAGAGGTTCTGCTTCCTTTAGCCTTTACAAAAGTGGTAATGTGTTGCTTCTTTAAAAACTTTGGATTGTACCCAATACCACTTTTGTTTAGAGAGCTTTGTTGCTCACCCAACATCTTATCGAGAGTGCCTTTGGATTTGGTAAAACTTATGAGGGCTGTTTGTTGGTCTAGAATCTTATTATTCAGGGAGATCTTCTCGTTCTCTAGGTCATGATGCACATTTCTTAGAGAGGAGAGATCTTGCTTGAGTTCAGATTTCTCCGAGTCAAGCGTCTTGACTTTAATGTCAAGACCTGAATAAGAAGCTTCAAGACCTTTGACCCTCATAGACAGATCCTCAATAGTTTTCTCCTGATCCACATTTCTCTTAATAAGAATGTTAGTTTGGGCAATAAGCTTCTCTTCATTGACAATCATATTTGAAAGGAATTCCGATAATACCTCTTTTGGACTTTCCATTAGTTCTCTTACAGTAGCTTCAAGCTTTTCATCGTGGGATTCATTTTCTGAGGCCATAAGACAGATGTTGGCCTTCTCATCGTCGGAGTCAGAGTCGGAATCACTCCAAGTAGCCACCATAGCTTTCTTCTTCCATTTGTCACCTTTCTTGGGCTGGCTCTTAGTCTTTTGAGGGCAGTCCTTCACAAGATGATCCGTTTCACCACATTCAAAACAAGACAACGGTTTAGTCTTCTTTTCATATTTGTTGTATTGAGGCTTACCTCGAAATTTTGAAGACTCTGATCCATCCTTGTTGTTGAATTGCTTCTTCATTTTGAGAATTCGAGCAAGGCCTCTTGTGATAAGAGCAAAAGGATCATCCTCATCGTCATCCTCATCTTCAGAATCAGATCCATCCTTGGACTCATCCTTCTTAGACTTGAGTGCCAAGTTCTTGGTGCTAGCTGGAAGTTCTCCATCGTCTTCATTAAGGATCATCTCATGCGTGATCATCTTTCCAAGAAGGTCATCAAGGGGTAAAGTGGTGAGGTCCTAGGCTTCTTCTATAGCTGTTACTTTTGGACCCCATTTCTCCTTTGGAAGGCACCTCAGTATCTTCCTCACTTTCTCAACGTTGGTAAAGCTCTTGCCGAGAGAGTCAAGGTTGTTGGTGATTTCTGTTAATCGTGTGAACATGGCTTTGATTGACTAATCGGATTTCATCTTGAAGAGCTCATACTTTCGAAGGAAGATGCTGATCTTGGTGTCTTTTACTTGGCTCGTTCCTTCATAGGTGACGACCAACTTGTCCCAAATCTCTTTAGCTGACCTACAAGAGGAAATACGGTTAAACTCATCAGTGCTAAGACCACAATAAAGTAAGTTGATAGCCCTGTAGTTTTTGGAGATGGTTTCAAGATCTGCTTGGTTGTAATCAGACTCCTTCTTTGCCACTTTGGTATCGTTTGGTCCTTCCTTCTCTGGAATCTTCGGACCATTCTCTATAATGTTCCAAAGCTCTAGATCTTGGTCAATGATGAACATCTTCATCAAAGATCTCCAGTGGACAAAGTTGTTTCCTACAAAGAGTGGCGGTCTGCTTGTGGACCTTCCCTGTGCAAATCCTCCGCTTGCTTCACCAGACATGATCGAAAACTCACAAGATTGTTAGATCAAAAACAGTGAGTAAAGCTCTGATACCAATTGAAGTTCGATAATGTAAAAACAATGTAATAAGAAATACTCTAGAAGGGGGGTTGAATAGAGTATGCCCGTTTTTCGCAGAAAGTCTCAAGACTTTTGAAGCTTGAATCAAAACTCTTGAGATTAAACCTGAATCACAACGTTAGACAATCGAACCAAGTGCGGAAATAAGGTAAAGCAAATAAGTAAATGACACGAGTAATTGTTTACGAGGTTCAGCACAACTGGCCTACGTCCCCGCCTAGGGTTCTTCCACAACCCTAGGATTCAAAGGCTTTATTGAATGCTTAGCTTAGGATCCTAATAGCTCACCGAGAAGCCTCTCTCCTATACAATTGCAATCTAGTCAACTCACGTTCCCTTGGAGTCCTAGACCAATCTAGAAGAGCCCCACCTCTCTCAGCTATCTAGTACAATCCTCTAACTCTCGCAAATCAATAGCCTAGTGCAACTTCCCCAGTTATAAACTCTCGAGTAACACTTGAAATAAATATATCCTATAAGCTCACAGTGACTCTCAAAGGCTTTGAAATAAACAACAAACTATTTGAGCGCTTTGCAGAGAGACACTTGGAAGACAGATCGCTTGAATGAATTGAAGCTCGTGTGTATCACTTGTGCTTCTGTCTTCTCCTTCCTTTCCTTTATATAATAGCATGAAGATAGCATGGAGCGTGAGGATCTTCATCACCAGATCTACAACGGCTCTTTCCAATCAGGTTGATCTTGGATCTTCTATATAAGGACACTTCGAAGCCATGATCTATTTTTGAACCGATCTTCTCAACAAGTAAAAGGAAGGATGTAATCTGATTTATATTTCCTGAAATGGTTAGTTATTCATATATATATATATAATATAATGGAAGTATATAATAAGATAAAATAATATACGAATAATAAGATAGGTTTTGTATTTCATCAACTGTTAACGCTCCAAGGCCTTTGACACAAATATCCCGTCAAAGCCTTTGGAACATCTTTTCCGATTTTCATCAAGGGAGTGAGTTATCAAAGGTGATAAATCTTATGAAAAAGAATGTGGTATGAAAGTTTGGAAATACTCCATTTCCCCGGATCATTAGCACCACATTGCCAAAAATTGCCCACCTTTTAGCCTTTTACCAATCTACTCCTTCATGAGCTTAAATTAAAGTCTTCTTGATTATCAATGCTTTGTCACATAAAAATTATTTGTGCATAACCCTCCTTTTGTGAGTAGATGTTGCTTTTACATATTTGCACATGCATGAATCTGTGACACTAGTACCTTTTCGAGGATGGTAATTGATTGCAGGGACATATGAGAATGAATCTAAGATGTTGAGAGTTTTGATTTCTTCCCCTGAATGACAATTAAAAGTATTGCTTGAGGACAAGCAAGCTTACGTATGGGGTGTTTGTTGTGAGCGGAATCTGCCGTGTTTTACAGCAACTTTTATATCGATTTCTGTATATATTGCATTCATTTGGGTTTAGATAATACAGAATCTATGTAGTTTATGTTTATTTGCCAAATTATGGAATCTACACCAGTTTCTGTTTAATTCGCAGAAATCGAGGCATTTTACAGCAATTCTACAAAAGGTCGGAAAAGCTCGGAAAACCATTACAGAAGTCCAAGGTCAAAGCAGCGGAACCAGCCTGAAAGTCGAGCAAGCCTGGTCGAGAGATAGACCAACCCAGATCCGGGGCCCTACTCGATCTCGACGAGCCCTTGTCGAGATCGACGAAGACCATTGCCACACCCGGAGTCGACAAGGAGAGGAGCCGAGGATGAAGCCGAGGACGACCAGGCGAGACTCGCAACCGCGGACCAGGCCACTCGCTGACAGCGGACAGAGCAACTCGAGAAGACCTAGTCGGCAAACCTTACTCGAGGTCGACTAGGGATTGTCGAGATCGACGAGCGCCTGAGTCCTTGTTCGAGCCAGTCGAGCACACCAACCCGAGGAAGCCTAGTCGACAGGGCCACTCAACTCGAGATCGACGAAGCTTACTCGAGGTCGACGAGCACCAGCGACCATGTCCGAGCCACATCGAGCAGATCTAGCCGAGGAAGTCCAGTCGACGAACCATCTTACTCGAGGTAGACAAGACCTACTCGAGGTCGACTAGACCGCGTTCCAGAATCTTCTCGACGAGCCTTGTCCGAGTAGAATTGGAGTTCCTTGGGCGCGAAGGTGGAAGATTCTATCCGATTCCATCTAATTCTATCCATGGAAGACAAGATCTATCAAGACATGAAGACCTACCATAATTAGTTTTATCTTTCCTTTTAAGATTTAATTCCATTATGTCTTTTATTTATCTTTTAAGCTTTTTAGATATAGATAGATATCTTCTTTCCTAGAATAGCTAGGGAATGAAGGCTATAAATAAAGCCCATGGGGCTCAGTTTTAATAATTCAATTTCAGTCAGAGACAAGTAGTTACAAGGAGAAGTTTAGGGAGTTCGAAGGTTTTAGGGTTTTGGCAGTTTGCGAATGTTGATTGCCGGGATTGTAAAATCGTTGAATTTAGTTTAATGCAAGTTATTTCTTTCAAATCAATAATGTCTGAGTTTGCGATGAAGAGCGAGTAGTCAACCCACTTCTAGGGTTGGGGCGAGCCCGACGATAGCCATGCATAGTTGAGGTAAAGATCCGACCTTTATCATATTTTGAGCATTTTCCTACTTGTTGATGTGTTTATTGCCCATCTAATGGATATCCATGCTAACAACTTGGATTATAAACATAAAACCGGTAGAGACAATTAGGGTTTCTTGAGAGAGTTGTCTAATTGTTGGAAAAGGCGAAAGCTTAGTCCTTTAATGTGAATTATATAATAATCTGTTTGATTCTACCTTATGCATGCTTGGTTATTGTTGTTGCAAACCCCAATCTTGGAAGTCTTTTTACATTAAGTTTAAGTCGAAATTCCCAAAAAAGCATTTGTTCTTTATTTTCTTTGTTTTTATTCGTTTTTTTCGTCCCTGCCGTACTCGATCTCGACTACCTCTAGTCGATCTCGAGTAGACTGATCCTCGACCAAGGTTGCTGTAGCTTACTGTGTGCAGGAATCGACGAAGAAACAACTCGACCTCGACGAGCCAACTCGACGAGCCAACTCGACCTCGAGTAGCTCTTTGTCGAGATCGACCACCCTTTGCCAACCTGTGCTGCTGAGTTCGACTGTCCGAGCTTCTGTCGACTAGAACCTAGTCAAGCTCGAGGACTCTGTAGTCGACTTCTGTCCATGAGATTCGTCTGCTGCCTAGGATCCGCTGACACGCTTCCTCGTGGATCGATCCTGACTTCCCGCTGCTACATCAGGAGGAGGTCTTGTATTTATTTTGCGTAGGCATAGTCTGGTTTGAATTATATTTTATATTTTGAACTCGATTTCCTCCTACAACAATAGTAGATGAGTATTAAAGAAACATAATTAAAATTACCATCAAAAGTGTCCAAAGACTTTCCTTAGCTTGATCACTAACTCCATGCCAAGTCTCAATATTAATTGGCACTTGTTCACGGACTATCACCCCCATAGTAGATGAGAACTTCACTGATACATCTCCAACAGGCTGCCCCCTCGCATTCCACTCTACTAATTTTTTCTCCTTTGCCCCAGTCGCCATAACCTGCAAACATGTCCTACCTCTTGTTTTCCTTGCTTTTTGAGGCACATTGGTGGCTTGTGCACTTTGCAAAGAACTTCCACCGGTCTCATCTGCATCTAAATTTACCCTACGTCTCTTTCTGTCACTAGTATTCTGTGCAACATGAAAATGGATATTCACAAGTAAATAACATGTATTCTGCAATATATAGTAATAATAAAGATGCACAATCATACCTCCGTCATTTATGTTGATTGGTCTGCTGAAAAGTGCTCAAATGCCTGAAAAGTCTTTTGACAAAAGGAAAACCTGTCGTTGTTCTTGCCAAAGAATACTCAAACTCACAACTAATATAGTGTATAAGTAAGAGATCGATCCACAGGGAAATCTATTAAATTCAAGTCTAATTCTAATCGCTCAGAGAGGAAAAGGGGGGTTTTTAGTGTGTAAAAGGTCCGCCTTTTATCAAAGCGGAAGCAAACAAACAAAGGAAATTGGTTGTAGAATTCAGTGGAGAGAAATAGGTTCACCTACAATTTATCACTTCGATTGATGAATTCGATCCTTGTTTCAGCCTCTAGTTCTTGTCTTTTCCTATCAATGTCCTTGTCCAGATCTTATGTAAATTACTAGTCCTACAAGTCCTAGCAACCCTTATCTCTAAATAACCCTAACACGGTTAAGATTTAACCTAGAGATAGCATTAATAATATGAATTAACCAAGGTACATGCAATATCAAGCTACGAGTCGATATTTAACATATATTCAACTTCCTACACATCCAATTAGTCCTACGAGTCCTAAAGGATATGATTGCTACTTGGGTTAAGGTTCGCTACGAGGAATCTACAAAACCCTAGCAATTGAATGAATCTACTCTAACTAGTCGGCCAGGCCAGAGAGAATAAAACACATTCAAGCAATTAAGCGCAAAGAAGTCAAAACATTGCAATAGGAATAAGAACTAGATTAAGAAACTCACAATTCCACAATCAAAGATCCAAACTGTAGGCGAAACCTCGAGAGTTTAGTCGCTCATGCTCAACGGCGCTCTCAACAATGGAATAATGTGCATAAGGTTAATGAAAGAATAACTAGAAAAGCCTTAAATAGTCTAGAGAAATTCGGCCCAAAATAACATCATAAAAACCCTAAGTAAAAATCCGTTTCCGAAGTTCAGCTACTGCACGGGCCGCGGGGCGGCCAGCGATCAACGAACTTCACCATTTCTTCCTTCGAGCCGCGGGGCGGCCAGCGATTCTTCCGATCTTCTTCTTCTTTGTTTCCAGCGGCTCCTAAGAATCCTCCTTAGCTCATTTTTGCTCTTTTCAAATCCATTTCACCTCCAATCTACTTTACCTGAAATAAACCATAAAATCATGAAGATTCCACCTCTTCTAACTCAACAAGTGATAATGCAAATTCAACTAAATAAATGCAATATTCACACCTAAATAATGTTAAATGCAATCTATTATGCAACACTAAACATGCTCTATCAAATTCCCCCACACTTGAACCTTTGCTTGTCCTCAAGCAATAGAAAACTCAACTCTGCAGCCCCACAGAATAGCAATTCATGTATCCACACCTCAATATTCTTTAAGTGCATGAAAACTAGCAAACACAAAAGATTAATAACATCATAGCACATAATTGGAATAATCAATGAAATCAGGTAACCATATCCATTCTAGACCTCACAAAGGAGATGTGTTTCACTCTCGCTCAAGTGTTTAGGTTTAAATGTTTATGCTCAAAACTCAATCTTCAAAAACTTAGCTACAAGAGCCTTGCACCAGTGTTCTAAATCTCCACCGTTGGTGACTCTACACACAACAAAAATCATGAGGTCTTTCAATTGGGTTGTAATGGGGCCAAGGTAGAACATATAAGGTATGGAACAATTTTGGTCATGTGATGCTCAAAATCCGGGAACCAAGGAAGCTACCAAATCATACAACTACTCATAAACATCTCATACCATATCTCTATAATGCTAAACAACACCAATCTCAAGCATAAACTTTAGAAACCATACTCAACTCATTCCTTTATTCTTTTTTTTTTCTTTTCTTCTTTCTTTTTTTTTTCAATCATTCATGCTAAATCAAATGATTTTCCTTGACTTTTACCCCTAAGTGAATTTTACCCTCCTTAGGTCCCAAGTAATAAAAATGCTAGCAAGAATCAAACATCTCAATAATACACCTCCAACATACCATCCACCACTACAAACCATCATCCACGCTATATATATTCACCAACTATTCCTAAATTCCCGGATGGGGTCAGGCTATCATTGGCTATGGAAAATTCTTGTGGAGCTATAAAAGTATAGGCAATTAGGCTCAAACTGGCTTCAAGCAGAGGATAATATGTAAGGTGGGAATAGAGTCAAATAGGGCTAATAAAGGTGCCTCAATCATGTTTAAGTCATGTGCAGAAATCATAATATGCAGCCTTGAATAAGATATCTCAATGCAAGTCAAAGAGGAAGTAATCGAAGAGAGTACACACAACAAGCAAGAGGACTAAATAAAGTGTAGTCTTGAATAGGCCAAAATAAGCTCACCAGGACATGTCTAGAACTTCAAGATCACCCAAAAATTCAAGATTTTCTGCGCTCAATCATCAATCAATCATGCCCACCAAATAGTGTAGAAAACATATATCGAAGGCTTCAACAATCCAAGCACATCATGGGGCATAAATCTCAATAGAAAATATAGAGGACAAACGACATCCAAATGGGGAAATAAGACCTATTCCTAATAATGCAAGAACTAAAACTGTTTGTTTTTTCAGAATAGAAATAACAATTGTAAAAACTAAATATGCATACAACCAATATAAATAAACATGCAACCTTAAAACTTAAAATGCAGTGCAAATTAGAACCAAAATACAGAGAGTTTGCAAGTCTTCTCCCCCACACTTAGTTCTGACATTGTCCTCAATGCAGAAAAGAGAACAAAAACATCAAAATAAAAATAAAAGGGAAAAGAAAAGAAACAACTAACATGCTCACTGCTGAGGTGGTGGAGGCGGCGGATATGGTGGGAACTGTGGATAGGCGAATCGATAGAAGTCCTCTTGCCTCTGCCATATCTGCTCCTGCATCCGTCGGATCGCCGCCTGGCTCGCAGAGACCTCCTCCAGGTTGGAAGTCAAGCCACGTATATCTCGACGAATGTCGCCGACCTCAACATACAGCTGCTGGTTGTGGTCCCACATCGCATCCTGGTGCTGGTGCATCCACTGCTGGTTCTCCCACATTGCGTCTTGACGACGCAACATCATCTGCTGATGCTCCCACATAGTGTTCTGCTGGAGAGACGTATCAGCCATCTGCTGTGCCAGCGAGTAGTAATCTAGACCAGCACCTCCAGCTGTGCCAAAAGGTCCAGCTCCTCCAAAATCCGTCTGAGCTCTGGGAACATCCTCAGCATCGGCCTGCTCATCATCAGAAACCTGCTCCTCCTCCTCCTCATCATCCTCATCCATCTCATCCCCCATAAAGAAACCAGCAGTTGTAGGGCCAAATGGGAGATGACGGGGCAATCTCAACTGGATCCTCCCCTGATGGCCTGCCCTCCAGATCCACATCGGTGCTCTGCCCTCCAAGTGGCCAGTTTTCCTCAACTGGGCCTCATCATAAAGAAGTGATCCATGCTGAATGTCATGGACGGCGCTCATATCGATGCATGCGCGAGCAATGAGGGTGATAAGACCCCCAAAGCTAATGACTGCTTTGCTGCGCTTGTCCAGGATATCCTTGCAGTTCATTAGAAACAGATCTACCCAACCTGGAACGACAGGACTCTCTGGCGTCAGACACCATAGGAATGACATATCCTTCAGCGAGATCTTGTTGACCTCAGCCTGAGCAAAGAAAGTGTTCGCCAGAACCTTGTGCATTAATCGTAGGACAGGATGGCGAATGCTGGAGTTGTACTGGCCCTTCTTGGCCTCAAAAGGCACCCTAGTAGATGCCATCCAGAACGCCACAGGGCCCTCTCCCTTGCAGACATCAAGCCAACCAGCGGTCGGCATAGCAGTAACACCCAGAATCTCTGCCAATCTCACCTTTGATAGCTCATGACCCCTCCCCAATAATCGAAACTCAATGGATGTACGTCCCACACTCAAAGTGGCTAGAAACTCCTTACATAAACTCGGGTAAGTAGGGGCATTCTTCTCTAAAAACCCTCCTAGGCCCCCATGCTTTAATAACTGCCTAGTGCAGGCATCCATCTGTAATAATCTCAAGGTAGGCTCATGAAAGAATTTCGTTACAAAGAAATTTCTAGTGTTCAAAGCAGTCCATCTCTCCTTTTGATTTCTATTCATTCCATGTGGTCTCGACATAGTGAATCTGAGCTTAAGAAATACTACCAAAAAGAATTGAAATCGAAGAAGATATCACGAAACTCAGCTTCTGCGGTGGCCGCGGGGCAGTCGAGGAGGGCGAAGGGGCGACCGGCGACAGGGGCGGCCGCGGGGCGGCTCGGCTAGTGACGGGGCGGCCGGCGATTTTCTTGATCTCTCTACTCCGACGTCGGATCCGCTCTCCGTCGACAAAAATCTTTCACTCCGTTATGGATCCGAAAACAATCTCCTTGGAACACCTTGGAATGGGCTGATTTTATGTAGATCTAGGAGAGATAGGGGATAAAGTGGATTGTTTTTTTGTGAAGAAAGAATGGGAGAGAAGGGTACTTTTGTGGAGATTTTGGTGAAAGGAGAAAGCTTGGAGAAAGTTTTTCAATGGAGGATTTTGGGGGTTTGAAGAAGGAGCTTGAAGGAGGAAGAAGATAGAGGATGAAGAGGCGGCGGCTGATGGTGATAGAATGGGGAGAAAAAGAAAGGGTAGGGTTTATGTTGTTTGGAAAGTGGGGGCCCACACGGGCCCCTGAATTTTTTTTCTATCCGGAAAGGGCCGCGGGGCGGCCAGGGTGGGCGACGGGGCGGCCGGCGATTCTGCTAACGATTTCGCTGGGCGCCTTGGCCGCGGGGCGGCCCTAGCTGGCGACGGGGCGGCCCGTCCTTTTTCGCCGAATTCCTTCTTCTTTTCCTTCCTGCATTGTTAGCCCTCCAGACCGAACCAAAAATAAAATAAAAAAACTTAGTGCAAAAAGAAAATAACTAAACTATTACCTTGGGTTGCCTCCCAAGCAGTGCCTTTAGTTAACGTCGTTGGCTCGACGTTATGACACCCTATTGATCCTCAGCATTTGGTTCAGTGAGAACCAACTCATCACCGTCGTTGTAGTATAGTGGTAAGTATTCCCGCCTGTCACGCGGGTGACCCGGGTTCGATCCCCGGCAACGGCGCCAAATTTGACAAAAGGAAAACCTGTCGTTGTTCTTGCCAAAGAATACTCAAACTCACAACTAATATAGTGTATAAGTAAGAGATCGATCCACAGGGAAATCTATTAAATTCAAGTCTAATTCTAATCGCTCAGAGAGGAAAAGGGGGGTTTTTAGTGTGTAAAAGGTCCGCCTTTTATCAAAGCGGAAGCAAACAAACAAAGGAAATTGGTTGTAGAATTCAGTGGAGAGAAATAGGTTCACCTACAATTTATCACTTCGATTGATGAATTCGATCCTTGTTTCAGCCTCTAGTTCTTGTCTTTTCCTATCAATGTCCTTGTCCAGATCTTATGTAAATTACTAGTCCTACGAGTCCTAGCAACCCTTATCTCTAAATAACCCTAACACGATTAAGATTTAACCTAGAGATAGCATTAAGAATATGAATTAACCAAGGTACATGCAATATCAAGCTACGAGTCGATATTTAACATATATTCAACTTCCTACACATCCAATTAGTCCTACGAGTCCTAAAGGGATATGATTGCCACTTGGGTTAAGGTTCGCTACGAGGAATCTACAAAACCCTAGCAATTGAATGAATCTACTCTAACTAGTCGGCCAGGCCAAAGAGAATAAAACACATTCAAGCAATTAAGCGCAAAGAAGTCAAAACATTGCAATAGGAATAAGAACTAGATTAAGAAACTCACAATTCAACAATCAAAGATCCAAAATGTAGGCGAAACCTCGAGAGTTTAGTCGCTCATGCTCAACGGCGCTCTCAACAATGGAATAATGTGCATAAGGTTAATGAAAGAATAACTAGAAAAGCCTTAAATAGTCTAGAGAAATTCGGCCCAAAATAACATCATAAAAACCCTAAGTAAAAATCCGTTTCCGAAGTTCAGCTACTGCACGGGCCGCGGGGCGGCCAGCGATCAGCGAACTTCACCATTTCTTCCTTCGAGCCGCGGGGCGGCCAGCAATGCTGCGGGGCGGCCAGCGATTCTTCCGATCTTCTTCTTCTTTGTTTCCAGCGGCTCCTAAGAATCCTCCTTAGCTCATTTTTGCTCTTTTCAAATCCATTTCACCTCCAATCTACTTTACCTGAAATAAACCATAAAATCATGTAGATTCCGCCTCTTCTAACTCAACAAGTGATAATGCAAATTCAACTAAATAAATGCAATATTCACACCTAAATAATGTTAAATGCAATCTATTATGCAACACTAAATATGCTCTATCATCTTTCCAAAAAACATATCAATTATATGAACATTTACAAAGTCAAATATGAGGCAAAATTTTTACTAAGCATACAACTTCCATATTTTAAAACCAAATACAAGATTAAAAAAGGTTACACATCAAAACTAACATTCATTACTGTCCCAACAGTTTAAATCAAGTGCAGAAACATCTAAAGGAACATAAGATGTAAAAACAGACTCGTCAAACATTTCTAAGTCGGGAAAGCCTCTCGGAGGAGCTTTTAACACCACATACCAACTAGAATTTTCAGATTCTCTAGAATAGAACACTTGTTTTGCATGCGATGCTAAAATGAATGGGTCTTTCTTAAGTAAGTTATCCCGAAGATTAACTAAGGTAAACCCATCCTCCTTTTTCACACCAGTTACAACATTTGCCCAATCACAACGAAACACAGCCAACCGAAAAATATATAAATCTAGCACCAAAATGTCTCTTACAACCCCATAGTAATTCAGATTAGTATCTGCTTCAACATGGACACCATAATCAGTTGTGGATACATTTGCATCCACTGTGTGAAAGCGTTTTCCATTTATTATAAAACCCATATGCGACATTGCATAAAATCTAGGCCCTTTCACAAGCAGCCTCAAAGTATCTGTCGAATGCGCATTTACACTAGGTTCTGACAGAATCTGTACACGAATAAGTGAACTAGAGATATCAGTGAACCCTTTGAAAAATATTGTTGTAGTCATGAACATATGAACATACAACAAAATTATAGGTTGTCAAACCTTGGCTTGTAACCAAACGACGAATGTCTCTGGATGAGTTTTCTCTAGCAAGTTGCTATCATTAATTAGTTGTGGATCAGAGAGAATCAGTTCCTCTTTGTGAATCCTAATCCTAATCAATGAAACTGTTAGTCTATAAATCAGTAATGCAAAGTATATTTTGTGATGACATTCGTAGCATAGACTTTACTTACTCTATATACGGTTCAGTTTCAGCACTATTGAGTAAGACACAAAGATGCACAAGCTTGTGATCTGAATCTGAAAGAAGTACCGAACGCCCTTTTAAAAGTGTAGACCCTTCTTCAATTGTGTCATCTTCAACTCCTTCATTGCGTTTCCTTTTAGAACTAATGGCATCTACTTGTTTCATGTAGCAACTGCAAAACCTCAAGCACTCATTAACTAAATAATTTTCAGCAATAGAGCCTTCTGGTTTTGCCCGATTTTTAACATATTCCTTGATCCCTTTCATATATCTGACAAATTAAAGATTTTTAAAAAAAAAGTTAACCAATTAAGAAAATATCTTCTAATGAGGAATAATTATCTAAGAGCTTGAAAAAATCAATAGGTTACCTCTCAAAAGGGTACATCCACCTAAATTGGACAGGACCACACAACTTTGCTTCTATTCCAATATGAATACAAAGGTGGATCATGATATCAAAGAAAGATGCAGGGAAGTGTTTCTTCAACAAGCATAAAGTCACTATGATCTCATCTTCCAATTCTTCCAACCTTTTTGTACCTAATACTCTTTGACACAATGCTTTTCTTAGACCTTCAGGCAAAAGTCCTCTTAATGCAATAGATAAAAGTTGTTGCATTAAGACATGATGGTCATGAGATTTGAGACCTAGCAACTTACACTCGTCCAACTTGACACAATTACTAATGTTACTGCAATAACCATCGGGAAACCTTTGAGAAAATAACTTACGACAAAACTGAATTTTCTCGACCTTGGTTAAAGTGTAAGGTGCGGATGGTAGCTCTAACATGGCACGCCTATCTTCCAATGGAACACCATCCATCAGTTCTAGCAGCTAAAGATCTCTACGAGACTCATCTTCAATTTTTGATTTGTCATTGACATCTAATATCGTGGATAAGACACTTTCACAAACATTTTTTTCAATATGCATGACATCGAGGTTGTGGCGTAGAGGAAGTACCTAAAATTCAGTAGAAAGCATCATTTAGGTCAAGGATCCTAGTGAACCCACAAACATTTCACAATCTATCTATTAATATTACTAATTCTGCTAGCATTTTGCTGATGTGTCACACCCACAATTAAAGTTGAATTTTTTATTCAAATGAGATTTTCTTATTCGTCAATATTATTATGGAAACTTTAAAATATTTGTTTCCAATTTTAAATATGATTTGAATCCATTTCTTTTTTTTTATTTTCGGTTATATTGCCGTAAATATTGAGACATGTTTCCATTTTTTTCCGATTGCAATATATATATATATTATCTATTAATATTACTAATTCTGCTAGCATTTTGCTGACGTGTCGCTCTGTAAATTAAAGTTGAATTTTTTAATCAAAAGTTTCATTTCTTATTAATCGATGTTATTAAGGGAAGTTTAAATATTTGTTTCTTATATTATATTCATCACAATCGTATTAAAAATATCTAGACAATTAATTTAAATGTCAAAATCAAAATCTATTAATTAATAATAATCTATTAATATTACTAATTCTGCTAGCATTTTGCTGACGTGTCACACCCACAATTAAAGTAGAATTTTTTATTCAAATGAGATTTTCTTATTGGTCAATATTATTATGGAAACTTTAAAATATTTGTTTCCTAATTTAAATATGATTTTAATCCATTCCTTTTTTTTATTTTCGATTATATTGCCGTAAATATTGAGACATGTTTCCATTTTTTTCCCGATTGCAATATCTCTATTAATATTATTAATTCTGCTAGCATTTTGCTGATGTGTCACACCCACAATTAAAGTTGAATTTTTTATTCAAATGAGATTTTCTTATTCGTCAATATTATTATGGAAACTTTAAAATATTTGTTTCCAATTTTAAATATGATTTGAATCCATTCCTTTTTTTTTTTTTTCGGTTATATTGCCGTATATATTGAGACATGTTTCCATTTTTTTTCCGATTGCAATATATATATATATATATTATATTATATATTATATATCTATTAATATTATTAATTCTGCTAGCATTTTGCTGACGTGTCGCTCTGTAAATTAAAGTTGAATTTTTTAATCAAAAGTTTCATTTCTTATCAATCGATGTTATTAAGGGAAGTTTAAATATTTGTTTCTTATATTATATTCATCACAATTGTATTAAAAATATCTAGACAATTAATTTAAATGTCAAAATCAAAATCTATTAATTAATAATAATCTATTAATATTACTAATTCTGCTAGCATTTTGCTGACGTGTCACACCCACAATTAAGGTAGAATTTTTTATTCAAATGAGATTTTCTTATTGGTCAATATTATTATGGAAACTTTAAAATATTTGTTTCCTAATTTAAATATGATTTTAATCCATTCCTTTTTTTTATATTCGATTATATTGCCGTAAATATTGAGACATGTTTCCATTTTTTTCCCGATTGCAATATCTCTATTAATATTACTAATTCTGCTAGCATTTTGCTGATGTGTCACGCCCACAATTAAAGTTGAATTTTTTATTCAAATGAGATTTTCTTATTCGTCAATATTATTATGGAAACTTTAAAATATTTGTTTCCAATTTTAAATATGATTTGAATCCATTTCCTTTTTTTTATTTTCGGTTATATTGTCGTAAATATTGAGACATGTTTCCATTTTTTTCCGATTGCAATATATATATATATATATATATATATATATATATATATATATATATATTATATTATATATTATATTATATATTATATTATATATCTATTAATATTACTAATTCTGCTAGCATTTTGCTGATGTGTCACACCCACAATTAAAGTTGAATTTTTTATTCAAAAGAGATTTTCTTATTCGTCAATATTATTATGGAAACTTTAAAATATTTGTTTCCAATTTTAAATATGATTTGAATCCATTCCTTTTTTTTTCGGTTATATTGCCGTAAATATTGAGACATGTTTCCATTTTTTTTCCGATTGCAATATATATATATATATATATATATATATATATATATATATATATATATATATATATATATATATATATATATATATAAATTATATTATATATCTATTAATATTACTAATTCTGCTAGCATTTTGCCGACGTGTCGCTCTGTAAATTAAAGTTGAATTTTTTAATCAAAAGTTTCATTTCTTATTAATCGATGTTATTAAGGGAAGTTTAAATATTTGTTTCTTATATTATATTCATCACAATTGTATTAAAAATATCTAGACAATTAATTTAAATGTCAAAATAAAAATCTATTAATTAATAATAATAATAATACTAATTCTGCTAGCATTTTGCTGACATGTCACGCCCACAATTAAACTTAATTTTTTTATTCAAATGGTATTTTCTTATTGGTCAATATTATTGCTGAAATTTTAAAATACACGTTTCATATTTTGAACATATTTGTTTCCTATTTTCATATAATCAAAAGTTTCTTTTCTTATTAATCGATATTAATAAGGGATGTTTTTTTCTTACAATTTACTTATTTTAGACATCTTAAATGACTATCGAAAAATAAATAATATTTTAAGACTTACAAGCATTACTAATGATTATTTTACATCTTAGATGGGACTTCTTAGATCACTTTTCTACCTTTTAGGATTTTTTTATTTTAACCATCTTACCTTTATTTTCACTATTAATTTCTCTCTCTTTCTAGCCATCTCTCTAATGAAAATAATGAATAAGTTATGTATATCTAAATAACTTCAACAGTATTCGCACAATCATGTGCTTATGACAATAATTATATACGGAGTATTTATTTCAATTATATTAGGTGGTGTGTTTGAGTATTATTACTACTTTACCTTATTAAATAATTTTAAAATTTTGTATTGTATCTCTTTCCAACTAATTTATAAATTACAAAAAAAAACTTTATACGTACATATTTTTGTTATAAACAAGTATATATTAATATAGTACTATTATAGATATAGATATATAAAATGATGTTCAAATTAAAATAGATCAAACTCCCGTGCCTTCAAGGCACGAGTATTACACTAGTACATAACCTAAAAAATAAGATCAAACCCATACTAACCTCCCAATATGGAAAGTCAAAAAATATTGACTTCTTTTTCAATTGTTTGGCAGGGTCTCCTTTCTTATACTTCAACCTCTTTTTTTTCTTCCCAAAATTATTTTTGAACCCATGCAAGGCACGAACAACAGCCAACCCGTTAAAAACCTTTGGACGCCTTCTTTTTTCCTTTGTTCCATCAAACCACTTGTGCTTACTACGAAGAGGATGGGATTGGGGAAGAAATACTCTATGACAAGTATAAACTGTCTTTTTTGCCAAAGGTAACCATTTAGATTTTGTTTCAGGACCACAAACAGGACATGCGAACTCCCCTTTGGTACTTAAACTAGCTAGATTACCATATGCCGGAAAGTCATTTATCGTCCACAAAAGGATAGCTTTAAGGTTGAACATTTCCCTCTTAAATGCATCATACATCTCTACCCCAGTAGTCCATAGCTCCATCAAATCATCTATAAGTGGCTGCAAATACACATCTATGTCATTGCCTGGCTGTTTTTTCCCGGGAATAAGCAGACTTAACATCAAATTTTCTACAGACATGCACACATTCGGAGGCAGATTATAGATGAATAAAATCACAAGCCATATATTGTATGTTGAGCTTAGAGAGTTGAATGGTGTAAACCCATCAGTGGCTAATCCGAATCTCAAGTTTCTTGGATCAGCAGCAAAACTTGGCCATTTCTAATCTATGGTCCGCTATTGAACTGAGTCAACTGGATGACGCATCATGGCATCTTGACTATGATGAGTAGAGTGCCATCTTAGCAGCTCACTTGTATATTCCGAAAGAAACATCCTCTTAATCCTTGGAACTATGGGAAAATAGCGCAAGACCTTTGCTGCCACTCCCTCTTTTATCTGATTGGTCATCGGATTCACTCTCCACCTCAAAGCATTACATTCAGGACATTTATTGATATTTCCGTTGTCATTTCCTCTAAACAAGCAACAATCGTTGATGCATGCATCAATCTTCTCGTACCCTAAATCAAATCCCTTCAAAAACTTTTTAATTGTAGAGAGAGATTCTGGAAAATTATTGATTTCTGGAAGCATGTCCTTAATTACTTCAAGTAATTCATCAAATGCTTCATGAGTAATTCCATTTGAGGCTTTGAATTTATAAATGATAAGAGTTACTGACAACTTTGTATATTTCTGCTTACATCCTTGATATAGAGGGACTTCTGCATCTTCCACTTTCTTTTTATAATCTTCCTCTGTGACATTACTTTCTAGACTTCCACCTTCATCAAAAAAGCTAGCATCCTTATACATTTGAAGCACATCTGGAAGTTCATAGTCCACATCAGAAGGATGAAAATATTCACCATCTAACACTTCATCAAGAGGAACCTCTTCACCATGTGCACACCAAATATCATAATCAGGATCAACTCCAAAGTGCAACAAATGTACCTCCATGTCGTCACCAATTTGTCGGCTAAGGTTACGACAAACTGCACAAGGAAATATAAGCATTTCTGGATTCCTTCCACACCTCTTTGAATTTAAGACAAATTGTTTAACCCCTTCTCGATACCCATCACTGTTTTTATCTAATTTTACCCAACTTTTATCCATGCTAACAGATATCTAATATGATGGATCTCCTTACCTAAGAAAAATTATTATATTTTGAACAAAAGGAATGAGTAGACATGCATTAACCCAACCAGTAAATACAACATAAAACTGAAATGTATAAACTTGAAATGTATAAAACTGAATTGTATTAACCCAATAAGGAAAAATTGAAAACTTGTTCCAATGGAGCAATGAATACTTCAATCTCTGTTAACAATTTGAATATCCATTATAAGAATCTGTAGAAGTCATTCCACATAGAAGATCGAACTCATTTGTAACAAGACATTCATGAGTATTAATATAACTTGATACTTTATACACACAATTACAAGGTATAGAAAGATACCAGATAAGTAAGACAACATAATTCGCATAAGGAGATACAAAGAGCTCATAAACTACAAATGTAAGATTAGAAAACCTCAGGGAGTAAACCAAATACTAAATATTCTTAGTGTGTCAACACACATGCAACTGAGCTGCAGATTGGCCTATCGGAGAAGGCATGTAATATGGCATTTGGATATGAAAGGAAGTAAAAGGGCTGAACAAACATTTCAACACTACAAAAGAGCTAGTGCAAACAAAACAATTATCTAAAATAAGAAACACAATGGCGAAGAGTGCATGGGAAAGTACATCAACAACAAACCCAATATTTTTTTTTTATCAACAACATAAAGGGGTAACATATGTGGAGAGAACGCGAAAAAGAAACAGGAATCATAATACAAAACAACAACAGGAACAAATAAAATGTCTCAAGACAAGAACCGGTACGTAAAAAGGACCAAGAACTCACCTTTTAGAGCCTAGAATTCATTATCTCTTTAAATCTTGAACAAATGTTTCCAGTTGTTGCAATCCCTTTCCTAAAGCTTTAGGCCTTGAATCCCCTACAAAAGATGAAATCCATCAAAATTAGGGAGTTTTGATATTGCAATTTAGTCATCTATTTACAAAACTGGAAACAAATGGAACATACATAGAGAAATTGGGGGTTTTTATGTGGCCATTTATTCAATTGGAAAACAAAATTACCTTATGTGTAGAACATTTAGGGTTTTGATTGGCATCAATTGCTTGAAACATTAGGGATTTCGGGATGAAGCAGGCAGCAGCAACACGATGAACAGTGACGACGAGGAGCAGCAACCGCGACGAACAGAGACGACGACGAGTAGTAACCATGATGAACGGCAAAGGGTCGTCGAGCAGCGACCACGATGAACAGCAAAGGTCGGCGACCAGTGACCACGAGGAAGAACGACAAGCAGCAACCACCCTGAACACCAAAGGGCCGGCCAGTAGCAACCACCCTGAACACCAAAGGGTCGGCGACCAGCGATGGTGGGAACGCAGATTTGATTATGTGAGCGGCGATTCTGAGCGGAGCGAAGCAGACATTTGATTCAACTCGGTGTTTGATTTCGGATTTGGGTTTTGGGAGAACGCTCAGAGACGAATGAAGTCTCCAACTTGATCTTTTGGGTTATTTCCTTATTTTACTTTTTACAGAAAAAAATTATTTCCTATAAAAAAATTTGACTCAAATTTTTGACTGAATTTTTTTGCGCGAAATAGCATAAAATTTGCGGGAAAAAAATTTCCGCCCAATACATCCTTCAACCATGGCGTTTGCAAACGCCATGCTTTTTAAAATATTTTGATTGATTTTTTTATCCTATATCTTATTATTTTACGGCGTTTATAAACGCCATCAAATATTATGGCGTTTCACAAACGCCATTAAATAATGGCATCATACAAAATAATGGCGTTTTTTTTACAAAAACGCCATTAAATATAGTTTTGATGACAATTCATAAACAAACGCCATTGTTTAAACGTCATTGATGACTACATTTGTACTAGTGATTCCTCCTATTGCCAATTGATTTTAAGCCTTAGTATATAAGTTGGTGGACTACTCTTATTGTCAATTGGTCTTAGGATCGACCCCGCGCTTATGTACGTAGACTCGATATACAAATAAAAAATGAAAAGTATTTGTTTTAATTGACATGAAATGGATATCTCTATATATCTATGACTCATATTTATGAGACGATACAATATGGCAAAACCCTTTATTTTGACATGAAATGGATATCTCCATATATCTATGACTCATATATATTTATGTGAGACGATACAATATGGCAAAACCCATACCAAAAATTAGTTCACGTACGTAGGAATATGCATATTAATTCACAAAAGGAAAGTATTTGTTTTGGCATAAAATGGATATCCCCATATATCAATGACTCATATTAATGAGGCAATACAATATGGCAAAACCCATACCAAAAATTGGTTCACGTATATAGGAATAGGCATATTAATTCACGTAAGAGTGCACGTAAAATACCAAGAGGGGTTATTGATGTTCAAGCTGGTTTCAACAATACCATTGTGATTGTTATAGATGTACAGAGTCGAGTGGTTTCTTGGGCCTCCGCCAGCACTGGCGGGTTCAAGGGGGCAAAAAGGTGGACACCATTTGCTGCTCAAACCGCAGTAGAAAATGCTATTCGTAAAGTAGTAGATCAAGGTATGCAACGAGCAGAAGTCATGATCAAGGGTCCCGGTATCTCAGAAGGGATGTAGCATTACGAGCTATTCGTAGGAGTGGAATACTGTTAAGTTTGGTACGAGACGTAACCTCCATGCCGCACAATGGCTGTCGACCTCCTATATATTAGTGCATGGGTCGTATTTTAAGGAGTCCTAACGGACTTCAATAATCAAGCGCATTGATAATGAGGTTATCCTTCAATATTTTGAGGGTATGAAAACTTGTAAAATGAATTTGCCGCCTTTATCATCAAGTTGAATTATTTCAGTATATAGCTGTAATTAGAAATATAAAAAAACTCGTATTAGTGAACTCTTTTATTTTTTTATCACTATTCTGTAGTATTGAAGAGGTTGTGTATTGTATGTGTTGAGATATGTATATTTGTCTAAGTTGTATAATATCTTTTATTATATGGTTTGTAATGATACAATAACTATAGGTTATGTGTAATAAGGCTTAGATTGTGGTTAAGCTGGATTTGGGTTTAAGTATAGGTGGACTGGATGGAATTGGGCTATGTTGGCCTGATCTCCTAACCACTTGTACAAGCCCAATCCAAGCCCACCTTCGGAAGCCATTACACGGCCCATGGGAAAGAAGTGGCTGAGCTCTAGGGTTTGAGCTTCATCCGAAGCACTGCGTTTCATCTAGGGTTTGAGCTATTTAAGGCTTAAGCTGATGTTGACTGCCGTCGTCCAACTCACTGTTCACCCTTTCTCCAAAAGAAAGAGAGAGAAGAGAGAGTTCCAGAGTTAGGGTTTGCGATCTTCGATCCCCTTTCTCGGACGGCCGTTGAAGCTCATCTTCCTCGGCGTTTCCACGGTGGTGCGACGGTTGCTGGCTCCTCTAGTTGTCTCAGCCGCCATCCCAGAGGGCTACCTTCTCAGATCTGGAACTGTATCTTCAGATCTGAGAACATCGAAGGGAGTTCTTCTTCCTTTAGCTTTGTATAGTTGTTGTTCTTCGTTTCTTGTTTTAGACTTGCATATTTTGTATTTGGCTTTGTCCAACCCCCTTGTATTCTTTCGATTATCATAGTGGATTAGGGCCGACTCTTGAGGCCCCGGGGATGTAGGATCGCGGATCCGAACCTCGTAAAACTCTTGTGTGTTGGTTCGATCTTTTGTCCTCTGTGCTTGTCGATTGCATGTATGCTTGTCTCGTTCGATCCAAATCTATACTTCCCCTCTTCAGTATGAGTTGGTGTTAATCCATTGTCATTTGTCACCAATGTGGCGGAGCCAAAACCCGAATGTTGATCGATTGATATGAGTTTGAATTCCTTGAGATCAAATCCATAATGTTGATCGATTGATATGAATTGAAAGCAGCGAGGTACTATATAGTAGTGATGAAGTAACGAATACAAGACACACTAATGGCGGAACGGTACAAATTAATTATAAAGAAGAAGATGCATATGCATATAACGTACAAGATGATTAGAATTTAGAACCATTATTCCAGGAAACAAATTAATTAAAAGTTGCAATAAAATCATCCCTACCCGATCGACGTCGTGAGGTGATTTCAACCAAGAAAATGATGGATCGATCAGTCGTCATCTTTGAAGGCGCATTCCAAGTGGTAGTCATGCCGGCATATTCGACAATAGTAGTACCAATCCTCAGGATTCATCATCTCCGGGCAATGATAACAAGGGTAGTTCTCTAGAACCTTATCCCTCAAATGCTTGAGCTCCAGACGATGCTTATGTCCGCCATGGAGATGCTCCTCTATCAGGTAAGGCAACAGCGCGCACTCCACATGATAGATTGTTTCGCACCCATCACTACACGCGTAGCAAGCGTATGCCCCCGCCTTCCCACAAGCTGCGCACTTGTACACGCCCTTGCTCGAAATCCTCATAGCCAAGAAGAACAGCTTGTGTTGGTGGCAGTCGTGGTTGATGATGGTGGGAATGAGGCCGCATTTCAGGTGGCTTTCAAAGATGCACGATGAGCATTCATCCGAGAAGCCCTCCCCCGCCTCTCGGCAGTGGAGGCACGCGTACTTCTCCGGGAAGGAATACGTATACTCTTCTTGATTGGGTTTGGGGCTATCGATTTTGCGGATGAAGGTTGGGAAGTCCTGAGGGGAAAAGGATCGGAATCTCTTGTCGGTCGAGTCCATCTCTGCACACGACCTGTGCAGCGCAAGCTTGCAGCGATTGCAGGCGTATGCTGCACCGAGGACGGGCTTCTCGCAAACCCCGCAATTCGCTTCATAGCCGACTAATCCTTGCCCCTTGAAGATGGATACTCTATGTCCATCATCGAAGCAACTAGCTTTTTTAGGGTCGGAAAGGCGGACAAGTTGGAGGTCATTGTAATTGACATCACGGTCATCAGGACAGAAGATCAATGCCTGAATCGCCTGGCTAACGGATCGGTCTCTGAAGTACTTGTCGACGTTAAGAGACAGCCTGGAGACGCCGTCGATGGGGTCATCCAGGCGTTTGTCGTAGCCCTTGATGAGCTTCTCGACGTCGTACCAGTCCCGAGGCTTGTACCACTTCAATTGCTCTGGGTTGCTCGAACAACAGTCCTCCTTAAACCGCCTTTGCCAGCCGTACATCCTGTCGGGCGGGATCTCGCAATCGACGATGATGAATTTGGCCTTCCGGTTCGGGGATCGGGAGAGGGTGACGAGGCGGTCCAGCTGGGGCCGGGAGAGGGGGAGGGAGTCGATGATGACGGATAAGCCCGACCTCAGCTGATCCTCGACGAGGCCGCAGAGGATGTCGAAGGCCAGGGCGGTGAGCTTGTCCGCCTCCGGAGGGGCTGCGGTAGAGCCGTCGTGCGGAGGGGTGATGGAGTCGAGGATTTTGTCGAGTTCGAGGAGGACGCAGATGCGGAGTTTCATGGCTAGAGCGAAGGCTATGGAGGTCTTCCCTGTGTGGGGAAAACCTTTCATGGCTATGATACTCGGATGCTTCCACTCCATGATTGTTGATGAAATGGATTTCAATCAATCTGGAGTGGTGTTTTAATTAATTTGAATTGGCAAATTAAAAGATAGGGCTGGACTCTTACTATATATGCCAAACTGCCCTGCATTGCTAATTATTTAGTTGCACACTTGCACTGCAGCTAGTATATTTAATTTACAACTCTGTAACCTAATACTAAATCACAAATTGGAGAGATTCCAAAACTCTAGAGAGAGAGAGAGATTGTCCCGTTTGTTTGGTGTCCTAGTGTTGTCGTTGACTTGTTTTGCTTCGGGATCGGCAACCATGGAGGTTAGCGTGTTGGAACGTGGTTGTCCCACACCGGTAATATAGAGAATGTTTGAACAACTGTGATGCATAAAATCGGCATCATAGAGGTTTAAGGAGATTGATCTTGACCATCGACTCCACCCGAACCGTAGCCTACAAAACAAGAACAAACGAGGTCGGGGCGGGGCTTGTTTCCCCCGAAGGACCCTCCGACGCTCAAGTCAGTCCTTTTCTCTCCTCAATCTGAGTCTATCTCCTATTATTTATACTAGTCGAGTATTAAATGAAAGAAATTGTTACGATATTAAATAAAAGAAACTGTTACCGTATTTAATCCAGTCAACGCTCTTAATGTCCGAAACCGTTATCGTAATCAATATGCGAAACGGTGGCATCAATGCCGTATTGAATACTCGAATTTGGTAAAAGACGAGAACGCCTTTGCGCTATCATGACGGGATTTTTCCTATCTCAGTTTCCCATCGGGTTTCTTCTTCATGTCTCGATAATGAAGGAAGCCGAAAAAAATACATGGCGATGTTTGTCGAGTGAGCGATGATTCTGCCGTAGACGTTAGTCGCTTGACCCGTAGTTGACTATTGGCAGTAAGTGACTATAGTCCGCTGTAAGTGGCTATTGGTCGTAAGTGGCGATTTTCAGTGGCCTTAAGTGGCGATTCGAATTGGTCGTAAGTGGCGATTTTCGGTGGCCTTATGTGGCGATTCGAATTGGTCGTAAGTGGCGATTTTCGGTGGCCATAAGTGGCGATTCGGATTGGCCGTAAGTGGCGATTTTCGGTGGCCTTATGTGGCGATTCGAATTGGTCGTAAGTGGCGATTTTCGGTGGCCATAAGTGGTGATTCGGATTGGCCGTAAGTGGCGATTTCGTTGGCCTTAAGTGGCGATTCGGATTGGCCGTAAGTGACGATTTCGTTGGCCTTAAGTGGCGATTCGGATTGGCCGTAAGTGGCGATTTCATTGGCCTTAAGTGGCGATTCGGATTGGCCGTAAGTGGCGATTTCGTTGGCCTTAAGTGGCGATTCGGATCGACCGTAAGTGGCGATTTCGTTGGCCTTAACTGACGATTCAGATTGGCCGTAAGTGGCGATTTCGTTGGTCTTAAGTGACGATTCGGATTGGTCGTAAGTGGCAATTTCGTTGGCCTTAAGTGGCGATTCGGATTGGCCGTAACTGGCGATTTCATTGCTTTTGTAGTTCCGATATGGTGTCGTTCGTGAACACAACTGCATTTGTATTCCTAAACCTGAAAACAATGCATTTCAACATAATTCATGGTCAATCCATTAGTAGGTTTCTCAAATTTCTTGCCTCTTGCACAATTAGCTTGCCCCTAGTATCGCTTCGTATCTTCGATTTATCCTTAAAGATTGAAACATTGCCCCAGTGTGCGTCGTGGGCATACTGTTCATAATGCCTGAATTACTTCTTTTCTCGGTAATGCTCATGCCCCCCTCTTCTATCACCTGTCCATGATCGCCAGCTGCATGTTATGAACCTCAAAGCCATGAATCAAAATCGGGTTTAATTAGAGTGCACCAAGCTATCTTCCAAGTGCTATATATAAACTAGCTAAGTGCTATATAAACTAGCTAGGTTAATTAAGTGCTTCAAAGAATAGAATGTCTAGTGCGTATAGAATGTTGATCATCTTCATATCAAAATAATTGACTCGTCAAAATAAATCAAGATGAGAGATATGATACTTAGCATTTTCACATCGACCGGACTCATTCATCAATCAATTAGGAGTTGGGATTAGGCTCCCTTCGACATGTGCCTGAATAAAGCCATGCTTGCTAGGGGGGAGCGTATCAGACCGGGACAAGAGTCTAACGACAAAGCGGAGATGGTACATGTGACGCACATCCACCGTCGCCATAGGGATCATTCGACATATGTCGATCTCAATTCCTTCGGATATGCCCCATTCGATCGTGAGACTTGAATTCATGCTTTCCTCGGGGAATACACTCGATGCTTGTTGCTCGTACCCCCTTTATCAATACCTATTCGAGAGTACAACACAAGCAGAGAAAACGAAAACAAAGCAAAAAGCACACCCCACAATCAAAACAACAAGAGTAATGATCAACTCAATTCAAACTCATTCATGCTTTGCAAGGTGGAATTGCAAAGAATCGAATGGATATTAGGAGGGTAGATCAACAATACTCAAGTGTACTAGGAGTCCAATCTCATGATGTAAATTAACAATAGCACATAATCCATGATATATGTGAAGACTCCACCTTGATTGTAAGATCTTGAGACCTAACGTGCAGGTGATCTAAAGGATGATGAAAGACAAAAAGTTGGGTTTCAAAGTCTTGAAACCTAGACTAAAATGTTTGGAATATCACTTATACATTTCTCTATTGACTTGTTCTCTCACAGGAAAGAATCTGAGGCCAACCTTGTTGGGCCTATATTATAATGGACTTTATTTTGGGCTATGAGATATGATTCAGCCTTAATCAAATTATATACATATATTTCTCATCTAACCCATTTTGTGTGCAAGATACATTATGTATGCTCTTTTAGGATCTCATTTGTCATACAAGGAAAGAACCGATCCAATTGATCATACGTGATCATGAAGAAGATTAATGGAACAATCTTGGAAAGCACACAAACGGAAGGATCATTTTCGGAAAGAATTCAAATGTCTTGGAAAGTATTTGAAATTCAAACGGTCTCCCTCTAAGAAGCTTTACAAGTTTTCCGACTATATAAAGACGAAGACCAAGAAGGATGAGGACTACCTAAGCAAGCACTCAAGCAATCATAGCATCCTAAAGCATTCGTCATCTCTAGTTTCTCTTACATTCTCTAAAAGCCTAAGTGTTGTTCATTGTTTAAGAGTTGAGAGAAACACTAGCACTTATTGTACAAGTCATTCATTTTACACTTAGAGTATTTCATAATGGAAGAATTCATATATAACTTAAGCACAAAGATAAATTCTTCAAGCTCCTCAAACAAACAATAAATTGGATGTTCACCCCACCGATCGATTTGGACACCAAATCATCAAATTGCAATCTACTTGGGCTCTTATAGAAAATTAATCGTAGTTTTTAAATCAAATGAGAAAGAAAATTGAATGCTTCATACTGCACTTACCTGTTGCAATCTAAGAAAGCCTCGCGGCAGGCGGCCAAGGATTCGACGCCGGCGTCGGGGTGGGGGAAAATTGCTCGGCTCTAGAAGGTGATCTTCGGCTTCTCCGACGAGGGAGACGGGACGGTGCAGAGAAACCGCTATTGCCAGGTGTGGGCCGGAATATCCGACTTCCAACCAGCACAAATTGGTCGTTACTCGAGATCCCAAGCGCCCGCACTCCGCCGATCACGAGTGAGTACGCCGCTGTCCCGTCGGGCCTGAACATCCCGTAATTCCTCTCTGATGTCGGTGCTGGCTTTGTGTTGTAATTGAACATCGCGAAAATGAAGATGTTCAGATCAGAGTTTGGCATCATCGGCGTCCCCGCGTTCGCCGCTGTCGTAGTCGATATGCGAGAACAACCTGATGTCGTAGTCGGGAGGGGGCGAGTCCCGGCGGTCCGGTGAGCATGGCGTCTCTGCCTTGCAGTCCGATGACGGCGGCGCTCCTAGGGTTTGTGGGCCAAGCCAAGCATCCAACGTAACGCCTCATTCTCCCATCATGAGTCAATTTTTTTTTTGATTGGGAGATCCGATCTCCTGGCTTTTTGATCGAATCCCCATGGACGGCACCAATTGTAATGCATAAAATCGGCATCATAGAGGTTAAAGGAGATTTATCTTGACCATCAACTCCACCCGAACCGTAGCTTGCAAAACAAGAACAAACGAGGTCGGGGCGGGGCTTGTTTCCCCTGGAGGACCCTCCGACGCTCAAGTCAGTCCTTTTCTCTCCTCAATCTGAGTCTATCTCCTATTATTTATACTAGTCGAGTATTAAATGAAAGAAACTGTTACGATATTAAATAAAAGAAATCGTTACCGTATTTAATCCAGTCAACACTCTTAATGTTCGAAACCGTTATCGTAATCAATAGGCGAAACGGTGGCATCAATGCCGTATTGAATACTCGAATTTGGTAAAAGACGAGAACGCCTTTGCGCTATCATGACAGGATTTTTCCTATCTCAACAACATATAAGATTAAAGGGCTACTCCTTTCATAGTCAATTTGATTTATTCCAATGATTAATTCATTATCTTTGCGCTGATTTTGTGTTGTTGATGATTGTATTTTGATTAGCTACCTTGATATAATTGTATCATGCTAGGGTTTCAATTGATTCACAAGAGTAATTGTGTCTCTTGTAGCAACCACAAGCAAGTGATTCCGCGAGGGAGATCTTGATTGTGTAGGGTAATAACAGTTTGGGCGACCATTCTGCCAATACTTTGGGAATTTGTGCTATTTGTATGTTAAATCCTGCAGGGTTAGGGTTGCATATAGATGTAAGAGATTGCCATCTCCGCGAGAAATGACATTCTATTTAAACCAAAGTCGGATTAATCTAAATAATTAATTAGAATAACTGGAAAGAGAGTCAATGATCAATACACCAACCATTGTTGAGAATTTGTAGGAGAAATTACTTCATCCCTATTGTTATCAATCAATCTCCATTGCAATCTTTATTATTCTTGTTTATTTTTATTCTGCGATTATTCTTGATCTTGTTACTTTTGGTTAGCAATTAAAGTACACAAGAAAAGGTATTCTCCTTGTGGATCGACTCTGGACTTGCAATCTATACTAGTTAGTAGGTTTGGATTATCTTTGACAGGGAACAACAACCGTTTTATGCCTGTCAAATTTTGGCACCGTTGCCGGGGAGATTTACTTTATTTTCTTGTGTAATTTTTATTGCTATCTAGAGTGTGATTCACCTCGCGTGAATCATGCTTTTGCAATGTTTCTAACAATGATTCTTATGACAAAAGCAATGGTTTATAGCAATTCGATAACAAAGTAAAGTAAAGAGATTGATGATTGCAAAGTAGTGATAACAATATAGAGAGGTATTTCACCTGTAATTCTCGACAATGGTTGAAGTTCAAGATCCTAGGATTGATTCAATAGATATTTCTAAGCATATGTCGACTTGACTAAAGTGGATAGATCCGCAAAGATACAATCTTCTTATTTAATATCACTGAAGAATAGCATTAAACACTTGAGTTCTAAGACCAATTGACATATCGATTCAATACAAATAGAAGACAAGAGGAACAACCCTACTCGGCCCTAGCACATCTACTCGACATAGATCAATCAAAATCATCCACTACAAAGACATAGAAATATGACTAAATCGATGGCTTAGTTTGCTATCTAGAAAACAACAACGGATTCATAGCATAGATGCAATTCCTAATATGGTGATCAATCATGGAAAGGAACACAAATATAATCAATAAAGACAAGATGATAAATATACATATAAATAACTAATTGAAATCAAATCCTCACAATTCATTCAACCATGTCTTCGAATCACATGCAAAACTATAAGTTTAGCAACTCATAGACGAAATAACTCTCATTTCTCTAATTGTCTCCATTGACTAACCCTAATGCCACACACTGCTGAAATGGAAGAAATAAAACCTAAATAGAGTCGTGAAACCCTAGGGAATATAATAATAATAATAATAATAATAATAATAATAATAATAATAATAATATAATAATATCTTCGAACTTAAAATTGCAATGCTTAACATGGGATAGCAGCGGGCGCCGATATAAAAGCGGTGGGTGTCGGTCCCAACAGTGACACACTTCCTTCTTAGCTTCGACGTTGTGCTTCCTTTGCTCCTTTGTAACTTCTTCCTTAGCCTTTATATGCTCAAGAATATGTCATTTAAGCTCCTCCAAGATCCCATCCAAGGTTGGAATATTGTAAAACTGCAGAATAAAAACACGTAGATTCCAAACTCGAACACTTCACAAGAAAGATACGAAACTATACCAAAACATATGTGATAATGCATATTTCATATAGGATATATAGGTATTTATAATTGCAATTAGGTAGTGGTTTTGCTAATTTTTGTGTCTAGTTTCGTATATTGCTTGTGAAGTATTCGAGTTCGGAATCTACGCCTTTAGTGTTTATTCTACACAATTACATTCCGACCTTGAATGGAGTTTGGAAGAGCTTAAGAGACATGTTTTGGAGCATATGGAGGCTAAGGAGGAAGCTAGAGAGGAGCAAGGAAGCACGACATTGGAGATTATTGAAGACGATCGAGGAAAGTCGGACATTGCATAGGCGGCGCCCGCTGCACTTTGCACGACGCCCGTCGTGGGCCGGTTTCCAGCGTTTGCGATTTTGGATTCGAAAACATTATTTCCTATTATTTTATTCCTATTTCCATTAGGGTTTGACCGACTCTTTGAGAGTCTTTATTAGGTTTATTTTAGTCTGTTCGCCGTGTGTGGCTATTGTGTGTGAGACTATGAACACAATTAGAGAGATAGATAGAGAGAGAGAGAGAGAGAGAGAGAGAGAGAGAGAGAGAGAGAGAGAGAGAGAGAGAGAGAGAGAGAGAGCGAGCGAGCGAGAGAGAGAGAGAGAGAGAGAGAGAGAGAGAGAGAGAGAGAGAGAGAATTGGCATAGGAGTTGCTAAACTCATAGTTTCGTCTATGATTCGAAGACATGGTTGTTTGGACTATGAGGATTTGATTCTATTTAGTTATTCATATTCTTAGTTATCATCTTGTGCTTATTGATTATATTTGTGTTCCTTTCTATAATTGATCACCATGTTAGGAATTGCATCTTAGCTATGAATTTGTTGTTGTTTTCTTGATAGCAAACAAAGTTATTGAGATAGTGATGTTTCTTTGTCTTTTTAGTGGATGATTTCAATTGATCTATGTTGAGGATATTCGATTAGGGCTGAGTTTGGTATGTGCTTATTGGTCTTAATTGCGTTGAGTAAATTGTTGTGAGCTGAATCTGCCATGTTTTACAGTAACTTTTATATCGATTTCTGTATACATTGCATTCATTTGGGCTTAGATAGTACAGAACCTATGTAGTTTATGTTTATTTGCCAAATTATGGAATCTACACCAGTTTCTGTTTAATTCGCAGAAATCGAGGCATTTTACAGCAATTTTACAGAAAGTCGGAAAAGCTCGGAAAACCACTACAGAAGTCCAAGGTCAAAGCAGCAACGGAACCAGTCAAATCGAGCCGAGGAACCAGACTACTCGATCTCGAGTAGACCTTACTCGATCTAGACGAACATGTCCGAGCACAACCTTGGTCGACAGAGCCTGACCGAGAAAGCCAGACAACCCAGCTCCGGAAGTCTCCTCGATCTCGACAAGCCCTAGTAGAGATCGACGAAGACCAGACACCACACCCGGAGTCGAGAAGAGAGCTGATCGAGAAGCCGAGGACGAGAACCCGGACAACCCTACTCGATCTCGACAAGCCTTAGTCGAGATCGACAAGCGCCACAACGCCAGTCCGAGCTTGCCGAGTAGAGCCACTCAAGGAGACCTAGTCGACGATCAACCCTACTCGAGGTCGATGAAGGGTTACTCGAGGTCGACGAGCACCAGGAGCCAAGTCCGAGCCACATCAAGCAGAGCTAGCCGGGAAGTCCAGTCGACGATGAACCCTACTCGAGGTCGACGAGCTCTTGTCGAGGTCGAGTAGACCCGAGTCCAGAAACGTGTCAACGAAGACCTGTTCGAGTAGAGTTGGGATTCCTTGGGGCCCAAGGAGGAAGATTCTATCCAAGTCCATCAAGTCTATCCATGGGAGACAAGATCTATCAACATCATGAAGACTTACCTAGTTTAGAATTATCCTTTCCTTGTTGATTTATTTCCATTAGGTAATTTATTTATCCTTTCAAGTTTTAGATATAATTTTAGATATAGATAGAAGATTCTATCCTTGAATAGCAAGGAATAGATCACTATAAATAAGGCCCTAGGGGGCTCAGTTTTATTCATTCCAATTCACACACAATTCAATTCCAGTAGAGAAGTTTAGGAGTTCTAAGGTTTTTAGGGTTTTGGCTTTCTGTGAAAGTTGATTGCCAGGATTGTAAAAGGCTTTGAATTTAGTTTTTATGCAAGTTTCTTTTTATACATCAATGTCTGTTATTGCAATGAGGCGCGAGTAGTCCACCCACTTCTGGGGCTGGGGTGAGCCCGACGGTGGCCATGTGAGGCGATGCGATAAAGGTCAGATCTTTTTGTGCAATTCATCTTCTATCCCTATGAGCATGATTCTTTTACGAAAGTTGAAGGTGATCCTTGTTTGTGTTATTGAAGCGAAAGTGATCTTAATGCAACTTGGATTAATTATGTGAAAAAGGGTTAGTAACAATTAGGGTTTATGCGAGAGCCTCTATATGCCTATTTGTTAATGACGAAAGTTATTTGATGGAAAGCATGATCTTTTATGCCTTTATGTGTTACTTTGCATGGTTATCGTTGTGATGTTGAAACCCTGGCTTTGGAAGTCTTTTGGCATATTGAGTTTATTTCTGTCAAGATTCTGAGTTTTGTGCGAGATTCTGCAAATTTAAGTTTCTGTCTTTTACTGTAGGTCCAGTCTAGGTCGAGTTGGTTTTCTTTTGTTTTTGTCGATTTCAAGTTTCTGTTGTTCACTCTCTTGTCGATCTCGATGAGCTGTTGTCGAGATCGAGTACGCCTTTGCCTTTGCTTTTAGTTTCTGCTTTGCTTTGTCTTTCCTGTTTTGCTTTGTTGCTTTGCTTTATTTTCTGTCTTTTGTCTTTGTTTCTGTTTTGCTTTTATTTTCTTGTTTCTGTGCTTCTCTCTTTTCTGCTGCTCTGCTTCTGTGAGAATCTACAGCTACCTGAGAATTGCTGACGTGCTTCCTCGTGGATTCGATCCTGACTTTCTCTTACTGCATTGGAGGAGTCTTGTATTTATTTGCTGAGGCCTAAGTCTGGTTTGATCTATTTTCGTTATATTTCATACTTGATTCACTACTCCTCTCAACAAATTGGCGCCGTTGCCAGGGAAGCTATCAATCGCACCTTAGGTAGTCAGTTCTCACTTGATTCACTACTGCTCGACGATGCGCCGTTCTGGTCAAACACCTGAGTTTGACGCCTTAGACGAACCGGAACGCCTATTTCACATCCGAGCTAAACTACAAAGAGCCATGGCAGCTGCGGAGACACAGGAACAGCTGGTCGTTAGGCTTACCAGGGAATTGGCCGCAAAGGATACTGCTATCGCCGCTAAAGATGCTGCTATCGCTGCTGAGAGAGCAGCAAGGGAACAAGCACAGGCCGAGCTTGCCCAATATCCAACCACGGCAGAGAACTACATGCACCCAACTCTCGTGGTGCCTGAATCGGCGATTCTAATCCCTGATAACTCTTTTGAAATTCGCACTCAATTTCTTATAGAGCTTAAAAATAATGCCTTTTATGGTAGATTTAATGAGTGTTCTCTTGAACATATTACAAACTTTTCTGACATGTGCCGTACTATTGCTGAAGGTACAACTCTGGAATATGTCAAGATGAAATCTTTTCGCTGGTCTCTCGCTGGGCCTGCACTGAAATGGCTGGAAGGGCTGAAAGCAAGATCACTCACAACCTGGGCCCAAGTAGAGCAAGAGTTTCTAAACAAATTCTTCCCACCTGCCAAAACAGCACATCTCCACCAGAGAATCACCGCCTTCAAACAGAAGCAAGGGGAACCGCTGGCAAAGGCATGGGAGCGCTACAAGGAACTTCTGCGATCTTGCCCTACTCATGGACAGCCACCCTACGTCATTCAGGAGATCTTCTTCAACTCTCTTGATCAAGTCACCAAAGACAGAATCAACCATTATACTCGCTATGAGTATCTGACAATGCCGCCAAGTGACGCATGGGGTGTGCTAGAGAAGCTCACTAACTATGACAACAAGTATGGGTCTACTGCAACTTATGAAGAGAACCCATACGCCAGGCCAGCACCATCCATGCCCCTCTATGGGCCACCTAAGGAGATTGATCCTGATGTTAGGGAGCAATACTAAAGAGACCAAAATAAAAAGCTCATCAAGCAAGTAAAGTATCTCTCTGTCAACCAGCCTTGCATTGAATGCGGATCGCAAAGGCACACCACTCCTGAGTGCCCACACGCAGAACAAGTCAGGATGGCAGAGCATCAGGAGAATGCAGCTTACGCAGGGGGTCCAAGTCGCTACATGGGGGACCAAAGGTTTCAGCAACCACAATGGAACCAAGGTATCCCTAGGAACCCCCCGCCCTACAGAGCTCCAGGACATCCGGAAAGGGAGCAGAAAAAGGATGATATACAGACAGTCCTGGAGGAAATACGGAGAAACCACTAAGAAACGAGGCAATCTTTCAACTCCGTCTATACTCAGATGCAAGGTGTCAACTCTAGGCTTGGGGAAATTGATATCTGGCGGAAATCAGTTGATACACAGATTGGTCGCTGCTATAAAACTCAGAAGCGGCCATCAATTACAAGAGCCAGAGGTCGGAAAGCATCAGAACAGCGAGGAACAGCAAGTCGATCTTGACAAAGCAGTGGTCGACCTCGACAAGGGTCTACTCGACCTCGAGGAGAACCTGCCAAAATCTTCGTCTGCACCACACAACAACTCGACTGAGCCCAACCTGGTCGATGTCGATAAGACTGTAGTCGATGTCGAGGAGCCTCTGGTCAACATAGAGAAGCCTGCAGCACCTCCGACGTCTGTTCTGGCTCCGAATCAGAAAAAGAAGCTGCCTTTCCCCACAAAATCTCTAAAGGACCCGGCAGAAAAGAAATTTCAGCGCTTCATCAAGATGCTTCAGAAACTCAACGTCACCATTCCCTTCACAGAAGCTCTCAATGAAATGCCATCCTATGTCAAGTTCCTGAAGGAGATTCTGAGCAAAAAGCGGTCAATGGCTGAAATTACAGAGGAGTGCAGCCATCTGGACATATTGGAGAAGAGACCGGATCCAGGTAAGTTTGCTATAACTATTGGATTTGGTCCATACAAAATTAATGCCTTATGTGATCTTGGAGCTAGTGTGAGTATAATGCCTTGAACGATTTGGTCCAAGATTAAGATAGGTGCCCTAGAGCCTGTGGATGCTAGACTTTACATGGCCAACAACACGGTGGTCATTCCAACAGGCATGGTGGACAACGTCCCAGTACAAGTAGGTAAATTCTTTGTCCCTGTTGATTTTCTAGTTGTTGATATGCAAGAAGATCCTGCTTGTCCAATTATCTTAGGAAGACTATTCTTGGTGATGGTGGATGCCAACATAAGCGTACGGAAAGGAGTGCTCACCTTCAACATCAGCGATGAGGTAATTGAGTATTCCTTTAATAAAACTGAAAGGCATACAGGTCCAATGGAAGAGGTCAAATCTATCTCAGCTGGCTACATCACCTGCGGGGAACCCAAGGTCAGAAATATGACCCCTGAGGAGCTGGAAAAGAGGGACATGGAGGCCCGGGTGGAGGAGATCATGGCAATCCTCAAGGAGAACACAGAGAATCCAATCGACACGGACCAAGGTAAGTCGTTGTGGATTAATTATTTTTCGGATGCCTTGACAGGGACTAAGTATGGGGTCAAGATCGACCAAGGCTCCACGACATCGAGTAGAACCCTAGTCGATCTCGACTGGACCACGGAGCCTCCACCAGCACTAGCATCGTCGAGCAGCAACACTGAAGGGCCAGGCTCGTCGAGATCGAGTAGCCTTGTCGAGATCGACAAGACTTGCCCTAGATCGATTTCGCCCTCCTCGACGTTGACAACACCGGAGCCAGGAGCCTCGTCGATCTCGACCAGCCTTGTCGAGATCGACCACCACCCGGTGCCACCAGACCTGTCTTCCTCGACGCCACAACAACCAGGAGGAGAGCCTTCGTCGAGATCGACTACCCTAGTCGAGATCGACCAAGATCCTCGGGCACCTTCTTCCTCGACACAGACGCCACCTCACAGACCAGCCTCGTCGATCTCGACTAGTCTTGTCGAGGTCGACCACCACTCGGCTCCACTAGATCCGCCTTCGTCGATGAGCAAACCACCAGGAGCGGAGTCCTACTCGAAGTCGACCAGGCTTGTCGAGATCGACAAGACCTGTCCTCCATCGACTTCTGAATCTGCGAGCAGACCACCGCCAGAACCTGCAGTCTCGTCGAGATCGACTAGCCCTAGTCGAGATCGGCCAAATACAGTGGTCCCCGATTCCGTCTCTGCGAAGGTGAGCCAAGGTATGGATCTTTCTTCTCCTATTTCCATTAAAGATTTATCTATACATGGGAGAGGTCTGCCTTGGTATGTGCGATTGTGCAGGATTTCCAATGATGAGCCTAAGGAGTATGAAGTTGGAGACAAGCTCTATGTCTCCAAATCAAAGGATCATTTGTTTCCTAACAAATTCAACAAGAAGCGGATGGGACCTTTCGTGGTGAACAAGATCCATTCTGGAGGATTACAGCTGATGGACAAGAATGGAGTCTTATTTGAGGCCCAAGCTACATGGGCCCTGCAGATGCCACCTTGAGCATTAATGGAAAGTCGGCCTAGCGACTATAAAATCTAGAGCATGTACATAGACTTTTTAGGACTTTTTGAGACTTTGTTGTTTTTGTTTTGGTTTTGAACACTTTTACTTTTTCTATTATGGGTATATGTCTTCTACACTTTTCATGTCCATGGAAAGAACCAAGCCATACTCGGCCTAGGAGGTGCTCCAGTTGAAATTTTGAGGCTCTGCACATCTGTCTTGTGAGTTTCTTTCTTTACCCTTGTTTTTATACAGTGAGGACACTGTAATGTTTAAGTATGGGGTGGGGGAAGGGCTTACTTTGTGCACATTTGATCATATTTGACATTACTTGTGCATTATTTCTTAGAATTGCTACATGGCTATTTTGGAATGCATTATTGCTTTATGTGCCTATATGCATGTTTTCCAAAATTTAGAAAAATGACCCCCATTTGAAATTTTTGAATAATGTCATGGAAACTTATATTGAACTCGACGATGCAAAATTAGATTCATTAGAGATATAGCATGAAATTGCCTAGTAAAGGGAAGTCACAATGAAGTGCATTATTTCTTGAAAACCATGAAAGGAGGTAAACTTTGAAGTTGCTTTTGACATATTGCATGATAAGATGATAGAGGACTTTATATTTCCATATAATGCTCATATTGTTAATTCCTAGCCTTACCTATGCTTATGCATCACAAAAGCCATAATATTCCTTATTTCATATATTGCTCCACATGATCTAAATATTGTCATTCCTTACCTTATTTCCTATCCGGGGATTATGTTGAGAATGATGTTACATTATGGAGATTATCATATGGTGTTTGTGTTGTGATTATTATCATTATTTGGAGTTTGGCAAGGAAGTTGTTTGAATATATGGAAAATTTAATGAGTGAAAGAAAATCCAATCACCTCAGGAGATAAAGGTAGATTGACCCTGCTCTCTGAGATAATAGTTTGGAGAGATGGGACACATTGTGAGGTATCCAAAGCACTAAGTATCCGGGGCCATTCATGACACCCATGTTTGCGACTCGCGAGAAGGCAGTGCTGAGGTTAGAGAGGTAAAAGCATTATTATTGATAAAAGCATTATGAAAGGTGATGAAACATATGAGAAGGAATGTGGAAATTCAATTTGGAAATACTCCATTTCCCCGGATCAAAAGCACCACATTGCCAGAAATTGCCCACCTTTAGCCTTTTACCAATCTACTCCTTCACGAGCTTAAATTAAAGTCTTCTTGATTATTAATGCTTTGTCACTTATGAATGTTTTTTCATAACCCTCCTTTTGTGAGTAGATGTTGCTTTTATATAATTGCACATGCATGGATCTGTGACACTAGTACCTTTTCGAGGATGGTAATTGATTGCAGGGTTATATGAGAATGAATCTGATATGTTGAGGGTTTTAATTTCTTCCCCTGAATAACAATTAAAAGTATTGCTTGAGGACAAGAAAGCATAAGTATGGGGTGTTTGTTGTGAGCTGAATCTGCCATGTTTTACAGTAACTTTTATATCGATTTCTGTATACATTGCATTCATTTGGGCTTAGATAGTACATAACCTATGTAGTTTATGTTTATTTGCCAAATTATGGAATCTACACCAGTTTCTGTTTAATTCGCAGAAATCGAGGCATTTTACAGCAATTTTACAGAAGGTCGGAAAAGCTCGGAAAACCTCTACAGAAGTCCAAGGTCAAAGCAGCAACGGAACCAGTCAAATCGAGCCGAGGAACCAGACTACTCGATCTCGAGTAGACCTTACTCGATCTAGACGAACATGTCCGAGCACAGCCTTGGTCGACAGAGCCTGATCGAGAAAGCCAGACAACCCAGCTCCGGAAGTCTCCTCGATCTCGACAAGCCCTAGTCGAGATCGACGAAGACCGGACACCACACCCAGAGTCGAGAAGAGAGCTGATCGAGAAGCCGAGGACGAGAACCCGGACAACCCTACTCGATCTCGACAAGCCTTAGTCGAGATCGACAAGCGCCACAACGCCAGTCCGAGCTTGCCGAGTAGAGCCACTCGAGGAGACCTAGTCGACGATCAACCCTACTCGAGGTCGATGAAGGGTTACTCGAGGTCGACGAGCACTAGGAGCCAAGTCCGAGCCACATCGAGCAGAGCTAGCCGGGAAGTCCAGTCGACGATGAACCCTACTCGAGGTCGACGAGCTCTTGTCGAGGTCGAGTAGACCCGAGTCCAGAAACGTGTCAACGAAGACTTGTTCGAGTAGAGTTGGGATTCCTTGGGGCCCAAGGAGGAAGATTCTATCCAAGTCCATCAAGTCTATCCATGGGAGACAAGATCTATCAACATCATGAAGACTTACCTAGTTTAGAATTATCCTTTCCTTGTTGATTTATTTCCATTAGGTAATTTATTTATCCTTTCAAGTTTTAGATATAATTTTAGATATAGATAGAAGATTCTATCCTTGAATAGCAAGGAATAGATCACTATAAATAAGGCCCTAGGGGGCTCAGTTTTATTCATTCCAATTCACACACAATTCAATTCCAGTAGAGAAGTTTAGGAGTTCTAAGGTTTTTAGGGTTTTATCTTTCTGCGAAAGTTGATTGCCAGGATTGTAAAAGGCTTTGAATTTAGTTTTTATGCAAATTTCTTTTTATTCATCAATGTCTGTTATTGCAATGAGGCGTGAGTAGTCCACCCACTTCTGGGGCTGGGGTGAGCCCGACGGTGGCCATGTGAGGCGATGCGATAAAGGTCAGATCTTTTTGTGCAATTCATCTTCTATCCCTATGAGCATGATTCTTTTGCGAAAGTTGAAGGTGATCCTTGTTTGTGTTAAAGAAGCGAAAGTGATCTTAATGCAACTTGGATTAATTATGTGAAAAAGGGTTAGTAACAATTAGGGTTTATGCGAGAGCCTCTATATGCCTATTTGTTAATGACGAAAGTTATTTGATGGAAAGCATGATCTTTTATGCCTTTATGTGTTACTTTGCATGGTTATCATTGTGGTGTTGAAACCCTGGCTTTGGAAGTCTTTTAGCATATTGAGTTTATTTCTGTCAAGATTCTGAGTTTTGTGCGAGATTCTGCAAATTTAAGTTTCTGTCTTTTACTGTTGTCGACACAGAGGAACTTCTTGTCGATCTCGAGCAGAGGTTGTCGAGATCGAGTAGGTCCAGTCTAGGTCGAGTTGGTTTTCTTCTGTTTTTGTCGATTTCAAGTTTCTGTTGTTCACTGTCTTGTCGATCTCGAGGAGCTGTTGTCGAGATCGAGTACGCCTTTGCCTTTGCTTTTAGTTTCTGCTTTGCTTTGTCTTTCCTGTTTTGCTTTGTTGCTTTGCTTTATTTTCTGTCTTTTGTCTTTGTTTCTGTTTTGCTTTTATTTTCTTGTTTTTGTGCTTCTGTCTTTTCTGCTGCTCTGCTTCTGTGAGAATCTACTGCTACCTGAGAATTGCTGACGTGCTTCCTCGTGGATTCGATCCTGACTTTCTCTTACTGCATTGGAGGAGTCTTGTATTTATTTGCTGAGGCCTATGTCTGGTTTGATCTATTTTCGTTATATTTCATACTTGATTCACTACTCCTCTCAACATAAATGTGTCAATTGGTCTTGATTACTTGAGTCCTTAATGCTATTCTTTAGTGATATTGAATAAGATGAGTTAATCTCTGCGGATCTCTCAACTTTAGTCAAGTAGACCTATGAATATGAATAATTAATAGATCAATCCGAGGACCATGATTCCAACCATTGTTAGAGAATTGCATGCGAAATGTTCTTTCTACTTTTATATCAATATACTTTGCAATCATAAATCTGGTTACTTTTACATTCTGGTTATTTGCTACAAATCATTGCTTTTTCATAAGAGTCTTTGCTTAGTGTTATTGAATAGGAAATCACTTCTCCCTGTGGGTTCGACACCGGACTTAATCGCTATACTCGTAGTTATTTGGTTTATCAAGTGATTGATTTCCTAATCTATTGGTTTTGTGTTTGAGTTTGGATATTATTACTATTTGATAAAGGGCGAAAGTGCCAACGATGTTCGTCCCCCATCAAATTCTTGGCGCAGTTGCTGGGGAGAAGAAAGGAGTTTGCTTTTCTTTATCTATTTCAATTACGCTTTACTTTGAGTCTTTTGTGTTCTTGTATGGTTCAAACTAGATCTTCTAATTCATTGCCTTTGTCCTTTGATTCTGAGATTGAAAGATCTCTTAGGTTGAAAAGGAAGCTTGAGTTTGAGACAAACAAAGAGATGGCAGAAGACGGAGTTGTTGATCCGTCAAGAAGAACCCTAAGAAACATAAAGGACCCTAATTTGAGTGCTCAACCACTTGCAATTAGTCTTCCTGATCTCCCTGTAAAGGGTTCAAGATTTGAGTATAAGTCGAATTGGTCTTCTATTTTACCCTACTTTCATTGATTGTTTGGGGAGGAACTAAACAAGCACCTTGCTACCTTTGTGAGTATGTGTGTGATAGGCTTAGAACACAAGGCCTGAAGGATGATCAATTGATGTTGAGAGTGTTCCCTTTTACCTTGAAAGATTCTGCAAGCGATTTGCTTTATTACCTACCCCTAGAAAGCATTACTACTTGGGTGCAATTGAAGAAAGCTTTCCAGCAAAAGTACTTTCCTGCGACTCACCTCAACAAACTTGAGAAGGAGCTATCCAGTATTGAGCAATCACCTACGGAGAGTCTTTATGAGTATGTTGAGCGGTTCATGAAGCTTAAGGGTAGTTGTCCACAACATGGTATACCCGAGGATGATCTAGTGCTATGTCTTTATGAAGGATTGCTTGACACCGATAGGAGTTTCATCAATGCTATTAGTGGAGGAGATATTTTGGATAAAACACCTCGGGAAGCAACGCAGATTTTTGAAGGGTTGGCTAATGCATCGCAACAATATGGGAGACACCAAGGAGTTAGAGGAGTTCATAAGTTGGATAGTTCGAGAGATGATCACAAGGATGATATCGATAGGCTTACAGAGATAGTGAACAAGATGGCTATAATCAATCCCATCTGCCTAGACCTTGTGGTGTTTGTGGAGATCCAACTCATCCGAATGATAAGTGTCCCTTGATTCAGGACGACACCGCTGATGTGAATGCTATGGACTATGGATCTCGCCGGAACTTTGGTAACAATTACAATCAGGGCTACAATTCAAACTATCAAAGTGGATTCAATGACAGAGGAAAACAACAACAAGTTCCTTTTCAGAGAGGACAATTTGAGAACCGTCCTAGAAACACTCAACAAGAAGACAGAGATGAGACATTGAAGTTATTATTGGACAAGATGTGTGTTCAAGAAAAGTTATTATTGGACAAGATGGGTAAGGAGATTGGTGAACTGAAAGCGAAAGATTCGGGGAACTTACCATCATAAGTGGTAGTGAATCCGAAGGACAATGTTAGCGCCATGATCCTTAGAGGAGGTAAACAAGTAAATATGCCCACTAGGAATGTTGAAGAGAGGCCTAGGGAAGAATTTGATTTGGGAAAAGAGGACGAGACGAAATTAGAGACACACTGCATAAACGGCGCCCGCCGCCTCTCACCACGTTGCCCGCCACCTCCGCCTAGGCCAGATCCGATTTCTGTTGAATCCCCGAAGAAAGCTTCTAAAGAGTGGTCTTCTGAGGTTTCAAAACCTGCACCACCCTTTCCTCATGCCTTAAGATCTGATCTTAAGTAGGAAGATGAACAAATTCTTTATGACACCTTTGCTCATTGTGAGGTAAATATTCCACTTTTCAATTTGATTAAAATTGTGCCTCGCTATGCGAAGTTTTTGAAAGAAATATGCACGATGAAACGCAAGCAAAGGATGCAAAAGAAATAAAAGGTAACTTTAAGTGAGAATGTTTCTGCTTTACTTCAGAAAAGATTGCCTGAAAAGTGCGGATATCCAGGTATGTTTACTATCCCATGTGCAATATGTAATGCTAGCTTCACCAAAGATATCTTATATGATAGCATCCATTTAGGTAGGCATAATAGGTTGCATTTAGCTTAGTTAAGATGCATATCATGCATGGTTTAAGTAGAATTTCCATATTTGCTTTCTATGTTGGTGGAGTCGGAATCTACACATTTTTATTGATTATTTCAGGTAACTGTGGATCCGAGAAGGATAAATGGGTTGATAACGCATTGGATGAGAATGTATAGTTGATCAAAGAAGCTTACATGAAGATCTCAAGAGGTCCTGAGAAGAAGAAGCGAGCCTAAACGAAGAACAAGTCTGCAGAAGTTGTCGCCAGACATGCTGAACTTGTTTTGCACTTTTTGGAGGTCTTAGTTGTTCGATTGACTATTATGACCATGCGTTGGAAAGCTCTTTCAGAGAGCTACAACTTTCCTGTTGAGAAGAAGAGCAAATTCGAGACGGATTTTTCGGGAAAGACCAATGCAGCGGCCGCCGCCAGAGCCGATGCGAGAGGAAATGCTGATGCTGCGGCCGCAGCATACATGCGGCGGCCGCCGCATTTGCCGTCAGCGCCTAGACGTTGCGTTTCGATTAGTAAAAACCCTAGATGCTTTTGTTTTATTTCATGGCCGACTTGGGATTGTTTAGAAGGCCAATTTTAGCTATTTTTCTAGGACTTCTATTCTATTTTATGTTCTATCAGACAATTGGAGAGAGAGCGATGTTCTCCATATATGGGCGGCTAAACTCTCTTCGTTCTACTTTCAATTTAAAGCTTTATTTGGATTGATTGTGAGTTTATGAATCTTGTTCCTTATTTCCTATATTGAATGTTTCAACTTCTTTGTGCTTGCATGTTTGATTGTTTTATTCTATCTAGCCCGCGCAACTAGTTAGAATCAATTCAATTGCTAAGGTTTTGTAGATTCCTGGTTGTGAACCTTAACCTAAGTAGCAAACTTGTTCCCTTAGGATTGGTTGAACTAATTGAATGAGTAGGAAGTTGGATGTTTGTTAAATCGCTCTTTAGGGACTGCAAATACCTTGGTTAATCTCTGGACTTAAAGCTATCAATTGGGTTAAATCCTTCTTTAGGGACTGTTTGATTGATAAGGGTTTCTAGGACTAGTTGGACTAGTAACTATATTAGGTTGGGACAAGGGCATTCATAGGAAGACTAAAAGGACAAGAGGAAGTTACAATATCAATTCAACCAAATAAAGTGGATAGTTGTAGGCAGAGCGATCTTCTCTAAATTGTTTTGCATCAATCTGTTTATAGTTTATTTTGTTTTCTTTCTTATTTCAATCAACCAAAACCCCCCTTTCTACTAATTGGTAAATACACTTTGCTGAGAAATACTTGATTCTCTGTGGGATCGACCTCTTACTTACTTGCTATACTAGTTTGTAGGTTTGAGTTTTATTTTGATACGGTTTAGGCGACTAAAAACCGTTCATCATTATACCTAGGTGCTTCAATCAATGTTATGTCTTATAACTTGTACATGTTTTTGGGTCTCAATGCATTACCTGAAACTGGTGTTACTATACAACTCGCTTATCGTTCTAGTATTAAGCCTAGAGGAGTTATTGAGGATGTTTTCGTTAAGGTGAATGATTTGATATTTCCGGATGATTTCTTCATTCTAGATATGGAACAAGGTACGCCTGAAACCCCAATTATCTTGAGAAGGCCATTCTTGTGAATGGCTAAGATTGATTGTTTTGAAGGTCCACTAACCATGGAGTTTGATGGTAGAAAGATTGAGTTTTCTATATTTGAGCTTATTGTTTCTTCTACCAATGATTCTGTAGATTTTCTTGACTCTAATGAAAGTAATCACAGGAATGAGTCAAATGGCTTGTTAGATGCTTCTGTTGAAACTGAATCTATGAATCTTGAGTTTTCTAACAAAGATGAAATTGGACTAGGGAAAGATGACATTGAGAGAAAAATTGAGAATTTGTTTAAGTTACATGACAATGTGTCTAATTCAAATGATTATATTGTTATTCCCTGTGAGAAAATTGATTCCTACCAATGTTGAGGTTTTTGCAATTGCAGGGCAACCTTCAGGAGTAACTCATTTTAAGAAGGAATCGATGGATGCAATTGAAGGATATGTTGGAGAAATTCCTAAAGTTCCCCCTCTTGTCTTGAAAAGGACAAGTGTGGAGGATCTTGGTGGAATAAATTGATCAAGAAATGCATCACGTCAAGCCAAAGACGTGAAACAAAGGCGCTTCTTGGGAGGCAACCCAAGGAAGTTAGGTAGTATTATTTCTATTTTGCAATTAGTTTTCAATTCAATAAAATAGGATCAATCATGTCGCTGAATTTCAGAAGTGATGGTAAGTTAAAATCTGTGTTGGATTGAGTTTTGATTGATTTGGAGTACGGAGTCACATTCTGTGGACACGGCGCCCGCCGCCCTTGTCCGCCTGACGAGTCTGAATTTTGGTAAACTTGGAAGGGAAGTTTTCTATCTTTTTATTTTTTGTTATTTTCGTTTTAGGTTAGTTTTATTTATTTTATATCTTATTAGGATTAGATTTTTTATTTATTTATTTAGTTCTAGGTTTAGATTATTTTCTATCTATTTTTAGGGTTAGATTATTTCTATCTATCTTAGGTTAGATTATTTTATCTTTTATCTATTTTCTATCTATCTTAGGATTAGATTTTTCTTTCTAGGGTTAGTTTCCTTATTTCTTAGTTCTAGGATTTAGAGTTTCTATCTTTTTCTATTTTCTATTCTATCTAGTTCTAATATTTTCTATCTTTCTTTTTGATAGATTTTCCCTCTCTCCAACTCACCATATATTGCTACTCCCTATTTTGAATCAACCAAGCTTTCTTCCGAAAGAATCTACAAAATCCAAAAGCCTAATTGAATCCATTCCAAAAACCTAAAGCCTTGTGTTTCAATTGATTTTGTTCACCAAAACATTTTCAACCATTACCCTACATCCACAAAAATCAACCTTTCACATACCATTCCCCTACCTTTCACCTGAGAATCCATTGAAACCAAGTTGTTCGTCAAAGTTTCAAGTTTGGACGGGTGTGGACGTCGGTTATCCAACGTTTTCACTCGGATTCAAGATTCAGTGAGAACGGCGTCCGCCACCCCAGACACGACGCCCGTCGTCCTTGCAATGAGCCCAGCTTTCGATGTTTTGTAGAGATTTGTTGTGTTCTCCTTGCTCCTTTCTCAATCATGAGTGAAACTAGTAAGAAGAATGTGCCAGCTTACTTCGATGATACTGATGTGCTACACTGGAACCCACTTGGAAAGCGCACCTACACGTCCACCTTGTTCTTTGATGAAACCACATTGAGACGGTTGGGCTTGTTCAATTCGGTGATCGCTCTGATGGCACATGGAGGGCTGCGTGATTTTATTGGAAGAAGGGCTCCTACCTACCCTTTCTTGGTTAAGGAGTTCCTTACTACTTTGGAGGTAATTTCGCCCAAGGATGTTCGATTTCGATTAAGAGGAAGAGCTTGTAATTCCTCATATGCTGCGACTGGAGTTGCTTTTAGTGTTTCGAAGAGATGCTCTAGGAAGTGGCAGAATGCCATGCGTGTTCTTGATTCAGCAGAGATTTGGAGGAGTCTGATAGGGATGCCTGAGACCTTCAAGAACTTCATATTGGATGATATGATTACTCATCCCGCTCTTCGTCTCTGTGTGCGAATTTTGGGCTCTACTTTCTATGATTCTGAGACCACTACTGTTGTTGATCCTGGTGTGATTAATTTTATATATTGCCTGACTCCTGAGTCTACTATAGTACCGGACAGGGTACTCTTGTTTTTAAGGATATGTGAGAGGGTTCGTGGCCAGCGCAGTGAGAATTATCCTCTTGTCACCCCTTTTTGAGGCATGATCACACTTCTAGCAATATTTTATGGTGTTGATGTTAGTTCACTGCAGCTTGTGAGTCATTCTCATACGTGGGACATTGATGCTCTTGTGTCTGCACGGATGGTAGAGAAGCTGCAATTGCCTTACGCTGTTGAGAGATTTCGTTGGCTATCTAGACCCCAACAGTCTCATCATCAGTATCTGCCTACTATTTTACCTATGGGGCTGAAATTGGTGGACTTTCGCCGGAGCCATGTTCCTGTTGACACTCATTTGCGGAAACCTGATGATGCTATGACCCCTGTGAGCGATGTTGAAGATATGCAGATTGAGATGACGCCACCTATGGTTCGAGATGCCTCGCGCACCGCCGGCTTGGACAAGAAATTGACGGAATTTGAGAAGCAGTAGGCGGCTGAGTTGATGAAGTTAACAAAGTCCCATGCAATTCTGGTTGGGAAGATCGATCAATTACAAGAGGCTTGTCTCTTTTTGATGGATTTGATCAATCAGCGGTCTGGACCCCAGATCCCGCGTTCACAATAATAGGTTAGTTATTTGCTTCCTTCAAACCCTTTTTTTTTATTTTTCATTGTTCCTTTTTGTGTTTCTATGCATTGATGACAATGCAACATGTAAGTGTGTGTGTGGGGTGGGGGGGGGGGGGGGGGGGGGGGAAGTGAAGTGAAGTGAATTAGTTAGGTTAGTTCATGTTTAAATTTCTGTTTTTTATTTTTTCTATTTCCTTTTTATTATTTCCTTTATGTTATTTCTTTTATGTTATAGAAAATGTCAAAAATGAAAAAAAGAAGTTGAAAAGTGTCAAAAAAATTAGAGAAAAAAATTGAGTCTTGTTTTGTTGTTTAGCATATTGTGTTATTAAAGATTTCCATCTAATTTGAGTTTGTCCTATTTTGACTTTATACTGGCATGATCTTATAAATTCCATGGAATTCTAGAATGTTTGACCTTATCCTAAAAATTGGTTTTTATGTGAAATATGATTAGGCATATGTGATTGAGCATGTATGATCTAAGTTTGGGAGCATGCTTGAAATTCGACAAAAAATTGTCCCAATGAGATATTTTTGGCCTTATAAGGGATGCATCTATATTCCTTTTGCTTTTCTTGTGTGATTTACTTTTCCTATCCATTTATCATTGAGTATTCTACTCGCGGAGGGTTTCAGAAAAATGATTAGGGACAACATAGAAAACTGGAAAAGGGCTAGCAGATGGAACGAAACTGAAATTGAGGAATCAACAACACAAGAAAAGGGAACTAGATCATACAAAATACAATTAACAAACACCCCGCTGGAGGAAGCCTCCGATTGGTAAATACAAGCTAAACTTCGACGGATCCTTCATATCGACATCGAAGTGCTCTATTGGCTTCATCATAAGAGATTGGTGTGGTGAACCGGTTAGCATTGGGGGTAAAGCTATTTGTGGACAATGTCCTCTTATGTCCGCCTTGGGATGGAAAAAGTCAGGGAACTAGAGAGATATCAGATCTAATAATAGAAGGAGACTCAAAAATTATAACGGACTTCCTTAATTCGTATATCGGATGTTCATGGGAAATAGAAATGGTTATGTCAGATATGCAGGACCTTCTCCAAAGAGTAAATACGGTCAGAATATCACATATACCCGGTATTGGTAAATGGGTAGCGGATAAGGTTGCACACATTTGCTACTCTACTAGGGGGCCAGATTTATATCTCGATTGAGGCCTTCTTGGCCTCATCCGACAGGATGCTTCGGATAGGGTTTTTCCAATCCGAATTTTTACCTAATCAAAAAAAAATTATCATTGAGTATTTCCATGTTTATCTATTTTCAAGGCTGATTATATACATGTTCATTGTTTGGTAAGTTCAAATGATAGAGGCAACCTTTAACCACATATTTATCCATGTCTACCTTATGTTATATCTTGCTTTGAAGCCAATTTGAGCCTTTAGCCCTTTTTATTGATAGCTCCACAAAATTATTATTCCTAGCCTTTGGGTCTTACCCTTATTCCGGAAGAATTGAGATTTTGAGTGGGTTTTGGAATCTATTTTGGAGATTGGGGAGAATGAAGCTAAAGTGTGCTGTTATGGTTTATGGTTTTGAGAAGATGTAATGTTATGTGCTTATTTATTCCCTCATTTTTATGCACTTGGTTTTCATGTATTTTGGCTCAAGAAGAAGAAATAAAAAGCTTGGACCTAGGGAGGAGAAAATTCACCTAGGGGTAAAAGTAAGTAAAAAAAAATCCGAAAAAAAGAGGAATAAAGAGCTATTTATTTTATTTTTGCATAATGAGGAAGAATTGGATTTATTTTGGCTAGAAGTTATATTGGTTGAGTGTTTGAGATTTCATGATATGTGAGATGATGGGATTTTGAGATATGATGAGTTATGAGATATTTTGAGTTTTGATGATGATATTGAGAGATGTTATGCATTTATGAGCTTGATGTTATTGAGTTGGTTTGTTTTATGTTGGGAGTTGTTGGAATCTTGTTTTCCTGGAATTTATAGCACTAGATGACCAAATATAATTATGTGTCCTTATGTTTCTACCAAGCCACATTACAACGCCGCTGAATGGAATCTTCTGTGAAGGTTTCCATTAAGCGAAAGTCCTCTTGATGTCCTTATTTTTGCATTGACGTATCTGGTGGAGATTTTGTGATATAAATGTCAATATTTGAGTCGATGCATGTATATGGAATTAAGGTGAGTGTATGCTGAAAGTCTAAACACATGAGAGTGAGAGATACATAGTTTATCCTTGGTAAGGTTGGATTTTTAAGCATGCAACCAACTTGATCTCATATATACATGTTATGACGTTTATATGTTTGGTTATATTTGCACCACTGAGGATGTTGCTTTTAATGAGTAAAGTTTTGAAAGAATTTTCAATGGGATGCGTAGATGATGTTTTGCTTTATGGTTGATTGAGGATAAGAAAGAGTTAAGTGTGGGGGGATTTGATAATGCATATTTCATATAAGCATTATAGGTATTTCTTATTGCAATTAGGTAGTGGTTTTGCTATTGTTTGAGTCTAGTTTCATATATTGCTTGTGAAGTATTCGAGTTCGGAATCTATGCCTTTTTAGTGTTTATTCTACAGAATTACATTCCGACATTGAATGGACTTGAGAAGAGCTTAAGAGACATGTTTTGGAGCATATGGATTATGGAGGCTAAGGAGGAAGCTAGAGAGGAGCAAGGAGGCACGACATTGGAGTTTATTGAAGACAATCGAGAAAAGTCGGACACTGCATAGGCGGCGCCCGCCGCCATTTGCACGGTGCCCGCTGTGGGCCGTTTTCCAGTATTCGCGATTTTGGATCTGAAAACATTATTTTCTATTATTTTATTCATATTCCTACTAGGGTTTGGCTGACTCTTAGAGAGTCTTTATTAGGTTATTTCATTTCTATTCGCCGTGGTGGTTGCCTATTGTGAGACGATAAACACAATGAGAGAGAGAGAGAGAGAGAGAGAGAGAGAGAGAGAGAGAGAGAGAGAGAGAGAGAATTGACCTATGAGTTGCTAAACTCACATTTTCGCTTATGATTCAAAGACATGGTTGTTTGGATTGTGAGGATTTGATTCTATTTAGTTATTCATATTCTTAGTTATCATCTTGTGTTTATTGATTATATTTGTGTTCCTTTCTATGATTGATCACCATGTTAGGAATTGCATCTTAGCTATGAATTTGTTGTTGTTTTCTTGATAGCAAACAAAGGTATTGAGATAGTGATGTTTCTTTCTCTTTGTAGTTGATGATTTCAATTGATCTATGTTGAGGATATTCGATTAAGGCTAAGTTTGGTATGTGTCTATTAGTCTTCATTGCGTTGAGTCAATGTGTCAATTGGTCTTGATTACTTGAGTCCTTAATGCTATTCTTTAGTGATATTGAATAAGATGAGTGAATCTCTACGAATCTCTCAACTTTAGTCAAGTAGAACTATGAATATGAATAATTAATAGATCAATCCGAGGACCATGAATTCCAACCATTGTCAGAAAATTGCAGGTGCAATGTTCTTTCTACTTTGATAGCAATCTACTTTGCAATCATAAATCTGTTTACTTTTAGATTCTGGTTATTTGCTACAAGTCATTGCTTTGTCATAAGAGTCTTTGCTTAGAGTTATTGAATAGGAAATCGCTTTTCCCTGTGGGTTCGACACCAGACTTCATCTCTATACTAGTAGTTATTTGGTTTATCAAGTGATTGATTGCCTAATCTATTGGTTTTGTGTTTGAGTTTGGATATTATTACTATTTGATAGAGTGCGAAAGTGCCAACGACGTTCGTTTCCCATCAGTGACAATTCGATATGGTGAGAAATTGTAGTTGCTTTGTCGATTCTCTCAACTGCCCACCAACATGTTTATCTCAAACAATAGCCCAAGGGCCAGATTCCTTCTCATCTTATGTACGCTTTTGTTTTGAACATAATAATATAAGGTAAAACTAATTCAAATAACCCAAACTTTGGTGGAGTGAGCATGTAGCACTATGAACTTTATAAAGTGACAAAAATAACCCAAACTTTTACTACTATGTGCTTATATCACCATTAAGCACCAATATTAAACTAGTTTTTTTTTTTTCGAATTAAGATAATTGGAAAAAATATTGCTAATTTATGTCATATTTTAAAAACCCAAAATTTGGTTTGAACAAATGATATAAGTTAGAAATATTTTTGTAAAATATTTCTCAAATAAATTTTTTAATAAAAAAAATACACAATATATATAGGTAAAGGTTTAAGTGAAAATGGGGCTTAAGGTGAAAATTTTGCTTAAGGTGAAAATGGGCTTTTTTATATCATGGGCTGTTTGATCATTTAAGAAGTAATCCGTTTAATTTATTTACCTTCGGTTAGCTCATTTACTCAGCTTCTTCTCTCTCTCTTTCCGCGTTGTTCACTTTTCCTTCTCCCGAGAGATCTTTGTTCTGGAAATCGCGTTTTGAGCTCTGTTCTCCATGGATTCAACTTCGAAAGGTTAGAGTTTTGAACTAATCTTCGTTATTGTTTGTTACATTACTTCGATTTTGGACCTATTTTTTGTGTTCGTCCTCGATCGTGAGGTGTATTTTAGGGTTTATGTTCTTTAGGTTGCAATTATGTTTCTATTAAGAGATTTTTAGGTTATTTGTTGAATCTGGAGCACAGATGTTCTCTATTTATGTTAAGCCTCGATTATTGTTTGTAAGATGTGTGTGTTTTTTGTTTTCTTTTATTCTTCGTTTTTTCTTAGGGTTTGCATGTGTTTTGGACATTTGTGCTTACTGTCATTTGTTGATTTTTGAGTTTGTTCTTTTCTTCTGTTGTTTATTGAGTACAATTTCCGTATTTTTGTACTTTAATGTGTTTTGTGCTGTAGTGTTTTGTTGTTTTTCGGTTTTATTCATATTTAATGCACTTTATTTGTTGTCTTTTTTGTTTGATGTTATAATTTTTAGCTTGCTTTTGTGTATTTGTCAAGGTAAACGTCCATGTACGAGGTCCCAGTCCAATACAAGTATTGTTCCAACTACAACTCGGAAACGATTGAAAAAATCTGGTTCAAAGCTTCCCGTCGTTGATTTAGCAACTGATTCTGTAGATCTATTTGATTCCCAAATTGAAGATTCACTTGACTCTGAAGACACACATCCTCTTATTCGACGTTCTCGGAAGGATTCTGCTTCTCCCAATGTTGCTGCTGATGTTTTGTCGCCCCATGGTACTGTTAATGAATATGCTTCTCAAGGGTGTACTCCTATTGGGGCATCACCAGAGGTTTTATCCAGAAGGTCTTGCACACCAAAACATCTGTGTGTTGGGGACACTAATGTTGGTGGAGTAACTCAAGAGGGTAATGCTGATGAAGTTCAATCTCAGGATGTGGAGCCTGATGATGCAGGCAATGAGAAGGATACTGATGCTCAAGGTGAGGAAGAAATTGTGGGGCTGGAAGGTGTTCGTCTTGAAGAGCCAGAGGTGGGGGATTAGAATACTGATGTGCTAGCTCAAGAAGCTGATCAGAGGGGTAGGGATTTGTTTGTCAAGAAGCCAAGGAAGACTAGGGCGAAACAGTTCCCAACATTGAAGTCAAGATCCAACATCCGTATGTTTGTATCTGCTCTTAGTAAATTGAATGAGAAGCAAAAAGAATGCATTGGGGGCATTGGATTTGGGGTTTTATTTGATCTCAATATAGAGTACATGCCCCTGTCTTTGGGATTCTGGCTTGTTGATAATTTTGACCCAAACAAGTGTTGTTTGCTTATGAATGATGGTGGGAAAGTTGAAATAAGTGATATTGATGTACACATTACGTTAGGATTGCCTTTGGGAACAAAAATGATGCCTAAGAAGACTTGCAAAGAGAATTTTGATGATGTGAAGGATTGGAGGACATCTCTTGGGACTGTTGATCATATAACCCCGTCTGTTATTATTGACAAGCTAGTAGGTGATGTTGATTGTGGGGATAAATTTGTGACCAATTTCCTTGTGGTTTTTCACTCTTTGCTTGTTGACAGTCCTGGGAATGGGCTTGCTAATCAGAACTTGGTTGGATGAGTATCTGAGTTGGGTGATTTCAAAGATGTGAACTGGTGTGCCTTTTTATTAGAAAGTTTGGTTGATACAAAGAAAGTGTGGGAGAAGAACAAAGATGGCCACTTCCGAGGACCTCTGCTATTCTTGATTGTGAGGGCAGTTTATGTGTTTTTTTTTTTGTAATTTTGTTTCATATTGTTTTAATTCTTTTCACATATATGTTGACATTGTTTTCATTGTCTACCCTGTCTGTTTTTAGTTGCTTTATATCGATCGGGTCAAGTTATTTATAAGTGCTGCTTCTAGGAGGGCGTCTCGGTCTTTCCCTGTATTTGTGGGGTTGTCATCTGCTTTGCTGCGTCAACGTGAGACTGATGACATTGAAAGTGGTGGTTTTGGGCGTGGGTTGATTCAAGAATGCCAATCTCTTCCCTCTACTCAGGGCAATCCGGTGTCTGCTCAAACTGTTCCTTTGCCAGCCCCTAATCAAGGCAATGCTCAACCTTCCGTTGACGACCCTTCAATTGGAAAGGCTACATCACCCCTCGAGGTTTCTTAGATTTTTTCATGTTATTTCTATTTTGATTCATAGTTTCAGACATTGCTATGTGTATTGTTGTTTGGCTCCGCGCCCCCGATTTTGCGTTTATATTCATGTTTTATTCAAATATAATATGCTTATTTGCAGCTAATCCTTTTTGTTTTGTTAATGTTTTATTGTAATCCCCTTTGTTTGTTTCTTTCATTCTATCTTATATATATACATTTTGATGCTAATTTTCTATTATTTTTTTTTGTATGCATTTAATTGGTGAATTTTGTAGTAATTGTGTGTTGTGTGTTTTGTTTTTGTTTTTGTGCATGTGTTTTCATTTTTAGGCTTGGATACATTCTTTTGTGCAAAAGACATCAGCTCTTGCCAATGCCATTTCTGATTTTGCTGAGTTTTCTACCCAAATCCCTTTTGAGATTCAAGCTGATTCTACAGTGAAGACACTTCTTAGTGAGGGTAATAAGATGTTAGGGTTTGTGTGTTCATCAGATCATCCTAACCCTAATCATGCTGATAAGTCGTATACTGATGATTCTCCAGTCTCCCAATTTTGGTATAGTCCTGAGTTGATTGAGTGTCTTAATCAGATTGAGTTGGCTTATAAGAACAGAGTGAAAATGAAAACCAACTTTGTTGATGATTTAACTTCATTTGACATATTTGGGTCTGATCCTGCATTTAAGTGTGATGTTGACACACAAATTGGGTCTGAATATGCAAAAAAGAATGTTAAAGATGCATCAAAGTCTTCTGCTGCCACTCAAGCGATGCCAGATGTAGTTGTGAATATTGCTAAAGAATATGTGAATGATATGCCTCTCCCCCAAGGCCATGTTGCTGTCCCTCCCCACCAACCTTCTGTTCCTGGCCCTTCAACCGGTGTCCCTGCTGTAAGTGCCAATCCCACTGCAAAGCCGTTGGTGTATAAAAAGAAGATGAAGTCTCCTATTCCATTGCCACAACGTAAATCTTCTCGTGTTCGTAACTTAAGTTCAATAGCTGGGAAACAAGATGCGGGTAAGGAAGAAGATGTTGCTGGTAGAAGGTCTTCCAAACCTTCATTAACCCTCCGGAGTCCTTATTTTTCAAGAGTTGTTGATATTGTTGATGCTATCTCTGGCACTGAGCGTATTATGTCTGCCTATTTATCTAAGAAGACAGCTTCTCCCATGTAAGTTTATGTTTTTGTTACTAATTATTTTAAGTTTTATTTTTTGCTTTATTATATTTATGTGTTTCATATTATGTCTAATATTTGTAGTGGGGTCCTGTTTAAATACAAGTATGTAGAAGTGCATAGGCATGATATGAAAAGTCTTGAAGATGATTTCCACGTCTCCTATGGGGTTATTGCTGGATGGTCCGTTCTCAACCACAAAGAACAATTCAGAAGTGATGTTTCTCCACTAAGGTTTTTTGTGCCAGTTCATTCGTCTGTAAGTATTCTTTTTATTGGTGTCTTTTAGTTCTATGTCCATCTTACTCTTTCTTGTTTTGTGTTTTTTTTTCCTAACAATTTTTATTATTAATTTTATTTATGTTTGTTGCTCTGTTATGTAGGATTATCCCTCTAATGCATCTCTTGATAGCTCTGTTAACCAGTATCAAAATTTTTCTATCCGGCTTGAGTCTTCATTGGCAATGGCTCCTCATATTGCTTTAAACGATGTTGATATGGTACCTTTATTGTTTTTCTTTTATTTTCTTTTTTTTTTGTTGTTTTATATATATATATAAAATTACCTTCTTCTATTATTTTTTTTATTTTTCTTAGTTTTTTTAAATGTATGTTATTTTGTGCATTTTTGCAGTTTGTGTTTGCTGTTGAGCGTGAAGAAGAGTTTTTCATGGTAGTCTTCAATGTTAAGACCAAACTTACCCAAACTCTAGATGTTTGTCCTCCTGTCTCTCCTCCTATTGGCTCAATTTTATCAACAGGAGAATGTTTGGTGAGTTTTGTTATTTTTTATGTCATATATTTGAAATTAAAATATATTTCTAATTTATTTAACTTTTCCCTTTTTCTGATTATATAATTATTTTTATGTTTATAGGAAGATTTGCTTGGTGACTATTTGAGGAACAAAGGATTAAAGGCTAAGTCAGACTCAATCACAAAATCAACGTCTTCAAATGTTGCTCTTCCATGGGCTGGTGATGATAAGAGGATCCATTCAAGTGTTTGTCTTATGAGGCACATGGAAACTTTTATTGGAGTTGAGAAGGGATTCAAACCTGGATTTTATAAAGGGAGTGAGAAGAACATATCCAAGCTGCGACGGAAATATTTGGTTGATATTATATGGTCAGATCTAAATGAGGTGCGCACTCAAGTTATTGAAGAAGCTAAGTCTCATGCAAAAATGACATTAAAAGGAGTCAAGGGTCAGAAGCTGCAGTTTAATTGATATTCACTAACTACTGTTAACATTTAGCCCCATCTATAAGTATATATCTGGTATATTGTAGGCTGTTTGGTTGTTGTGGACAGTTTAAACAATGTTTGGACAGTTGTTGTAGGGTATACCCATTTTGGGCTTTACTTGTTATGGGGGTATAACTCTAGTCCTATCCTATGGTGCTACTCTGGTACATTTTGGGAATTGTCTGGGAATTAACAACTTAGGTTTTTGGAAGATCTTCTGTTGAGGAATTTTATTCCTATTTAGTTCTGTTGTTGCTTCTTTATGTTAAGTATGTTTGTATATGCTTTGTTTTTGTGTTCTGTGTTTTTGTCCTGTGTTTCAAATTTATAAATTTACTTATTGAACTTAAATCTGGCAGGTGTTGTGTTCTTTGAATTGGTAAATAAAGAATAATCATTCCAGGGTTCGAATTGGGCACTTAACAGGTGTGGTGTTCCATAAGTCTCATATTGTGCAACCATAAATTCATGTTGTGCAAATATAAAGATACATTGTGCATATGTATCAGTATTGAAGGTTCGATAATATAAAACAATGTAATATGGAAATACTCTAGAAGGGGGTTGAATAGAGTATGCCCGTTTTTCGCAGAAACTCTCAAGACCTTTGGAGCTTGTACCAAAACCTTTGAGATTAAACCTGAATCGCAAATTTAGACAATCGAACCAAGTGCGGAAATATGGTAAAGCAAATAAGTAAAGAACACGAGTAATTGTTTACGAGGTTCAGCACAACTGGCCTACGTCCCCGCCTAGGATTCTTCCACAACCCTAGGATTCAAAGGCTTTATTGAATGCTTAGCTAAGGATCCTAATAGCTCACCGAGAAGCCTCTCTCCTATACAATTGCAATCTAGTCAACTCACGTTCCCTTGGAGTCCTAGACCAATCTAGAAGAGCCCCACCTCTCTCAGCTATCTAGTACAATCCTCTAACTCTCGCAAATCAATAGCCTAGTGCAACTTCCTGAGTTATAAACTCTCGAGTAACACTTGAAATGAATATATCCTATAAGCTCACATTGACTCTCAAAGGCTTTGAAATAAACAACAAACAATTTGAGCGCTTAGCAGAGAGACACTTGGAAGACAGATCGCTTGAATGAATGAAGCTCGTGTGTAGCACTTGTGTATTCTGTCTTCTCCTTCCTTTCCTTTATATAAGCATGGAGCGTGAGGATCTTCAACACCAGATCTCCAACGGCTCTTTCCAATCAGGCTTTGATCTTGGATCTTCTATTTAAGGATACTTCGAAGCCATGATCTATTTTGAACCGATCTTCTCAACATGTATAAGGAAGGATGTAATCTCGATTTATACTTCCTGAAATGGTTAGTCATTCATATATATATATAATATAATGGAAGTATATAAAAATAATATACGAATAATAAGATAGGTTTTGTATTTCATCAACTGTTAATGCTCCAATGCCTTTGACACAAACATCTTGTCAAAGCCTTTGCAACATCTATTCCGATTTTTCATCAAGGGAGGGAGTTATCAATCTCCCCCTTGATGAAAGACAAAACATGTGCATCCCTGCAACTTAGTCAAACGAATATAACATAATCAAAATCAGACTAAGTACCTGCAAGGGTTAGACAAATGTTGGATCAAATAATTTTAAAGTAAGAAAACATCCAACCGAAAAACATAAATCAAAAAGCAAGGTCTTTCAAGACCTTTAAGCAGAGGTTTTCAAAGACTAACGATCATCTCCCCCTTTTTGTCTTTCAACAAAGGGCGGAGGGAAAACAGTCACCAAAAGTTACCAAATGTTTTGAAAACGTTTCCAAAAACCAGCAAAGTAACAAGTTTCAGGGGTGGGATAGGGTGGGATAAGGTTTAGGCTAAGTCAATCCAGAGCATCATCAGTGAGCCTCGTCCACAATCCTTCCAGCATCGTTGAAATCCCGCTCATTTCCGTCATCAACTCCTTCTGCAGCTCCTTAATATCCAGGCGAACCTCCTCCAAGCCCAACTCTAGGTTGTCCATGCGTTCATCGAAAGCTGGAGCAGTGGGAAAGGCTTTTGAAGGAGTGGCAAGACTCAAGGTCCCTTGGGGAGACCGAGTGATGCCAATATTTTCAAGGCCTTTAGAGTCGAACTTACCCGTATGACGCAGCTGTTCTTCATTTTTGACATCAATTCCAGAAGCTTTGAAGATAGGGGTCAAAAGGGTAGCAAAGGCGAGGGGAGAGCCTTTTCTGGCTTTTCTGGCATGAGCCATGGTTCCAAGGATAGTGTTGGCCAGATCGAGATCAAGGCCATTGAGAATGCGGTAGAGCAGGACCATGGAAATGTCGGTAAGGAGTGAGCCAGAGTTAAGACGGGGTAGGAGGCATCTAACAATGATGTTAAATGTAATTTTTACCTCAAGGGTTAGGGATGAGTGGGTGAGTTGCTTTGATGTGCTGTTGGATGCTTCGGGTAGGAGATATTTGGCTCGGGCTAGGATGATGCAATTTTCTTTTGAGGGGTTTACTTGAGCAGGTGGAACAGGGGTAGGTAAGCCTAGAGAATCTGCGAAGTCATTGGAGTTGAGAGAGATTCTAACCCCTTTGACGACAAACTCCAAAGACCAACCATCAGTGTCGTTTTTGGCTTTTAGGTTAATGTAGAAAAGTCGAGTAAGCTCGGGGTAGTAAATAGTCTCAAGGTTAATAAGGTTCCAGGCAGGGGAATTTTTGAGGAGCTCAATGCAAGGTAACTTCAAAGCTTCAAAGAACTCAACATCTAAAAAATCAGAACAACTAATCTTACGAGTACGAAACTCGTCTACCCATTTACCAGCAGTCTCAGCATCTAAAAACCAAGAGGAGGGCAAGGATTGATTTACCTGGATATAGGTCGGGTGGTCTGCGTTCTTTCTGCGCGCAACTGTTGGAGCAGCTCTCTTGACAAGCGCTACAAGACTCTTGACAAGGCCCTTCCTGGTACGCTTAGGAGATGGAGGCTTCACTGGAGCAGGGGCTTTCCGCTTCTTCGGAGACGGGGGAGGAGGAGGAGAAGGAGAGGGAGATTCTTCCTCCTCTTCCTCAGACCCTGAGTCCTCAGCGGACCCCGCTTCATCACCTTCAGGTTCCTCGTCCTCTCCGGATCCCTCGTGCTCTTCCTCTTCCTCTTCTTCTTCCTCAGGCTCCACCTCGGATGGAACCTCTTCAGCTTCGGTATCCTTCCGAATTCGCTCGGCTTCCTCCTCGGCCAGTCTCTTAGCCAGCTCGGCCTCCTCATCGACCTTTTTCTGCCTCAAGGCCTCCTCCTCGGCTTCCTTGGCAGCATCTCTCTCCAGGGCGGCATCAAGGTCGTCTTCCTCTTCTTCCTCGTCCTCTTCCTCAGCCAGGATCTTTCTCTTCCCCTTTTGTTTAGCGCTCAAGGGTTTCTTAGCAGCGCGCTTCTGAGAGCCTTTGGGAGCTGTGGTCGTGCTCGCCTTAATGGTGCTCTGGACAACTGCTGGATGATGGCTTGAGTAGCAGGTTCGGGTGTGGGAGAGGTAGCAGTGGTCTGTCGTCCCTTGGGGGTGGCGCCAAGTCTTTTGGGAGTGACAGCTTTCTTGGTTTTGGGTGCCATGGAAGTAGTCGGTTAGGGTTTCTTTGAGAGGTTGAAGATGAAGGAGTGGAAAGGGTTTGGAAAACTCTGAGTGTGGGTTGTAATCGGGTACAGGTTTGGTTTAAGTAGAGAGAGAGGGTGACAGATTGATGGGATGGGTTTAGGGTTCCAAGGAAAGAAATCATTACATTGCTAAGATTTGAAAGGTTTTCAATTTCAAATTCAAATTCAAATACCCATTAAAATCGGACAAGGTAACTAAAAAATATATTTCCAAAAATAAAATATCTTAACGGTTAAGGAAATCATAGAAATAGGCAATTTTTGAAATCTGATTAAAACAAATATAATTGATTAAATATCTAAAAAGATATTAACCAGAAATATATGATCCGATATATGTACTCCACTGTTCAGTTTGCAGACCTTGACATAACTCTCAAAGGTCTTGACACTGAGTGGAGTTTATCTTTCGTAAAGGGAAAGCTCCCCCTACGAAAGTGCATCCTTGTCAAGCATCCCAATCTCTCGTCTAATGAAGGTGAACCTGTCCTCTGCCAAAGGCTTAGTAAAAATGTCAGCCCATTGATAATCAGTAGAAATAAAAGATATGGACACATCACCTTTTTCAACATGATCTCTAATGAAATGATGCCTTACATCAATATGCTTGGTCCTTGAATGCTGAACAGGATTCTTAGTGATGGATATGGCACTTGGATTGTCACACTTAATTGGGATACCCTTGAGGTTGATGCCAAGATCTCGCATTTGTTGAGCTATCCAAAGGATTTGGGAGCAACAAGCTCCAGCTGCAATGTATTCGGCTTCTGCAGTAGATAGAGCAACTGAGTTTTGCTTCTTTAAGTGCCAACTGATCAAAGATGCTCCTAAGAATTGGCAACATCCTGATGTGCTCTTTCTATCCACCTTGTAGCCTGCAAAATCTGCATCAGAATATCCAATTAAAGTGAAATCCTTTTGCTTTGGGTACCATAGTCCAAGTTCCTTAGTGCCATTGAGATATCGAAAGATCCTCTTCACAGCCACGAGGTGTGATTCTTTGGGATCAGCTTGAAACCTAGCACACATGCAAACACTAAACATGATGTCAGGTCCACTAGCCGTGAGATATAATAAAGATCCAATCATTCCTCGATACTCCTTTTGATTGACATTTGTTCCAGTCTTGTCTTGATCTAGAGACAATGTTGAGCTCATGGGAGTCTTGGCTGCTTTGGATTGATCCATCTTGAACTTCTTCAAGAGATCCTTACTGTACTTGCTTTGGTTGACGAAGATCCCTTTCTTGGATTGATGAACTTGTAACCCCAAAAAGAAGTTGAGTTCACCCATCAAGCTCATCTCAAATTCACTGCACATAATGTCAGAAAATTCCTTGCACAAAGATGTGTTAGTAGCACCAAATAATATATCATCAACATAAATTTGAATAACCAAATTGTCCTTTCCTTTGGTCTTGATAAAAAGAGTCTTGTCGATCAACCCTCTTTTAAAATCATTTTCTAAAAGATATTTTGACAAGCGCTCGTACCAAGCTCTTGGGGCTTGTTTCAAACCATAAAGCGCCTTGTCAAGTTTGTAAACATGATTGGGGAATTCTGAGCTTTCAAAACCTGGGGGTTGAGCAACATAAACTTCTTCTTCTAAGAAACCATTAAGAAAAGCACACTTGACATCCATTTGATATAACTTTATACTCATAAAAGATGCAAATGCTAATAAAATGCGAATGGCTTCAAGTCTGGCTACGGGAGCAAAGGTCTCCTCGTAGTCAATACCTTCCTCTTGATTGTAGCCTTGAGCAACAAGCCGTGCCTTGTTCCTCACAATCTTGCCATTCTCATCTAACTTGTTTCGAAACACCCATCGAGTGCCAATGACTGATTGATGCTTTGGTCTAGGCTTCAAAGTCCAGACTTTGTTCCTCTCAAATTCATTAAGTTCACTTTGCATAGCTATAATGCAGTCTGGCTCCTGAAGTGCCTCATTTACCTTCTTTGGCTCAATAAGAGAAACAAACGCGTTAAAAGCACAAAGATCTTTAAGTTTAGAACGAGTTTGAACACTAGAAGTAGGGTCAGAAATGATATCCTTTAATGAGTGTGATGAGGAGTATTTGAATTTCCTTTTGCTAGTCTCAGCTCCTTGATTCGTCACACCATTAGGATCGATTTATGGTACATATGACTCTGTGGTCCTGTTAGGTTCAGTTACAGCAGTCTCTGACATCTCAACACTGTTGGATTGGACACCAAGGGCTTTGGACGCATCTTCAACACCTTGGGCCAATTCTTCAGTGTTAAGAATAGGTTCCTGCATGTTCCTTTTCTCTGTGTTCATGGTAGCAGCATCATCACCTTCCTCGTTCTCTTCATGGATATTAAGATCTATATCTGCAACACTTTCACTCAAAGCATCATCATTGCATTCATCAAAAATAACATGTATACTTTCCTCAACTACCTGGGTCCTTTTATTGAAGATTCTATAAGCTTTGCTACTCGTGGAATAGCCAAGAAATATACCTTCATCACTACGCGCATCAAATTTCCCAAGGTTATCTTTTCCATTGTTATGAACAAAACAAGTACAGCCAAAGGGTTTAAAATAAGATATAAGTGGTTTGCGGCCTTTGAAAAGTTCATAAGGAGTTTTCTTTAAGATGGAACGAATAAGACAACGATTTAAAATGTAGTTAGCTGTGTTAACAGCTTCAGCCCAATAGGTTTTAGGTAATGCATTTTCTAAAAGCATAGTCCTGGCCATATCCTCTAAGGTGCGGTTCTTGCGTTCCACAACCCCGTTTTGTTGAGGTGTCCTAGGAGCAGAAAAGTTATGGGAGATGCCATATTTAGCACAAAATAAATCAAATTGAAGTTGATCAAACTCCCTACCATGATCACTTCGAATAGACACTATGGGCTCATTTCTTAAAGCTTGCAACTCCTTACAAAGTTTTGAAAACTCAAATAAGGCCTCTGATTTTTCTTTCAAAAATGCAACCCAAGTATATCTTGAAAAATCATCGACAACAACTAGCATGTACTTTTTACCATTGGGAGATTTGACTCGCATAGGACCACATAAATCCATATGTAAAAGTTCAAGGGGTCTAGAAGAACTTACAACCTTTTGGGGTTTGAAGGAGCTACGTGTTTGTTTACCTCGTGTGCAAGCATTGCACATGTCAATACCTTTGAAGTCCATCTCAGGTAGCCCTCTTACAAGCCCTTTGGACACAAGTTTCTGTAGTGTATGTGGACTCACATGACCGAGTCTCCTGTGCCAAAGCTTTGGATCGTCCGTCAAGGCCTTTAAACAGGTTAAGCTTCCTTGTGCCACTTGATCAGCATTTACAGCGTATATGTTGTTGTAACGATATGCAGTCAATATAACTTCACATGTATCATCTCTGCACACTATACATCTTTTCTTGTTAAATCTGACATTGTTACCACTATCACATAGTTGAGAAACGCTAAGCAGATTATACTTTAAACCATTAACAAGATAGACATTTTTAATACTATGGCTGGAATCACTTCCAACACTACCAATACCAACAATGTCGCATTTCCCTTTGTCACCAAAAGTGATTGTTCCCGTGGATTGCACCTCTAGATCATGAAAGAGAGAACTCTTCCCACTCATATGCCTCGAGCAACCACTATCAATAATCCATTTGTGTTCTTTCACCTTGGTGATCTCCTGCAAAACAAACATCAACCTTTGTGGCTAGACCAATAAGCAAGTTTGGATCCATTGTTGGGATAAACCATATTTGGTAAAATAGTGCCTTTTAGGACCCAAACTTGTGTTATCTGTTCTTTTCTCAAATGAATGTTGTGAGCTGAATCTGCCATGTTTTACAGTAACTTTTATATCGATATCTGTATACATTGCATTCATTTGGGTTTAAATAGTACAGAATCTATGTAGTTTATGTTTATTTGCCAAAATTATGGAATCTACACCAGTTTCTGTTTAAATCGCAGAAATCGAGGCGTTTACAGCAATTCTATAGAAGGTCGGAAAAGCTCGTAAAAACACTACAGAAGTCCAAGGTCGAAGCAGCGGAACAAATCTGAGAGTCGAGGCTACTCGATTTCGAGTAAGCCTACTCGACATAGACAAGATCTGGCCGACCAGCCTTAGTCGACAGACCATGGTCGAGAGAGCCAGACACCCAGACTCCGGACCCTACTCGACCTAGACAAGCACTATTCTAGGTCGACGAAGCCCAGACGCCCACACCCGGAGTCGACAAGGAGAGCTGGCCGAGGACGAAGTCGAGGACGACCAGGAGGACTCGCTGCCGCGGAAAGAAGGACTCGCTGCCGCGGACCACGCCACTCGCTGCCAGAGGATGGAGAAACTCGAGAAGACCTAGTCGGCCAACCTTACTCGAGGTCGACTAGGGCTCGTCGAGATCGACGAGCACCTGAGTCCTTGTCCGAGCATGTCCGAGCAACCTGAGGAGAGCCACCCGAGGAGGCTTAGTCGATGACTCACCCCTACTCGAGGTCGACTAGGATAACTCGAGATCGACGAGCACCCAGTGAGCCAACTCCGAGCCACATCGAGCAGAGTCAAGCCAAGCCGAGCCACTCTTGTCGAGGTCGACGAGACCTTGTCGAGGTCGAGTAAGGCCCTATCCAGAATCTTCTCGACGTAGCCCTGTCCGAGTAGAGTTGGAGTTGTTTGATGCCGAAGGCGGAAGATTCTATCCAAATCCATCGAAGATCTATCCGATCTATCAAGTTCTATCTATGGAAGGAAATCTATCAAGACATGAAGACCTACCACATTAGTTTTATCTTTTTCCCTTATGGATTTAATTCCATTATGTCATTTATTTATCTTTTAGCATTTTAGATATAGATAGATATCTTCTTTCCTAGATTAGCTAGGGAAAGAAGGCTATAAATAAGGCCCTAGGGGGCTCAGTTTTATTCATTCAATTCTAGATTCCAATTCCAGTTCAGATTCAATTTTCAGAGACAATTAGTTAGTTACATAAAGAGAGGTTGTAAGTTGGAGTTTGTTTTATGCAAGTTTCTTTTCATCAATCAATGTCTGCGATTGCAATGAGGCGTGAGTAGTCCACCCACTTCTGGGGCTGGGGTGAGCCCGACGGTGGCCATGTGAGATGATGCGATAAAGGTCAGATTTTTATGCGATTCATCTTCTATCCCTATAAGCATGATTCTTTTGCGAGAGTTGAAGGTGATCCTTGTTTGTATTATTGAAGCGAAAGTGATCTTAATGCAACTTGGATTAATTATGTGAAAAAGGGTTAGTAACAATTAGGGTTTATGCGAGAGCCTCTATATGCCTAGTTGTTAATAACGAAAGTTATTTGATGGAAAGCATGATCTTTTATGCCTTTATGTGTTGTTTTGCATGGTTATCGTTGTGGTGTTGAAACCCTGTCCTTGGAGGTCTTTTATTATATTGATTTATTTCTGTCGAAATCTGCGTTTTAGTTCGAATTCTGCGAATTTAATTTTCTGTCTTTCACTGTTCTAGTCGACATAGAGGAGTCTCTCGTCGATCTCGAGGAACATTTGGTCGAGATCGAGTAGGGAGTTGTCTAGGTCGAGTTGATTTCTTTCTGTTTTCGTCGATTTCCAGTTTCTGTCTTTACTTTTCTTCGTCGAGATCGAGTTGAGTTTTGCTTGTCGAGTTGCTTTGTTTTCAGTTTCTGAGTTACTGCTGTTGGCTTGCTTTTGTCGACCTAGAGGACAGCTACTTGAGGTCGAGTAGCTTCTGTGTCCTTACTTTTAGTTTCTGCTTTGCTTCTGTTTTGCTTTGTTCTTTACTTCCTTTGCTTTACTTTCTGTCTTTAGTTTGTTCTTTGCTTTTGTTTTAGTTGCCCTTGCCGGGTTTATTTGTTTCTTTCTTTTTTGTGCTTTTCTGCTGTGTCTGTGAGAATCTGATAGCTATCGGAGAACTGCTGACGTGCTTCCTCGTGGATTCGATCCTGACTTTTCTCTTACTACAACGGGAGGAAGTTTTGTATTATTTGCTGAGACAGGGAAGTCAATCTGATCTATATTTCATATTTATTTCATACTTGACCATCCTCCTGCAACAACAAATTGGCGCCGTTGCCGGGGAAGCAATCAATCGCGCCTTAGGTAGTCAGTTCTCACTGTTTCTTTGAGTTAGATTGCAGGTGTATGCGTCGTTCTGGTCAAACACCTGAGTTTGACAGCTTAGACGAACCGGAGCGCTACCTACACATCCACTCCAAACTCAAAAGGATCATGTCGGCCGCTGAAACACAGGAACAGCTGATCGCTAGGCTTACCAGGGAACTAGCCGCAAGGGATGCCGCTATCAACGCTAAAGATGCTGCTATCGCCGCTGAGAGAGCAGCAAGGGAACAAGCACAAGCTGAGCTTGCCCAGTATCCAACCACGGCAGAGGACTACATGCACCCAACTCTCGTCGTGCCTGAATCAGCGATTCTAATCCCTGAAAACTCTTTTGAAATTCGCACTCAATTTCTTATAGAGCTTAAAAATAATGCCTTTTACGGCAGATTTAATGAGTGTCCTCTTGAACATATTACTAACTTTCATGATATGTGTCGTACTCTTGCAGAAGGTACAACTCTGGAATATGTCAAGATGAAAGCTTTCCGTTGGTCGCTCGCTGGACCTGCACTGAAATGGCTGGAAGGGCTGAAAGCAAAATCACTCACAACCTGGGCCCAAGTAGAGCAAGAGTTTCTGAACAAATTCTTCCCACCTGCCAAAACAGCACATCTCCGCCAGAAAATCACCGCCTTTAAACAGCAGAAAGGGGAACCGCTGGAAAGGGCATGGGAGCGCTACAAGGAACTGCTACGATCTTGCCCTACTCATGGACAGCCACCCTACATCATTCAGGAGATCTTCTTCAACTCTCTTGATCAAGTCACTAAGGACAGAATCAACAATTATACTCGCTATGAGTATCTGACAATGCCGCCCAGTGACGCATGGGGAGTGCTGGAGAAGCTCACTACCTACGACAACAAGTATGGGTCTACTGCAACTTATGAAGAGAACCCATACGCCAGGCCAGCACCATCCATGCCACTCTATGAGCCATCAAAGGAGATTGATCCAGATGTCAGGGAGCAATACTACAGAGATCAGAATAGGAAGCTCATCAAGCAAGTCAAATATCTCTCTATCAACCAGCCTTGTATTGAATGCGGATCGCAAAGGCACACCACTCCTGAGTGCCCACACACAGAGCAAGTCAGATTGGCAGAGCACCATGAGGATGCAGCTTACGCAGGGGGACCCAATCGCTACATGGGGGAGCAAAGGTTTCAGCAACCACAATGGAACCAAGGAGTCCCTAGGAACCCCCCGCCCTACAGAGCTCCAGGACATCCAGAAAGGGACCAGAAAAAGGATGATATACAGCTAGTCCTGGAGGAAATACGGAGGAACCACTCAGAAACTAGGCAATCCTTCAACTCCGTCTATACTCAGATGCAAGGTGTCAACTCTAGGCTTGGGGAAATTGATATCTGGCGGAAAACAGTTGATACACAGATTGGTCAGCTAGCAGCGGGAATCCCCAGACAATCAGGAGCACTCCCTGGATCTTCAGAACCAAATCCTAAGGGAAAGACTGGACACGTCGCTGCTGTAAAACTCAGAAGCGGCCATCAACTGCAAGAGCCAGAGGTTGGGAAGCAGCAGAACGACGAGGAACAGCAAGTCGATCTCGACAAGACCGTGGTCGATCTCGACAAGACCGTGGTCGACCTCGACAAGACTCTCGTCGACCTCGAGGAGAAATTGCCAGAATCTTCGTCTGCGCCGAACAGCAACTTGCATGGGCCCAATCCAGTCGATCTCGACAAGACCCTTGTCGATGTCAAGGAGCCCTTGGTCGAGAAATCAGCAGTAACTCCGACGTCTGTTCTGGCTCCGGCTCAGAAAAAGAAGCTGCCTTTCCCCACAAAATCTCTAAAGGACCCAGCGGAGAAAACGTTTCAGCGCTTCATCAAGATGCTTCAGAAGCTGAACGTCACTATCCCCTTCATAGAAGCTCTCAATGAAATGCCGTCCTACGTCAAGTTCCTGAAGAAGATTCTGAGCAAAAAACGATCGATGGCAGAAATCACAGAGGAGTGCAGCCATCTGGACATATTGGAGAAGAGGCCGGATCCAGGTAAGTTTGCTATAACAATTGGATTTGGTCCTTACAGAATTAATGCCCTATGTGATCTTGGAGCCAGTGTTAGTATTATGCCTTTAACGATTTGGTCCAAGATTAAGATAGGTGCCCTGGAGCCTGTGGATGCTAGACTATACATGGCCAACAACACAGTGGTCATTCCAACAGGCATGGTGGAAAATGTACCAGTACACGTAGGTAAATTCTTCGTTCCTGCTGATTTCTGAATTGTTGATATGCAAGAAGATCCTGCTTGTCCAATTATTCTAGGGAGACCATTCTTGGAGACGGTGGATGCCAATATAAGCGTAAGGAAAGGAGTGCTCACCTTCAACATCAGTGATGAGGTCATTGAGTATTCCTTTAACAAAACTGAAAGGCATACGGGTCCAATGGAAGAGGTCAAATCTATCTCAGCTGGCTACATCACTTGCGGGGAACCCAAGGTCAGAAATATGACCCCTGAGGAGATAGAAAAAAGGGACATGGAGGCCCAGGTGGAGGAGATCATGGCAATCCTTAAGGAAAACACAGAGAATCCAATCGACACAGACCAAGGTAAGTCGTTGTGGATTAATTATTTTTCGGATGCCTTGACAGGAGCTAAGTATGGGGTCAAGATCGACCAGGGCTCCTCGACATCGAGTAGAACCCTAGTCAATCTCGACCAGACCAAGGAGACTCCACCAGAGCCAGTTTCGTCGAGCAGCCAGACGGAAGCCACACCCTCGTCGATCTCGAGTAGGCTACTCGAGGTCGACAAGAACCCAGCCAACACGACTCCTGCTTCCTCGACACAGAAGCCGCCTGACGCACCATCTCTAGTCGAGATCGACAAGGGGCTTGTCGAGGTCGACCACCAGGCGGCGCCACCAGACCCTATTTTCTCGAGGAGCAAACCACCAGAGCCAGAGCCCTACTCGACCTCGAGTAGGCTTGTCGAGGTCGACCAGACTTCTTCGTCGACTTCTGCCTCTTCAACCAGGACACCACCAGAGCCAGCAGTCTCGTCGATCTCGAGGAGCCCTAGTCGAGATCGACCAAACACCGTGGTGCCCGATTTCGTCTCTGCGAAGGTGAGCCAAGGTATGGATCTTTCTTCTCCTATTTCCATTAAAGATTTATCTATACATGGGAGAGGTCTGCCTTGGTATGTGCGATTGTGCAGGATTTCCAAAGATGAGCCTAAGGAGTATGAAGTTGGAGACAAGCTCTATGTCTCTAAATCAAAGGATCATTGGTTTCCTAACAAATTCAACAAGAAGCGGATGGGACCGTTCGTGGTGAACAAGATCCATTCTGGAGGACTACAGCTGATGGACAAGAATAGAGTCTTATTTGAGGCCCAAGCTACATGGGCCCTGCAGATGCCACCTTGAGCATTAATGAAAGTCGGCCTAGCGACTATAAAATCTAGAGCATGTACATAGACTTTTCAGGACATTTGAGACTTTGTTTTTGTTTTTGCTATTATGGGTATATGTCTTCTACTTTTTCAGGTCAATGGATAGAACCAAAGCTTACTCGGACTAAGAGGTGCTCCATTTGAAATTTTGCAGCTCTGCACACATGTCTTGTGAGTTTCTTTCTTTACCCTTTACATTGTTTTTTATATACAGTGAGGACACTGTAATGTTTAAGTATGGGGTGGGGGAAGGGCTTACATTACGCATATTGATCATATTTGACATTACTTGTGCATTATTTCCTTAGAATTGCTACATGGCTATTTTGGAATGCATTATTTGAAATTTGTGCTTATATGCATGTTTTCCAAAATTTGAAAAAATGACCCCCATTGAAAATTTTGAATATTGTTATGGAAGCTTAAATTGAAATCGACGATGCAAAATTGGATTCATTAGAGATATAGCATGAAATTGCCTAGTAAAGGGAAGTCACAATGAAGTGCATATTTTATTGAAAACCATGAAAGGAGGTAAAATTTGAAGCTGCTTTTGACATATTGCATGATAAGATGATGGAGGACTTTATATTTCCATATAATGCATATTGTTTAATTCCTAGCCTTACCTATGCTTACGCATCACAAAAGCCATAATATGCCTTATTTCAAATATTGCTCCACATGATCCAAATATTTGCCATTCTTTACCTTATCCGGGGATTATGTTGAGAATGATGATTACATTATGGAAATGTTATATGGTTGTTGTTGTTATTATCATTATTGGAGTTTGGAAGGAAATTTGTTTGAAATATATGGAAAATTTAATGAGTGAAAGAAAATCCAATCACCTCAGGAGATAAAGGTAGATTGACCCTGCTCTCTGAGATAATAGTTTGGAGAGATGGGACACATTGTGAGGAGTCCAAAGCACTAAGTATCCGGGGCCATTCATGACACCCATGTTTGCGACTCGCGAGAAGGCAGTGCTGAGGTTAGAGAGGTAAAAGCATTATTGAGAAAAGCAATATGAAAGGTGATGAATTATATGGAGAAAGAATGTGGAATGAAAATCAAAAGTTTGAAAGTGATCCATTTCCCCGGATCAAAAGCACCACATTGCCAAAAATTGCCCACCTTTTAGCCTTTTACCAATCTACTCCTTCATGAGCTTAAATTAAAGTCTTCTTGATTATCAATGCTTTGTCACATAAAAATTATTTGTGCATAACCCTCCTTTTGTGAGTAGATGTTGCTTTGATATATTTGCACATGCATGGATTTGAGACACTAGTACCTTTTCGAGGATGGTAATTAATTGCAGGGTTATATGAAAATGAATCTAAGATGTTAAGAGTTTAAATTCTTCCCCTGAATGACAAGTAAAAGTATTGCTTGAGGACAAGGAAGCTTAAGTATGGGGTGTTTGTTGTGAGCTGAATCTGCCATGTTTTACAGTAACTTTTATATCGATTTCTGTATACATTGCATTCATTTGGGTTTAAATAGTACAGAATCTATGTAGTTTATGTTTATTTGCCAAAATTATGGAATCTACACCAGTTTCTGTTTAAATCGCAGAAATCGAGGCGTTTACAGCAATTCTACAGAAGGTCGGAAAAGCTCGGAAAAACACTACAGAAGTCCAAGGTCGAAGCAGCGGAACAAATCTGAGAGTCGAGGCTACTCGATTTCGAGTAAGCCTACTCGACATAGACAAGATCTGGCCGACCAGCCTTAGTCGACAGACCATGGTCGAGAGAGCCAGACACCCAGACTCCGGACCCTACTCGACCTAGACAAGCACTATTCTAGGTCGACGAAGCCCAGACGCCCACACCCGGAGTCGACAAGGAGAGCTGGCCGAGGACGAAGCCGAGGACGACCAGGAGGACTCGCTGCCGCGGAAAGAAGGACTCGCTGCCGCGGACCACGCCACTCGCTGCCAGAGGATGGAGAAACTCGAGAAGACCTAGTCGGCCAACCTTACTCGAGGTCGACTAGGGCTCGTCGAGATCGACGAGCACCTGAGTCCTTGTCCGAGCATGTCGGAGCAACCTGAGGAGAGCCACCCGAGGAGGCTTAGTCGATGACTCACCCCTACTCGAGGTCGACTAGGCTAACTCGAGATCGACGAGCACCCAGTGAGCCAACTCCGAGCCACATCGAGCATAGTCAAGCCAAGCCGAGCCACTCTTGTCGAGGTCGACGAGACCTTGTCGAGGTCGAGTAAGGCCCTATCCAGAATCTTCTCGACGTAGCCCTGTCCGAGTAGAGTTGGAGTTGCTTGATGCCGAAGGCGGAAGATTCTATCCAAATCCATCGAAGATCTATCCGATCTATCAAGTTCTATCTATGGAAGGAAATCTATCAAGACATGAAGACCTACCACATTAGTTTTATCTTTTTCCCTTATGGATTTAATTCCATTATGTCATTTATTTATCTTTTAGCATTTTAGATATAGATAGATATCTTCTTTCCTAGATTAGCTAGGGAAAGAAGGCTATAAATAAGGCCCTAGGGGGCTCAGTTTTATTCATTCAATTCTAGATTCCAATTCCAGTTCAGATTCAATTTTCAGAGACAATTAGTTAGTTACATAAAGAGAGGTTGTAAGTTGGAGTTTGTTTTATGCAAGTTTCTTTTCATCAATCAATGTCTGCGATTGCAATGAGGCGTGAGTAGTCCACCCACTTCTGGGGCTGGGGTGAGCCCGACGGTGGCCATGTGAGATGATGCGATAAAGGTCAGATTTTTATGCGATTCATCTTCTATCCCTATAAGCATGATTCTTTTGCGAGAGTTGAAGGTGATCCTTGTTTGTATTATTGAAGCGAAAGTGATCTTAATGCAACTTGGATTAATTATGTGAAAAAGGGTTAGTAACAATTAGGGTTTATGCGAGAGCCTCTATATGCCTAGTTGTTAATAACGAAAGTTATTTGATGGAAAGCATGATCTTTTATGCCTTTATGTGTTGTTTTGCATGGTTATCGTTGTGGTGTTGAAACCTTGGCCTTGGAGGTCTTTTATTATATTGATTTATTTCTGTCGAAATCTGCGTTTTAGTTCGAATTCTGCGAATTTAAGTTTCTGTCTTTTACTGTTCTAGTCGACATAGAGGAGTCTCTCGTCGATCTCGAGGAACATTTGGTCGAGATCGAGTAGGGAGTTGTCTAGGTCGAGTTGATTTCTTTCTGTTTTCGTCGATTTCCAGTTTCTGTCTTTACTTTTCTTCGTCGAGATCGAGTTGAGTTTTGCTTGTCGAGTTGCTTTGTTTTCAGTTTCTGAGTTACTGTTGTTGGCTTGCTTTTGTCGACCTAGAGGACAGCTACTCGAGGTCGAGTAGCTTCTGTGTCCTTACTTTTAGTTTCTGCTTTGCTTCTGTTTTGCTTTGTTCTTTACTTCCTTTGCTTTACATTTTGTCTTTAGTTTGTTCTTTGCTTTTGTTTTAGTTGCCCTTGCCGGGTTTATTTGTTTCTTTCTTTTCTGTTCTTTTCTGTTGTGTCTGTGAGAATCTGATAGCTACCTAAGAACTGCTGACGTGCTTCCTCGTGGATTCGATCCTGACTTTTCTCTTACTACAACGGGAGGAAGTCTTGTATTATTTGCTGAGACAGGGAAGTCAATCTGATCTATATTTCATATTTATTTCATACTTGACCATCCTCCTGCAACAACAATGAACAGGAAATGTATTGCGAATAATATAAGGATCCTTTCTTCAATAAGGGCAGGTCTCTTTTACATGTCCCTTTCTAGCACAATGGTGACATATAGGAGAGGTTCTGCTTCCTTTAGCCTTTACAAAAGTGGTAACGTGTTGCTTCTTTAAAAAATTTGGGTTGTAGCCAATACCACTCTTGTTTAGAGAGCTTTGTTGATCACCCAACATCTTATCGAGAGTGCCTTTGGATTTGGTAAAACTTATGAGGGCTGTCTGTTTGTCTAGAATCTTATTATTCAGGGAGATCTTCTCGTTCTCTAAGTCATGATGCTCATTTCTTAGAGAGGAGAGATCTTGCTTGAGTTCAGATTTCTCCGAGTCAAGCGTCTTGACTTTAATATCAAGACCTGAATAAGAAGCTTCAAGACCTTTGACCCTCATAGACAGATCCTCAATAGTTCTTTCCTGGTCCACAGTTCTCTTAATAAGAATGTTAGTTTGGGCAATAAGCTTTTCTTCATTGGCAATCATATTTGAAAGGAATTCCGATAATACCTCTTTTGGACTTTCCATAAGTTCTCTTACAGTAGCTTCAAGCTTTTTATCGTGGGATTCATCTTCTGAGGCCATAAGACAAATGTTGGCCTTCTCATCGTCGGAATCAGAGTCGGAATCACTCCAAGTAGCCACCATAGCTTTCTTCTTCCATTTGTCACCTTTCTTGGGCTGGCTCTTTGTCTTTTGAGGGCAGTCCTTTACAAGATGATCTGTTTCACCACATTCAAAACAAGACAACGGTTTAGTCTTCTTTTCAAACTTGTTGTATTGAGGCTTACCTCGAAATTTTGAAGACTCTGATCCATCCTTGTTGTTGAATTGCTTCTTCATTTTGAGAATTCTAGCAAGGCCTCTTGTGATGAGAGCAAAAGGATCATCCTCATCGTCATCCTCATCTTCAGAATCAGATCCATCCTTGGACTCATCCTTCTTAGACTTGAGTGCCAAGTTCTTGGTGCTAGCTGGAAGTTCTCCATCGTCTTCATTAAGGATCATCTCATGCGTGATCAGCTTCCCAAGGAGGTCATCAAGGGGTAGAGTGGTGAGGTCCTGGGCTTCCTCTATAGCTGTTACTTTTGGACCCCATTTCTCCTTTGGAAGGCACCTCAGTATCTTCCTCACTTTCTCAACGTTGGTAAAGCTCTTGCCGAGAGAGTCAAGGTTGTTGGTGATTTCTGTGAATCGTGTGAACATGGCTTTGATTGACTCATCGGGCTTCATCTTGAAGAGCTCATACTTTCGAAGGAAGATGCTGATCTTGGTGTCTTTCACTTGGCTCGTTCCTTCATAGGTGACGACCAACTTGTCCCAAATCTCTTTAGCTGACCTACAAGAGGAGATACGGTTAAACTCATCAGTACTAAGACCACAATAAAGTAAGTTTATAGCCATGTAGTTTTTGGAGACGAGTTTAAGATCCGCTTGGATGTAATCAGCCTCGGTCTTCGCGACTTTGCTTCCACTAGGTCCGTCTTTCATAGGAATCTTCGGACCATTCTCTATAATGTTCCAAAGTTCCAGATCTTGATCTATAATGAACATTTTCATCAAGGATCTCCAGTGGACAAAGTTGTTTCCCACGAAGAGTGGTGGTCTAATGGTAGACCTTCCCTGTGCAAATCCTCTGCTTGCTTCACCAGACATGATCGAATACTCACAAGATTGTTAGATCAAAAACAGTGAGTAAAGCTCTGATACCAATTGAAGGTTTGATAATATAAAACAATGTAATATGGAAATACTCTAGAAGGGGGGTTGAATAGAGTATGCCCGTTTTTCGCAGAAACTCTCAAGACCTTTGGAGCTTGTACCAAAACCTTTGAGATTAAACCTGAATCACAAATTTAGACAATCGAACCAAGTGCGGAAATAAGGTAAAGCAAATAAGTAAAGAACACGAGTAATTGTTTACGAGGTTCAGCACAACTGGCCTACGTCCCCGCCTAGGGTTCTTCCACAACCCTAGGATTCAAAGGCTTTATTGAATGCTTAGCTTAGGATCCTAATAGCTCACCGAGAAGCCTCTCTCCTATACAATTGCAATCTAGTCAACTCACGTTCCCTTGGAGTCCTAGACCAATCTAGAAGAGCCCCACCTCTCTCAGCTATCTAGTACAATCCTCTAACTCTCGCAAATCAATAGCCTAGTTCAACTTCCTGAGTTATAAACTCTCGAGTAACACTTGAAATGAATATATCATATAAGCTCACAGTGACTCTCAAAGGCTTTAAAATAAACAACAAACAATTTGAGCGCTTAGCAGAGAGACACTTGGAAGACAGATCGCTTGAATGAATGAAGCTCTTGTGTAGCACTTGTGTATTCTGTCTTCTCCTTCCTTTCCTTTATATAAGCATGGAGCGTGAGGATCTTCAACACCAGATCTCCAACGGCTCTTTCCAATCAGGCTTTGATCTTGGATCTTCTATTTAAGGATACTTCGAAGCCATGATCTATTTTGAACCGATCTTCTCAACATGTATAAGGAAGGATGTAATCTCGATTTATACTTCCTGAAATGGTTAGTCATTCATATATATATAATATAATGGAAGTATATAAAAATAATATACGAATAATAAGATAGGTTTTGTATTTCATCAACGGTTAATGCTCCAAGGCCTTTGACACAAACATCCTGTCAAAGCCTTTGAAACATCTATTCCGATTTTTCATCAAGGGAGGGAGTTATCAAGTATATATAAATAAGAGTTGTGGTATTGTAAATTAATGTTGTGCAAATATAATTGGTTTTTTTGCTAACACACAATCATGTTGTGCATGTGCAGTAATATAGTTTTAAAATATTTTATTTCCTTCTCCCTATTTTGTGATTCATTTCCACTTAATGTTTGTTTTATCTATAAAACGTTTTTTTTATAGATAAACCTTATTTAATTCATTTTTCAGTTGTGATGGCCATATCCTCCCATTTGTACAAAATAACTCTTTGTGTTCATATTTAAATTTGTATTGTGCACATTTATAATCATGTTGTGTTGTACACAGAGACCCCTGAATATGTAATATTTTGATGTTCAGTTATAAATGAATGTTGTTCATGATATAATTGAAAGTTGTTTTTATATGGGTTGGAGGTTCTGGGGTTCATATATGTCTCCAAGTTGTTGTTATATGTTTCATTTATATTTTTCTAGTAAATATTTATCTTTTTCAAGTGCATTCTTTGTAGTTTTTGTTGTTCAAATATAATTTGATTTTGTGCTAACAAAAAATCATATTGTGCATGTGGAATAATATAGTTTTAAGTTTTTTTTTTTTTTTTCCCTCCACTTTTATTTATTTACTTATTATTAATGTTTTTTATATGTTTAAAAGTGGTTTTTGGAGTTTCATTGTGTTTTTAAATCTTGGAAAATGAATTAAAATAACTGTTTGTTGTTCACATTTAAGAGTGTTTTGTGCACATATATTAGTATGTTGTGCTGTTTCCCAGGGATTCATGAAAATGTAGGATTATGATGTTCAATTATAAATGAGTTGTTCAACTTTAATCGTCTCATGTTCAACTATAAATGAAAGTTATTTTTATAATATTTGAATTTTCTTGTGTTCATACATATCTCCAACTTGTGTTTTCTCTCCCATTTTACTGTTGTTCATCCATACTTTATGTTATTTTTTAATGCATACTTTTATAGCCGTAATTGCATATTTAAAATGCGTAATAAATAAAATAATACGATGAAATATTTTATAGTAACATTAATACTGTAAACTTAAATGTGGCAATACTATAGAATAACAATTTGTTTCCTACCACATAAAATACATATTTTTGAAATAGAAATTATATTTGAAGGTGCAATTTTTTTTTTGTTGCCCTTCTACTTAATCTAGATGCCAAGATATTCATTAATCTTGGCCCTCCTAATATCTTCTGATTCAATCAGTCCTTCAACATGTGCAGTTATGAACCCTTCAACCATCTGCAATGTATCCTCCAGCCTCTCTTGTTCTTCAACCAACTGCATACATTATTTTCAAGTTAACATTTATATTGGAAATATCAGAATATTATTTAAAAAAGAATTGAAATCTTACCTTGGCCTCCAGATCATTGTTATGTGTCCGTCGTGCTTCAGATATATGGTATTCATTCTCATTCATTTCCTGCCTGACTGCATCGTCATAGGTCTAATGAAATTCAGCAAATGCCATGTAATTTGCTCTTTCCCTTGTGGTGAAAGTCTCCGCTGCTTCTTCCAGGATTTTCATGTGGTATCCTGGGTATTGGATTTCATCTAGTGCGTCCATCTCCCTGTAGTAATTTTCTGTGAACTCTACTGGCCTGATCCCTTCCATTTCCAATTGACTGACTTTGGTGGTTTTTGAAATGGAAAGAGGGAGAGAGCACTGGTTATCAATTTTTGATGTTTAAATTGTGTCATTCTAATGGAGGGGTGTCTCTGTATATATAGGCAAATATTTTGCAGTTTCGGCCATTTTAACTTCCTCATTTAAGAAGTTTTAACTTTCTATTAACTGCTTTTTGTCTTAAAAGTCGAGAGGCCCAATGCATGTTTATCTTTTTCTTTACCCTATTATAGGTCCTAAAAACTGTGTGTTCCCAATGTAATTGTGATTTAACATGTCTAACTTTTTCTGTTTCACAGATAAAAAGTGCTATTCTAATAACCAAAATTGCATTTATATCCTTGTGTTGTTCACATTTAATACAGTTTTGTTCGCGGTAAATAGACCGTTATATTTTGTCCGTTTTTCTAACTGCTTTTTACCTGAAAAAAACCTGTTATCACCTATGCATGTCTTTCTGTTTTATTTTTTTTTATTTTTTGGTGGAAAACTATATTTTCCTAATATTTCAATGCTTGTTGATATTTCCTACTAATAAGTAAATGTGTAAACACATATCATTGTTGTTCACTTATAATACTTAAAAGTCAAAACAATGGTAAATCATTATAAAATAGTGCTTCCTTCACCAACAGTCGAAGACTGTTGGTTATCCTTGTTGTAAACTGCTAATAAGTAAAAGTGCAACTATAAATCCTTGATGTTCATAGATAACAGGTAAAAGTGCAAACAACGTTAAATCAAAACAAAAAATTGCTTCCTTGCTCAACAGTCAAGTGTGTTGCTTGGTGCTCTCATTTTTTCTTTTCTAGGCAAGTTCTGCTGTTGTGAGGAGCATATTGATTACAGATAGAGCATAATCTTTTCTCCCTTTTTTGTGTTTCCATTGATATCTCCTTTCCACTTTTTAATCGTTTCCCACTCCCCTTTGTTTTTGCCTGTGTTGGATCATGAATTGTAACATTTTCAGATCTGTGAACCCCAGCAAACTCATCGAATATACTTGTCTTTGAGTTGGACGACGATTCTGAATTTGTTGATGATATCAGGAGCTCCTGTTTTGCCTTTCTCAAGGTGTCTGTGAAATGCTTTATCTGCTCTGTATTGCCCTTAATGATGTCTACACATGAATGGAATTCTGCTAGCATATTTGTGAGCATCAGTTTTTGTTCCTCCTTCTCCCTTGAATGTCTGACAACACCATTATCTAGTGTAAAGACATTGCTTAGTGTTGCAGCCTTTGTCCACCGAGTCAGTATCAATATGTCCGGCAACTTCTCCACTTGTAAATCTTTCAAAACTGATAATATGTGCCTGCATGGGTAGCCATTTCTGACGAACAAGTTGCAAGAACAGGAGCAGTGATGATTAGCAATCTGGTGCTCATGAACAGTGTACATCTTTCTGTTTTGCTGCTTCAGAGTATACACTTCTATGTCTTCAATCTCTGTCACATTGGTGACTCTGCAGTTATATAATGCAGCACTCAACTCTTCCTGAAACTTTTTCCATATCCCCAATGTATACAATGTTGATGCATGCTTCTCCAATGGAAGTGGCGATATCAGTTTTGGTTTCAGGATTGCACAATCATAATTATTTTTCCCTTGCCTATGCCTTTGTGTTTCAATTGCACTGTCATAGTACAAGACAAATTCTATTAAATTTGCTGAACAGTTTGAAAACTTACGGAAGAAGTGGTTCATGCTCTCTGAAATGGATGTTGTTCTCACTAATCCTCCAAGTTGGATATTTCTATAGTATGTCGGTATCCACTTTTCTCTGTTAAGAAACCAATCAGATAACCATGAGTGGTTTGCCATTCCAAAATCGTCCATCAACTTTCTCCATTCTGATTCAAACTCTTCAGGTGTTATCTCCATGTTCCACACAATGGTCCTGAGCCTGGTTGTGAACGTGGAGTAGCCAGTCATTGTGTTGTCAATTTTCTGAGACAGCTTCTCCATGATGTGCCACATGCATAACCTATGTCTTGTCTCAGGGAAGACCTTCTCTACAGCTATCTTCATTGCTGGGTCTTGGTCTGTTGAGAAGATGGTTGGGCAGTGACCCGTTGCCTTCTTGAAATGTTCAAACAACCAAACATAAGATTCCACATTCTCATTTCTCAAAAGTCCTGCCCCAAACAACACACAACCTTTGTGGTGGTCATATCCTGTGAATCGACTGAAAACCATCTTGTACCTTCCAGACAACAAACATACGTGTTTCAGTGTAATTACAGTACTTATATATGATAATGTACTTTAAAAAATGCATTATGATAAAAAAAATAATATAACAATCAGTGTTTTGTGTTTACCTATTCGTATTGTAGGTTGAGTCAAATGATACAATATCTCCAAACAATGAGTAGTTCTTCCTAGAAACAACGTCAGTCCAGAACAATCTGTTGAGCTTGTCCTCTTCATCCAAATCATATGCAAAGTAAAATGCATTGCATGTTTCTTGTTTGTTGAAGAACCGATCAATAACCACCTGAGCATCAGACCCTTTAAAATAAGCTAGGAGATCTCTTCTTTGATTTTTAAAATCAATTGCCAAAGGCCCAACATTGTTGTACCCTCCAACCATTTCTTGAAACAATCTGTAAGATCTTGTTGTCCCAACTTCTTGTTTTGCACAATCAAGGACAAACTTTCTATGATGCGTATGCATCTGTCTATTTCTCTTCATGTACATTTTTCCCAATTCATCCACTAAACTATGTGTGTGTTTTTCCTCAAGTTTTGTCACAACAAACCCCTGACCCTGAAAATGCTTGATTATAATCCTAGCTATACACCCAACTCTGCCAGACAACCAATTTCTCATATTTTTTGTGTTCTTGTAATTCTTGTATCCTGCCTTGTTGCAATACAAGTACTTCAGTTTAATTAACCCTGGCTCCTTAACTATCGCTCCATGTCTTACATCAAAACCAGCCCTATATGCATAATCCAAATAAGCTTTGATTGCTTCCTCCATTGTCTCATACACTTTTTTTTTTCTGATGGCCTCAGTTCCTCACTGCATATTGGTATCCAGTACATTGTACTGTTTGGTGAGACAAACATTCTACAAGGCAGGTGCTCTTCTTGTTGTGTTGGCTCAATGTCATTTCCAGGAGGTAAAATAGGAAGAGGCAATGCAGTAGCAACACCTTTAGTAGTAGATGCATCTGAACTTTGTCTATTTTCATTGTTTGTTTCCATATCAGACTCCATTTATAATGTGCAATCTGTGTTGTAAAAAATGTATTTATCAATTAATATGTGCTCATAAAATCACTGTCATTGTTTAACACATCTTAAAATAAAAAACTAGAGTGTTTATATTGTGCATAGTGAATATCAAATGCATTTAATCTAGCTAAAACAAGCACTGATGCAGTTAATGTACTATGAACATGCTTTTATTGAACAATAAAAAGAATCAGTACATATGCGTTTATTAATTGTTTTGGTAGGTTTCGAGTTTTGAAAACCCTAGGTTGTTCTTCAATTCCGATTTTCAAAAATTGATCTTAATTATGAATGTTTATGTTCGAAATTCTAATTTACGTTGTAATTTAATAATGAAATGCAATGTTTATTCACCAATTCCAGAAATTAAGCATAGTTATCGAGTTTCTGATGAAGAAATTGGTTTGCGTACCTATTTGCCCTTTTTCAATCGATTTTTTTGTATCCTGCGATTGGATGTTCCCCCTCTGCTCGCTTTTGTGCCTTTGAATTGGAATGATGTCTTGTTTCTTGAGATTATCTGCTGTTTGCGCCCGATTTTGTTTGTAAAATCCTCCATTCCGCCATCGCCGAGCGAGATCTTTGAGGAATTTCTCTCTGTCGGCGAGGAAAGAACAAGCCGAAGGCGTCCGGTCCGCTTCTTTTTTTTTTTCTCTTTTTCCTGGTCCACACCGGTTCAATGGTTTTTTTCTTAAAAAAAAAACGGCGCGCGTGTTTTGGCTTCCATTTTCACTTTAAGCCTATTTTTCATCTTAAGTCCCATTTTCACTTTAACCTCACCATATATATATATATATATATATATATATATATATATATATATATATATATATATATATATATATATATATATATATATATATATTACCTTTAAATATATATATATTACCTTTAAATATTTCTCAAATGATATAACTTTTTATATTTTTCAAATAGGACCTAAAGTAAAATTTTAAATTTGGGTTTTAATCAAAATTACACAAAATATACAATTATTTAAAATGAAAAAACCTAGTTTACTTTGTGTAAGAGAGGTTGAAGCCATCGTCATCTTATAATAATAATAATAATAATAATAATAATAATAATAATAATAATAATAATAATAATAATAATAATAATAATAATAATAAATTGAATAAAATATAGGGTAATTTGCTAAAATGACCCTCATATCCGGAAGGTTTGCATGTAGGGATGGCAATTTCACCCGCACCCGACCCCAACCCGAATCACCCGACCCGAAAAAGTGAGTGAAAACCCGAAAAAAAACGGGTGAAAAGTGGATGTGGGTGAAGTGGATATGGGTGGTGGGTCGGATGGGGTGAAGTTTTTCTCCACCCGCACCCGATCCACCACCCGATCCATCACCCACCACCCGACCCGATCCATATAAAATATTGTGTGTGTGTCTGTGTTATATAAAAAAATATTTTATATAAACAAATATACAAACTTTGATATCATGTGTTTAAGACTACTTATTTTCCTTATGTTTTAGACTTATGATATGGTTGACGTTCATCCAAGGCGATTCACATTCAAGTCGGACTACTTATTTTCCTTATGTTTTAGACTTATGATATGTGTTTAAGACTTGTGGCATGTGTTGTTTAAGACTTATTGTATGTGTTTAAGACTTGTGTATGTGTTTAAGACTTTTTAAGACTTAAATGTGTAAAATAATTATATTTTATACACTATTTTGTAGGGGTGGGCACAAATCCCGCAAATCCCGTCCCGTCCCGCATCCCGTCCCGATCCCGGTGGAATTTATAAAAAAATAATTCAATCTCGTCCCGATCCCGTCCCGCAAAACATACGCGGGACGGAGAGTTCTCGTCCTGCAAATCCCGTCCCGTCCCGCATATATATATATATATAATTAAAATAAATAAAAAATATCTAAGAATATATTTATATTACATATTAACAATTAATTATTAGGCAACAAGATTACTAGAAATTATATACTACAGTACGTAGCAATTGTTGAATTGAACTAGGAATATGTGAAGCTAATTATCTATGCCTAACCACAGTAGCACTCCAAAGTCTTTATTTATTTAGCATGATCCCAAGAGGCCGTGTTATTATTTTATTTATTTTTGGACTAATTATTTAAGAGTTTAAGAGTATAGGTAAGAATTTATTTTTGGAGTTTATTGTATTATTTTGGAATTTTTTTTACGAGGGACAAGTCCCGTCCCGTCCCGATCCCGTCCCGTCCCGTGAGGGATAAGACCCTGCGGGATTTGAAAAAAAATAATTCAATCCCGTCCCGCAAAAAATTGCGGGACGGGAAGCGGGATTACCCCAATCCCGTCCCGTCCCGTCCTATGCCCACCCCTACTATTTTGTGTACCAAATTGATTGGAATTCAATTACATGCATTTGGGGAAAATCACCCGCATTTCACCCATATTTCACCCATTTCACCCGATCACCCAATGGATATGGGCGAAGTGGATATGGGTGAAGCGGATATGGGTAGGGTGATGGGTGGGGAAATGGGTCACCCATGGTGGGTCGGGTGAAATGGGGGTCCATCCACCCACCACCCGACCCATTGCCATCCCTATTTGCATGTCTAACCCCATCTGGAAAAAATTTGCACAAAACTGGATATCCGGTTCAAGTTTCAACCGGTAGCCGGTGACCTCGCCTCCCTCTTCTTCTGAGTTCCCACGCAACACCGTCACACACCGTACCCTTCTCACAGATCCGTTCTCGTCGTCGTCGCCACCACCAGTCATAGTGCCCTCGTCGAAGACGCTGCCTTTAGCCTAATGTTCGCTGTCATCTTACCCGTCTTTACTGTAATTTATGTTCTTTTATGCCTTTATCACACCGTTCTTCGTTTAATCTCCCGCGGTCTGCAAGTCCCGACATCCCATCGGTCGTCACACCGCCTCCAGCCTCAATGCCTCGTCGGATTCGCCACCTCCAAGCTTAGGTTCGCTCTAATTTCTTCATCTGTTGTCCTCTTCTCCTTCTTATCTGAATACCCTAATTTCTTAATTGAGGTGCTCTAAATCCCTTAATTTTTTAATCGAGTTATCTTCCTTGTCTCTTTATGAATTTCATGTTCCCTGAAGGCCTGAATCCCCTAATTTCTGAATTGAGAATTTGAGATATCTTCCTCACCTTTTTCTTTCTTTTCCGAATTGATTTTTTTTTTTGTGAATTGATTGTCATTGACGAGGTGTTTTGTTTGAAACTGAATTGATTGAAACTGTTGAGCAGATCTAAATCAAAATTCAGAAACTAATACTGTAGTAATTTAGATTTATTTCATTTCAAGTGTTGTGAACGACAATGTAGATATTTGAATGTGGATGAGCTAATTTCTTTTCTAAAGATGTTTTTGCAAGGTATGCAATCAAAGACCTTGATTACCCACTGAAGGGGATTGGGAAGTAGCCTCTCGTCGTCTACAATTTCTTGTCTATTTTTTATAAGGTAACCGAAATTTTCCTTTCTCTTTCATTTTCAAGTTTAATGGGTTTGATGCATACTTTTTCATCTGTGCAGTACTTTCTGTCTGCAATGCGTATATCGATTTGATCATATCAGATTGTGTGTTTTGGGGGAAGAAGATAAGCTCAGTGAATCTAATTTTGTTGCTTTATTTGAAAAAGTGAAAATTTCCCCAAATTCTGTTGGTTTTGAATTTGAGTGCTCTTTGATTTATCATGCTGCTCAAATGGGCAAATTGATCCTTCTGTTTGCAATTTGGCAGCTGCCAGAAACCCTAGATGCTAGATTACCTCAGAGATAGGTTGGTGTTACTTACACTACATTCAAATGGCATGTGTTTAGGTTTTAGGGGGCATTACAAATTGATGTTGTTAAGCTACTCAGTTCATTCTGATGGGATTCTGGAGATTGTTTGAATCTTTTGTCAAAGCGATCAATTTTGTCTTTATGTAGTACTGATATAGGAGCCATTGAAGTGCCTTTTTATCTTTGGATATTCTTATGGAGAAAGGAAGAGGACATAAGTCAGATATTTTTAATTGCATTTTTTTAAGTTGGGAGGAAACCCGAATATTGGTTTTCATAAAGAATGAGAAGCTTCTTATGCATTACTTGTCATGTAAAATGCATTATTTGTCATGTAAATTACATTATGTGTTGGGTACAATTCCTTCTAAATGCAAATGACAATACACATAAAGAATGAGAAGCTTCTTATGTGCATATAAACTCATCTTTAGCACCTATGTAGATGGGGAGAAACATTTTCAAATCCAATTTGAGTTTTGATCTAAGTAAACGAAAAAATACAAAACACCATTTTCAAGACTCAACGTTTTAGGCTGATTTCATGTGATTTTACCCCTCCACCCGTCTTCTTCTCTTCCCTTATTTGTTTGGCATCATTTTTCAGCCGATGCTTTATTTCGATGTCTCATGGAGCTTGAACTGTGATATCTGCATCTTCTTTTCAATAAGTGCTGACCCTCTTTAATTAGGCGTCATGTAAAACTAAAGTAAGTGTCATGTAAAACTAAAGTTTGTGTCCAGGATCCTACTCTTCTTGTTGTTGTTGCCTCTTAATCGTTTGTCAGAGTGCTTGAATGACTGATTTCTCTTTTTCTGCTCAAATTATTGATTTCCAGCACCACGATTGTCATCCTAAATATTGTGTACCATTCATGGCTTCAAGATTCTTCTGTCATTGTGTTAAAAGGTATGTTTCTCATCTGAAGATTCTTCCTCTTAACACAATGTCAAAAGGTATGTTTCTCATCTGAATATTCGCCTGATTATCAACAGATTTAGTAACAGATCTCAAATCTTGACCAAACCAATCAGATATATATGGTTTCTGTCTGTCATGCATACAAGTGGGAGACAAGAAAATTTTGAAATGGAAAAATCATGAATATAGGCAAATTATCTTTAAAAAAAAGCAAGATACAGCAGACGATTGATTAATTGGATCAGCTGAAATCTTCCTTTCTCTTTCATTTTCAAGTTTAATGGGTTTGATGCATACTTTGTCATCTGTGCAGTACTTACAATTCAAATCTGTTTGCTGAATTGGTTAGAACTGAAATTTGTTCAACACTTAAAACTGAAATATGTTAACCTAAACTGAAATCAGTTCAGGTATTAACTTAAATAGGTTAACTTTCTCATTTATTTTTTGATGATTCCTATCTCTTTTAGTTTCAAGATTGATGTTGGTTTGTGATGATTCTTTTATGTCAACATAAACTGATATCTGTTCAGGTGTTACTTGCACATGTTGATTTGTGATGATTCCTTTCTCTTTTACTTTCAAGTTTGATGTGTTCCGAGTTGTTGTATGAAATGAATCTCATGAATCTATTAACTTAAATCTGTTAACTTGAATCCGTTACGTTGAATATGAAATCCAAGTTGCTGAAATCTGTCAACTTAAACTGAAATCTATTAAGGTATTACTTGCACATGTTGGTTTGTGATGATTTCTTTATCTTTTAGTTTCAATATTAATTTTGATGTGTTAGTAAATAGCAATATATAGCATCACAATGTTAGCCTATTAGCTCAAATGGAAGAGCGATGTGCTCATGCACAAAGATGCGGGTTCAAATCCCGCATAGGCTTATCTAAAATTATGTATAAAAATTTTCTTTGTAAACTGATTTTTAGGTGTCAAGTAAAAAGGAATATAATATGTCTGAAATTCAGGTGTCAAATCAAAACATTCATGTGTCAAGTAAAATACATTATGTGTCATGTAAATCCGGTATGGGTGACATGTAAATTCAATATGGGTTATCGGTAATCGGTTAGATTTCTCAACCCATAAAAGACACTGGAAAGAGATCATACTGTTTGAAAATGATTTTGAATTGCAGCTTATGTAAGCACTGCAGCTTATGTAGAATCTCATTCAAGATCTTTGATATATCAACTTCTCGTTATGCACTGCAGCTTATGTAAACCGATAGTCTTCTACTAGCCTTGAACCAATGAGCTTCCAGTCCTATGCGTTGAATCGTACTATCTGAAAATGATTTTGAACAGACAAGAATGAGAAATCAAGGTGAACAAAAGAACTGTAAGCAAAACCTCAAAGGATGACATTATATAATAGAGAAGTGCTCACTCATCGTATGATCATAGATCAGCTGAAGCCTCAAAATAATTACCCTATTGACGGACAATCATAACCATTAATTGTATCAGATTTTATCAGTTTGTTTCAGTCTTGACAATCCTTAAATGTTCTTGCTGATTTCATGCCTCAAAATAATTACCCTTTTGACGGACAATCATAACCATTAATTGTATCAGATTTTATCAGTTTGTTTCAGTCTTGACAATCCTTAAATGTTCTTGCTGATTTCATGAACCCTGATTTGTTAATGAGATTTGATCAAACACACACTCACAGTTGATGCATACAATTGAAAAGGCAACCACCGTACTAGGCATCAAGTAAAAATTTTCCACAATGAGATTCATTTACAAGCTTCAAACTGCAGTGCTCGGAACTCGGCTGAATGTTCTCAGTCTTAAATTTTGTTTTATGTTATTAATATGAGATGAATGCCTAAAACAAGAACACTACCATGTCTTACAACACTTTGTTTTATGAAAGAAAATAAAGTTCTGAAAGAAAATAACATGACAAGTAATGCTATTAACATGACATGTTATACTCTTTAACATGACAAGTAATGCGAATCAATCCTCGTCTCCTTACTGGAAGAAAATAACATAACAGGTAATGCTATTAACATGACAGGTTATACCCTTTAACATGACAGGCGGTGGGTGGCCGCCTAGCGTTTAGGCGGGCGCCTAGGCACCGCCTAGGCGGACTTTGAAAAAAACTTGATTATTTCGTAAAATTTTAATATTTCACACATGACAGTTGACATGACAGTCATCAATTAATTACATACTGCAGTTGACATGACAGTTATCAATTAATTACATGTTACATATTGCAGTTGACATGACAGTCTCAGAGACCCTAATTTCCTCTTCGGTTTTCTTAGGAGGTGCATCCGACGCACCCCCCTTGTCCATCCCAGTGTCTTCAAACTCAATCGCCGTTGTGACCTCCTTGTCCTTCCCGGTGTCATGAGCTTATCCATAAACAACACTAATTAACATGACACCTGAAATATGATACATGACGGACAAAACAAATTACATGACATAATAAATATTCATTTCTAAAGTGTTTACCATCACTACATTAACACAACTGATTAATTAAATATAAAGTATACTCCAATTCAAAGTCCAAACTCCAAATGAGTGAGGTACCGTCGACTGATCAGTGATCACAATTGAACAAACACAATTCAATTCACATACAAATATACAATTAGACAAGCAAAATTCATAAACTTGTTCACAATTTCACATACAAATCACATAAACCTGTAGTATTGATCACAATTGTTCAGCAGCCTGTTAACTCAAAATTCAGAAATAAGAACTCTCAAACTTGAGAGAGGGAGAGAGAACTGCAATCTTTTCTTTCATGAGATTACACGCCACTCTCAAACCCGAGATTTGAGAAAACAAGAATTGTTTCGCACTCGAATGGAAGTTCACAATCAGGCAAAGATTTGTTACTTCAATTCAAATCAGGCCTTGCCCTGTTAGGATTGTTGGACACCCTATCCACTAAGCCATTGGAGATCTCAAATTCTTCCTCCAGAGCCTCGGGTCCTGTGGCCCGATTCCGTAGGTTTCTGCAAAGCCGGTGCCACTCTATTGTTAGCGAATCGCGAGCTAGAGAAAAGACTATACAAACTGCTCTTGATCATCTCGTCCCTCTTCAAAAATACGGATGCAGAGGTAGCTGGTTCTACTGGGACTGCTAGGGCTTCATGCTTGTCTTTGTCGCTCTTGAATAATATTCCCATTATAACCCGAACATGAAATGAATTGCCGCCTGAAAGCAAAGATATCAACTTTGAGGTGATTAGAGATCCAATTGGGAGTTTACAGACTAAGTAAGAGATACTAAAGATGTTGTATCACTGTCTGCAAGCAAAAAATCGAGCATGCGGTGACAGGTTTCGCACCCAAATTCATAATCACTAGTAAGAACAACGAATAAGGTAAAACTTGAAGAGATTACAGAAGAAATCGAAAATGAATAAAGTAAAAGAAATGCAATATGCTCTTTCACGAGATTATACGCCACTCTCAAACTCGAGATTTTAGAAAACAAGAACCGTTTCGCACTCGAATGGAAGTTCACAATCAGGCAACGATTTGTAACTTCAAATCTTATTATATTATCAAAATTCAATATAATAAGATACTAACAGAAGTCTTCAAAAAATCAAGAACATAAATATATAAAAGACCCAGCTCAGTTAATGTAAAGATTAACTGTCCATCCTATGTTTTCCTACTGGTCACCATCTGATTGTCTACTGTACACGTTTGTCCCTGAGATCTAAACTAGATGAGCATATGTATTAAATTACTTGAACTTATCAATCATTATTCACTTGATATATCATGATTTTTAGAACTTATCAATCATTATTCACTGACTGTTTAGCCTTCCAATTGCTCAATTACATTCTGCAATGGTATTCGGTGTTGTGTATGAACTATGAAGTGAACACTAGACTGCCTCTATAGGATTGCGGTTGACAGAGTTGTTTTCCTTGACTTATCTCGCTGTCAGGGAGGGAATGAGTATTGCTCGGTATGAAATTCATAAATGGTCATGTTTTGTGTGAAGTGCCTTGTTACTATCTTATACATTGGTGGTCTACTGTTTTAAGCACTACTAGATGTCGCTAGAGTTCAATGGGTCTATTTTGGCATGGTTTACTCATTCCGGTGAAGCTAAATAATTGCAGGTATTCCCCCGTCAGATCCAGTTCCATTGGATGCAGAGGTACATGTTCAGCCTCAAACCGATAAAACATCGGAATTTGAAGATGATGAGTAATTCACTGCAGCACATCCCGTTCCCTTTGCTGCTGTGAGTATATGCCTTACATTTTGTTATTAGAATAGAAAATAGATCTATTTATCTCACAAGAAGAAGTGAAGAACTCTGCTTGTTATCATGAACATTCAGAACATACACAAAAACTTCACTTATAGAATTGTGACAAGTTACTTCCATATCGGTCTAAATAGATCAAAATCATCGAGTTTATTTCCACATCAAGACATCAATCAAGGATTAATTTAAACCTAAAACACCAAAATACAAAGAACAAACAAACGAATTAGAGGAAGAAGGTGATGATACCTGGATAACAGTCGCATCCTCACAAGCATCATTGTCAATCACAACTCTGCAGCCGCACAACAATCGAATAGTTAATTATAACTTGTAAATTCATCACACTCTAATTTTCAAACCCTAAAATTACTTTGTTGAAAATCAAAACCAGTAAATCGAAAGGGGGAAGTGAAATTGAGAGAGGGGAAGGAGAAATTAGTGAACCCAAGCCACAAGAAATTGAAGGAACAAACTCACATCAAAGCAGAGACAAGAAATTGAAGAATGGTACAATAAATCAACTCCTGCGCCCTTCCATGTCGCCCGCTTCGCCGCCAGCGTAACTTTCGCCTCCTCCTACATCCTCTTTTTGCTCGCAGCCCGCAACGCCGACATCGCGTCCCACGGACCTCCGAGGGCGGCGCAACCCCTCCGGCGACATCAGCAGTCTCGTGCCTTCCATTCAAATCTCGTCGGAGGCCCGACTTTAATTTCGCTCGATCCCCTTCCTTCTCCCTCCTTTCTCGCCCGCCCTCCTTCAATTTCTCGCGTTGATTCCGCTCTCAATCTCTCGCCCTCCACTCTTAATCTCTCTCTCTATTTTTCTGCCACCGCCATCGATTTGGGGCAAGAGCGAGGCAAAGAAACCGGTTGCTCCAGGTAAAGATTACCGGTTGGGTGCAATTTTTGTAAGGGGAAGGGTTAGCCCTTGCAAATAGTTTCGTATAGGGGTTAGGCTAGCAAACTTTTTTGGGGCAAGTGTCATTTACTAACATTCCCTCTAAAATATAACTAATTTTCTTTTACTTGGGGTTGAAATAGAACAAGCTTCTTCATTTAACCATACTAGTTTTATTACCGCGATTTTCGCCTTTTTTTATATGACTATTATTATTCACACACAAATTGTGTAAGATTATAAAAATTATATAAAATATTAATTTTTAACCTTTTAATTTCCTACTTGTTGTCAATTTATTATTGGTGATAATTTTTTTGAAGAACTAACTTTAATTGCTAAAATACTATAAAATTCATACTTTCTCTTCTCCACTTCATATATATATATATATAGACACACATTTTAACATCACAGTGTGTGAATATTTAATGGTAAAATTTAATCTATAGGCTGGATTATGGACATTTAATTTTAAAATTTTATATATAATTTCATTATTCTTTTCTTAATTTTTTTTTTCATAAAACAAATTATTTTGTCGCTAAACAAAGCAATATGTATAATGGATCTAATTGTATGTGATCATTTGAATTCACAACAGATTATAGTTTACTAAAATTAATGTCAGTAAAAAAAATGTGGAGATCTAGCTAGATTTGATCAAACAATAAATTAGATCAAATTGGTTAATACGTAGTATATGTTTATTACAGTATAAATTTGCAAACATACGTACTTCCCCTAATCCAAGATTTTAAACTTATGAGCTACATTATCTTATTCCATATAAATATAGGTATAGATATAATTGGTTGTGATCTATTTTTTTTTTTTTAAAAAAAGTAACATATTTTAGTAGCATAGAATAGTACGAATAATATTTAAAAGCGCACAACTACATATAATATACTAATATCATATCCCACGAAGAAAAAAATATTATACTAATATTAATACCGAATATATATTTATTAATTAATTAATCAAAGAAACTCAATTTTTTTATCATAATTAGTAATATTTTGATAACCTTTTGTGATTTATTTAAATTAATCTAATTTCACTTGATAAAATAAATAATATTCGAAACATACAAACTCAAAATTCTAAACAATTAGTAATTACGTAGTATATTTAATCATTGGTTGTTAATATTTTGTGACCCATAGGTGGGCATATATAGGTTAAGTTTATAGATAAACATTGACGTTCTTTAATACTTGCTAGATATTAATATAAATATTTTAATTATAAAATTTTATTTTTCAATAGATAATTAATTAATAATAAAATCTTATCATTAGATATAATGAAATAAAATAATCAATCTTAATCACTAAAGATAAAATAATTCAAGGTAAAATATTTATAAAATAATTCATGGTAAAATGATAGATTTTGTAAGCACTTAAGATATGAAAATGACACCTAGAATGACACATGGATAAAAGAGATGGAGCCATTGTTCAACGTACTGGATCATCATTAATTGACGTGTCAAAAAATCCGGGCCAGATTGAACCAAAGATTTTTAATAAATTATATTTTATTATATAAGTAATATTTTATTTTACTATTGAATTATGAATATTTAAATATATCTTGATTTATATTGGTTACAAATATCCTTTATATTAAATAAATACTTAGTTTTTAAGATATTATAAAATAATTGAATTAAAAGATGCAAGATAAAAATATTATTTGATTCAATTTTAATCTTTCCTTTTAATTAATATTTGTATTTTTTGTTGGTGAACATTTATATTTGTATATGGTACGTACGGTTAAACGTAATTTAAATTCAATCGATTCATGAACCGAGATGTTGGCTTAAAAGTAAATTAAGGTATGAAGTCAAATAGTTTGTTTTTAAAAATTATCTTACATAGTTTGTTTTTAAGTTAACTATTAAAAAAAAAATAGCTAGATTTTTTACGTAACTAATTTAGATTTAAAGTGAAATATTTATATTAAAATGATAGATTTTGTAATAATTAAGATATAAAATTGAATATTTATATTAAAAATAATAGATTTTGTAACCACTTAAGATATGATATTGAATATTTAAATTTGAAATTAAATTTAATCTTCAATTAAAATAGACACATAAGATGACACGTGTATAAATAGATGTGGTTATCGTCTGATGTTGCTTAAATTTATTAGATCATCATTAATTGACGTGGCAAAAAACTCGGCCCAAATCGCTCCAGAGAACGACACGTAAGCGAATTGCACCAGAGCCCGCCATACAGGATTTCCACGCCTTAGTTTTAGTATTATAATTATTGATTGATATTGATGATTGATTGATATTGATTGATTGATGATTGACAACCTTTTATCTCCCCTGCCAAAAAATAAACATAAAATGATTGTTTTTTTAGTCTAGATGTATATTGTGTAAAAGAAAAAAAGCTCTATAACAATTTTTTTTTTAAATATCCCATCTTGAATTAAAAAAAAGTAAAAATAGGTTAGTGTTAAAATTTGAATTTATGGTCTTCTTCCAAAAAATAAAATTTTGTTTAAAGTTACAAATTGCACCAATAAATTTTAGGATTTGAAGTTATTAAAAAGATCGTTAAATCGTAAATTTTGATTGAAATAAAAAATGTATAAATTGATCATTGACCTGAATTTGACTCAAAATCGAATCAAATCCGTATTTGAATTGAACCGGGTATATCCGAGATCTATTTTATCTAAATATGTTTTATACGAAATCCGATTTAATCCTACCCAAACTCGATCCGAATAAGTTGATTGACAGGTCTATAGTTACAACCATGAGGACTCGCAACAAAGTTTACAACCAATACGTTTACTCAACTTGAACTAAAAGTTAGATCGAATCTTGTTGGCGATTTGCCCGAAACAAAACCCCCGAGGCCCGAGATGGCAAGGTAATAAATATACACACAGTAGTACACATACTACCTGTCCCTCGATAATTTCATTTGTCGTTTAATTTGGGTCGTCGTTTATTTATGTACAAGTCGTCGTTGCTCTCAAGGGCGTGTTTCTACACATATACGTACTATAAAATTACAAATGGGTTTGTCGTTTAATTCACATGACTCCTGCGATCTATAATCCAGCTTTCGTAAAATATGTATTGCTGACTGTAGTTTGTATTTAAACAAAGTTACAACTTACAACCGATCGACAATTCTTAACAAGTGGCCAATCTGTAGTTTGTATTCTCTGCGTATTGCAAATTTGCAATGTCCCTCCACCGAACCATGTGTACCGGTCAGATGAAAGACTTTTCAACATTTATTCACCGAATATATGATCCTTTAACTAAATTTGATGTGTCAACATTAGAGGGATTTTAGAGTTTTTGACTAATTATAATTTTTCTTTTTCTCTTTTTTATTTTTTTTATTTTAAAGGTAAATATATTGTAGAAATTAGATATGTACAAATTTTGAGGTTCGGCCCTTAGGCACAACCGAGGCTAGCTCTATTGTAGCCTTGAAAGTGAGTAAGGCTCACATCCTGTCTATGACCATAAGGGTGGGGGACAATGTCCATGTGTGGACCATGTTTCTTCAAGCCACGGCTATCCGAAGTCGGACACACACCTCTATATGTTATGAGGTACCCTCCCCTTCAGCTCGGCCATCAACGAGGTTACACCATTACACATAGAGCACCCTGATTCTAAATTCAGCCTATCAATACAAAATTATCCCCTTTTCAGTACAAACATAAAGATCAATTACAAAGGTGAAGCAACAACGCCAAAAGGTTGCCTACACACATGAATCTTGGGCTGAGGTCTTGTATTTGTCATATTCTGGCAGCCTTCCATGGTTGTGCACAGCAGCAAGCAAAAAGTGATACATGTGCACATATTTTTCATCGTTATATAGCACCTCCATGGGTAGGTTCTCACTGATTAGTCCATCTTGTAGTAGAGATGTTGCATTGAAGTGCAAGGAGAACCTATGACTTAGCACCATGTACATGACGGAGGGAAAGTCGTTGATTCACCTCGCCAAAAATAAATCCCAAACGAACAAACTAGTATAGTATGCAAGTAAGGGGTCGAACCCTAGAGAATCAAGTATTTCTAAATATTGTGTATTTATCAATATAAAAAGAAAAGATTTTTATGAATGAAAATAAAAGAAAATAATATTGACAAAAACAAGTAAATGATAGAAGAAAAGCGTTTCCACCTACAAGTTCTCGACTTTGGTTGGTTTTATTGATCATCGAATCCTTTTCAAGTTATTATCTTTTCCTACGAATTCCTCCCGTCTTGGTTTATATAGATTAAAAGTCCTACGAGTCCAATTAATCCCTTACACCTCAATGCAACCTTAACACGGTCAAGATTTAACAAAGAGATAGCAAATAGTCCCAAGAACTTGAGCATATAAATAACACCAATTAAACACGGTAAATCAATGTTTAAGATATATGTCAACTCCCTACATAATCATGCTTCAAACACGGAATCCACATTCTTATGCGTGCTACTACGGAAATAACACAAATACGAAAGTATTAAATCCTAGCAAGAAATCAATATTATCAAGGTAGCTAATCAAGATAACATCAATAACATAATCAATATCGCACAAAGAAGTTGAAAGAATTATAGAGGAAAAATAACTTATACTCCCTCCGATTTTTAATATAAGGCATTGGGAATATGTGCACGTAGTTTAAGAAGCTTAAAACTATAAAAAAAATTAATAAAAAACATTAATATTTTATATAGTTTTAAGCTCATTAAACTACGTGCACAGATTACCAATGCCTTATATTAAAAATCGGAGGGAGTATTAGAAACTCACAAACCACCAACCAAGTCTCGAAAGTATAGGCGGAAACTACAAAATTAGTCAAACATGGCTTACCTAAACTTTCTTCTCTTCAATGGTGATTTCTCTACTTGGAATTTTTCTATTAAAACTAAGCCTAGAACATCCTATTTAAAAGTCTAATGTCTTCCATAAATAAGGTAAAAGATAGATAAATTAGATAGAAACTTCCTAAACAAACTAGATAGAAGATAGACTTTCCAAATTTAATTCAGCGTCAAATTCCGCTGGCAGCGAAAATTTCCGCTGGCAGCGAATGGCGTCAATCAAGCTCCTGTTGGATTTTCGCTACCACACTCGCTGGCAGCGAATGTCCATGCCTTAGAATATTTTCAAGCTTCTTCGATTCCGCTTCCGCGAGTCCACCCTTCCGCTGCCGCGAGAGTCTCCATTCGCTGCCGCGAAAGCTTACATCCGCTGCAGCGAATCCGGTCGTCCGCTGGCAGCGACTCCATTCGCTGGCAGCGAGTTTCCTTTCGCTGGCAGCGAGTCATGCTGCTCCTGGACATGCTTCCGCTGACTCCAGTCGCTGGCAGCGAGATGCCATTCGCTGGCAGCGACTCATGCTCAGGCCGGCCACCTTCTCGCACATGTTGTTGCTGACTTGATTCGCTGCAGCGGAAAGGCATTCGCTGGCAGCGAAAATCCAACAGAACACCATCACATAGATCTTCGAAAGAGCTTTCCAACGCATGCTCATATGCGTCGATCGGACATCCGAGGCCTCCGGAAAGTGCATTACAAGTTCAGCTCGCCGAGCGGACAGCTTTCGCGACTCGCCCTCGTTTTCGCTCTTAGACCTCGATTTCGTTCTCCGTTGCTCCTTAGGTTGTTCCATTCTCTTCGGGACTTCTTCCTTAAGCTCTCCCAAGTCTCGCTTAGTCTCTCTTAGCTCCGTTTCTCGTATTATTTGCCTCGGATCTACGAATCTACATAAAACCATCGAAATAGCGTAGATTCCGAACTTTCCCACAAAATGAATGCTAATCTAATTAACACTAAAACATGATTATAACAATGAAATGCAACTAAACTAACCTATAATGCCTATTGGAAACATGCCTTATCAGTACACGTGGATCTTTATGAGATGTATGAGTTCATCTTGACTCATGGTTTCTTCGAAAATCTTCTCATTTCTAGCTCTCCATATGTAATACACAGTAGCTGCTAGGCCAACCCTTTTTGCTTTTGATTGCCAACTTCTTCCTCTTGCTTCCTTTTTCAACCACTTGAGAGCTCCCTTTAGTGTATTCATTCCTCTCCAAATTCCTAAGCCATTGCTTCACACCTGAAACCATATTTGAGAAGAAAAATTATAAGCAAAAAATATATGATCATGAGTTTCTAATGCTTGGTTACAAAATGTGCATCTTAAGTCAACTTCCCTTGTCTTGATCTTGTCTTTGGTAGCCAGTCTTGTTCTTGCTACTAGCCACAGTATAAAAGAGTGTTTGGGTGTGATTTCTATGTCCCAAACAATTGTGCACCATGGAGGTTTCGGGGCTTTCCTTCTAAAGAAGTCATATGCAACATTGATCCTGTATTTTCCACCCATGTACCACGAGTTTAGTAGCAGTTGAGCTTGCTCTTCAGAACCTGCAATTGTTAGTATCTCGTTCTTGATAGATATAACTTTTTTTTATTAGAGGAGAATCATTGACTTTATGGGGTTCCCAAACCCAGACGTTTCCTTCTTGTAAGTACTGGTGATGTATCCATCTTATCCATAAATTGTCCTTCTTCCTTAAAATGTCCCAAAGGATCCTGGATAAGAAAGATGTATTCCATGTCTTCAGATCCTTTAGTCCTAATCCTCCTTCTGCCTTTGGAAGACACACATCCTGCCATCTCACACGATGTAATTTCCATAAAAACTTGGCACACAAACTATTTACCTTGTCTATTGGAGTGGAGGGTGAGGGCAAAATTGAGAGCCAAAAAGCTTGAATCCCTTGCAGTACTGCCCTTATAAGCTCCACTTTTCCTGTATATACATAGTCTTTGAATTCCAATAACTAATGTTAGCTAATAGTTTATCTAGAAAAGGGGAAAATTGAGATACCGCTAGCTTTCCTGAGGAGATGGGTATGCCAAAATATCTAAAGGGAAAGGTACCTTGGGGAAAACCTGTTCTTCTGACAAGGTAATCCTTATCTTCGGATTTAGCTCCAGTTATAAAGAAGGAAGACTTAGATGCACTTACCTCTAGTCCAGATACTTGGGAGAAATGCTCTAACGAGTCAAGCAAAATTGTGATGGAATCTTTATCTCCTCTAGATAAGAGGATGATATCATCTGCATATGCTAAATGAGAGATTTGCAATGTACCACATTTTGGGTGAAAGATGAAAGAAGGAAGCCTTGTTGTGCATTTGAGAACTCTAGACAAGTAATCCACAGAAAGCACAAATATAAGAGGTGAAATTGAGTCCCCTTGCCTCAAACATCTTTGTCCCTTAAAGAAACCATGCATACTACCATTAATATTAATAGAATAGGAAGTTGTACAGATGCATTCTAAAATCCACTTGATAAACCTATGGGGGGAAATTCAAAGCATGCAGCATTTGTTCAATAAACTTCCAAGAGATAGAGTCATAAAGCCTTTCTTAGATCTAAGTTAAGAATACATCTAGGGCTTATCCTTTTCCTTAAGTATTTCCTGATTAATTCATGAAGTAGAAAAATATTTTCATTCGTTACTCTACCCTCAATGAAACCAATTTGAGCAAGAGAAACAATAGATACCAGTTCTGGTTTAAGTCTACTTGCAAGAATCTTAGAGATGACTTTATAAATAACATTGCAGCAAGAAATTGGCCTAAAATCCCCAAATGTGTTAGCGTTTGTAGATTTGGCTATAAGTACAATACTAGTGTGGTTTATCTGCTTTAGAAGCTTGCCTGTGCAGAAAAATTCTCTCACATCCTTGCTGACTTGATCCAAAGTTATATCCCATGTGTCTTTGAAAAATTTTGAGGTATACCCATCAGGTCCAGGGGACTTTTCATCTCCTATATCCCATAGAGCGCTCTTGATTTCATCGGGGGAAATAGGCTTGATAAGGGCTTCATGCCTTTCTGCCTTCAATAGTTCCCCTCCATTAGTAATAAAACTCAAATCAATGTTCCCTGTATTCCTTGCAGTTCCTAACAACCCTTTGTAAAAAAATTCAAATTTCAGAGCAACTTCATCTATAGACATGATTTCAAAGCCCGCATCCTTAACCAAACAGCTGATATGGTTTCTACTCATGTTCTCTTCTTCATTAAACCATGGAAGTAACAGCTACATTTATCCCCTTGAAAGGTATGTCTTGCCTTAACTAGTTGAGAGTTGAACTTAAATTCTGCTTCTCTAAGTCTTCTGGCTTCCTTTTTAGAGGTTTCCATGATCTATAGCAATTCTTCAGATTCATAATCTTCTCTTAGAGCCTGGAGGTGTCTCTCATATTCTTCATCAGCCCTTTTAGCTCTATTAGCAATGTCTGAAAAATGTTTCTTATTCAGCTCCTTTAGAAGTATCTTGAGGCTTTTTAGTTTTTTCCATAAGAGAAACGGTTTAGACCCACTTCCAAAATATACTCATTTATTAGCTATAGTCTCTTGAAAATCTTCATGTTGTCCCCACATATTAAAGTATTTAAAATTACTCGTCCTCCTTTCCTATTGTTCAAGCATGTCCAAAATATACCCATTTTTTCTCTTTAATTTTCCTTCTCCTTTTCTCCTTCTTTTTCACTTTAATCCTCTTTGTTTCTTTAATAAACTTTTTTTACTCCTTCTAACCGAAAGGGTCTTATGGTTGAGAGATCGAGAGTTCAACCGTCTGCCCATCTCTTTCTCCGTCCGCCGATCTCCTTCTCCGCTCAATGCAAACAGATCTCCGGTCAGGGCGTCAGTGCCATCTCCTTCTCAAAATTCGTCCCATCTTTCTTATCCTGCCTTTTTAATTTCCATTTTGTAACCCTAAAATAAAACCAATTCATTTTGAATTTCTCCCTGAACAGCCAATATCTCCTTCTCCAATGCTCATATCCTTCTCCGAATTCGTCCCATCTCCTTCTCCAATACTCTTGGGAGGACGCTATCGGGAGGAGTAATCCTCATATTCGAATAAGCCCCTTTCATCTTCAAGCATGCGTACATACAATATATATGGACTGATTTGTTAATTATTTATTTTAATTTATTTTAAACTGTTCCTAATTTCATGTTCTGCAATTTACATCTATAAATGCCACCACCTCCGAGTGTTTTGAGTGAAAGCTGCGTCTGAATTGGCTAATCCCTGCATCTACAAAAGTGAACTTTGTCTGTTTCAAGATTAGTATGTGCCTAGAATTGATGGAATGTGAATATGGAGATCGGCTAATCCCTGCATCCACAAAAGTGAACTTTGTCTATATCAAGATTAGTATGTGCCTAGAATTGATGGAATGCGTAGTTTTACCTTTATTTGATCTATGGAATTCATATATTGATAAATAACTTATAAATATTTTTTTTTTTAAAAAAATTTATCATAAATATTTAACATATTTAATTTTGTGTTAAACGCAAGTGGGGAATTATTAACAAAATTAAGGAACTACTCAAAGAAAAGAAAAATACAAATCTTATTCTGCATAAGGGAAGACTCGCCATCTACCGCGTAGGTGAATATACGTTGCACGCAGCGGTAGCGTGTGCCATCTCCTTGGGCTTGGGGTGTCACTACTGCGACGACTATAATGTTGCACATTCATTGCCCGTGGCTGGCGAAGGCGCAAGTAAAATTCCTCACAGGGTTGAGCCACCTCAATGTTGTTTGGACGATATGGGACCTCCGAAACCTGGTTCTCTTCAGCCTCGGCCTCCAGATCATCCTCATGATCACCGCCCCGTTCCGCAAGAGGACTTCCAGTATTTTCGTCATCATCCCTGTCTGGCTTGCCTACATCCTCGCCGACTTCATCGCCACCCAGGCTATCGGAATCATACGCAAAGACCCAACCAAATCAGCCACCGGCCAAACTAATATTGCCACCCACCCTGATCTCCTTGCTTTCTGGGCCGCCTTCCTTCTGGTTCACCTCGGTGGCCCTGACCCCATCACCGCCCTTGCCCTCGAAGATAACGAGCTGTGGATGCGTACTGCACTCCACTTCTGCACATACGTCGCTGCCACTGGGCGCATCTTCTTCCAATCCCTCCCCTCTAACCTCCTCTATCTTCCCACCATCTTCATGTTCTTGGTCGGTTTCTTCAAGTATCTCGAGCGTGCCATGTCTTTTTACTACGCCCGCTTAACCAAATTCAAGTCATCTATTCTCACCCTGGATGCTGATCCAGAACTCATCTCCGGGGAGCTCATGGATGCCTACGGCTCCGACTTGACCCATGGTGTTCGCGATTCTTGCTATTTACATGATCGGAACAATGAATCCCCTGAGCTCGGCACCAGCAGCATCAATGCTTCCTATGCTGGCGAGTCAGCTCCCAATAACGAATCCCACCCCAACATGGAGGAAAGATGTGACTTGAATAATCGCAATCGCTGTTTTTGGTTTTACAATCGCAATGAAATCAGGCCAATGAACAATGTCATTCTTGTGAGGGATGCATTTTTGTTCTTTCAGAAGTACAAGGGCCTGTACGTGGATCTGATCTTCAGCCTCCATGATCGGAACAAGAGCCGCGCGTACTTCCTCAGGCCTTCGCTGACACCCAAGGATGCCTTCACGGTGCTTGAGATCGAGCTGAATTTCACATACGAGGTCTTCTTTACCAAGATGATTGTCACTCACCAGGAGTTGTGGACTCTCATACGGTATGCTTGTTTCACCTTGCAAGTTTTATCCCTTTTGATATGGATCTTGTTCATTGACAAGCTAAAATTTCACGGCCTCGACATTCGGATCACCTACAGCCTCCTCTTAGGAGCCATCGCGATCGATCTCATAGCCTTTCTAGCCATCGCCCTGTCCGATTGGAAAGTGGCTACGCTTAACAAAAAGTCCAAAATGAGGGTCCATTTGTACGATAAACTGTTGTCGGCTCGTAGCCAAACCTCGGTGTTGCTCAAGCGGCTATTCTTCCGTAGATGGTCCGAGTCCATCTCCCAGTTTAACTTGATATACTACAGTAGCATTCACCCATGGTCTCGCCCCCCTTACATTCCCGAATCCCTCAATACACCGATCCGGGAGTATTATGAACGGTACAAGTGTGTGTCCAACATTTCATTTCAAGACGATTTGAGGGATTTCATCTTCTCTGAGCTCAAGTACAGAGCTGAAATCGGCGATGACCCCAAAGATGCAGCTCAGATTTGCGACTCGAAAGGAGACTGGTTCCTCCGCACTTTGGCAGGCTCTGATTTTGATGCATTTGTGTTCAACAAGTGGACTGTGGACGTCGACTATGATAAATGCTTGCTCATCTGGCACATCGCCACTGAACTTTTATATCGACAGAAAGACAACTCTCCAATGGAGGAGGAAGGAAAACTACCGGAAAGGAGCAAATCAATCCAGAATGGCTCACCGGAAAGGACTTGTGGGTCTCCAGTTCATACCCGGATGACCGCTCTTTATTTACCAAATTCAAGGAGGAAAACTACCGCGAGTACTGCAAGATTCTGTCAGATTACATGATGTATCTCATGAAGTGGCAGTCTGGGATGATGTCAGAGGTTGAAGGTACGCGTATATGAATACATTTACATAGCATTCCTTAATTTGTTCTGAGTTTCAAAACCATCTGATCGATTAATGGCGGTGTTGGCAGGTACGAGTGAAGTTAGATTCCGACACACATGTGGAAAATTAACAGTACTTTTTGAGAAGCTGAAAGCAAGGGACCAGATGCTTGAGCCTTTCTGCGAAAGTATCATGAAATCGAAGGAGAGCCTAATAGGCACACAAGGGGGTAGGAACAAGTCAGTGTTGCTTGATGGTGTCCACCTTGCGAAAATGCTGAAAGAGATGAAGCTAACGGGGGTGGGGAAGTGGGAATTGATTGCCAAGGTGTGGGTGGATCTGGTAGGCTACTCTGCAACGCGGTGCCGGGCCAGCGTCCATCTTGCCCAGCTAAAGCAGGGCGGCGAGCTCCTTACGCTGGTCTGGTTGATGATGGTTCATTTGGGGCTTGCAAAACAATTCAGTATCATGAAGGATGACAACTAGCTATATCCAAATCCAAGCATTAAGCATATATAGTTAATACTACTCGATCGTTGGTAGTAAGGTTTTACAATGCAATTGCTGGTTGGATTAAGGATTTGGTATCTTACAAATCACAAATGCAACGCACCTGATGGGAATCAGGTTTGTAGTATATGTGCACTCAGGCCATTTTTTATTGTAAGGTACTCGTCTCTTTTTACTTCTTATTTCCACCCTTGATACTTGTGCACAATTATAGATCGACTATTGATCTTATTGTGATGAATGGCTAAAAAGTTACATGTATTACAATTTTAAAAAATAAAACACAAATCAAATGTTGCAACCCCAAGAGAAGAGATGGAGTGCGTGCAATTCATGGCATAATTAAATCCCTAAAAACAATGTCTTCCTTCTAAACCCATCTCTCAACTAAAGCTCCCCTAGCTACGAAGCTTCCACGACCGTCTTCGACAACCAGTGTGATAAATCTCGGTGGGCCATATAACCGTGGGGTGCCCACATAACCGTGGGGATTCACACGTCCGAGCGTATATGCGCACCCGAGCCGAGCACATAAGACCAGCGGGGTTCCATCCTAAAACCAATTGGCAATAGGAGGAGTGGCCCACTGACTTATATGCAAGGCTCGGGTTATCGTGTTTTTCGATGTGGGACAATCCCAAGACATCACAACACGCCCCCTCAAGTGCAACTGTCTGGCCTCGCAATTAAGCCAGTTGCACTTGACGTCTTGAGCCTTAAGGCCGGCTAGCCCAATAGATCGACCAGGGTCCCGGACCGCACCTGCTCTGATACCATGATAAATCTCGGTGGGCCATATAACCGTGGGGGGTTCACACGTCCGAGCGCATATGCGCACCCAAGCCGAGCACGTACACAAGACCAGCGGGGTTCCAACCTAAAACCAATTGGCAATAGGAGGAGTGGCCCACTGACTTATATGCAAGGCTCGGGTTATCGTGTTTTTCGATGTGGGACAATCCCAAGACATCACAACACAGTGGTCTCCTTCCTCATAAATTTACACCATCTCCGGCGACTATGGTGTTTCTTCTAGGTAGACATGGCCACGGGTCCGACCAGCCGGGTCGAGAACCCGGGGTATGACCCGAACCCTAACTCGAGATTCCAACGAGTACGTCGACGCGTTCGGGTCACCCGGTGGGTCGACGGGTTGGCCACGTGGCAGTGGAGAGTGGAAAATGGATAACCCGACGGGTCAGGGCCGGGTTGGACTTAGCAATGAACAGTTTTGTGATGTTTTTGTGGTTTTGTGTAATATCGTTTCGTGTTTATTGGTGTTTGAGTTGGGGACAAAAAAAGAGGGAAGAAGGGCTTGAATCGGTTTCCCAATTGTCTACGTATCCTCCCGGTGGAGACGAATCAAAGTCCATGTAGTTCTTTACCTATTGTCTGAACCCCGCTTACCTATTCGGCTATTCGTCAGTGTCGGATTGGCACTGGTCATCGACGACTCCACCGTCCACGGAGCTCCCGACCGATTCCGAGTCCATTCCATCATCAAGCTCTGTTTCGGTGGACGGGAGGTTCCTCTGAATTCTCATCTCATCCTTCTTCCAATCGGTGAGGCATACTTCTGTTTTGAGGTTCTCGGGGAGCAAGTTTGATCTCTTCTCGTTTAGAATTTGTCCCCCTCGGCTGAATAATTGTTCCACTGCGACGGTGTAACAAGGGGCTCCAAGTATTCGTCGGGTAATCACCTGTAAGGTTGGAAATCGTTGTCTTTCAACTCGGCCCCTCCATTCTAAAATATCGAAATCTTCATCTTCATCACTGCGAAATTCAAAGTTAGTAGACAAATATTTGCCGAGCTCCGAGTGCGGGCTCGATTAGGACCTCGACCTCTTTGTGCCAAAAATATCTCTGGCAAGAGCCTTAGTTCGAGCGGTAATACTAGTGCGAGAGGGACCGCTTGAGCTGGAAGGCACATGAGGAGGAATGTTAGGCGCTCTAGCGCCCATAGAAAAATGAGTATATAAGGCTTCAAGTATTCCCCCAACTCTAGCAACTATAATTGAAACATTGAAATCGGGGTCATCTTGGACATCGAGCGTAGGAAAATAGTTTTCTAAAAACTTTTGAAGCCTAGTTAATTTGTATCTAGGGTCGAAACAACAAGTTACGAAGAAAATATCAAGAATAACTTTGTAATAAGACAATCATTTCTCCCGCATGGTGAAAACAGTCTTGAAGGGCTATGGCAATGTTCACAGCGACAAAACAGAAAACATTAGATGTAGGAATGTAAGCATGACTGGTGTGGGACGAACGTCGTTGGCACTTTCGCCCTCTCCCAAATAGTAATAATATCCAAAGTCAATCACAAAACCAACAGATTAGGCAATCAATCACTTGATAAATCAAATAACTACTAGTATAGTGATGAAGTCCGGTGTCGAACTCACAGGGAGAAGCGATTTTCTATTCAATAACTCTAAGCAAAGACTCTTATAGCAAAGCAATGATTTGTAACAACTAACAAAGATGTAAAAGTAACCAGATTTATGATCGCAAAGTAAATCGATAGCAAAGTAGAAAGAACATTTCACCTGCAATTCTCTGACAATGGTTGGAATTCATGGTCCCCGGATTGATCTATTAATTATTCATATTTCTATGTCTACTTGACTAAAGTTGAGAGATCCGCAGAGATTCACTCATCTTATTCAATATCACTAAAGAATAGCATTAAGGACTCAAGTAATCAAGACCAATTAGCACATTGACTCAATGCAATTAAGACTAATAGGCGCATACCGAACTCAGCCCTAATCGAATATCCTCAAGATAGATCAATTGAAATCATCCACTACAAAGACAAAGAGACATCACTATCATCAATACCTTTGTTTCCTGTCGAGAAAATAACAACGTATTCATAGCTAAGATGCAATTCCTAACATGTTGATCAGGCATAGAAAGGAACACAAATATAATAATTAAGCACAAGATGATAACTAAAAATATGAATAACCAAATAGAATCAAATCCACAATCCAAATAACCATGTCTTCGAATCACAGGCGAAACTATGAGTTTAGCAACTCATAGGCCAATTCTCTCTCTCTCTCTCTCTCTCATTGTGTTCATAGTCTCACAACAATCAACCTCTCCTCTCTCAATAGAACTGAAAATAACCTAATAAAGCCTCCAAAAGAGTCGACAAAAACCCTAGTAGGAAATAAAATGAACTAATAGAAAATAATGTCTTCGGATCCAAAACCATGTATCGGGAAAACAAGTCCACGACGGGCGTCGTGTGGCCCGTGCAAATGGCGGCAGGCGCCGCCTATGCAGTGTCCGACGTTCCTCAATTGTCTTCAATAAATTTCAAATGTCGTGCTTCATTGCTCCTCTCTAGCTCCTCCTTAGCCTCCATAAGCTCCAAAACATGCTTCTTAAACTCTTCCCAAAGTCCATCCAAGGTCGGAATGTAATTCTGCAAAATAAACACTAAAAACGCGTAGATTTCGAACTCGAATACTTCACAAGCAATATACGGAACTATACTCAAATAATAGCAAAACCACTACCTAATTGCAATAAGAAATACCTATAATGCCTATATGAAATATGCATTATCAAATCCCCCCACACTTAACTCTTTCTTGTCCCTAAGCAACCATAACGCAAAACATCATCTACGCATCCCACAGGAAATCTTTGATAATTTTACTCATCAAAAGCAACATCATCAATAGTGCAAATATAATCAAACATATAAACGTCATAACATGTATAGATGAGATCAAGTTGCTTGCATGCTCAAAAATCATTCTTACCAAGGATAAAATGTGTATCTCTCACTGTCATGTGTTTAGGCTTTAAGCACACACTCACCTCAATTCCATATACAAGCATCAACTCAAATATTGACATTTATATCACAAAATCTCCACCGGATACGTCAATGCAAAAATAAGGACATCAAGAGGACTTTTGCTCAATGGAAACCTTCATAGAAGATTCCATTCGGCGGGGTTGTAATGGGGCTTGGTAGAAACATAAAGGACGAGGAATTGTATTTGGTCATGTGATGGAATAAATTCCAGGAAAACAAGATTCTAAAACTCCCAACATAACACAAACCAACTCAATAACATCAAGCTCACAAATGCACAACATCTCTCAACGTCATCAAGAACTCCAAAAATCATCTCTCATCAAATCAAATCATATCTCATCATCTCACATATCATGCAATCTCAACACCCAAACAATATAACTCATAACCAACATAAATCCAATTCTTCATCATTATGCAAAAATAAAATAAATGGCTCTTTTATTCTTTTTTTTCGGATTTTTTTCCAACTTACTTTTACCCCTAGGTGAATTTTATCCTCTCTCGGTCCAAGCTTTTTATTTCTTGAGCCAAAATACATGAAAATCAAATGCATAAGAATGAGTGACTAAATAAGCACATAACATTACATCTTCTCAAAACCATAAACCATAACATCACACTTTAGCTTCATTCTCCTCCATCTCTAAAATAGATTTCATAACCCACTCAAAATCTCAATTCCCCCAGAATAAGGGTAAGGCTCGCCATAGGCTAGGAATAATAATTTTGTGGAGCTATCAATAAAAAGGCTAAAGCCTCAAATTGACTTCAAAGCAAGATATAACATAAGGTAGACATGGATAAATATGTGGCTAAAAGGTTATCTCTATCATTTGTAGGGATGGCAATGGGTCGGGTGGTGAGTGGATGGACCCCCATTTCACCCGACCCACCATGAGTGACCCATTTTCCCACCCATATCCACTTCACCCATATCCACTTCGCCCATATCCACCGGGTGATCGGGTGAAATGGGTGAGATATGGGTGAAATGTGAGTGATTTTCCCTAAATGCATGTAATTGAATTCCAATCAATTTGGTACACAAAACACCGTATAAAATATGATTATCTTACACATTTAAGTCTTAAACACATACAATAAGTCTTAAACAACACATGCCACAAGTCTTAAATACATATCATAAGTCTAAAACATAAGGAAAATAAGTAGTCTTAAACACATACAATAAGTCTTAAAATAAGTAGTCTAAAACACGAGAGGATGAACGGAAGCTGGGAACTTTGGGAAGGGAAATTAGGGTTTACAAAAGTGTATATTTTTTTTATATAAAAAAAATATATATTTTATATAAAAAATATTTATTTTTATACGGGTCGGGTGGCTGGTGGTGGGTCGGGTGGTGGATCGGGTGCGGGTGGAGAAAAACTTCACCCCACCCGACCCACCACCCATATCCACTTCACCCACCTCCACTTTCCACCCGCTTTTTTTCGGGTTTTCACCCACTTTTTCGGGTCGGGTGATTCGGGTTCGGGTCGAGTGCGGGTGAAATTGTCATCCCTAATCATTTGAACTTATCAAGCAATGAACATATATATAATCGACCTTGAAAATAGATAATCATGACAATACTCAATGATAAATAGATAGGAAGAGTAAATCACACCAGAAAAGCAAAAGTTTTAGTATTTGGTTAGAGTTTTTATGAGAGTTTCGGGAGTTATAACACGAGGTTATTTTCTATGGAAAAAAAAACAATCTTGGGGGGTAAAGTTTGGGGGGTTTTGGCTCTAGATTTTTTTGGAGCATAAGCCACCCGGGTATTTTTATCCTTTTTACTACCAAAGGTCCAAAACATCATCTAAATCTTATAATTACCAAATACGGAATATCATTTTTATAAGATATTTAAAAAAAATCTCCATCTTCTACTAACCTACTCCCTCCGTTAATTAAAACTTGACGTTTTACTATTCACGCACACATTTTTAAGTGTTAAGAACTATATAAAATATTAGTTTTATAATAATTTTTTAAAATAATATCATACTTATTAATATTAAGTATGAATTTATAAAAATAAATGTAAAAAAAGTTAATATTTTATATAGTTTTTATCGTTCTAAAAAAGCGTGCATGAATAGTAAACGACAAGTTTTAATTAACAGAGAGAGTATAATCTAACAAAAAAAATTCTCCACCATAAACAAAAAAAAATAAAAAATCCATCCAATCAACATTGGCGGAAAAGCGATTGGTGGACAATCACCCCTGATAGCGGAAGCATTAGCCCTTCGCCTAGGGATAGAAAAAGCCGAAGAACTAAATATAACAGATCTAGTAATAGAAGGAGACTCTAAAATTATCACGGACTACCTAAGATCACAAGTTGGATGTCCTTGGAAAATAGAAATAGTTATGTCAAATATCCAAAGCCTTCTAAAAGGAATAATGAACGTTAGTATATCACATATTCCCCGTATTGGTAACCGGGTAGCGGATAAAGTTGCACACCTTTGCTACTCTACCAGGAGGCCTGAGGCTCTGAGTTATACTTAGATACAGGTGTTCTTGACCTCATCCGTCAGGATGCTTTCGGATAGGGTCCCCATCCGAATTCTTACCTACTCCCTCCGTTCGGCAAAACTTGTCGTTTTAGAGTTTTGTTTTTGTTCGGAAAAACTTGTCATTTTAGATATTTTTGCTTCTACTTTACTAAAATGTCCTTGATTTGATTGATGTGTTGTGAGTTGTAGTTTTTGATAAAGTAAAAAGTAGAGTAATAATTGAGGGCAAATTAGTAAAAAAGAAGTGTAATTATTAGTTTTATTAACACGATTTCTGTTTAGCGCAGGGTATTTTGATAAAGTAGAGTAATAATTGAGGGCAAATTAGTAAAAAAGAAGTGTAATTATTAGTTTTTGCTTCTACTTTACTAAAATGCCCTTGATTTGATTGATGTGTTGTGAGTTGTAGTTTTTGATAAAGTAAAAAGTAGAGTAATAATTGAGGGCAAATTAGTAAAAAAGAAGTGTAATTATTAGTTTTATTAACACGATTTCTGTTTAGCGCAGGGTATTTTTTCCGTTTAGCGCAGGGTCATGGTCGCAACGACCATATATGTAATTGGTCGCAACGACCAAGTCCGAATTTGGTCGCAATGACCATGTTTTTATCCCGGTTCTAAAAAGAACCGAGCTAAAAACATCATTGGATATTTAAAAAAAAAAAGAAAATAGACCTTTTAGCACGGTTATGGAATGAACCGAGCTAAAAAGTCCTTATTGTTGAAAAAAAAAAAAAGGTACAGTCGAACGTCTTCTTCTTCCCCTCATCTGCGCACAGACAAACGTCTCCATTAATACCCGAAACACAAATTCCGGCCTTTATGAGCATAGATCTATGTAATTGATACCTATATACTACTAATCTAAGCACAAATACACAAAATCACACCCTTTTTCACACAATCTTCCAATCCCTAAAATCAAATCACCCAAAACCCTAAAACCACAATTTTGTACTCGAAATCACCAAGAAAATGAAGAAAACGTACCTTAACGTCGAGAGATTTTCGATTGGGATGCATTTAATTGAAGAAATAGAGATGAAAGCAACAATTTGTGGGATTTGGGGCTGTTGCTATTTGCTCCTCCTGATGCTGCGACGTGAGATGTGTGGGGTGGAATAGGTTTGGATAGAGGTGTAAATTAATTTAATTGCAGGGGTATTTTAGTCATGTTCTATGAAAAAAAATTACTATGTTCTAAAAAGTAGAGGTCAATAACAAGTTTTGACGAACGGAGGGAGTAATAAAAAATAAACAAAACAAAAAAAACCAAAAAAAAAAAAAAAAAATCATTTGCCGAACCTCTTAAACTAAATCTTCCACGGAGCAGCAATCTAGAGAAGCACACCACACACACGTTCGTATCCTATCGTTTAGGTAGTCATCAATGGAGTTCTACAGAGCCACTTCCTTTTCCTCTTGGAGATCCGCATTCTCTGTTCCTCCTTCCTATCATTATCCCAGACACGTTCAGGTCCCTCTCTGGCCTTTCTCTTTCTCTCTGTGTTGATGTTGTTTGGTAAATAACTCATGTATTGTGAAAATTTGATTTTGGCATTGTGAAGGTAGGAAGAGCTAAACGGCTTACAGTTTGGTCTCTCAGCATGGAAGACGCACCTGATCAAGCAAAGCAGCAGGTCTAGATTTTTCTTCCACTGCTAAATTCTCTTTTCTTTTCTTTTTTTATAAAGTTTCTGAATCCAATTGATAATTTTAACCCTCGTTTGGCATCTCTGTAAGTCAGCTCAAATTTTCAATTCGTATATCTCTATAGTTCTTATTCAATTTCTTTTGTCAATAAATGGCTTCACATAGTTATTCCAAAACAGGTCCTATCTCTATACTTCAGCTCAGTTTTTCAAAATTATCAACTGAAAACTTAAAATCAAGAAAATGTGTTTCCGAAAATCTGATTTTATTTTTTTGTTAGAAAGAAAACTGTTTTTTTATAAATAAATAAAAACTATAATCTGCTCTTTTTTTTTTGTTAGAAAAAATGCTGTTTGTTGAACTAAAAACTGAAATTTGAGCCTAATGAACCGGTAGTTTTCGATTCTGTTCCTGATTCCTAATTGTTGACATTCATGATTGCTTCTTCATTTGGGTTGTATCTTGTAAACTCTGATGGGATTGCTTGCACTTGAGAGTGAAGATGTTGAATTAGGCTCGTGCCAACCTGTTATATTGGTGTAATCTTAATGTCTGTTTGAGTGACCCCATATTATGGTTTATAGTGCACAATATTGCATTATAGCGTGGTAAATCCCATATTATATAATAATGAAATATGTTGAAGGAAATTGCAAAAAAAAAAAAAAATGTTATCAAGAACATGGGTCAACTGAAACCTCCCAATCCTATTAGTGAAGATGCTAAATATTGTGCAATTTTTTATGAATGCAAAACAGATGGTTGTGTCAATAACTGGAGCTACAGGATTCATTGGGAAAAGATTGGTCCAAAGGTTAAATGCAGGTTATTTTCACACTTGGCTGTCTTTACTGTGCATTTTGGTTGAAATTATGTTATTTATCCTATTCTGTATGTTAAGTCTAACTGTAACTTGGTTTTGATTGCAGATAACCATGCAGTTCGTATCTTAACACGTTCTAGAGCAAAAGCTCAGCTAATATTTCCGGGTAAGAAGGTAATGAAATGTTTGGTTTTCTATTTGTGCACTGTCATTACACTATCATGTATCTTCAAGTTTTATAGAAAGAAAGATCTTATGCTTCTACTTAAATTAATGACTTGAATGGTTTCATCTTCATTTTGCAAAATCAAACTCCAAAAAATGGCATATGAATGCTTGTCTTAGAAATTGATTTGACATTAACTGGTCCTTTTTTTACATTTGGAATTTTAGCAAAGGATTTTCCAGGAATTATACTTGCAGAGGAGCTAGAGTGGAAAGATGCAATTCAAGGTTCAACTGCTGTAGTCAATCTAGCAGGATTGCCAATTAGCACCAGATGGTCTCAGGAGGTTTGTGATTTATGTAATCTGCTTCTGTCTGTCTCCTTTGTGATATGATGCTGTACAGATTCAGACTGACCCACATATGACTCAAACTTGAATGTTCTATAAGGTGACATGTATTATCAAATGAAGCACTATGAGTTTTTGTTTTTTTTTTGGGAAATCAGAACCCTAAGATTGTGACATTATTTGTTAGTTCTAGTAACCTAGTTGATCTATACTCTATAGCGTAACTTTTGCTATTTCTTTCCTTCCGTTTGAGTTGAAAATAGCTGTATTTTCATGTCTGTCTTTCCCCCCTTTTTTAATCACTGTTATCTTTATACAAAGTTTCTCCTATCATATTTCAGATAAAGAAAGAGATAAAGGACAGCAGAATCAAAGTAACCTCCAAGGTTAATCTTTTTTTCATATCTCTTTTTCTGATTTAAGGTATTTTTCATTTAATTTTCAATTTCGTTATGGGATGTTTATTGCTCATGAAGGTTGTCAACATTATAAATCAACTTCAACCTAATGTTCGGCCTTCTGTCCTTGTCAGTGCAACAGCGGTTGGTTATTACGGTGCGCCTTTCTTTTCTTCTCTTCCCTTTGTAACTTTCTCAATTTTTTCCTTCTAAACTCTTGACTTTGGCATCACTTTTGCCTTGTTTTCTAAGAGTTTTCCATACATAAATACATACGTCAGTTTGAATACTTTCTAAGATCTCATTTGATGCAACCTGTTTTCTGAATGATCTGCTCATGTAAAGAGGTTTTCTTTCAGTCCTTCACCACAATGGAGATTGCATTACACACATTATCTATGGTATAGGTATGAGTATGGCGTTTAGTATTCCCAATTGGAACGGTTGAAATCATGGGTTGGTTGACTAACAAGTTGTTGGTGATGGGAACTCTAATTGATGTATTTTCAAAATGAAAGAACATAAATTCCTGTTTAATCATTGCTTGTGTAGCCACTAACAGAAGTATCACATCCTTGGATATTATCATTCTTTGCTGAGTTAATTTCAAATGAAACAGATAACTTTGGAAAAATGCCATTGGTAATTCTACATGAATCCTTTTTTTTTCCTAACACGAAGCTATTACTATGTGTACAGATAGTAGAAATAATGCTGGGACGCTTGAATTGATTCACATGCGTTTTCCAAAGTAGCTTCTACAGTTGTGTTAGTAGTTTACTGATGATATTTGTTTTCCGTTTCACTTTTAAGAATGTTCTATCATATATATCTGTCTGCATTACTTCTAAATATTGTAATAGTGTTCTATTCTCTTCTCAATGCTCAGGCAGTAGTGAGACAGCGGTTTTTGATGAAACTAGTCCTTCAGGAAATGATTATTTGGCTGAGGTAACAAGTTAAACCTTGGAAGGTTGAATGCCTTACCATACCATATCCTCATTGGAGCAAAGAGCAATGCTCTTGCTTCAAGGAATTATAACTGCTCAGGGTAGATTTTACATCACTTTTCCAAATTACATTTTGTTCTGTTTTCATCAGCCCACAACTCCAAATAGCTAAGCTTCACATTTGCATGATGTTTTTGAACTTCCAGCTTGTCAAGGTTGACTACAAAGGGATACTCTATCAATATTATAGTTTTATACTTTTCTCATCCACTTCACATTCTCGGTCTCTAAATCATGCTTTCGTGTAGGTATGTAGAGAATGGGAAGCCACAGCACTGAGAGTCAATAAGGATGTTAGAGTCTCCCTTATTCGCATTGGTGTGGTTCTAGGAAAAGATGGTGGTGCTTTAGGTATTTACTCAGCTCAGTTTTTTACTCTATAATCACAGCTTTCCCCGTCAAGAACATTTTAATTCAGACGTCATGAAAACAAGCTACTCTGTATTATTTAAGATTTTTTTTTTGACTTAATTCCTTCTTATTTTGAAAAATGCATTTTACAGTATCATTGAATACTCTTTGTGACATTTGATTATGAAATCTTGTTTCATTTATCATTTTTGACAGCAAAGATGATCCCATTGTTTAGCATGTTTGCTGGTGGACCTTTGGGTTCTGGGAAACAATGGTACACAATCCTTGTAGTGAAAAAGTGCATTCCATGTGATATCCCCTTGTTCATCCTAAACCATGGACTTAATTTCATGATATAGGTTTTCCTGGATTCATCTGGATGACATCGTGAACCTAATCTATGAAGCCCTATCCAACCCGTCATATACAGGTTGGACATTCTTCCTTTTCTTCTTTACAGGTTTGTACAGCATGATGTGTTGATTGCTTATGGAGCCTATATGTGCTGATAAAGAGTATGTCCTGATAAGGATTTCATAATGTATAATATGCCTTAGCCAAATGGATGTGTGCTTCTAGGTGGTTTGGTGGAATAGATTGCAACTCGGCTTTCTCTAGGAAACTGAGTGAATACTTGAATGTTAACCGATTTTCCATGCGTGTTTCTCTTCCTTGCATCATTTACTTGGGTGCAATTTGAATTAATGACTGTCTATGGAATGAAAACTTGTTTGTAGACCTTGACCTAAGAGTAACTGCACCATGTATCCCACTTGCAAAAAGATCGATACAGTTGTGTAAGGTGGCTTGCATATTCGCACAGAGTTCATCCTAAACTTTTCACTTTCGAATTCATTCTTCATGCTACAAAATGAATCAGATGACTTAAAACCAGCCTTCATTTTACAGCGTGTAACCAACCAATCAGTGGCTTGTAGAAGCCTTGCATAAGCTGCACCAGATTTGTATGTAACTTGACTATCATCCACTGACTAGACAAAACATACTTTCAGGAGTTATCAATGGAACTTCGCCCAACCCTGTTAGACTAGCAGAGATGTGTAACCAACTGGGGAGCACCATGGGACGCCCTTCATGGCTTCCTGTGCCTGATTTTGCACTCAAAGCAGTCCTTGGTGAAGGAGCCTGTGTGGTAAGACTAAGACCCTCCCTCCCTGTGTTGTTTTTTGTGTGGCACTCTCACTCAGCTGTATCGTATGCCTGAATTACGAAATACTTGCAGGTGTTGGAAGGCCAAAAAGTAGTGCCAACCCGAGCCAAACAGCTGGGCTTTGCATTCAAATATCCGTATGTCAAAGATGCATTACGCGCAATCCTATCGTCGTAGTCTGAGAGTTGATTGATGGTTGAGTCTGTTGACATTGTTCATTCTTTCAGCTGATCCATAGGTCTATGTTCTTTTTGTCGACAGATGGAAGAAAAGGTTTGAGATTGACATTGTTTTATACTGGATTCGATGTAATGTTGTATTCCTTAAAGATACTTGAATCTGTTGAGATTGTAACAATTTGATGTGCATCCAAATGTAACTTTAAAAACGCGTTTGCGTGGGAAGAAGACAATGAAAAAGGCCAAAGCACATGTCCATACATACATACATATATATATATATATATATATATATATATATAGAGAGAGAGAGAGAGAGAGAGAGAGAATATATATATATATATATATATATATATATGGGAAATTTACAGAAAACCACCCCTTAAATGTGGGTGTTTTCACTTAACCACCCCTTAAATTAATAATTACAGAAAACCACCCTTTAAATGGTTTTTACTTACAATTCACCACCCCTTCATCTATTTTTATTAATTTATCATTAAATATTTTATATTTTAATATTTTTAAGGGAAATTTACATAAAACCACCCCTTAAATATGGGTGTTTTCACTTAACCACCCCTTAAATTAATAATTACAGAAAAAAAAAAAAAATTACAGAAAACCACCCTTTAAATGGTTTTTACTTACAATTCACCACCCCTTCATCTATTTTTATTAATTTATCATTAAATATTTTATATTTTAATATTTTTAAACTTCAATTTGACTATAAATATATTCAAAATTTTAATTTAAGGGCTTGATTATATTTTAGTGATAATTTTATTTATTTTTAATAAACAATAATAAATATAGCCTAAAATTATTATCTTAATAATTATATTTAAGTTATATGATTAATTGATAACCTATTTTTTTTTAAATTTAGGTAAATTTAAAGAAAAAAGATACATATAACAAATAAAATGGATCAAATTCATATTTTAAGTTGAAAATTATTAACTGTTTATTAAAAATAAATAAAATGATCGCTAAAATATAATCAAACACTTAAATTCAAATTTTGAACTTATTTATAATCAAATTTGAGTTTAAAGATATTAAGATATAATATATGTAATGATAAAGTAATGAAAATAGATGAAGGGTGGTGAGTTGTAAGTAAAAACCATTTAAAGGGTGGTTTTCTGTAATTTTGAATTTAAAGGGTGGTTAAGTGAAAACACCTATATTTAAGGGGTGGTTTTCTGTAATTTCCCCTATATATATATTATATTAAATTCAGAAAATAATTTTAATAAACCATGCGAGTTGCGAATTGCGATGGCGAGGCAAAGAAGAAGAAGATTCATAGCCGCAGCCAGTAGAAGAAACTATTTAGTTGACCTGACCATCATCTACAAAACGACCAAGGCAGTCAACATCACGATCAAATCAAAGCAATCATCTTCATTCCCTAATCAATTGAATCGTCATCGGGCTTATTAGACGTGGCCTCCACCCAATCCAATAACAGATCCGAACGCCCGGCCTGCTGCAGTTTTATCCAGATCCATCCATCCGGCCTCTTTATCCATCGATCCATCGGTCAATTATCAAAATTGAGTAAAATCAGGGATAGGATACGAATATACGATGGCGGTGCTGGGGGCGGTGAAGGTGAGGGTGGTGCGGGGGATCGAGCTTGCCATCAGAGACCTCCGGAGCAGCGACCCCTACATGGTGGTTGAGATGGGCGGCCAGCAGTTCAAGACCAAGGTTGTCAAGTCCAATTGCGACCCCGAGTGGAACGAAGAGTTCACCTTTCGGATCTCTGACCCTTCCATCCCCATCAAGCTCTCCGTTTTCGATCATGTATGTTCCTAATTCATCAATCTCTACCGATTGCCTTCAACTTTTTCATCAATTCATTCTTCTACTTGTGACTTTTTGGTTCGATTGTTGAATTACAGAGATCTTGCCTCTGCCTCCCAATTTGACTTTGATTACTTCAAAAGTTGGATAATTTTTAGCCTGAAATTCACAATTCATGTCACATTTTGATGTGCACCTTGGAAATCTAGCTAGACATCCAAATCTTGTGCTTCAAAACTGTACAACACTCTTGCTACATCATTAGATTGGTTATTATTAGGTTAAACAAATCATATTGGAAAAATATTTTCTAGATTTGGATACTTAAATCCTAGAAAAGCAATCAAGAATATAGTTAAAATGAGTTAAATTGGAAAAATATTTCTAAATTAGGAAAATATTTTTAAATTAGTGTGTTTGGATTCCAAATGCATTATGTTTATAATGCAAAATGATAAGGCGGTGTTTGGTTAACACAATTTTTAAATTATGGTGTTTTTGGATTCTACGATGTATTAATTATTGTATAATGCAATTATTTTATCTTGATTTATGTGATTATTTGATTAAATTGTGGTTTCATCTCGATTTTTACGAAATTTTTATTTTTACAACCAAACGCTCACATAAAATGAGGTAAATAATTACATTATAATTAAAAATACAATGGAATCCAAACACACCCTAAGCCAACATATGTCTCCAAAGACAAGTTTTTTCTTTGATATAATCTCCTAACTAATCTTCAGCTAATAAGTTTGACTGAAGTTGTAAAACATGACTAATCTCCTAACTACATTGGTTAGTTGTACTAATGGTTCTACACATTAAAACTTGATTAGGACACCTACTCAAAAGACGACGACATGGGGGAGGCAAAGATAGACATAAGGCCGTACTTGGAGTGCCTAGAGCTAGGGTTGAAGGACCTGCCAATCGGGACGGCGGTAATGAAGGTTCAACCGAGTCCAAACAACTACCTAGCCGACGAAAGCAAAGTGGTATGGCAAGGTAAAGGAAAACATATGGTTCAAGACATGATCCTTAAGCTCAAGAATGTGGAGAGAGGGGAAGTCGAGATTCGGATCGAGTGGGTCGATGTTCCAGGAGCCAGAGGCTTCCCTATCAGGGATCATCTTGATATGTACTATTGATATTGACAAAAGAGTATAAATTAATATGAACATATTTACATCAATGTGAATATATATACACGAATGTGAATATATTTACATCAATTAATATGAATATACATGAATGTTGTTTGGTGAGAGTTGAGAGGTTTACTGATTGATTTATGTTAGTTTACCGGATAAACTCATGTGCACAAATGGCAGAGCATATATATGTGAGTGTGATTTTAGTGAACCAAAATAATTATTTGGATTTTTTTTTATAAAAAAAATGTCAATTTGATGTAAATGGTGTTCACTGGTTTCTATTCTTGTTTGGAATAAAGCAACAGGTGTCTTGGGAAGAAGGTATGTTTGTTGTCCAAATCTTCTGTTACAAAGTTCGTGTAACAATTTTTTTTTAATGGGTGAAGGGATATTTTTTTTACGGAAATTTCGCGAGGTACCCCTGAGGTATTTGTAATTTTCACGGGGTATACAACTCTTTTGCACATTTCGCGTGGTGCCCCTGTGTTTTTTAGTTTTTTCGCCTCGTGCCCTTTATGGTTAATTCTAACAGAGTGGGTGAACAACGTTAGTTTTGAAATAAAAATAAAAAAAAAAAGAAAGAAAGAAAAGAATGTACGTTTCCATGGAGCACAGGAGGTTTGAGAGAGAGAAGCGGGGGGACTGGGGAGGCATGGAGAGAGAGGTTGTGTGAAGACTCGATGCCGATGCGAGGATAGCATACGCGAGGAGGGGAAGGAAGCCAGCTCTAACAGCTGCCCAGCCTGCCCTGATGGTAAGCCTCCCTTTTCAATTTCGGCTTTAGGGATTTACTGTTTTTCGATTGGGAATTTTTGGGTTGAATTACAGTTTTAGACTCTTTGAATTGGATTTGAAGGTTGTTTTTGTAGATCAACTATATGTTAATTTGTGATTTATAATTGATTTTGACTCCCTTTACAATTTTGAGATTTAGGGTGGGAATTTAGGAATTTAGGGATTTGAGGAATTCAGGCGTGTCTGGATACACATATATAGTTACTGAATGTATTTGCTACATTGGTCATACATCAATTGCGCAGTTGTTTGACTCCGGCAACGTTTTCTCCTCGGCCTTCATGGTTGGAGGTGTAACTGGTTGAATAGTCAATCAAGGTCAAGGAAGTGATCTTTAATTTGTAAAAAAAGAATGACACTGATGTATATATTATGGTGGTGAGTTTAAGAGTATGTTGGAAATCAAGTGTTGACATCTTACTTGGAAGGAGAGGTGTTTAGAAGGCCCCTTATTCACCAGCGTTTTTGTGCATAAGGGTCTCTAACTGTATTTCCATCTGCTCCAATCTCATATTCTATTTACCATTTGATACTTGCTCATCAACGATAGTATAATTTGATCAATAATAGTGTGGTAGAGTACATTTAATGAAATTTCAAATATTTGACATATGGGGAATCTATATCCGAGAGAAAATTCATTGTTTACTTTTGACGATTTAGTGTTGTATGGTAGAAACTAAGGCATATCAAGTCGCACTTTCTGAAATTGATATTTGGTATTACAATAGCACATTTCAAGTAGAAGCAGTAGCTAGTGAATCTGTTGTTGATTGTTGATCAGGTATTAAAGGTGGCCTCTCATATTTATGCAGCAAGTTGAATGTGTGAGATGGTCCGTATCTCTAACTGTATTTCCATGTGCAAACATTACTCCATGGGCCATCTGGAATAGGGCATGGACTGCTGAAGAGAATAGGCATGGTGATCTCTTAAATAAGTATCTTTACCTTTCAGGAAGGGTTGACATGAAGCAAATTGAGAAGACAATTCAATATCTGATTGGATCAGGCATGGTAAGATTTCATATCTTGCAAATTTGCTCTTTTTTTCTTCTTCTGGTACTCATAAATCATCCAATTTTTGTGATGTGACAATGTGACATGATACTACCATCACACAACTTTAGTTTTATTGACAAATTCCAGTAAAAAAAAGACCAAATGCTTATAAATAAAGTTTCAAATGTCATCTGCCATATGAGGAATTACGTTTTGAGAAGATATAGATCAATGGTATTCGACTATTGAAGCTCTAAAAATCCAGCATAAATTAGCATCAAAACCAGTAGAACTAATTGTGAAAGTTCACTTGACAAAATATTTGCTCTTATTCAACATGACAAAAATTTAAGCCTATTAGCTCAAATGGTAGAGCGATGTGCTCATGCACAAAGATGCGGGTTCAAATCCCGTATAGGCTAATCTCAATTTAATTGGAAGTTCAACTTTATACATATGATTTTCCTTATTTTCTAATTAATACAGAGTATCATTCATACAAACACAATATCTAGATAGCCTATGTGGGATTCGAACTCACATCTTTGTGTCTTAACACATCGCTCTACCATTTGAGCTAATAGGCTTCATAAGATAGAATTAAAGACTTATTTAAATTAGACAACATCTCCAAAACGTGATAGAAAAAGCTCCTAAAAACCAACAGTAAAGAGGTGGAATTGCAAAATACTCCTATTTTCTTGCTTTTATTTACTTCCTATTTTCTTTTCATTTTTTATAATAGCTAGGTGAAATTGGAAAATAACAAATGGCTCTAATGCAACAGCAGTTAGGTGAAATTGCAAAATATAATAGGTGGAATTGCAAAATATCAAATATTCAAATGCTTTCAACCTGTTGGCATTGACTCTGGATAGCTTTAAAAATCAACAGTAAAGAGTGATTGTCACAAGCTAGTTAACAACAAATGACTCTAATGCACCACATCCAATTCCAATTGTAGTCAGAAACAAGAAGAAAAGATTCAAATCAAAAATCAAATATTCAAATCGAAAACAAACGGGCCCTATTGCATACATCCAATTCCAATTGCACACAAAAACAAGAAGCAAAGATTCAAATCGAAAATCATAACCCCCAAATCCCCAAATTCCCCAATTCCAATTGCACACAAAACAGAATTCGAGCGAAGTTTCCATTCTTCCCTAATTCCAATTGCACATGAAACAGATCCTCGGCTTCAATTGGAGAACGATTTGTGGAGGATCCGACACCCAAATCCTCACCTGCCTCACCCCTAACCCCCAAATCCCCAAACCCTAGATTATGGTTCATATACTTACCAGGCTTGGCAGCGACGGTCGCCCTTCGAGCAGCACCAGCGTTCTTCTTCGGCGGCAGCAGCTCTGACGGTCGCCTTCGAGCAGCGCTGTTCTTCTTCGCGTTCTTGCTCTCTCTTCGCTCTCTCGTCTGCTCTCTCTTCGCTCTCTCGTCTGTTCTTTTCTTTCTCTCGTCTGTTCTTCGCGTTTCTTTTTTTTTTTAATTGCAAACTAACGGAGACAGCCAAGTCTGTTAGAATTAACCATAAAGGGCACGGGGCGAAAAACTTAAAAACCACAGGGGTACCATGCGAAATATGCAAAATAGTTGTATACCCCGCGAAAATTGCAATACTTCAGGGGTACCTCGCGAAATTTCCGTTTTTTTTATTAAGCAAAAATTTGAGCTCCCAAGTCGACAAGTCGGCAGACGGTAGATCGTCAAACAAACAACATAAATACAAAAAAGGTGCAAAAGATCGGGTCATACAACCAATGAAAGGTGAAACACATCAGACCTAGAGCTAGCAGGTTAGGGACGTTGACTACGGACAAAGCCAAACACCATCGTGAAATAGCATCGAAGTCGACCACAACCCGTCATAACTCAAAAATATGAGCATAAAACCTCACCAATTAAGTGGGAGAACAAACTATGGAAAAAAGGCAAGCTAGAGGCACAAGAGAGCAATTTATGAGTCTTCTACCTCTTAAAACTCTTCTTTCTACTCCTCTGCAATTTGCTCCTACTTTTGTGAATGACTACCAACTTGTCAAGGATAGGGTTTCTTGAACTTATGACAGATGAAATTGTTAAGTCCAATCCACCCGAGACATATTAATCTGCTATGAGATCAAATGAATTATGATATAGGGCTAAACCAGGGTTGTCGAATTCGCAGTTCGTTGAATTCGCAAACGTCGTACGAATGCGAAATTCTCTCCTCGGTTATGCGGCGGGCTCAGCATGAATACCGCCCCTGGCGGCGGGCGCAGCAAATTATGCGGCGGCCGCTGCATTGGATTTTCCCGAAAATTTCGTCTCGAATTAGCTCTCGACGTCAACATGAAAGTTGTAGCTCTCTGAAAGAGCTTTCCAACGCATGGTCATAATAGTCGATCAGACAACCGAGGCCTCCAGAAAGTGCAAAACAAGTTCAGCATGTCTGGCGACAACTTCTGCAGACTTGTTCTTCGTTTAGGTTCACTTTTTCTTCTCAGGACCTCTTGAGATCTTCATGTAAGCTTCTTCGATCAACTAGACATTCTCATCCAATGCGTTATCAACCTATGTCTCCTCCTCGGATCCACGATTACCTGGAATAATCAATAAAAACATGTAGATTCCGACTCCAACCACACAGAGAACAAATATGCAAATTATACTTAAACCATGCATGATATGCATCATAACTAAGCTAAATGCAACCTATTATAACTCTCTAAATGCATGCTATCACCTTCCACTTGCACACTTGGAGTTAGTTGGAGTTATAGGTGATCCTAATGTCAATCCTTACTAGCTTAGTTGGTAAGGATGACATGTAGTGATCAGTAGGTCATGAGTTCGAATCTTCCTCCCCACCTTGTAGTGGACCTAGTGCTACCTATGAAACCAAAAAAAAAAAATGATCCTAAATCCTAATCGCCCACGGTTATACTTGAAATAGCAATTAATTTGCCCACTCCTAGCTAAAACCACCTATTGCAGTATTTGCACAAAAAGGAATCCTCTACTTCAACTTGAACACTTTTGGGGATTTTTTGGGATTCTAATTAATTAAATATGTTAATCATCACATAGCTGAAATTCCAACAGGAAATTAAGGAAAATATTGCAAATCAGCATTAATAAATTGTTAATCAGTTGATTTGGTAACAATCTGCAACAAATTCATAAAAAATTATAGCTAGATAGAAAGAACAAGGCACCAACTACTGGTGAGGATGAGCTTAATTAAATAATGAAGTCGCCTCAAGAACTGATCATGCGATGCGGACATCCATAGAAATATAGAATGATCGAATGAGGACGTGCTCTTCATAACCAAATTTCACAAGAGAGATCGAGGACCTCCCAACCCCATCCATCTCTATCTTCATATCGATTCACAACCCAATTTCTCAAGAACAAGCTTGTAGGGTTTGTTGATTCTGAAACAAATTAAACTAGCTTGTGATCGAGGAGGAGGATGGGGAAAGATCAAATGGGAGCACTGATGATAAGGGTGAAGAGGGGGATAGACCTGGTGATCAGAGACTACTACACCAGCGACCCTTATGTAGTGATAACCATGGGAGATCAGAAGCACACCACCCGCGTCATCAACTCCAACTGCAATCCTGAGTGGAACGAGGAGCTCACCTTCTCCGTCTCCGACCCCTTCCTCCCCATCAAGCTCACTGTTTTCGATCACGTATGTCTTTTACTTTCATTCAATTCTGTCAAGTCCATCGCTCACAAAATTTTACTTCAATTCGCCTCATCGATCCATCTATTGTGTACTTGTTTATTGTGGTTAATTAGGACACATGGTCGAAGGACGATGAAATGGGGGATGCAGAGATCGACATTAAACCTTATTTGCAATGTATGGAGGTGGAGTTGGGGGACATTCCTATAGGGACCGTGGTGAAGAAGGTTCACCCGAATCGGAGCAATTGTCTTGCTGAAGAAAGCAAAATTGTATGGATGGAGACAGGGAAGATAGTTCAAGACATGACTCTTCGACTCAAGAATGTTGAGAAGGGCGAGGTTGAGGTTCAGATCGAGTGGGTCGATCTTCCTGAGACAAGAGCTTTGTCGATTCGTCACCTCGACTCCTTCTATTGATCGATCATACGAGTTTGTAAAATGGTGTCAATACATCAAAATTGAATTTGGTTATACATGCTACTTTACATTATATGTTAGTCAAGTTTAGTTTGTTGATGGATTTCTTGTTTGTATGAAAATTAATGAAATGAACTAAACAAGGATGTGTTTGGATTGTAGGATTTAATCGAACTTTTTTTTTTTTTAAATCAAAATCTGAAATCGTCGGATTGAATTGGACCCAAAAACTCAATTACATTTGATTGAAAAATAAATGAATGAAGCCGGTACAAATTGTTATCACTTCCGATATCAACCCGAATATGACAGACTAAAAATGGAATAATACGACCTGATCCGATCCATCCATCTCGAGTTTCAGTTTGGATCACCTATAACTGACGATGCCCATTTTTAGAAATCTATCGTCGGGCTCCGGGATCGAGTGAAACAACGACGATCGGGCTTACCTGAGGTGCGTGGCGCCTTAGCCATCACACACCGTAACCTGTGCCGATCCGAGTCTTGGGCTAGTATGATCCACTTTCCTCCCTCTAACACCATCAAATATCGGACCCTTGCCGAGTCAGGGCGAATACCACTCAAATAGGCTCGTAGAGCCTTGGATCTACAACCTATGCCTCCTGAGATCAATGGGAATCGATCGACCCTTTAATTCGCATTCCATAATGATATTTATAGGCATCCTTGCATGCTTTTACTAGCTAGCAAAAGAGATATTCTCATGCTGAAAATGGGAACAAAGGGATTCGAACACAACTACATTTAGAAATCACTTATTAATTTTTTCTCTATTTTTTATTTATATTAATTATATATATGCTTTAAAAAAATTTGAGGCCCCCGAAAATTTGAGGTCTTGTGCAATTGCACGTTTTGCTAGGGCAACGGGCCGTCCCCGATTCTTGGTTAGGCAAAACGCCGGCCTTGTTGTGCCAAATGACGACTTAGGTTTTTTAGTGGGTTTTACCACATATGGGCCGATCTACAGTCGGCAGATGACTTCTCAACCGTGGATGCCCTGAGTCTGAATTTCGACTCGTGTGCCCATCTTTCATGTTTGTGTCGTGTCTGCGAGGTTCTATTTGTGTAGCGGAGAACCTTATGATCTCGTATACACTTATTTATGTTTTTGTGGTCGCGGACGGTTTCTTGTTATGAGAAGTGTTTGATAAAAGTTTCAATACCTTAGTGGATATGTTGTCCGTGCGACGAGTCGCTACCGGCCACTTATCCTCATTGATGATACTTTCACCAAAATACGGATACAAGTCATCCGCGAATGGTTTTCCTTATTTGGATGAAGTTCTATTTATATAGCGGGGAACCTCATTTATGTCCATTTATATTTACCCGTTGTGTTACAAATAATAATATTTATATTATTGCATCATCAATAACACTTTTTGTGTTACTTTCGGTGTTACACTTAATTATTTTAGGTATAAACTCACATTAAAAAATTATATTCATACTGATCTATACTCTTATATTAGCCTATTTATAAACTTTTATTTTGAATTATTTTTCCTTATAAAAATATGTTTTAGAAAAATAAAAAATATTTTTTAAACTAATCAATCTTTTAACTATCCATAATTTTTAATAATAATTTTTCATAATAAAATTTTATAAACATGTTAATATAAGTGTATAGAATATAAATATAATTTTATAAAAATGTTAATATAAGTGTATAGAATATAAATATAAATTTTTAATTTTTTTAATGTGGATTTATATCCAAAATAATTAAGGCGGTGTTACCGGGATCTGGACTAGAGCTGGCAAGATCTGACCCGACCCGAGAAACCCGACTGACTCACCCGAACCGAAATATGATCGAATCTAAAAATTTAGCGTTGTAAATAACCCGAAACCGAGCCCGACCAATATTGACCCAAAACCCGAAGTGACACAAATACAGACAAGCCCGACTCAACCCAGATTCGGCCCGACTCCCAAACCGACCCACTCCCAACCCGACCCGAATATCCTTGAATAACTGTATTTTTCTTAAAATACTTTACTTGAAAAATATCTTTTGAAACTGTATTTTTCACATTAAAATACTTTACTTGAAAAATATCTTTTGAAATACACAAATAACATGAATTACATATTCAATTTAACAAAATTGATTACCCAACCAATGACCCCTTGCCCTAGTGGTAAGGGAGAGGTGACCCTTGCAAGAGGTCAACGATTCAAATCCCACTTCTTACACAATTTGTGTATTAGTGGGTGCTCAAGCCTTCATTGGCTTGGGTGAGCCTGCCCGGTGGCTTGCCGCCTGGCTTAACCGGTTCGCGTCATTTGCAAGCTAGGGCCCGGACCCGTGGGGGACTAGTCGATAACCTCGGAACCCTCACGTCACAAAAAAAAATAAAAATTGATTACCCGAAAGTCCCGAACGAACCTGATTCAATAATTTCAACCCAAACAATTGAAATTTTGAAACAAACATACACCCGCTTCTACTTGAAACGTGAATGTGACTGATCCGAAATGCCGAAACCCGAATGAGACCGACCCGATTCAGACCGAAACTCGACCAATCTGAATTTTATTTTAACCGAATCCGTCCCGACAAATCCCGACGCAGAAATTTTAATCGCATTGACCCGACTCATCAGTAACCCGACCCGGACATGATCAATCCGAATCTGACCGAACAATCTGAATTGCCAACTCTTCTGGACTGCTCTAGTTTGGGGTTAACTTTGGTTTAAATTGATTTCTAAGGCCGTGTTTGAAAGCCTAAAAGGTGATGGGGACAAACCTCTCATCTTTGGCGACTTTTTCTGTAACTTTCTCTGTCAACCTCTTCTCAAATCACTCTCTTTCTCTTTCTTCGATTCTCTGTTAATCACTCTCCTTTCCAAGTGTTCCCTAAAGCCTAAATCCCAATTTCTACCTCCTTTTTCTCTCTGTGTTTTCGCCCCCAATTCGCCTTCCATTCGTCTTTGCCCAGACCCCAGCTAAACCCTAGCTTCTACCTACGGTGTTGTTCTTCCTGTGAGTAATCCTATTTCGCTGTTATCAATCGATTCAAATTGATTCGTTGTTTTATCATCATCGTTTGAATTGAAGTATAATACATTTGTCTACCATAATACGATTGATATTGTTATCCTGATTTGTTTTGATTAGTTTCATTTGCAAGTAGGTATCGCTAAATTGCAGTGAAGTCGCTATTATCGAGCATTAGATTTGGCTATTGTGTAGTATCTGTAGGGATAGTAATTTGATGTTTAGCGTATGGAATTTTGTGACAATTTGTCCTTCAGGTGGAGTTTTTTCCTTTAGCATAGTCATCTGAAGTTACTTATAAGTATAACTGAGAAAATTCATAATCCAAACTCGGCCATCAATGGCATCTTACATTTACAGCTTACCGTTGTAAACAGTTAGGTTAAATTTCGTGTTTTCTTCTCCCTTTTCTTCCCATTTCCGTTTCCTTTTTGTGTCTTCGTGATGGACCCTGAGTCTCCATTTCTTGAGCTTATGCAGCTTCAGGCTTTGATTAAGAGTTATATGATGTATGGTAGATCAAATAAAAAACTGACATACCCTATTAGACAGCGCCCTAACAAGGGCTTCGATCTGCTTTCTTCTGTATGTGGCTGCACATTCATCAGCTTCTGTTGTTTGAGTGCTCTTCATGCCCTCCCCTTTTTTTCCTTGGAATTGTTTAAGAAGATGTGTAACCTCACTCTTTAGCCGGGTACTTACACCTCATTTATTGTTTCCTTGCATACAGAGCTACGGGTCATTCCTATTCCACTTGATGGTTTGAAGAGCCGATTTGCAGGTATTGGAATATTGTTGTGAGAGTTGATGGGTCATGGATTATAGTGATCATAGGGGAAGCAGGAGACAGAATCATAAAACCCCAACTTCTTCGGTAAATGCTGGAAAATTCCTGAATTATACTAAACTCTGCCCTTTTAATTTCACTTAGTTCCATGGACAATCCGTCGATCTGTAGCTTTCTTATGAGATGCATGCACATGATTTACTAGTCCATGTTTGTTTTCCCCACTTTTTTTTAGTGGAATATGGTAAACCAACATCAAGTTAGGGAACAGGGTGCCTTGAGTCTTAACAAGAAGATCCTGAACATCATTGCTGAGAGGGATGCTGCTATTGAGGAGAGAGATAGAGCCTTGCTTGAAAAGAAGAAAGCCTTGGAGGAGAGAGATGCTGCACTTTCACTGAGGAACATGGCAATGAGAGAGCGAAATGACGTCATGATGGAACGAGACCATGCACTTGAATCCCTTAGAAAGGCCATGAACCAGCAGTTTGGTTTTGGAGGGCCACATGGGATGAAGAGGATGCATAACAGCTCAAGTGACCCGTCATGTATGGTGAACCCTTCAGATGATACTAGAGAACTGCAGGTTGTTGACATTTTAAGAACATCTGTCATGTCTGAAAGTGGCAATTCATATCGACCCAAGCGAGCAAGGGAGAATAAGACAGCATCATCCCCTAATGGCTTCAAACAACAAAAGGAAAAACAGTTTGGGGAGGACCTTAACAAACGAGCAGCTTCTGATGGATTGAAGACAAGGAACAACTGGGATACTAAAGATCTTGGTTTGAATCAAGTGCAATTTGATGAATCCATCATGCCAGTACCTGGCTGCTCTTGTACTGGAGTGTTCAGACACTGCTACAAGTGGGGGAATGGTGGTTGGCAGTCATCTTGCTGTACAACAACCATCTCAGTTTACCCTCTTCCACCTGTGCCCAATAAGCGTTATGCAAGAATGGGTGGTCGTAAGATGAGTGGGAATGTCTTCACAAGATTGCTAAGCCGGTTATCTTCTGAGGGCTACGACATCACAGTCCCCGTGGATCTGAAGGATGAGTGGTCCAAGCATGGAACAAATCGTTACATCACCATCAAGTGACAGCCTTAACACCTTCAAAAGGTAACATCTTTTTGTTGATTCACCTTCTCACCCCATGGCTAACAGTTTCTGGCTGAGACGAATTAATTCCGTTTAGGTTACTTGTAAAGTTTTATCATGGTCAGTTAAATTACTTCTAGAAATCAAGTCTTAGCCCAGTTTTTGTACTGGAAAGGGTAATACGTGGGCAATGATATTAATTCTCCTAGCATTTTTGTTGAAAGAAGATATGATCCATATAAGTAGTTCAGCAGAGCTCGACCAATGCTTGTTCTTGAACTGCTGATATGCTTTTGTCAACCTAACCAGCCATGTATTCCAACTCACCTATCATCTGTTTGGATCCAATATAACTATAGACAGATTTATTTGGACAGAAATAGCGACATTCGTATGTTCAACATATAGGAAAATTGAACAAAGAGAAAATTTGGATTAAACTTCCCGGAACGAGAATATAATAGAACTCAACATTATATATATAGATTCATAAAAGCGAGCTAGGGTGAGAAAGCAAGACGCAACTGCCTGAGCCAGTTCTCTTGTCAGATGTATGTCCTTGCTTCTGCTAAGGTTTGCCTGTCTTGTGAGGTCTGTATGCGGATTTTCCATGCTAGTACAGCGTATAGTTTTCAGTGCGAATGTTGCGTTGTTGATCTGCAATTTGTTTCCCTAGTTTTGGTGCAGACGACAAGCCGAATTCTGAATGCTTCCCAGTTAATTGAGGAACCAACTTGGGCTGAAACCATCTTTTAACAGTACGGCCGCTCATCCTGATCTTTCCGAACGACTCATTACCTTGATACGGTAGTCCTATCCTCCGCAACATGGCTCCAATTGCTTGGCCAACCCTGATGATTGTAATCCGTTGATTCATCAGCGCGTAGTTAAAACAAGCGACGAAAAGAATTCTAACAAATGCAGGATCTGTTACCTCCCAGCCACGTTGATTGCTTTCTCTCCCGTCTCAGAAAGCATCTGTTTCGCCTCAACCGGCAATAAAATAGATACTGCCGGCAACTTTGCACCTGCACAAGTGTGGGGCGTTCAATAAAACCAGAGTGAATGTGAAATCAGATGAGAAAATGCTCGAAGCGATTAGGTCATTTTTCTTTTCAAGGTCAGGGATGCTTCAAAGCTTTTACTCGTTCCGACTAATTAAAAAGCCAAAATACCATTTCAAGGCCAAAGATGATTGTACAGCCATCTCCTAACAATGTTTCTTGTATAAAGGCAAATCCGAAAATTCGAGCATTGAATCGTAACATGGTTTGGTCAAATTATTGAACATTAAAGCAATAACTAGATTTGAGCAATACAAAAACATACCAGCAGCGAGCCGATGCTTCAGTCCTTTCAAGACCGTCAACAGGTAGACCTGCAGCATCAATGGAAAAAGATTACGGGGGCTCAAACATAAGGTACTAAGATCAGCTGTGCAGGCAGGAATTGAAGAGTTCGACATATCTCAATGCATATGCTTGCTATACAGAAGTATTAAGTGCTCCAACAGCTCCACAAGACAAAGAAACCATTCAGACACTGAGGTCTTAAAACAATTCAGTAAACCAAAAGGACCTGAAAAGCATCTACTCATAGGATTCCAAGTTCAATACAATGAAACGGACTTTATCTTGTCAGTTTCTCGCCTGCCTCACAATAATTCTCAAAGAGCCTAAAATCCCATAAATTTCATCCCCTCCCATCCCCATCCACCTCCTAACTCCATCTCCCTCACCTCTTACCAAACACCAGAGCACAACGACTGAGGTGAAGTTTGGCACCTGCTCCACCCCCTCAAGCTAGTGTCAAACACACCCTAAGTACATAAACTAACATCAAGAGAGCTGCATTCGGATGAAATGCCATTTGACACAAATCCCTGTTGTTAAACAATGATAAAAACGAATGATTAACTAGTGTCAAGATGTGCCAGGGATACAAACTCACCTCTGCAACATGAATCGGCCAATTTCGTGAATCAACTACAATGGGATTTCCTTTGAATGATACAGAAGGTAGATACCCCAACGAAGCAGCTTCCTGAAATGCATACATAATTTAAGATAATTGGCAAATAAATTGGATTAGCAATCACAGGACACAGTTTAAAACAAGATGCTAGAAAACAGATCTACAGCATGCTCACATCCTCAACCCTGACACTTACTGAATTTCCTAAAACAAACATTCAAATACCTATGCGATCACATAAGAGACAACCAATTACTGAAGAAGAGGATAAGGAGAACTATAAATTTTTATTTTTATTTTGCATCCATGAATCTAAGGGTAAGTAGATCCGCTTCATGTTAATGTGTCTCAATATATTAAAATTTTGCTGTATTATATAGCCTTGTGCCAACAGTCTACTTTTACACCTTCGATTACATTACACTCATTGCATGTGTCAAAGTGCAAACATGCATTCATAGCTGATTTCATGGCCTTCTGCGTTGGATTTACAAGCCCAAAAGCACGTTGCTTATTTAGTGAATTGATCCCTACTTGCATTTACATGTTTTTGTAGGGGTATTCCATTTTATACTGAACATCATATTCAGAGAACCTATGATTTTAACTCCAACTGATCAAGCAAAGACCTCATTGATGATTACCTCATTTCTGTATTGTCCTATTTTAGCTGACCATACTTCAAGGTAGGCTCATTATTGGAATATATACCCCTGATTTTTCATTTCAAGTATTAACATAAAAAAAAAAAAATCTCTTGCAAGCCAAGTGGTTTCTCTTGCAAGGCTCATTATTGTGGGGACATTCCTAGTAACTTTTTTATTCAAGCTTCGAAGTTTACAAGGTTCAACCTTCAAGACAAGGCGCTTCCAAATGTCCGATTATTCTGATATTTACCAACTATTTGACGCATCGTTTGCAAACATATGGTCTATTGAACTAAAAGATTATTGACCTAAAGATGGAATGAAAATGCATTCCACGCAGTAGCTTTTTATAGTCTTCTTTTCATCTTCCTTGAAGACTAGGAGAACTGTCTCACCTAACTAGGCATACAACAAGCCAAATAATTTCTGATGATAGGTCCAACTACTTAATAAATGAAGGGGAGTAAAAGTCCACATAAATTCCTTTCAATCTCTATTGCCACATTTTATTTCATCATTATGGAGAAGAAAATATAAATTGTGCAATACCGACTAAACAAGAAATGGCATGCTCTCTTCTGAAGAGAATTTATGAAATGAAGAGTGACTGTGTTGGCTGTACTGCGCAACAAAACAATTATTCAACAACTAACCTCGAGTATTGAGAAAGCACGAAGGTCATACTCTCCAAAACCATCTATGAGGGCAAAAAACTTTGAACTTCGTGATGGCTCAATATCTGCACCTAAAAGCTCAACAAGCCTTTCTCGCAAGGACATATTAGTTGGAAGCCGCAAGCATCCAAGAACCTGTGACAGTACCTCCAAAGAAAGGGTCATGCCAGCTGCAGTGGCCTCCCGATAAATCATCACAGCCAAAGATGTACTGCAATACATTAACAAAATTATAGAGGGCAATCAATAACCTATCTCAAAGACAGCAATAGCATAAGAGCTCTAAGACAATGCGACAAAAGAAAATCATCGTAAAATATCAAAGGTAGTGGTGAAAGAGTATTTCCTTCTTCTTGATCTAATCTAGAAAGTCATTTCTAAAGAAAGAACATAATACTTGAAGCAGATTTATAATTGTTCTTCTTCCTCAAATCCCACTTACATCTAAGCTAGGTCTTGAGCTCAGAAATCCAATTTTATAATTATTCAGCTATTTTCTGACAAACCAGAGAAAGATGAAATAATACAGAAGTTTCAATATGCATATCAAGTTACTAAAAAATCAACATGGAAGAAAGGAATACCATTGGTTGTCAATTTGTGGCTTTCCAGACTTGAAAGACACAGAGAGTTCACCCAGTGTAGCAGACTTCTGAAATCTCTGCGAGCACATTCCTTCAGGAGCAAACAGTTTATCAATTACCTAATGAAAGTAACTAGAGCTTAAAATTGAAAATATCCATCCTACCAAAAAACCAAGGAGATGAAGCAAATAAATTGATTAATTTTTTTATTTAAGGTTAAAATATATTGAAAACTTAAGAAAATAAATTAATTACATTGTACTGATATGTGTAAATATGAACTATCTTATTGATAGTCATGCAGAGGTAAATAATACGTAGTGTAGGAACTGATGAACAAGATACATATTAAATTGAGATATTTCAATGTCAATTTGCCAAGGAGCAAATAACATCAGTTTGCTTCTCTTTCTTACTAAGTAATAAATAATTGAACTGGTATACAGCCTACGAGACAACTAAAAGTGGGTCAAACCAGAAGATTTTAACTAGCAAGTATCTAGACTTCTATAGATGTTGGTGGTTAGCATAAATATTTTAATTTTGGAAATAAAGTACTAAAATTGTCAATAAGTGTAAAGAGAATCATGCAATGTGAGCTCATAAAACATTTATTTAAATTTTGAAGGTATTTCCAAGCTATTGACTATATAGTTATCAATCCGAAGGAAAATGTTCCATGCTATGGTGTTAGTGTGTTAGTAGAGTAGGTCCAACAACTCATGTCACACAAGGCATTTTTTTCCTTTTTTTTTCCCACTGAATTAGTTGAGTTCTTCTATCTATTGATATGAATGGAGATGATGTATAGCCAGTATTTTGTTCTTCAGAGGGATGCCATGCACATAATCTTTTCATAGCAATAATAAGACATTTTCACTTGCTCAAATAAAAAAGAATGCTGTCAAAATGTCAATATTATATTAAACGAAGACTTAATTGAAGATAAATATTAGGAATCTACCTATTAGGCATTTACACATAACCAAGTTCAAGGGAACACTGTCTGCCTTAATTTGAGAAAGGAGCACAAGACCAGCATCTAAATCATCGTTTCTGCAGAAAAGATAGGAACATAATATATATTTAGTAACTTTTCTTGGATAGGTTTATGAGTTATTGTACGAATAAAAGTTCAATCATGATTGCCATAAGCTAAAGCAAAAACCTATTTAGGCATTACTTACTTTTCACATGTTACTATAAGAATAGAGTATGTGATGTCGTTGGGGGACACGCCCATACTCTTCATCTCTGAAAACACGTCCAAAGCCTTTTGTAGTTGATCGCCTTCACCTGTTTTGCAAAGTTGAATAAATTCAGCTTAGTCCAAACAACAAGGTTTTTTAATGCTGTAGTAATTACCCTAAAAATAAAGTTAATGATCATACAACTACAGAATACTTACACAATGCAGTGATTAAGGCATTCATAGTCATGACTGTTGGAACCAAACTCAAGGCTTTAATTTCCTCATACAGTTCCAATGCTTTCCGCCAACTTTTAGTCTGAAAAGAATTTGGGCATATTATTCATTATATTTCCAGTTAGGAAATGCTGTTATCAGAATGAATTCCATAAAGTGCTCAGTCATTTCTGATTTTTTCTCAATATCCATCTAATAATTATAATAGTAACTAGAATACGCTTCAGCATGGATGATACCAAGTGAATTTATAATTATAAGCTCCTCATGTATCGTGACATGTTTACAACATTACTACTGTGTCATGGAATAGAGAATAATTATCCAATGAGCAGAAAGTGAGGGACAAGCATGTCTAGAAGTTAACAGAAGACAGCCTTAAGGAAGATCACAATGGACATTAATAACTAAATATTTAGGAGTATAGCTTTTAATCACATGGCTAAAATCCTTTTTTAAACAACAAAACTAAAATAAACCATTAATTTCACTGTCATCAAGAAACCTTTCCTAGAAAATTAATGCACTGATCCATCGGAGTTTGTAAACATCTCAGCTTGGTGGACTTGTACATCTTTATTGCAGTGTTATTTACAAGTTGTATCTTAGAAAAAAAAAATATACAATCCTAACCCTTCCTATTGAAATTATAGTGTCATATTTGTTTTCAATTAGCTCCATCTGGTAGTACCTGTTAATCTACTACTTCAATGACACAAATATAAGACGCAATGATGAGATTGTTTCTAAAGGTACTATCACATCAAGGATTCCAAGGTCTAGTGTTATTGAAATTGCATAGTAGTAACTCCACAAAGAATTAGGACAACATATAGACATACATTGCAGCAGGCTCCCATTAAAGAACTATATGGCATGATTCCAATTTTCATTCCTTCCAGACTTGCTTCTTGCAACACTTCGAAGGCAGCATCTATATCACCAGCATGCCCTGCAACATCTACCAGTGTGCTTAAAAACATCTGCATCAAAGTTTGGAAACCTGAGTAAGTAATATGAAAAACAGTTTCAAAAAGAGATGAGACCACTTTATTAGATAATTCGATAAAATAAAATCATAATGGATATCAAGCTTTTTTTTGCTTGGTGGATTAGAAGTTTCAAGGACCTTAGAATGATTTCTGCCAATGTAATCTCCATCCTAATTCCTCCAGCTTCCTAAGAAATTGGTGCATAGTTGTTCACTTAAGGTAGGAGGAAAATGTTTTCCCATGTTAGTCAGCAACCTATCTGCTTTTCAATTGTCAAGTGATAGTTGAGGGTCAAGAATACAAAACTTTTTTCCCCTCTTTTGAGGGCATTCTTTTTTCTTTCTCCTATTGCATTCACCTAGTTTCATTTTGCTGAATTGCATAGCAATACAAATCTATTCATACTTATTATTTCCTTTCAAAGAAAAGGATAATTGGCACACACATCCCTTTTCGCACGCACTAAAAAAAAAGGCATGGGCCATATAGCTGCTGTACATGACATTAGAATACCTCATCAGGCTCTACACCGTTCTTTCTCATGTAGCATCAGGCTCTATTGTTTATATAGATACTGAATAGGAGGTATGATTGAATTGTATTGTGCTGAATGTAGTTGACTGATTATCCCGTAGTTTAAATATTGCTAATGGTGTAGCACTTTGCATTCTCTGTAGTTGCTGTAAGCTTATTTCACTCATATAAAGTGATCTCGCCACTAAACATTTTCACCGCAAAAGACATGACATTAGAACTTAAAATGATTACAAGTAACCAACTAAACAAAGGAATTTGTGAATTTAAACATTTAATGAATACCTCATCAGGCTCTACACCATTCTTTCTCATGTCATTGTATATGTTACATGCAAATTCCCAATCACCCATCTGGCTGCAGCTGCTAACAGCAATTGTGTAAAGCTCTGCAGTACCTTTAATATTATATTGTCGAGTCATCTCATAAACCTCTTCCACCCGATCAACCTACATGTACTTGAAGCTAGATATTAATTTTTAATCCAGAAGAAGAATCCTCCATGAGGAAGAAATAAGGGATAACATAGAAACCATCGGTGAGATTTCTCACCTGACCAACATTTATGCAGGCTTTCATTAAAGCACCAATAGTGATATGATCAGGATCTATAGGATGTGGTTCAGCTCTCATTTCTTGCAGTACATTAAAAGCACGGTCTACAGCTCCAGACTGACCACATGCGGTAATAAGGACATTGAAGATGACGCGATCTGGCTTGACTTTCTACTGCATAAAGTGCATTATCAGTTCAAAGCAATTCAGTAGGAAACTGCTTAGTGAGCAAAATCAAGCAGCTATCATTATGAAGAGGTCCAAGACAGATATTGTGAAATTATATATGAGTAGTGTGCACCTTTGACCTTAATATCCCATAAGCACCAAATGCTTTAGCAATTTGACCAGACCTTGCACAGCCGTCAATAAGTGCTCCATATGTATGGAGATTTGGTTCTACTCCACTGTTGGTCATTTCATGAAAGACCTTGATAAAAACAAAGGACAAATCATACGCCTCAGATCATTAGATATGAAACAAGAACAGTTCTAGACGGACGTAACAACAGGATCCCCTAAGGGAGTATATGTGAAAACAGTATATGAGGCAATTTTTTGGGTATACAGCCGTGCTTGGCCTTTTACACTAGACCCTTGGTTTGGTCTACGTATTTTTTGTAACTTGATTACTTTTGGTCTATATATATTTTCCGATTCAGACAACAGGATCCCCTTCTAGTCTCATACAAACTAACAAGAAGACATTTCACGTTTGCCCCTTGACTCAAGGGGCAAACGTGAAATGTCAAGGGCCTTGAGATCGAAGTCAGAATTATTGAACTGTTAGGAAAGTTCCCAAGTTATCACAATTTTCTTTTCCATGAAATGCCCCAATTCATTACATTGAAAATAAAAATGAGATCCTTTCTCTCCCTACAGGCACAATATCAAAGGGCTGTAATTTTGCTGCAAGCCTGGTAGCCTGCTTGACAGTTAAGGCATATGGCAAAAACTTTTTTATTAATGCAGAGATCGAAATTCTTAAACCGCAAATTATTAAAGCCTTTTACAATTGTGATGATATATTACTGAAGAGAAATCATAGAATATAAAAAACTCAAAAAAAATACTTGGAAGAAGGCACTGCATAATTAACTTTCAGTGTCGTCTAAGTCAACACATGATTCAGGTTCAGTATATCATGTAAAAACCTGTATGAAATCATATTCATGACGCTCCAAACATATAGTCAATGTTTATCATTCGGATTCTTTTGAAACAAAATCCATGTTAACACCGTTTCCGAATTAAAGTATAAGTGGAGGTCATTTTCTTTTCCATGTGCAATAAAATCTGGTGCAATATGACAAGGGGAAAAGGATTAAAAGCTGGGTAATAACTCCCCAGGTATTATGTAAATCGAAAATAGTAATAGTAATAATAATAATAATAATGTACCTTGAACATGTTATCTACTTTGCCACATTTACCATAAGTTGATATCATAGTAGTATAGAGTTTGCAGTCAGCCTTAAAGCCAGCATCTTGGACCAGTTGCCAAGCTTTAGCAGCTCCTAGATACGTGCAAACAGGAGAAAAGGAAGAATCCATGAATATGGATTATTTAATGCTCATCAGCATCCCTAAAAAGGATCATGTCATTTGATCCAAAAAAAAAAAAAGGATCATGTCATGTGTGAAGGTACCTTCAGAATGTTGAGCACTGGAACAGACAGATACGAGCATATTGAAGGTACTCAATGTTGGGTTTGGAATAAGCTTGACAAAACGGAATGCTTCATCAACAGCCTTCTGGCTTCGGCATAGTGATAAAAACTTTGAATGATAAACCTAAACAGAGAATATTGGGGAATTAAGAAACAAATAATGTCTAGAATAATAAGATACAGTGAGCTTCAACCCAATTGCCATTTTACCTTATTCATATCTAAATCACCTTCTTTATCCATCTCTTCAAGCAATGTTATGCACTCTTGCAACCTAACAAGTTGAATCCAACTGAGTGATATGAATGGGAAAAAGAAGAAAGACAAAGGTTCATTTGATGTAATTAATCTTCTTTCCACACTTACAGAACATTATTCAGTTCCCCATGACTTTACCTTGTATACCAAACACTCAGGTAAACTTCTTTCATCCTGATATTTTCCCTTGATAAAAAGAATACCTATCATTCACTACCCTCCACTACTATCTCCTACCCAATATCCACCAATGAACCACCACTAGCAAGTAGGAAACCCAAAATTTAATGCCCAATGACAATCCGCCAACATCGTTCTTGGTGGCGTTCATACCCAGTTAAGTGTTATCATCAGCTCATAGCCACTCACTCCATTATACTTCATCTTCCTTCTAGGTTCCATTATTCCTGCATAGTTTCACTCTTCTCCCCCCCCCCCCCCCCCCAGCCCAATAGGCCATTGGTTATAAAACTCCTTCAAAAAATGTTATGTGCACCAGTGAGAAGTGGTAGCAATGGCACCCTAAGTTTTTTCATGGATATGTTTTTGCTTGCTAGGTAGAAGAGATCTTGAATTGATCAGTAGAACACTCATAATTTTCTCCATGATATACTCTCTCCGTTCCAAAATAGATGGGTTTTTTAGAGGATAGTTTTTTGTTCTCTTATATGTTTTCTAGGTAGGGAATTATAATGATTTGTATTGATTTGTGTGTTGTTGACTTTTTAAAAGATTTTGATTGGTTAAAATGTAAAGTGGGTATTAAAAAATAATAAACTTTATGAAAAGGTTAGTGAAATGATGATGTTTTTTTTTAAAAGTGAAGTGTTTTATTAAAAACTTGTGTAAGTTGTTTAAAAGCCATGTATTTTGGAACGGAGGTAGTACAAAATTAGGGTCAACGAAATTGTTTTGGAAGATAAAGAGGAAAGAAATCATTAACCCCTTTTAAGGAATTCATGCTAATCTTAAAAGTTTTACTCTTTCATCTTTACCCAGCATGTCAAATGCGATGTTAGTTTCAAATTGTATCACTAGGAAATCTTAACAAATAAAGAGCTTAAAATTGGGAAATACCTGCCAGATCTTAGCAAACGATGGTAAGAACCTAATCTCTGAGTCGGACTCTCCTTTTCAAGCACATTTGCTCTCCTATAAAGAGAAAGATGTTGATTATCATGAGAGAGAAGGCCTATGTTTTCACAAGTTTCAGTCCCCTTCCCTTTCCCTAAGTCTTTCCTACCGATCAAACTGCTTCTCTTGTAGGTTAAAAGAGATCCATTTGGCTCACCGTAACCTGGAATAACGCAAACAGAAATAGACAATCAGTAATAGAAAATTACAGTTCAGTATCTCAGGACTCACCAGATAACAAGATATAGAAATTTGGCGACGCACTGCTCGGATGGATAGAAAATAAGTGACTGTAAATTAATCCAAAGTAACCTGAAGTTAATAAGTGGTGGTCCTCTTGTAAGAATGCCACTGTATTGTTGCTTGTAGTTGCTGACATGTGATGGCTACCTAGATATGAGGCTTGAGAACATATTTCTGAAATTCCATTCAAAACTTTTGGAACTGTTGTTATAGACTGATCTTCAGCATAGAACGAATGAAGCTCTTCTTTACCAGAATCGTTTGGAGAAGGATCAGAATCAGTAGTTCCATGGTCAATATGATCATTAGATGCCTTGAAAATATTTTCTTCTGCAGCATCACTGACTAAACCAGATGAACCTGTTTCGGTCCCCTCATTACACATTTCAGATACAAATTCTGACACTTCAGGTACCGAAGCAAATGACTGCACAATACTTGGTTCAGGAACCATTATTTGGATGGGTAAACAAACCTCTCCATTTCCTTCAAAAGGCCAAGAAGCACTAGCATGTCGCTCAGTGTGAAGTGAATCAGACACCTCCAAAGAGTTAACAGTTTGAGTATCTCCATGAATTGACGCACTGTGAAATTGGTACTGGTAGTCATTGACATCCTTCTCAAAGACTCTTTCTAGGGCTTCTTCCATTGATTGATCAACTTCTTTCACTTCTTTAACATTTTCCAAATGGAAAGCCTCAACAGTCAAATCTTGGCTGTACACACCACTTGTCACTTTATCTCTCTCCTTCTCAGATTGTTCAGAAGCCAGCGGGGGTGACACCTAACAATCGTTTGAGATGAATTCATATCAATCATCAATCCTATAAAACATATAATTGTCTTGAAGACTTCTCTATGTTATAGTTGTAGCTTTTACCAGTATTCAATAAAGACTCATAAGCCGGATTTACAATATTTGTCTCAAAATATGATGTAATATCCATCAAAATAATTTGACACTAGCTTTTGTCTCTAATATTCTCTTACCAAATATTAAGAAAGCAAAATGTCCTTCAAATCAAATAAGGATTGCATTATTACTGATAGTGTCAATTTTAATTTTTAAGTGAAAGTATCAAATTTTTTCTTTATTATTTTATTTTAACTTGCACTATATTTTTGTTTCCCTCCAAAATTTGCACACAGTAAAATTTAATTATGTGACATAATTTCATTTGAGAAAAAATGACAAATTTTCATTTAAGAAGTCTAATTAGGAAATATTCTCCAAATTGAATTATGTTAGTTTTTTTTAATATTGGTGGAATCTTTTTTCTTTTTCAATTTTTTTTTTTAAGGGGCGAATCTAACAAGGTCACATGTAGAGTGTACTGCCACCGTCTGGAGAGGAAATATAAAAATCAATGTAATTACACTTTCCTAAATTAGGCAAGCAAAACATCCACCGCAATACTCGGTTGAAATCGACCGCAACAAATCAACAGGAAAACAGTTAAACGAATCAATTATCTTTGATTGAAGCTGCGCTCGCTTAAGCAGCACAAAACAAGCAAACAAATTAGAGCTCAAAACCTGTCAGTTTCAATCGCAATTTCGCTCGAAGATGATCACATTATCAAAAAAATGGAAGAAAGAAGAGAATTGAAGATGAAAATACATGGAGAGCAAACCAGAGAGAAATACAAGAGCATTGACCTCACCTTTGCAGGATGCTTTTTCCGCCTGGAGAAGTAATTCAAGTAGACAAAGGAGGCCGCAGAGACCGCGGCGACCACGACAACGAGAACATGGCCCGAATTGAGGGAAGCAACGATCCGGAAGGAAGACGGTTGATTAGGGCGGGCGGATGAGAGGTTGCGGTTCCTGGAGGTCCTCCGCTTGGATTGGAGCTTGGAATCGGACAAACCGTGGGCGCGGCCGAGGAATTCGAGACGAATAGAAGGGATTCCGGAGAGAGAGGGGGAAGTGCGTGGGATTAGGGATAAGGATTGGGCCCTGGGAGAGTAGATCGCCTCCATTGATAATTGATAGGGGGAGGAGGAGGAGAGAGAGAGCACACAGGATGAGGAAGAGGGAGGAGGAAGAAGAAGAAGTGGAGGGAGTGAGGAGGTTTATCTGTTACGGGGTGTTGGAGTGAGGACTTTTGTACTGATGTGGGTATTGCTTTGCGTTTTACACGTCACCTACCTCCCCGTTGCCCGTCGGGTAGTTACTTGCTGGTTACATTTGGAAGTTACGGAGCTCAGTAACTCCGTAAGCTGTAATCTCTTTACAGCCTGTAAAGACTAAAGAGATTAGAAAAACAATGGAGAGAGGGAGAGACAAGGAGAGGGAAGAACTCGAAGAACAACAATTTCCTGGTTTATTGTAATACTCCTCTTGTAGCATCTTCATTCGTGAGTCAGGACTTGGATCATTAATTTATTTTTCTTCTGTTACCAGAGGCCGATTCAAACGGGGCATGTGGGGGCACGTGCCCCCACCATCATCCGACGAACCCCTTATATATATTCTCTTCGTCGATAGCTTCGTTTTGATATATAATACGCATTAATCCGACATTCCAGTAAAAAGTTACGAGTATTTGAAAATTAAAGGTATACTAGCATTATTCTCGCGTCATGACACATTTTTTTAAAACTAAAATATTATATATAAAAATATTATAAAATATTAATAAATGTTAAGATCAAAATTATAAAAAAATGTATCTTATAATTATCTCAGAAAATTATTTTTAAAATATCTTAGGTAAATTATTTACATAAATATAGATATTTTAAATTACTCAGTAATAAAAATATCAATATCATTATAACATTGTTGAAATATGATGTGTCATAATCAATAGTTATATTCAATTTTTTGAATTAAGCTCAATAATTAGTAAATAAATTTGAGTTAAGCTCAATAGTTACATGATATTGATTTCAATGTTTTGAATTAAGCTCAATAGTTAGTAAAATTAAAGAGAAAAGAGAATGAAAGGAAAAAGAAGAATTAAAGAAAATCAAAGAAAAATGGCAAAAAAAAAATGATTGCTAAAGACTCATAAAATACCTCTAAGATTGACACATCATTCTAAACTTTTGTAAATTAAGAGTTTATATAGAAGTTAGTAAAATTAAAGAGAAAAGAGAATTAGAGAAAAAAGAAGAATTAAAGAAAATCAAAGAAAAATTGCAAAAAAAAATATGATTAGTCAAGACTCATAAAATGTCTCTAAGATTTACACATCATTCTAAACTCTTGTAAATTAAGAGTTTATATAGATATAGAAGTTAATAAAATTAAAGAAAAAAAGAGAATTAAAGAAAAAAGAAGAAAAAGGGATAATTAACGAAAATCAAAGAAAAATGGGAAAAAAATATGATTGGTCAAGACTAATAAAATGCCTCTAAGATTGACACATCATTCTAAACTCTTATAAATTAAGAGTTTATATAGATAGTTAGTAAAATTAAAGAGAAAAGAGAATTAAAGGAAAAAGAAGAAAAAATAAGAATTAAAGAAAATCAAAGAAAAATGACAAAAAAATATGATTGGTCAAGAAAAGACTCATAAAATGCCTATAACATTGACACATCATTCTAAACTCTTGTAAATTAAGAGTTTATATAGAAGTTAGTAAAATTAAAGAAAATAGAAGAAAAAAGGATAATTAACGAAAATCAAAGAAATATGGTAAAAAAAAATATGATTGGTCAAGACTCATAAAATGCCTTTAAGATTGACACATCATTCTAAACTCTTCTAAATTAAGAGTTTATATAGATATAGATTAATCACTTTAAATCTTATTTAAATAACCAACAATGTTTTTATATTTTATTTAAATTGACGGATCTTTGAAATGAGAAGTTATATTACTCATTCGACAATTAGGTAAGAAATTACAAAAGTTTAGAGGAGGGAAAATGTTGGATTTTCTACTTTGCAAGATACTAGTGACGTTTCTAAAAAAACGACCTATGTAGGAATTCACAAAGCTTTTGATTTGGTATGTCGTCTCATCGTATTACCGGTTGCAAAAACTATACTGGAAAGAGCTTTCTTTGCTATGGGTATTATCAAGCCATATTTGTGCAACAAGATAAGAGAAGATTTTCTTTCTGAGAGTTTTGTTTGCTAAGTTGAAAGAGATGTTTTCAAACGCAATGATAAGTAATGAGGTTATCATTTCACATTTTTAAGGTATGAAAAGTCCATAAAATGGATTTACCCACGTCGAGTTGAACTATTTCATTATAAAACTCTAATTAGCAATGACGAATTTTTTTTACTAGTAAACTTTTTTTCTCTCGCTATTTTGCAGTGTTAAAGACGTTAGGTATTTTATGAGATCGTGTTATTCATTGTCGTTTATCATCGGTGTGCCCCCACCGTATTCGGGTTCTGGCTCCACCACTGTCTGTCACATCAGTTTAATTGTCTCATTTCAGCTTTTTATTATTTGCACTCATTCGTGAGCCCTGACTCAGGCCTCTAAGTTACTTTTTATTATTGATCTCTTTCAATTACTCAATTATCATCTTCATTATTAAATTGTGAAATGGAGAAAAATTAAATAAAACATATCATTGAACTTGAAACAAACGTTACACAATACAACGATAATAAGAATGAAACTGAAAAATGAAAATGCAATGAAACAAACTTTAATTTACACCATACAACGATACTAGCAAATGAAACCGAAAATACATTAGGATTAAACCAATACACCACATTCAAATCGAATTTTACGGTAACAAGTAGCGAAAATGCGACTGCGTGGTGAATTTGGATCCATTCCACTCGAAGTGTGGGCGCATACTACGGGCACAATACTCAATCGTCTCCCCGCTCAGCGGGAAGTGCACCTTGAAAGTCTGGTCATTCCCAAAATCTCACACACCAACTACCTTACCTGACCATTAATATATACCCATTGTTGACGCGACAATCCACACAGTTGTCGACCACGTAGGTGTCATACAAAATACGAGGCATACGGGGACGAATTCGTAAAACCGGGATGGTTTCCTTTAGCAGCTCTCTTCTGTTATCATGTAGGAGGGTGACATATTCCATTTCCCAGTGGCTTGGATCCACTTTGCGTACAAGTGTCACCTCGCCACCGACTTCTGATAGAAAATGAGTAATTAAGTATTCTTTCTATTTAGGTTATGCGATAGGTTTCTCCCTAAAATATGTTCATCTTCCTGTAAAATTGATTGTCTCCCCCTCTAACTATTGGAATAGGGGACAAATCGTCCGTCTGTATGACTGTATTGTTTGGAGGATGGTAGGCTTGTGAAGAGGGCACTCGGGTCGTGAAGGGGTCAATGAGCCAGAATGCTGTCCTAATAGACGAAAGTATTGAATACGTCTCCTTGAAAAAACAGCTGATGACCAAGTTTAATGTCAATGGGAGGAGGCATAAGGTATAGCTCACATATGTAAAGTCGAAGAAGGAAGGGTGCATACCTTTTCCCATTGGGGATGACGAAGACCTGCAGGCTTACAAGTTTATAAATGGTCTATCTGGAGAACGATCTTGGCCTATCGACCTCCATGTCTCCCCGATACGCAAGGTTGGTGGAGAAGTGGCAACTACAAAAGGATCGACAACGGGCCATTCAGTCGGGGGTGGGCCACCCGTGACCCAAGAAGATCACCCACAATTGGACCCCCGCTTGTCAAGGGACGAAGAATTCGATGTTTTGGGAGCACAAGTTGTTGATAGGCACCGAACCGGTGCCCAGTTAGCAAATCCATGTGTCAAGTTAGAAGATCCACGTGTCCATTTATAGATAAGTGAGGAGTTGGAGTTTGCAAAGAGGTTACGAATGCAAACACAGTTAGAGATGGGAAGTAGGTCATTTGTGTGAGCAGTGACGTCGAAGATGTAGTAAACTCATGGGATTTTGAGGCGGAGCAAGCGGTGAGGGGAGTAGAGGGAGCATACCAACGCTGAAAAGAGAAGTCCGGAGCGTTTCCGAAGATCGTCGAAAGTGAACCAATAATGTGGGCGGGTCTAGCAAGGAAATTGTAGAAGCGGCGCCGCACCTAGCGGTGGGATAGGAACTTCCAGAAGCAGCGCCTCACATTTCGCAATTAAGTATGTAGTTACCCCATTTTGATGTGATGTGAAGTATGATGCCTTTAGAAACGTAGACGCTCCACTTTTTGCAATTTAGTATGTAGTTACCCCATTTTGTACTTTTGGTTTGTTCTACCTTGTTCTACTTTGTGTGGGGGAGCTTGTTTAACCCAAGTTTACATGACAGTTAACGCTTATTGGCATGACTGATAGTAACCTTAAAATATATAACATTATTACTAACCAAACAAGTCTACAAACCAACTAAAGTCTAAAACCAACCAACATACAATGTTCAATCAACCAGAAATAAAGATTGTTCAACCAAATAGAAAACAAAGTTCAAAAAACCAACAACAGTCTAAAACCAAGCGGAATTACTTTTAAGGATCGGATGAGAGTGTAAGACGTCGGTAAAAGATGACAACACAAAGGAGTAATTGGTGGTACGCCGCAATGAAGTCATCGTCAAGGCCACGGAACTCGGTGTCACCAGCCGCGAGGAGCTGCATGTAGCGGGTGGCGTATGGACCACAATCGCCCCTACATCACGACAACGAAATATGTTCATTCAACCCGTAAAAATTGTTTAAAATTGGAACAAGTAGAAATATCGACTTACGATTATTTGTTTTGGGGAATCCCCTTCACCCTCTTGTACGGAAAGGGTTTCGGGACTTTGTCGAGCCATTTCACCCGAAGTTCGGGATGGTTGCTTATCATAATGGGGAGGAGGTGGGTCTCCGTCTTCAGAAAGCCCGCCATATGGCGCTCAACAACTAAGTGGATGTCGGGATCGTAGACGTTCAAGGTCCACTCTGCGAGATTGATCTCTAGCCACACCCAGTGCTCGTTCTTCAGATTCCAAAGTGTCAATAACCGATCGACATTGGCTCAATCCGTTGGAAACCTCTCCGGCAACTTGTCGTCGAAGTAGTGGGTCAGCTCCTCGTCCACCTTGACCACGTCAAGGTTCTCCTTCACCTCCGCCGGTCAATTGCCTCTACAACAGATACCTCAAAAGAAATCATGAACGACGACGCTTGCGTACTTGTTATCTGCCTTGATGTCCTTCTGTAGGAGGGAGCAAGCCTACTCGATATGCTGCACGCACGTCAAACCATTTAGATGGAAGAGCATATAACGAGGAATGTGATGCATTGAACTACGATGTGGGAACCTAACCTCGGATGTGACCCAAGTGGTCGGTGATTGGAGTCCCCCAAAGAACTCCCTCTGCAGTAGGGGGCCTTCGACCGGCCGGACGGGGTCACTTCCGTCGTTCATCCAGGCAGAGAACGCATCAACGTCTGCCCTCGTCGCCATGCCAAGGTCCACGACATCTACTACTTGCGATGGCTTCTTGCCCACACACGGCTTCTTCACTGGGTGAGTTACCTCATCCAGGGAGAATGTTTCAGGATGTCGACGGGTCCTCCTACTGCGCCGTTCGAGGGGAACCTCAACCTCAACCTAGGAGGCCTCAGATGCCACCAACTCGTCCTGCAACCAGCACACCAGAGTGCGTATAATATGACAGCTAGTAAAATTGACAGGAAAGTCAAGTGCCCATATATACCTCGATGGTGTCTAGAGTGGGTGTCTCCGACTGACCCCCTCCCCCTCTCCTTGTCCTTTATTGCTCCATCAACCTATCCACATGACAGCTAATGAAATTGACAAATACTGATATTTTCATGACATGTACTGACATTTACATGACATCTAATAATCTTCACATGACATTTATAATCAATTACATGACGCTCTTTATATGATGCCACGACACAAGGATGACCTTACCTCCTTCTTCGTCAGAACCTCCCCTTGCTCATTCGACTCCCTAGTTATCTTCCCCCTCATTTCCCTCTTCAAGTCTTCGATCGACTCCTCAAGCGTGGCCATCTTTGATCCTAACTCCTCGGTAATACTCCTCGCCACGTCGTCCATCTTTACCAGTAACATTGAATCGATCCCTAAGATGTCAAGTTGTGTCAGCGTACCCGCCCCGGATTCTTGCGTTGCCCCAGGTGCTTTCCGTGTGGGTTTCGCTTTTGCGGCTACGAACGCCCGGACAATGTCGTTGAATAAGTTGTCCCGCTTATCATTAGTGTTTCAGGCATCGTGGGCTACATGATTAGCTTCCTCCATCGCTTCAGGGATGAGAATCGTCCTCACAACGTCAGGGTCATTGAAGTACCCGAGCTCCTCCTTAGCCTCCCGCAGTTGGGTTTCGATGACGTCATACTCGAGGTTCTCTTCTTTAGACTCGTACCATAGACACCTAGTGTACAGATTCTCATCTATGATGTTCGCGCATGGGATGACCACTAGAGGGAGGGCTTCGTACACCCAGAGCTGCAAACATCGGTTGTCGAGTACAAAGTCAACTGATGTCTAGTATACAATAATGGGATGGATAATGCTAATTCATAGGTCGTCTAGTGAGATTTGTGTACAAATCTGGAAGGCGAGGGGGAATCCCAGTAGGCAGTAGGTCGGGCGTGGTGGAGTGGAGTTGCTACTGTGTTAAAGCTTCCTCTCGATTGCACGGTTGATGAACTCGTTGGTTCGCTTGTAGAAAAGCTGGCCCAACGGGTACCCCAGGAACCTTTTAACGTTGGCGACGAGGTTGACCACCTACCCCTGAATGTAATTTTGGGGTTCCTTCTTCAACAACACGCCCTCGACCAGCATCAGCATGACAAATTTAAACTTTTTGGCCGACGATCGCTCAAATTTCATTGCCACATGGAACATCACCTCGAACTCGGACATCCTCAACTTGTCAACTCTGAAGAAATCAAAGATTGCAGTCTTGCATGTTGAGTCATCCTCAGGCTCATCGACATAGCTGCAGTTGAGACCGGCGACAAGGGCGAACTAAGCTATTGAGAACCTCACGACTGCATCATGGATCTTGTACTACGTTTCGTGCTCCTTCTTCATCTTCAGTTGTCGTTGGAGAACGTAGTGTACAAGTTGCCCAGAGACATGGATCCTTTTGCCTAGTCTTGCAATGCCTCCCAACGGGCTGTCCATCATACACTTCCACTGGGACTCACTCAAGCGGTCGTCCATGTTTACTAGGAGCTGCGACCGGGAGTATTGGTTACATCGCGCTTTAAAGTATCTGTCTTCCTCAACAACGTACACAACCTACATATTTCAACATGTTAGCCACACTGCACGACAATCACAATTTACATTACCCTGATGAAAGCCTATCATACCGCGCCAGAGGTTTGACTTTTAGGGTCGACAAACTTTTTTCACTCCGCTTTGACATTTTTGTTATTCACCGGATATCCTGCATGTTAGGAGACCAAAAATCAGTAATCTCGAAAACAATTCGTGTCCCCCAATCCACAATTCCCTTCATACCAGTCCCACAAATATTTCCGTAGTCAAATATGTACATGCATGATAGTTACTTATTTAGAACCTATGCATATCAGATGTCAAACCTATTCATCTTAATATTCAATGCACCCAATGATTCCATATTCAACCCAGCAGTTTCCCTTCCACATATCCAACCCAGCAGTTTCCCTTTTTACATGATACCAAGACAATTATATATGATACATGTATATTCATACATGACAATCAACTTAATCAATCTGTACATCTCCAATTGCAAACGAATTTGAAAATATTCATATGAAATTTTGACCTGTTGACATAAATATTCAGTTCCCCTGCTCAATTTTAACCTACACATATGAAAACTCACCCTTTCTAACATTTCCTCTAACCCTAATTCGCCTCATTTCGGCCTAAATTGAGCGTATCTACCGTCACTCTACTCCTGGAAATTTGGAATCGACATAAACGTTCCCCAATTTCCCCGTTCCCAAAATTCCCTTCCCTCCCCCGTTGCGAACACCCCCGTTCCTAAACTTTCCATCCTTTGTTTTTAACTTGACGTTGATTACTTCCTACATGATAGGGGAAATTTGTTAACTGTCAACCTATTCGACTCCTTTATCTCATTTTCACACAATGAAAACCAGTTTAGGTTCTTTCAATCATTTCCTCCCCTACGAATCCAAGCAATAGGTAATTAATCGGCCGAGTTAAGGTTTGGTTACTTAAAAATCGAAGGTCCTCGTCTTGTAAACGTTGTCCGTGGGTGGCCTGTTCAATGTCAGCTTCTTCTTCTCCTCTCTTGCAGTGTTGTCTTCTTCCTCTTCTTCCTTCTGTTTTTGTTTTCCTTAGGTTTTCATGAGTGACTGTTGCCCCCTCTCTTCCCCTTTTCTAAGCCTCAGTGAGATCGACATTTGCTTTGACAGTTTTATTAAAAAACTGTCAAATTTTTCTTCCTCTCTCCCTACTCCCTATCGACACACACTCTCTCTCTCTCCGAGGAGGATTAACCTTTGCAAATGCATTGGATAGTGGGTTATGTGCGCAAACTTTTCTAGGTTTAGGGTCATTTTGTGCAATAATTTACTCTAATATTTATTTGATGAACCATTACTCTTTATTTAATGAACCACTACTATTTAATAATTGAAAATTTTCATTATTCTTTTATTTTCTTTTAATGTTAATTTTTTAATTATTTTTTTTTTAAATAAAATGGTTCATGAACCAATACTATTTATTTCATGAATCAATACTCTTTATTTGATGAATCACTACTCTTTATTTGATGAACCACTACTATGTAATAATTGTAATTTTTTTATTTTTCTTTTATGTTTATTTTTTAATTAATTATTTGTTTGCTTTTAAAATAAAATGGTTCATGAACCAATACTATTTATTTCATGAACCAATACTATTTATTTGATTACCCGGTACTATTTAATAATTGTAAAATTTTCATTTTTCTTTCATTTTTCTTTCAATTTTTAATTAATTAATTATTATTTTTTAATATAAAATGGTTCATGAACCAATACTATTTATTTCATGAACCACTAATCTTTAATAATTGTAAAATTTTCCAAAGTTCTCTCGAATATTAATTGAAGTACCATTTCCAACAAGCCATCTAAGTCCTGTGTAAAATTTCTCTCGAATACTAAGTAGCCGCCCGAATTGCCACGAGACATTGAGTCATAACAATGTATTGTTTAAGATATTTTTCTATTACCATTTTGATCGAAATATTATTTGGTTGAGTAAAAATTTTCCAAAGAAGTTTCATTTGGAGGATTGTATGTTTATTTGTGTCTATACTCTGTAGTATGTTGTTTGTTGACGGCTAGTCCGTCTGCTGATTCGTCGGCCTCTCGAGTTTCAGGTTTGTCCGAGCTCGAATTTTTTCCTAATAAAATTTTTTTTGGAGGATTGTATTGATGTCTTCTGCTTTCTTGAAGCCAAGCCCACCAACACATTTTGGGGTGCAAAGTCGATCCCAACTAATGAGTGGGTGATACCTTTCACTTTCTAATTTGTTCCAAAAGAAGTTTTTGTTTATTTTATCAATTTGGTCTCAAACATCTCTTGGAGTAAAAAGGTTTGCATTAGATAGTTAGTTTTAGAAACTAGGTTTGCTTGTACAAGAACATACCGACCTGCTTGTGAAAGAGACGAGGCTTTCCACTAGAGAGTTGCCTTTTTAGGTTGTTGATCGCTTCTTCAAACACGGAGTTATTAACTCTATCACATATTGTTGGGATCTCAAGGTATTTCTCTAGTTTTTCAGTAATAGAAATGTTCATTTCATTGGCAAACGAGAAAGCGATCGAAGCAGAGACGTTTCCAGAAGTTTATAGGGAGCTTTTGTTATAGTTAATTTTAAGGCCTAAAATTCGGGAAACCTTTTCTAGGATTCCTTTAGTGAGATTTATATTTTGTAGTGTGGCACGGGCAAAATAGTTTCATTTGTATGACCTTGTTCATATCTTTGAAATAACGCAAACCTAGTCCACCATTATTGTATGATTGCCCGCTTATGAGTGACTTATGTTTCAGTCCTTTATTATAGAGGAAAATTTTCTTGATTTTATCCATTCCAGTCCCTTACCTAGGGACGATGGTAGCATGAAACATTTCATATTATAAAGTGGATTGGTATTTTTAATAAAAGAGTAGTGTTAACGCGTGTTTGACAATTGAAAAGTTTTTTAGGAGTTGGATATTTTTTAAGAGTTGGAGTTTATTTTGACTACTAGTTTTTTCCTAGAGCGAGGACTAGTAAAAAAAGGAAAGAAAGTTTACGTAGAAAAATGAAACAACCCCCGTAAAGAATTTTAATAGAAACCCTAATAGGAATGGTGGAGTGAAAAGCTGCACATGGCCCTACCAAACAACATCGTAAAAGAGATTATAGACATCCCTCTCCCGACATCAAATCTACAAGACCGTCTATACTAGTGGCCGGATAGAGAAGGATGGTTTACTATGGCAAGCGCCTACAAATTGATAACATCACAAGCCGCAGCTACGCCTGATAGGAATGCTTGGATTTGGAAGATTGACGCACCTCCAAAGGTCAACAATTTTCTATGGAAGATTGCACAGAATGGTCTGCCCACAGCCGTGCGCCTATCGTGTAGGGGGTCACTACTTGTTCACTGTGTAATATGGCCCCTGAAGACGAGGTTCACTTGTTTCTGGAATGTTCATTTATACGGAAAATATACCAACTTCCGAGCCGAGAACAAACTGAAACTGCACGTTTGATCAGCCAATCCCGGGATTTTAGATCCATTCTTTCCACTCTGGGCAACATCCTAACCACTGCCACTATGAGTGACCTTGCTTTAAGTTGGTGGACTATTTGGTACACCAGAAACCAACATTTGTTTCAGCAAGCAACAATCCCACATCACAACTCTGTCATCCATTAGATTAGATCACACGTGGAAAACTGGAAAAAGACATCCGCAATTGAGGATGAATGTGAAAACAATATGAGACCCTCACCAAGGAACTACCAAAGGAAGGCTGACAAACAAAGAACAATACGCTGGCGTAAGCCTCCGTTGGGTTGGTTCAAACTAAATTTTGATGGTTCTTCGTTACCCAACGGTGACGGTACGACATGCATCATTATTAGAGATTGGAATGGCAGGTCCGTTGTCATTCAACACAAAATACTAGGAAGACAACCGACCATTACAGCTGAGGCAATTGCTCTCAAAATGGGGATCCAGAAAGCATTACAACTTAACATTGACAAAATACAAATTGAAGGAGACTGTAAGATAATCATAGACCATCTAAATAGGACATCTAAATGCCCTTGGGAAATTGAACTGATCCTATCCGATGCTCAAGTCATGTTATCAACTGTAAAAGAAGTAGTTTACTTTCACGTACCACGTACGGGCAATAGAGTGGCGGACAAGGTTGCACACCTTAGCCACTCTGCCCGAGGTAGTGATATTACAAATAATCCAGATCTTATTCACCTCACCCGCAAGGATGCTGCCGGTAGGGCCCACCCGAATTTTTTCCTAATAAAAAAAAAAAAAAATTAATAGAAACCCTAAAAAACACACGCTCCGTGGATGTCCTTAGAATTGATTCTCTCAGGGGCTCGGCCAACTCGTCTTCTACACCAGCGGCACCACCACCGCACCAGCCTCAGCCTGCATCCGATTCCGCCACCGTTGCTCTGCAGCCAACCTGCGCAGTAAGCCACTGTAGGTCGTTCACTTGTTCCCCTCCTCTCTCTTCATTCTCCAAGCGCTCGTTCTCTGATTTGTTTGATTTCTCTGCGTTCTCTCTTGTCCAGTTCCATCTCTCTTATCTAGTGTCAACGCTATCTTTCTCTTGATTTGCCCCACCGCAAAGCCCCCTTTCACTTGTTCGATGTTTAGGGTTTATTGATTCAAAATATGACTATCCTTCCTGTTTCTTTGATTGCTGATCGGTGATTCAGAATTATGTGAGTTTTGTTCTTATAATTCGTGTTGCTGACCTATCAAGATTTCCCCCCATCATCTGATTATCTCTGCTTGTCCTTTCAATCGCTTCTTGCTGATTCATTATTATTAATTTCATGAAGGTTTGGTCTTATTGTCTTCTTGCTGCTTGATGTAATTGTTTGAACTTTAGGTTATGAAGGTTTGGTCTTATTGTCTTAACCTTTAAAACATGTAATTTATGTTGATGAAGTATCATTTAATATAGCATTTTAGGATTATCATTTAAGTATTGTCTTGTTTCCCCATCTCCGTGCCTTTGTTGCCTAGCTTTCCACACAGTGTAAGAATACCACCCAAGAAAGCAAATGTTATTATTGATGTTATGCCAATTTGGATTAAATTTAATGATTTTGGTTATATTTTACCTCGGAGTATTTCTTTGATGAAGCAAGTTGTGATATTTCTAAATGAAGTGAGAATTACGCTAAAGGTGAATCATCTTAGTCTTTCCAGGAGCAACAAATTCTATTTTTGTGTGAGAAATGTCCGCTCGGTATCTGAGGAAAGTTTTGAAAGAGCAGGAACTCAACCAAAACAACAGCGATGTAATACATGATGAGGATGAGGAGCTGGATCAAACTGAATCTAAATCTGGAGGTCATTTGAAAAATCCATTTGATCTTCTGAATGAAGATGATGATAACGATCAAGGCATAGAGGAGGTAAATTTTCCATTTGGACATTTATTATGAAAAAAATTGTGGACAATTTTTGGCTAGAATGTGATCAATGAATGCAAAGAGTTTTGTGGGCAAATGCCAGGAACTATCCAAAGAATGAAGTTTCTGCAATGTAGTGCATTTACATACAAGGATCAAAGTGAAAAATAACGATGTGGAAGAAATATCATTTATGTCATGCATATTACACATAGAAATGATCCATGAAATATACTCATGTTGTTAGCCTGGTACTGTTAATACATATGCCAATTCACACTAGAAAATAGCTGAAAATAGAATGCTCATGCATCTCCGAATGGTATTGGAATAGAAAACAAGAATAGGATTTATTTGTCATTGAGGAAGTAGCTCAACTGTTGGCAACTTGGCATGAAGGAATTGGAAGGGTTTTTTTTTTTCTCTTTTTCTTTTTTGGGTTCTTAGAAGGATCCTTTTGTTTAACATTTTAAGGAAACTTAGTTTAATAGAAAGAACATTATTAAGCTTTTTGTTTGGGGCACAGTCACCAAGAAGATAGGAGGTTCAATGCAGGTAGCAAGTAGAAGCTAGAAGCAGGCTTGGGAGTTCAAAAGTTTGGGCTAACTATTAATGCTGAGTTGAATAGTGGTCAAGGGGATGGTAATAAATCTAAGTACATATACTTGCATGCCTTGCCAAATGAGTTAAATAGTTAATAAATCTACCGCTTGTCACATTTGTTCTTCTGTGTTGCTCATTCACAATTAAGTTTATTTTAATTTTCGTTGGAAATGATTGTAGACTTGTAGTGGTGCTATTTTGTCGTTAGTTTTTGTTTAGTTGCTATAATTGCATAATTTCATTGCAATATGTAGGTTAAGGGCTTTTCTTTTTATGCACATTTGTTCTGACAGGAAGATGAACTGGGCATTATTGAAGCTGCTTCAGAAGCTAAGACTTGTAAACAAACAGCTCATAAAGGCGAAAACAGTTCCTTTTCAGGGCCCCCATCTTCTAAGAAATCAAAGAAAAAGAAAAAGAAAAAGGGAAAAGAAGTGGCATCATCACTTAATGATAATGTTGGGGAGTCCTTGGACCTGGTGTTTGAAACATTATCTCTTGATGATAAGTCAATTAATCGACAGGCTTCCTCCAATGCAACCAACTGTGCTGCCGTCAAAACACAGGACAAACTTAGCAAGCAGTCAAAGCATTCTATTCTAAAAGTTGATCCTAAATTTCTGAATGCTGAGAATGAGTTGCGCAGGATATTTGGCTCTAAGGTAGTAAACTCCTTGGAGAATAGTAGTCAAGCGGGCAGTTCTAGGCAAGTGCGTGGCGGAAGACGTGGAGGCTATGCTCACAGGAAGTCAATTATTTTGTCACCCTCAGACCATTGGCCACGTTGGGATGGGTCTTTATCGATGGAGCTTTTAGAGACCAGAAATGGAATCAATTTTTTTAGGTAAAGCTTATTTATTTAGCTTGATGATGTAAATTCTTTCAGACCTTTTTCTATCCTTTATCAAACCATGACATCGTTGGTTCGTTTTTGTTGTAGTGAAGTTGCTGTTTTTGTTGTTTGTTGTCTTCTACTTCTGCAACTGGAACCTACTTGAGAATCTGCTATTCTTTGAAATCCACTCTGCTTCTAGGCTCATGTTCTTTGTCTGTAGTGTCGGATGAAATTCTGCCAAAAAGGCCCTACATTGTTGTGCAAGTTTCATGCCTCACTTTCTACAGTGAAAACATATTATCTTCGAGTATTTAAAGATGCTACGAATAGAAACTGATATTATGCTTAAAAAATGTGCTTCACTGATAAATTAAAATTTAAAACAAACATAATATACAGCAGTCAATTATACCAATTGGGCTGGGAGCTAAGGCATAGATCGTATGTATTAGGGAGAGGAAAATCAGGGCTCTAGTGGGTCACAGTGGAGTTGGAGAGATGGTAGGAAAAGTGTGTGCTGAAACCAAGGTTAAGACTTGAGACAATATAGGGGTCGTCCTGGGAAAAGGGTGTTTGGAACCTTTTAAGGCTGGGGCAAGAATTTTCTTGCAGAGAGAGCCTTCCCCTCTGAAATTATCCTTAAATGAGTCATGTATCACACTCCCGCCATTCACCAAAACATGTCATTTTAGTGTAAGTTGTTCACAAAAAGATGTCACTGTGGTTATTTGGGTCTTTATGTTATTAAAGTGCCCTTGTAATTATTATTGCATTGTAAGTATTTAGTTGTAGTTTCCAAGAAGATAAAGAAGTAATGTGATAGAATATTTGTTGATTTCCTTAGAAATGGTGCAAAAAGCTAAAATGATATGTTTTAGTAAACGGAAAGAGTATATAGCAATTTGGAATTCCTGTCAGTTATTAGTTACCGTGTTTATTTTTGTTCCCAAAGCTGAGTGTGATTCTACTATCTGCTTTTAGTCATTAAATAACTTGGCCCCTATTTAATTTGTTTCTCATGTGGGCCAATATTGTATAATGTAGGTATGCTTATTCATCATCTTATAGCCAAACTCAGAGGGCATTTGAAGCTGCGAAAATGGGTCACGATCTCAATGGTGTCGCAAGCATTTTGATGCATCACCCTTATCATGTGGAATCTCTTATGACCTTAGCAGATTACTTCAGATTCTCAGGTGAACATCATATGGCAGCTGATTCTGTAGCAAAATGTTTGTATGCGTTGGAGTGTGCATGGCATCCTATGTTTAGTCCACTGCAAGGTGATTGTCGGCTGGAATATAACCATGAAACAAACAGGACGTTGTTTTCTGCACTTTTTACTCACATGAAAAACCTGGACAGACGTGGGTGTCATAGATCAGCTCTTGAAGTATGCAAACTGTTGCTTTCTCTAGATCCAGCTGATCCAATGGGAGCTTTGTTCTGCATTGATTATTTTGCCTTGAGGGCAGGGGAATATGCATGGCTCGAACTCTTCTCTGAAGAGTATCAATGTGATAACTACTTGTGGCACTTCCCTAATATGGCCTTTTCCCTTGCCATTTGCCGATTCTTTTTGGAGCTCGAAGGTTCTTCTGGAAATAATGAAATACAGAACCAGAAAGAGGCATCATTCGATCTAATGAAGCAGGCAATAATGCTTCACCCTCCGGTCCTTGTAAGGTTGGCGGACAAGGTGCCGTTAAAGGAGCTTGCATGGAAGAACATGTTGAAGCATAGATTCTTCAAATCTGAAGACACAGGAATCCCATCTTTAGATCACTTAATAAGAATATATGTAGAGAGGAGTTATATCATATGGAGGTTGCCAGATGTGCAAAAATTGTTGAAGGATGCTGCCATGTCAGTGATAGAAACTCTGGATCATGATGGAAGTGAAGCCAAAACATGGGCTTGTGCTAGAAAAGAAGCATTCCCATCGGATAAAAACGAGTAAGATTCCTTGTTTACTCCACTTTTATGGAAATTAAATTATTGTCCTGTGACCTGACTACTACACTTTTAGTTTTAGTCCAATGTTTTCATCCTTTAAACAACAATCTATTAATCTTCATTTTGATTGTCTATCCAATTATGAAAAAGCAAGAGATGGCTGCATATCTTGTCAATCCAATGAGATACACTGTATTAACTGTTTTTTTAGTAAAATATATGTAAATTTTAGATCATATATGTATGAATAGTATATGTAATTTATCTGGAACACATTGCTTTTCTATATCTGCCATTGAAGGATGATAAGTCTGTATGTATATGCCTAGAAAACTATTTAAGGAAAACTTTACATATCAGGATAGGGTCCCTATTATCAAGCTAATCATGTACAAAATTAAATCCCTAAAGTAGAGCTAAACACAGTAAAAGACTTGGAATAGAGATTTTTTTTTCATCCTTGGTTTGCCTCAAGGAAAAGAAACTCCTACGCCGCAAGTAAACATATTCTTTGGCAACAAGACAGGTTTTCTAACTAATTCTGTTATATTGGTTAAGTTTCAACAACCACTATTATAGAATTTGCTAGAAGCAAGGATCTCACTTCTAGGATTTGATAGGGCTTTGCACCCAGGATCTCACAAAACATAGGATTTGTGCTATTGAATCTCAAAGACGTGAAATTGTTGAAAGAATCATTCAACATTTTGGTGTTGGCTAAATAAAAGTCTTGATTACACGTGGGGAGCTGATCGTCTTTTTGATAATGGCAAGCAATAAGTTAATACTAAAATTCAGCAGTTGAACAATAATGGAAACGTGGCTTAAGTGGGCAAATTCCCAAAACTTGGGAATTAAAAGAAGCTGTTTGACTGCAAATATAGTGAGTGGAAAATGAGAATCAGATGTGGAGCTAGGGGTAGCAATTTTTTCTATAGCTATAAAAGGGTAGATTGTAGCGATTTTTGACATAGCTAGAAATGGGTTGATTGAGAAAGCAACCCGAAGAGCCACCAATCAATAGATTTGAGTCCAACAGCAGCAGAAACAAGTGAGTACTCTTAAGGATCAGTATGTAAAAAAAAAAAAAGCCCATGTCATCGTGCTTCGGCAGGTCCTGCGTCTGCTTTGGCCAGGTGCTGCATGGGTTGAAAGGCACACCCAAGGTGCACTTAAGCGCCACACAACCTAAGGCGCCAAGTGATGGACATAATTAACACATATGTGGTTTTATTAAATCCTTAAAATAGCACTATACATAATTAAATCCCTTGAATTAAGCATAACCGATTTTCTTCAGTAACAGTATGGATTACGGAACTAAATCCTTGCCCTTGAAAACAATTTTTCTGTTTCTAAGCACTTGCAATCCAGAACTAAATTCACTTGTTTTCCTAGATAAGCATTGATCTTCACCTGCTCTGGTAATTGCAGAATATATCTACTTGAGTAATTCTTGTAAAAACTGAACTGCATTCCCTATATTGCTGCATTAATTCTTTTTGATGAATTAATGTTTTTTTTGTCATCCTCATCTTTCAGGTATAAACATTTGCTGGTATCAGATTTCTCTGATGCAGTGCCAACCATGCCACCTGAAAACCTGCAAGACTTCATGATTGATCCGAGGATGCGAGATATGATGGCTAACCAGAACCAGAATCCGGACCAGGGTGCCCCCCAGCAGCAGCGCCGTGCTCCTCGTGACCTTACCAACCGGAGTCCCTTGGCCGTGTTGTTTGAGTCAATTCTTCCATGGGTTGATTACGGAGATGATGAAGTAGCCAGGCATGACCAACAACCTCATGGGCATCAGCAGGATGATGCTGAAGAGCACTGATCCTTCTCATCTCATAAGCAAGTTTTGTACAACCTAATGATCTCATTGTTGCATGTGGATGACTGGAAGGCAATGGGCCATCAGCTTTTGCCGTTCCCTGTCTCCCGGAAACCAATTCTGTAGGATCTTATTTCGCCTGCAAAGCAATTCCAGAGGATCTCTATACAAGTACGACGAGGATCTTATATTCACTTGTAAAGCTATACTGGAGGGCCTTTATAGGAACGTGAGGGCACAGTTGGTTCTGCGTCACACTGAGTAGGTAACTGCGTGTTTATTTTGCGCTCATGATGTACAACCCTTTCTGTTCGTATTTGGATTTTGTCGAAGCAATAAAGTCTATAAGTACATTCTTTCTGTGTGGAATTTCTTCTTCAATAACAAACCTAATCAAACTTGTTTCAGTAAATTTTCTTCAACAACCTTTTATTTGGCTTGAATTGATATTCCCTGAGTTATTAAAACGTATGCAAATGTTTACCCTACTCATATTGCTTGATTGAGGTTGGGGTTACTCATTGCCTGATTGAGTTGTGCTGTGCCAATAATGTGATCTCCCTCGCTATCAACTGAATTAGGGTTTTGCTCGATTCAGTTGCTGTCACGAATTAGTTCAGCACTTGTGCTTGTAGCGTGTTGCAAGTGATTTCAATGTCAGAAACAATACATTTGTGTGAATTGCCCTCTTGCTTAATCACAGGTCTCAATTGTAATACAAAAAAATGCTCCTATGGCAATGAATACACCTGGGTGGACTTCATGTTCTTGTCAAAGGTGTATACCTTTCCAGGCAAAACATCAGCGGTCACAACACTCCCCCTGTAATGCAAACGCTTGGGCGTGCTCAACTCCTCACTCGAAGACCAAACAGCAACTTCGTTAAGCTCTCGGTCCTTCCAGCATATGCTAACTGTCAACCCGCCCCTCGCCCTTAGGCCTCTGACGCACCCATTTGCCCATTTGTCCTGAGGCAGGGCAGGGAGCAAGTAGAGATCCTGCATTGTGCTCTGAACCAGCATCTCGGATATTGCAGCCGTGAACCCAAAGTTTGCATCAATCTGGAAAGGCGGATGCGCGCCAAACAAGTTGCTATAAACTCCTCCTTCATAGTCGGCCTCCCTATCCGGGTCCACCAGGTTGATCAAGTGCTTCACCATGGTGTACGCGTTCTCGCTTTTGTGCAGGCGAGCCCATAAGGCTGCCTTCCATGTTGTAGACCACCCTGGTCCCTCCTTGCCCCTCTTGATAAGCGTCTTCTCAGCCGCTTTGCAGAGATCAGGGGTCTTTTCCGGGGTCATTGTGTGACCCGGGAAGAGCCCAAACAGGTGTGACACATGCCTATGCTGGGGTTCGGGGTCTTTGAAGTCCTTTGCCCACTCCATGATGGACCCATCCTCGGCTATCCGAGTAGGTGGCAGTCGGGTTTGCGCCTTTGTAACCCTCCTGATAAGCTCATCCTTCGTCTTCCCCAAAATCTCAGCAGCCGAAACAATGGAGCTGAACACTTCTTTTATGATCATCATGTCCATTGTGGTAGAGTAGCTTACACTCGCCTTCTTCCCATTCGGAGCTATGAAGAAATGCTCCGGTGATGTCGATGGATTCGTCTCCAAGTAACCATCCTGGCCCTCTATCAACCAATCTAACAAGAAAGACACAGACCCTTCCATCAGCGGATACGCCTTCTTCGCCAGAAAGTTCTTGTCCATTGTGTAAGTATAGTGCTCCCATAGATGGGTACTGATCCAAGCACCTCCCATAGGCCAAAGCGCCCACAACGCCCATCCCCGATCAGGCGACGTCTTTGCCCAAATGTCGGATACTTGATGAGCCACCCAGCCTCCGGCTTGGTAGTTCACTTTCGCAGTTTGTCTTCCATTGATCGACAACGAAGAAATGTAGTCAAACAGCGGCTCCTGGCACTCCCCGAGGTTGCCTGGAAGAGCCGGCCAGTAGTTCATCTGAAGGTTGATGTTCAAGTGAGGAGCACAGTCCCATGGCGGATACACGTCTTTGCTCCATATCCCTTGAAGATTCGCAGGCTGCGTCCCGGGCCTCGAAGAAGAGATCAGCAAGTACCTTCCATACTGAAACAGAAGCTCTATCAATGAAGGATCCTCATCAGTTTGGAAGGACTTGACTCTTTCTGCTGTCGAAACTCGGCTCCCTTTGTCATTGCTGCTCGTTGAGAGCTCAAGGGAGACACGACGAAACAGCCTCTGATAGTCCTCCAAATGACGCTTATACAGATGATCATACGACAAGCCCTTTACGGATGCCAATGTCCGTAGAGCTTCTTTAGTAGGATCCTTGTTCGAGTCGTTAGGGTGCGTGAACGGATCTTCGAACGACGACGCTGCAGCCAAGATTAGGACCGCCCAGTCCGCCTTCTCCACTCGTAGTTTCACCCCATCCACCCGGAGAATGGCCCCATTGCTTCCACCGATCTGGACGTCAAGAACCGAGGAGAACCGAATCCCTCCATAGCAGTTCCCTTGCAAGAGAAGTTGGTTCTTCCCATCAACATACGATGAGTTGTGATCGAGTTTGCTGCTGAACGATGCATCAAAGGAGATCTCCCCAGGCTTGGTAGCCGAGATCTTGGTGACGATCACTTGGTCAGGGCTCGATGCGAAGTGATTTCGAGTGAAGTTGACACCTCCAACAGAGTAACTCATGGTCACAGTTGCGGTGTCCAAGTCGAGTTCTCGCCAGTATGTGTCCTCTGTAGGCTCATCTGAAGTGTTGAAGAAGTCTAGTTTGAGGTCGCCTATCAGCTGATAAACCTGCATCCATCACATTCTCTTAAACGAGGGTATGTTATGTTTGTTTGAAATATTTAGCTCTTCGATGTATAAATACGTTAAATAGCGGGCGAAGTTTGTAATTTAAACACCCATGTGATATGTCCATATCATATTTTCTGAAAATGGGAAAACGTTTGGGCAAGTTTTGTCTGTGCTTTTTAAAGATAGACGGTAACGCTGAAAACAGGGTTGAAATTGGATTTGATCAACCAAACACCACCTAATCAAATATTTGAACAAGTCTTAATATATAATCTAATGAATTATTATTATTGTTATTGTCAATTGGTTTTAAGACGAAGATTTTAACAAATGAGGAAGAGGGGAGTACCCCTGAAGCAGTTCCGGACAATTTGGAGTCAGCAACGGAGGTGGCTTCGTCGTATTTAGCTTCATGAACAAGCCTCCTGACCTCTGCAACTGCATCCGGTGCGTTCGGGTCGGAGTACTTGCCGGGGCTTCCTGTCCAAAGCGTATCCTCTGCACCCAGATTTTACCAGAATCAGTAAAAACATAAAAGAGCAGATCGAGATCGCAAAGACAATCTTGTCAGATAACACAACAATAGTATCTCATTTCTGTTTTTTGTGTCATGCATTTTAAATAATACAGTACTCCGTATATGATTAAAAAAACATAGAAACATAAAAATAATAAAGAAGCAGTGTATGTAGGTAGCTGTATCTGTAGAAATAAATGAAATGGGAATAGACATGGATCCGCTCACAACTACAATTTGGGTATTGTATTCAATGTATTGTGTAGTGCAGTACAAAATTAAAGTAGCAAAATTCAACCTAAAAAAATCAGCTTCCCCACAGATTGAAGGTTGATTATGTATGGATACATAGGAGACTTAGTTAATTAGTGATGATGAATGATTTAAGAAGTAATAAAGAAGGAACGTACCGTTGAGATTAAGGGTGTGAGAGGAGAGGTGAGCCCAAACCATAGCGCCGAGCCTTCCATTACCAATGGGGAGAGCGTCGGTCCAGTTCCTGGGTGGGGTCTTGAACCCTATCTTCAGTGGTCTCCTTTCTGACACTGACAGGGACCCTCCTCCTGCAGCTGCAGCTGGAGCTGCTGGGTCCGTGCGTCCCACCACCCCAACCGAGAGCTGCACTAAATGCATCCAAACTATAACGGACCAGATTTTAATGACCAAGTTCATCAGCAACAGCAATGAAGACGAAGACTTGTTGGAAGACATGGCTGGAGGCTTTTCCTCTTCCTGTTCCTCTCAACGGTGAACAAAACCAGCAGGACAGGCGTAGCTTAAATAAGGCACCAGATGACGGTGATGAATTTTAATTAATTGAATACCGATCCGTAGTATTGAATTTAAATAGAAATTGGGGAAATGCCAGAATGTCTCTATGTTTTCATTTCGCCCTATCTATATCAAATATCAATTGTAAATGTAATTCAGTTAAAGCCCGCACGCTGTAAATCTGTAATACAGTACAGTATATGTGAAGGATTCATTTGGCCCTTTGTATGAGCGTGGGACCCACAACCCCCACCCCTCCTGGCTCCTCCTCTAGCTACTTATTTGCTGTATCCCATAACTATACAACAGTATATGCCTTATGGTACTGATATATCCAGAGGTCATCAGCTCATACACTCATGACTCTGTATCCGCCCCACTCTATATTCATCAACATCCTCTTTGTCAACTCATCCATCCAACCAAATTCCTCCCTAATATTCTCCCATTTTATTACCATTAATACATTTCACATTATCACATTTTAAAAAATGTATAAGACATATTTATTATTATATTATTAAACTTTCCACTTTAACTACTATACTACTTATGAATCACTATTTTTTTAATTAAATAGATTATTATAAACCCTAATTATTATATAGACAATGTTCACAAAAAAAAATTCATAATTTGAGTTGAGGTAATACGTATAATATATAATGTTTATATTGAAACCAAGTTTCAACTTTTAATTATATACTAGTCTTATTACCCGCGTCGTATGTGGTTTTTTTATAAATTTTATTTATAGATAATACTCCCTCCGTTCAACAAAACTTGACGTTTTACTATTCATGCACGTTTTTTTAGGAGCTAAAAACTATATAAAATATCGACTTTTTAAATAATTTTTTTTAACAATTTCGTAGTTATTATTAATAAGTACAAACTTGTTAAAAAAAAATTTAAAAAAAATGAATATTTTATATAGTTTTTATCATTCTAAAAAAGCGTGCATGAATAGTAAACGACAAGTTTTGTTGAACGGAGGGAGTAATTTTTATTGATTTAAATAAAAACCTGCCTAGACTGCAAAGGCCCGCCATAAAATCCGTCTAGACCCTTGACCATACCCTACTGTCAAGCATCCGCTAAGCGTTTTTTAAAACATATATTGCTTACTTTTCATTTATATATATAAAGTATTTCTCCTTGTTTTATCAAAATGACAAATTCATAGGGTTGTTTTTTTTAAGGGGCATTGTTTTTGGAGAGACCAACAAAACCCTAATTTAATAAGCTTGGAGGACACTCTCCCAATAAAGTCCAAAAAAAGGGCCGATTTCGCAAATTATTTCTTGGTTCAAAGCATTGATAAAAAGGGAGAACTTATCTCAGTTTATGTTGAAGACACATTAAGTTATGGAACAAGCAAGTTAAAGAGCTTGAGATAAGTGCTTCCTTGAAGGTTAATAACCCCAATGATCCTCCTCTCAAAGAAAAGATAGATTGACACAAAAATCTATCTATTCAAAGCTTTTTAACTCAAATTGAGTTAGAGAATGGACAATTGTTAAGGGCGTGTTTGGCTGGGGGTGGAAAGGGTGGGGGAGATATCAAATTTATTTTTTGGGGAATCGTGCTGGGGTGTTTGGCGGGAGATGGCGGGGGTGGACGAGATGGAGGTGGAGGGGATGACGGGGGTGGAAAATGCCATTTTTTGGTACCTTCATTTTTTGGGTGGGAGGAGGTGGAAGAAATTTTCCACCCCGTAACGCCCATTTTTGCCCCTGAGCGTCCCTTTGGCTTCCCATATCCCTCCCTCTCATTCACTCCAACAGTCAACTCACAGCACAAGCCGAGCAAGGCCATTTTCGGTGAACTGAGCTGCTTCTGACGCCACTGAGCCAGGCCACTTTCGGTGGACTAAGCCGCTTCTGTTTCTGCTCCACCAAGCCAGACCGCTGCTACTTCCGATGGACTGAGCCACTTCCGTTTCTTCTTCCGGGGAACTGCCAACACAGCACAAGAGGAGCTAGGTTTTTGTTCAAATTTTTTTTGGCTTTTCGATTCCTAGGAGGCTCAATTTGATGAACTGCCAACACAGCACAAGAGTTAGAAGGCTCAATTCGATTACCTTTTTTGGCTTCCGGTGAACTGGCAACACAACACAAGTCTATATATTGTGTAAATTTCGTTGTTGGATTAGCCTTTGATTTTGTTCAATTTGATGATTAGCCTTTAATTTTGACTTTTTACGTTGATTTTATGAGCAATTGGAGATGTTAAATTGTTTGATATGAATGGGGTAGGAAGGAGGAGGGTGTGAGGACATTTGTGTCTTTTTACTCTATACAATAAAAAAACCTATCCCTATCCAACCAAACACGTAGGATCTTATTTTTCAAAAAGTACCTCCACCTTATCCATCCCCAAAAAGTATCTCCATTCTCTCCACCCCCAAAAGTATCTCCACCCCCTAAAAAAATTTCAACTCCCAAACACTCCCTAAATGAATTCAAGCACATAAACTTTTCAGAATTGGCCAAAGTGAAGGCAAGATAAGTGGGCTCATGAATATTACTCCTCCTTTGTCCATTTTGTTATGGAACAAAATATTTATCCATTTGAATACCATTAATGACAAAAAAATTAAATTTTCGCTAATTTATCTCATTAATTGTATTTGATTTTCAAGATATTTTAATAATACTCTAACTTTTCATATTTATTTGCTAAAATCTTATATACTTTCTTCTTTTAACTTTCTTAAAAAAATGTGAAATTGATAATACCAATTATTCGGATTTGATACGGAGGTAGTAAATGATAATGCAATGAAGATATTTAATAAGCTTGCGTTTTGTCAAGGAAAAAAGCAATTGCAGGTGAAGATGAGAAAGTAGACTCATGGAATCAAATCTCATGTACTAAAAAATGCCCCCCCTCTTGTCCCTCCACCCCCTCCTCCTCACAATTCGTAATTAAAAAAATAAAAATTAAAATAAATAGATTAAAAAGAAAAAAGAAAAAGAGTTTTTGTGAGGGGGACAGGGGGAGAGGACATAAGTATAACCGGGGACAGAGGATTTGGATCCAAAGCTCCATTCCAAGGTAATAGAGTTTCAAGGGACGTGGATCCTCTAGTTCACGTTCATAATCCCTTTGGTGAACCACAAAATTATTTCGGGTATAACTAAATATTGAAAAAAAAATTATATTTTTAGATTATATACCCTTATATTAATATGTTTATAAAATTTTATTATGAAAATTCATGTTTTAAAAATATAGATAATTAAAATATCGATTATTTTATAAACTAATTTTTATTATTTTTTAAAATATGAATTTTCATAATAAATCTTTATAAACATATTAATATAAGGGTAAAGAATCTACAAATATATTTTTTGATTTTTTCAATGTTTATTTATACTTGAAATAATTTTGTGGACTACCAAAGGGACCACAAAGTGGACCAGAGGATCCACATCCAGTTTCAAGACCTACTCAACAAAAACCAAAGCATGGAGGAGAGGGTTACAATTCTGAAAGTTGGGAGAGGGGAATGGTACATTTGGTACACCAAAATGCCCACAAAATATGGAGTAATATCCTCTATCCCCCCCTCCTTGTCGCCCTCCCCCGTCCACCCTCAAACAACCCAATTTTTTTTTAAAGAATTAAAATTAAATAGTAAAAGAAAAAGAAAATAAAAAGATTGTGAGAAGGGAACAAGACGAATCTTGAATTTTCACCCGAAAAAAGAGGCAGAGATAGGGGTCAAACCCGGGACCTTCTAACCACCCCTTACTCCACATCATTGGGCCATCTCATCAGGGGTCCAAAATTCTAATTCTGGTTCCATCTCTGAAGTAGGAGTGGACTGTATCAAGGATAAACTACATGAATTGAGGCTTCAATGGTTAGGCTTTGATGCTTATAATTTTATACTTATTATAGTAATATGTATGAAATTATATAAAAATAATAATTTTTTTATATAATTTTTATTTTTGTAAAATATACATAAATAATAAAATACATCTACATATAAATGGATAAAGAGTGACTATTCCTAATAATTTTTACTTCATTTAATACTAATAATAATTGTAAAAGCAACCATGAGAAGTGAGCGCCAATATACATATGTGAAAAGGCTGATTGGCATAGATATACCAAAAAAAAAAAATCAAGTTTGCAAAAATGACAATAGGGGGTAGAAATTGCATAGGGGTAGCAAAATGTTAGTTTTGCAAATAAATTGGCCACTTGCTCACCGGTAGCAGGTAGAACAGGAGAATGGTGTGGTGCAATGTGAGAGGGTGGGTGACATGTGTCTAAATGTGAGAGGAAGGAGTGAATTTCGATTAGTAAAAAAAGAAAAAAAAAAAAAGAAGAAAAGGCTGCAGCAATTGGGGAGAGAGAGAAGATTGACTATGACATGCATTTAATGCAAAGGGCATGTGACATCACAAACATTAGATGCAAGGGGAGCTTTTCATATGGTTTATTCCCGCCTAGGCAAAATGGAGGGAAAATCATGTGGTGAAAAAAGACAGATTGCAGACAGAGATGGGTGGTCTCGAAAAGTGGACATAAAAGAGAAAAACAAAGGATTGTCTACTAGCTTCCATTAACGTGAAGTTCGAAGAAGAAAACCCAGCAATTTAGTTACTAGTCAGCCAAAAGAAAATCCTAGTCATCAACGAAATATTTATTGACATGCACAGGAATACATGTGGCAATTGCGTATAATATATATCAATGATCATGGGTAAGTATGTTTTTCGTTTTCGATTTACAAACATGGACTCTCTACCTCCTCTCCTTACCCTCAACTAATACTGAGAAGACCAACTTATTCTCTTTCTTTCGCATGGGAGAAAAGAGCGGTCTTACTTACTATCGTGTGCAATGGTCGGTAGGAACATGGAGGATGGGGCAATGCTCATAAAGGAGAGCATGCCATTTGGGTCCGTAAGGAGTAAGATAATAGAGACAAGCAGGTACCCGTCTTCGGGAGAATTTCTTCACCGGAAGCGTCGGAGGACATAAGCAAGTGTGGTGTGGCAAAGTGATGAAATCAATGTCTAGTGGGATAACTGTTCTTTTGCGTAGTTGAATGTAGTATTTTGTTAGTTTGCTTGTAACTCACTGGCACTTTGGGGGGTTTTGGTGGTTTCGAATGTACATAACTGGCCGTTTAGTTTGTCGACAATGCAAAGGATAAATGTTTGCGAATTTATTGCTTACTAGCCAGTATATGAGTTTTCCTTGCTAATAAAATCAAAGTCTATGCCAATAAGATAACAATCCCTGACATATCTTATCTATCTCATAAATTTCTCATCCTAAGTATATTGACCATTAATTAAACTCAAACGAAATGCGTCATAACGCAGAATTCACAACAACCATCATAACACATGTAAACAAGTGTCCACAACATACCTTATCAGTCATCAAACACAAGTCATCCAAAAGGTGGAAACGATTAAACAATTAAGACCTAAACCAAACACTACGAAGTACTAAAGTTCCTAACCAATAAAGTCCATAACAAGTTAAGTACAAAACAACATAAGTAATGGATAAGAGCGCAGCAATATGACACATTGCTTCCGATCATTACAATGCCCCCTAGCCCGCTGTCCTTCAATATTTTCCAATCAACCGCAGTTAGGACCTCATCCATTCCTTTCAGCAAGCCCATCTTCGAGAAGTGGTTCGACCTCCCTCTGAAATACTTTTCCAGAGGAAGTGCTAGTGTCGGCTGCACAAATATCACACGCCCATTGTAACATTAATGGTTTCAATCACAACATACTTCAACACATAGAAAGAAATTTACAACGATGTATAAGTATAACCCATTGCGATGTATGCTTACTAGCCAGTAAATACTATTATCTAGTCAGTGACAATGATGTCTTAGCCGATAAAAGAATAACACCTGACATATTTTATCTATCTCAGAAACTTCCCAACCTAAGAATATCGGCCATTAAACCCAAATGAAATGTGTTATAACGCAACATTCACAACAACCATCCATAATGAATATATAAAAGTGTCCACAACATAACTTATCAGTCATCAAATACAAGTCATCCAAAAGGTGGAAACGATTAAATGTTTAACAAGTAAACCAAATACTACGAAGTACTAAAGTTCCCTTCCAAAAAAGCTTTGAATGTCATATTTGTGATTCTCCTCCTCAAAATCCCAATTTCTTCTAGCACATTTGAGGTCGGTGACGAGGCAAAATTCCTTGATGGAAAACCGGAGGAGTCGCCCCTGGAGCTCGTACCATGTCTCACACCTCTGAAATACTTTTCCAGAGGAAGGGCTAGTGTCGATTGCACAAATATCACACGACACAACATGTTTAACATCACCAAGACAAAAAGAAGGCCCTTAATCTGCCAGAGAAGTGATTACAGTTAATACCTTGTTGTTCGACGGCGTCGCTACTTTTTTTCTTTTCAATTTTCTCATTGTCTACTTAATCTGTCATACAGGTGTTCAGATAATACCCATTTTAACAATAATCCTAGCCAGTATATACATATGTCTAGCCAGTCAAAATAATGTTTATGTCAAAACAGATAACATTACACAACTACACAAATGTCACGAATACAAATGTTCACATATTCATATGTCCGACAAATACACATGTTCAAATGCACAACTACACAATAGTGTCAACAAGTAAAGAATGACACAAGTAAAGAATGACACAAGTAAAGAATGAAACAAACACCACACATGCACAACTACACAATAGTGTCAACAATAAAAAAAAAACTTATGTAATACACATATGACAACCCTAGAAACAAACCTACATTACTCTCAAATGACATCGTCCAGTGTAACATTAATGGTTTCAATCACAACATACTTCAACACATAGAAACAAACTTACAACGATGTACAAGTATAACCCATTATTAGCATTATATTTTGAAGGCAACTAGTCACTAAACACCCCCGATCTTGAAATCCACAAAAAGTTTCCGATTTCCAAAATAATACGCATCCATTCCGTCTACCATTCACCTTCCCCTTTACCACATCCAACATCATTCCATACCCATCTCAGCAGGACAACAAAACACACACGAAAAGACATAACATCACCATTGTTGCTGGTCAAACAAAAATCCGTGCCAGTAAAGAAAAAATCTGTGCCAGTAAAGAAAAAATGCGTGACAGAAAAATGTATGACAATAAAAAATCAGTGACGTTAACTATTTCCCCATTCCAAAATCCACCAATCAATCGAGATTTTCATTTCGATTCACTCATGTTCAGACCTTCAATTTCATTTTCGTCTTCAGATCCCCGATGACTTCCATGTCCATTTGAAAATCACAACTTCCTCAATTTCCCCAAACCTTCCAACTCCCACAAAGTTAGGGTTTCAAAAAAATTTCAATCCGATTTTTCCCCAATCTGGCTGACTATCTACAATAGGACAATCTATAAAATTTTCGAGTTCAATAGAGGGAGGATGAGTACTTACTTGCTTTCTGCGTGGGCGGGGGATTGTTCTTCTTCAATCGCCTTCAATATTTCTCGGGGGGTGGGGTTTTTTCTTCTTCGAAACTCCTCCAAAGCTTCTTCCTTTAATTTCTTCATTGTCTTCTCCCTTATGGAATCGCCTCCCGGGCTTCTCTCTCTGTTGGGTGGGCGGTTGAGGGTGGCGGTTCGAACGGTGGTGGTTGGGTGGGCACGAACCAGGTGGGTTCTGGGCTCAATGGGTGCGCCGGAGAGAGAGGGTTCGAACGCAGGTGGTTGGGTGGCCGGAGGTGGCTCGTGGAGGGCGGGGAACGACCGGAGAGAAGGCGGGGCGGTGAGGGCTCAATTCAGCAGGAAGGGTAACCTGTGAAAGGAGGTGATGACCACCGGTTATTTTTGTCAATATTTGAACCTATTTGCTACTTTTGCAAATTTTAGAAGGTATGTGTCATTTTTACAAGAGGCCCAAAGTTTTGGTATATTCCCTATCATTTTCTAGATGTGAAAAACTCCACTACATCAATTCAATGTTATTACTAGTGTTTAAAGTCGAAGGGCCAAATATATTGAGTAATGTACATTTTACTACTTGTAGTAATTATATAAAATCAATCACGACGGCAACTTATCATTGATTTATTTGAAAGAAAAATAAATTTATGAGTGGTTTTATGTAAAAATTTATTTTAAGGGTATTTTCGTGAAAAACTTACTTATTTTAATTGTGACTTTTTATAATTTACCCTTATTATTAAATAAAAGATGTTAGTTTAGACATTTTATTATTTACTTTATATAACTACATTTATAATTATTAATAGATAGTTAGATTTAGTTTTTAAGAAAGTGAAAAGGTAAAATAAAATAAAATTGTGCAATATACGCTGTACTTAACTAATAAATTATTAAAAGAATCTAAAAAGGGATCGAAAGAACAAAGAGAGAGAAAACGCTCTCTTTCGAGAGAGAAAGAGAACCCGGCAAATCCCATGTCGGCGTCGACCTTAGTCCTCCGCGTTCTTGTTCGTCTTTCTCCTACCGTCTTCGTCAACACTGGCGGCGGTAGTGAGGAGCGTGGTGGTGGCGGGGGGCTGTACCAGTGGTGGCTGGCCTAGCACCACAAGTCCGACAAGGCCCTCGAAGGGTTGTGAAACGATTTGATACTCATCGGCGATCATTGCTCCGTTTCCAATAAAGGTAAAAGCTCTCTTCGGAGGGCAAACTAAACCTCCTTCGGGAGTCTTAAATCTCCTCCGGGAGCCCCAATCCACCCCTTCGGGGGTCACTACCGCTTTCCCCTAACCCACCGCCTTCTACTCGGCTCTGGTTAATCGTCGGCGCTGACTTTTTCACTCTCCGTTTGCGGAAGTCCTTTCCTCTTCCGTGGGCGCAATCGTCATCCAGTTGCCCAATTTCCATGGGTTTTTTGAAGTTTGATTTCAAATTGAGGGTCGTCCTCCTCCAGTCTTCCTTCGCCTGGTCTCTCCGGTGGCCTCGGGCACTTGTTGTCGTCGATTGCAACCGCTCTATTCTTTTAGGGCTTTTGTAGATCCATGGCCGGAGTTCTCTTTTTTGTCTCCTTCCTGTTCAATTTTGAGCGGATTCGACGTCAATTTTCGAATCTAGGGTTTGCTCCCTGTGGAAATTGTCCTGCATTAAGGTCGTCCCCGTCCTCAGTTCAGGCGACCTTGTTCCGGTCCCTGGCCTCCGAACCCTCTCTCGCCGGCGACTAGTGCCGATGTTGAGTTCGCACGCGGCTAGTCCGCTGTTGTCCTCTCCTCCAGCCGTCGTTCTGGTCAGCTGGTTCTGGTTCAATCGGTTGCGCTTGGCTGTGGCGCTGGCGTCTCGACGTCGAGGTTGCTCTTGCGTCTCGGTTGCCTCCATGGCCGCCGTTGTCCTCATCGGTGGCTGCCTTGGTCAGAAATTACCGTAGCTTCGTTTTCTGATAGGTCCTTTGTCTCGGGTTCTCCTTGGGCCCTAAGGAGACCCGAATGTGAATTTTTGAGCCCAAGTTTTGTCTTGAGCCCAAATTAACCCAATAATAATAAAAATAGGGATAGATTTATTTTATAATATGGAATAATTATATATATTCAGTTCGTAAGTTGTTTAAATGGCTTCCCAAATTTAGCCCTTATTAACCCAAGTTTCGTCCTCCTTGTGGTTGTGCTTCATTTGCTCGTGTGGGTTGGTGTCCATCTGTTGGTCGTGGTTAGTTTCGGTTGAGAAGCAGCTCTGCGGCCCTGGTTGATCGACGTGATCGTGTTGGTGGTGTTTGTGGTCTCCGAAGATCCTTCATCCAGGTGGTGGGAACGTCGTGTGATCCACACTTCCCCAGGTGTCGCCTTTGCCTTACAAGGATTGCTGCTTTCCGTCTTTCCGGCGGCGAGACATCGTGTCAGCAAGAGCTGTCCCATGCGCTCGCTTCTTGCCCTACTACGCTATGGATAGAGATGGGGTAGGCAAAAGCCCAAGCACTCGTCTGCGCATACTATTGATTTACATATTCAAACTATTCACAAATGAAAAAAGGAACTGTGACGTCCGTGCCTCCTCTTATAGTTCTAACTCTTCGTTCTTACTATTACCGACTAGCCAAGACTCCAGCTTCCCCATTTCGGGTTTTCATAAATGGAACATAAAAGAAAAGCTCTTTTCATCATCAGAAACAACCAGATTTCCGACCTCTTGCATTGCATTACCATAAGAAAAAGAAAAAAGAAAGAAAGATTTCTCTTGTGACTTGGAATGAACCTTTCTCGGAGGGGTAAGAAATAGCTCTTTTATTTTATGGAGCATCCAGGAACTACCTGTCAGTGGAAGGTGTTCCTATTTTTTTTAACACCTTGTTGTTTCCCTCCTTGGGGCTGAGCGACGTCTTTTTCTGTGTGTTGTTGTCATCCATTGAGCAAGTACTATTTTCCTCTCTCTTTCTCCTCACCTACTCATTCTTTTCTCCTTCATTCAGATCTTGTTCTTAGATTTGATTATGAAACCCTCGTTTTTTGATTCACTGATCGAACATTAGGATGCCCCATTATCAATTTTTTCCTGGCTCCGCCACCGAATCCATCTATTCAGTAAAATATATTTATATTTTTTTTTTAAGAAAATATATTATTGCAGGTATTTTATTACTTACTTTCTATAAATGCTCTTATAATTATTAGTAGATTGTTAGCAGTAGTTTCTATAAAGCAAAAAAATGTATAGTAAATGACGATATAATATTCCATTGATAACTAAATACACAACTATTTGATCAATTTCGTACTCCTTAAAAAAGGTTTTAAAATAGAAAGAAGAATATTTAAAATTTTGACAAATAAATAATTTAAAAACTATTAGGACAATAAACAAGAGAGAATTGTATGAAAAGTTTGTATTTATAGAGTGTCTTACAAATCAAATAATAAATTAACAAAATTAGAAATTTTAATTATTAATGACTTCCAAAGTCATATATTATATTATATTATAAAGTTTTTGACCTAAAGTTCAATTAATGAGTTATACAGAGTAATTAGAATTAATGGTGTGTTTTCTAAATCCATGTTTACTAGATATACCTTCCATTCACGAAAATATTTTATTTTAATTTATAGTATATCTAGTAAACATGGATTTAATGTCATTGAAGATGAGACTCATCTTTTTGTGAAATGCCAGTTTTCTAGTTACCATCTCCCATTGTCCGTGGGTACAAATCAGACTATAACCAACTTGATTGCAAATTCGAGGGATTTTTCTTCTATCCTGTCATCAATTGGAAGCACTCTTACAAAAAAGGAAAAGGAGAAACTAGCGGTTACCCGGTGGACTATATGGTACATTAGAAATCAAACAATCTTCATAAACGAATCTATTTCGAATCGGGAATCTTTTAGACACATTTTTAAACTCACTTGGTAAATTGGAAGAAAACCTACATGAATGAAAACGAGGATGATATTCAATGTACTCAAAAGGATAATGCTATCAATCACATACAATCAACACTACGAAAAAAAGCTGCTAAGTGGAGAAAACCACATGTTGGTACATTTAAATTAAACTTCGATGAATCTACACTTAATAACAACGACAGCTCAATTGGCTACATCATTCGTGATTGGGAGGGTAGAACGATCCACATTGGCTATGGCAGAATTGGCAACCAAACCACGTTGAAAGCTGAGACTTTGGCATTAAGACATGGAATAATCCAGACTCTTGCGTTGGGTATGAACAAGTTACAAATTGAAGGGGACTCCCTTATAACCATAAATCATTTAAAAATATACTCTACATGTCCATGGGAAATTGAACTGGTGATGTCCGATATCAAAACATTGATGTCGAGTGTGAGAGAAGTCTCATTCTCTCACGTGCACCGAAATGGCAATAGAGTGGCTGATAAGGTTGCACAACTTTGCCGCTCTGCCAGGGGTTTCGACATTTACACTGATACAAGTCTTCAAGACCTTACGAATGCTATCGGGTAGGATTATTCCACCCGAATTATTACCTGATAAAAGAAGAAGTAAACACGGATTTAATTGTTATGTGGAAAAATATATACTCCGTACAACATTAACTTTCCCGTCTTCTCGCTATTTACAATTTGTGTCCTAGAGTTTTGTTTGACTTCTTCGTGACTCAGGTTTCTTTGTAATGTTCGAACCTTTATACTTTGTCTTTATGTTTGTTTATTTGTTTGTACCATAACGGTTAGTCCATCTATCCAAATTTTTGACCTCTTAATTTACCTATACGAGTGATGTTAGGTATTTGGTGTTAATATTTACACCCATAAAATTTACTATATACATTACAGCTGCACCTCTTGAGTTACACACCTAGCCCTCTAGATTCACATACGTTTTCAAATCCATACATTAATAATGAAAAAAAAAAGGTTAGGTGGGGGAGGGGGAAATAGTAAAGGGAAGATGCAGAAAATGAAGCAGGAATGACCCGTTCTACCAGAAATCCGAAATTGCTTACTGATCCAGATCTTCTAGACCTCATCAGAAATGATGCGATCGGATAGCGTCTCGGCGAATCCGAATTCTTACCTAATAAAAAAGAGGTGCGTTTTGCAAAATGGCCACGAAATTGGACCTAATTTGCGAAATAGCCGCGTTTTTGGACAAATTAGGGAAATAAACGCAATATAAACCCCCTTTTCACGCGACTTTCTCTCTCCTCAGCCATCTCCTCTCCGCACGCGCTCAGATTCCGGAATTCGATTGCAATCGGAGGAGGATGCGAGCGAAGGAGCGAGATCGGAGGCGGAGGCGGCGAGATCGAAGGAGGCCGAAGCGAGCAAGCGATGCCGGAGTGAGCCGGAGGCGGAGCCGGATCCAATTCCATATATGCGCGAGGATTCCGGATTTCGATTGCAATCAGAGGCGGAGCCGAGCGAAGGAGCGAGATCGGAGTCGGAGGCGGCGAGGCGCAGCGGCGAGTTCGAAGGAGGCCGGAGCGAGCGAGCGACGTCGGAGGGAGCCGGAGGCGGAGCCGGATTTCCAGATCTGCGCGAGGAAGGAGAAAGGATTTTTGTTAAATTACATAAATGACCCAATAAATATGAAAATTGTAAAAAATATCTATATTTTATTACAAAACTCATATTTGCACAACTTACATATTTGCACAACTTACAAAAAATATCTATATTTTTATTTTTATTTTTGCACAACAAAATGTCGTATTTACACAACTTACATTTATATTTGGATTATTTGCACATCGTACTTTTATATTTGCACGAAAAAAAGAGTCGTGCAACTCTTACAACAGAGTCGTGCAACTCTTACAACAGAGTCGTGCAACTCTTAAAACAGAGTCGTGCAACTCTTACAACAGAGTCGTGCAACTCTTAAATCAGAGTCGTGCAAATCTTACAAGAGAGTCGTGCAGCTCTTAAAACAAGAGTCATACAATTCTTACAACAAGAGTCGTGCAGCTCTTAAAACAGAGTCGTGCAACTTTTAAAACAGAGTCGTGCAACTCTTACAACAGAGTCGTGCAACTCTTAAAACAGAGTCGTGCAACTCTTACAACAGAGTCGTGCAACTCTTACAACAGAGTCGTGCAACTCTTACAACAGAGTCGTGCAACTCTTAAATCAGAGTCGTGCAAATCTTACAAGAGATTCGTGAAGCTCTTAAAACAAGAGTCATGCAATTCTTACAACAAGAGTCGTGCAACTCTTAAAACAGAGTCGTGCAAAAATAGCATATAGTTGAGCAAAAATAAGATAATGTTGAGAATTAATTCACAAGTCTCGATTGTTGTGCAAAAATATGATCATGTTGAGCAAAATTTCACCAATCCCCCATGTTGTGCAATTTTACTCTATTGATGAGCAAAAATAAGACCGTGTTGTGCAATAATCTATTAAAAAATATAAAATTATATTTACAAAAAATAAGAGTCGTGCAACTCAGTCAACTCTTAAAACAAGAGTCGTGCAACTCTTAAAACAGAGGCGTGCAACTCTTACAACAGAGGCGTGCAACTCTTACAACAGAGTCGTGCAACTCTTAATTTTTAATTTTTATTTTATTTAACATTTTGTCGGAAAACAGATCGTGAGCGATGCATGAGTTTTTTTTTTAATTTTTAATTTTATTTTATTTAACATTTTGTCATGCAAATATAATAGTACGTTGTGAAAATTTAACCGTAAGTTGTGCAAATATGACATTTTATTGTGCAAAATATAATATTTTTTTCCACTTTTTTTTTAGTTTCAGAACTTTTTGTTGTGCAAAAATAACTTTACGTTGCACAAATATAACAATTTGTTGTGCAAATATAACTTTATTTTGTGCAATTGTAACAATAAAAATATAGTAGATGTGAATCACATAATAAAATATAGATATTTTTTTTGTAATTCCCATATTTATGGGGTAAGTTTTGTAATTTACTAAAACTTCTTCTCCCTCCCCGATTCCAACGCTCACCAAATCAAATGGATCTCGCCGCACCCGCCCTCGCACCGCCCTCGCACCGCCTCCGCCTCCGCCTTCGCTCGCAAGCTCCGGCCTCCTTCACTCCGGCCTCGCTCGCTCGCCATAGATCTGACGGCCAAGCCATAGATCTGGCCGGAATTTGTAACCGCCTCGCCGGAGATAGCGCTTGCTCCCTCGCGCTCGCTCGCTTTGGCCTCGCTCCGGCCACTCGACTCGACTCGCTCGCTCTCCGCCTCCGCCACCGGCCGCTCGCTCGACCTCCGAGTTCGCTCCTCCTCCGTCCATGGCGGCTCCTCCTCCGAATTTTCAGATCTGGCGAAGAGAGAGATTGAAGAGAGAGAGATTGGAAAAAGGAGAGAAAGAGGGGAGCGTTTATTAGGGTTATATAGTGTCTATTTTGCAAAATTGTTCAAACACACGTCTATTTTGCAAAAATGTCTAATTAATGTGCCTATTTCACAAATTTTTTCTAAAAAAAACCGAAGCAGGAGATTTTTGGATAGAAAAGTGGAAAACGCGGTTTCATATGATATTTAAGGAGAGTACTTTTGGGTATTTATGGTTGAGATACACTATTCAGTCGCAATCCCACATTAAATGGTGGGTAGGGTAATCAAATCACTAATCGGATCGTATGTAAAAGCCCAACCTCCAAACTCAGGGCAATTGCCCATCTTTTGACTTTTTCTAGTCAGAAGACTTCATTCTCGTTAAATTTAGGTCCTAGTACAATTTTAATTTTAACCCACATTTTATATTTATATTCTAATATAAATTTAACAGTTAAAAAATAAGAAATGAAATTGGGAGAATGTGATGATATAATTGATACTACCTCCGTTCCATAAGACATGTGCTTTTTTTTTTGACACGTTTTTTAAGGAGCGAGAAACTCTATGAAATATTATTTTTTTAATTAAAATTTTTATATAATTCGGTCGATACTTATTAGTAATAAGTATCAAATGATATAAAAAATTTGATTAAAAAAATAATATTTCATAGAATTTTTCGCTCTTTAAAAAGTGTGCCGAAAACTAAAAACCCATGTATTTTGGAACGGAGGGAGTATCATTTTTGTTTCTAAATTGACGCCATTTTTTGGATTGACGGAATTCTTAGCAGACGAATCGTGGACGACCAAGACTGTAAGGTACTGGGTTCGTATGGGACAGAGTTAATAAACTGGCTAAAATTAAAATTTATAAACTGCTGGTAAAAATAGTTAAAAATTTAAACAACAAGATAGTCTCCGTATGAGAAAAACAGTTTATTTGTAAAAAATGGACTTTATTTGGTTTTTATTAGGGGTATTGTGGTACTTTCAAACCAAATAAGATAAAAAAGAAGGGGTAACACAATACTTGTGTAAAATAAGCACCATTTTCTAGTTTTTTTAACACGTTTTTGTTTATTTTGGTCATCCAAACAACCTAAAAAGATATTTAAAAAATAAACACCCACAAAATAAATTGTTAACAACCTGTTTAACCACACACCCACTATGGTGTGCTACAAACCTTCTATCCCAAAACCCTATCCCCAATCCATATCCCATAAAATTATTTAAACTCTAAATTAATATTTAAAAAAAATTAAAATATATTTTTAGCTTATAATGACAGAATAGGCGTGGACCGACCCATATTACTGTCATTTATTTTTACATCCGACGTTGATAAAACTATTTTTAATCAAAATTAAAACTTATTAGCAATGTTTAAATTTAATAATATTTTTGGTACTAATAATTAATATCTCTTTTTTTCCATTTGTAAAACCTACACTATATATTTAAAATGAAAAAAATTATCTTAATATTTTTAACAAATATTTTCCAAGCTCAAAAGTATTTTTATTAAATTTTTAAACAAAATTCAATAATATTTTCCATATTTAGAACATCTACCCTACATATATTTTTAATTTTTAATTTTTTTTTCTCACATTTTTAGCCCCTAAGAGCATCTCCAACGGTTTGCCAGTTATGGGTTTTTTTGGAGTTTTGAAAGAATTTTAAGGTATTTGTTGGTTCAACATATTCTCCATCACATTCTTCAAAAATATGAGAAGCAACAGAAAAAGTAGAGATGATTCCCTAAACCCTTAAATCTGCAACATTCTCGAAATTAAATGAATTTTCAAATCTTCGAAAAGGGGATTTACAGAAAATTTTAGAAAAGCGGTTGGAGATGGTCTAATATATTAATATATTTTTTTATCCTTACCATAAATATAATTTAAATATATTCATGTTTAAACTTTAAATTTGAAGTATAAAATATTAAAATATACTATATTTAATAGAATTTTAATGAAATCATGTAGTGGATGGTGATTTGTTAATAAAAACCATTTAATGATTGATTTCATGTAATTTTATACTCCCTCCGTTAATTAAAACTTGACGTTTTACTATTCACGCACGTTTTTTGAGGTGTTAAAAACTATATAAAATATTAACTTTTTTAATATATTTTTTTAATAAGTTTATACTTGTTCCTATTAAGTATGAATTTATGAAAACAAATTTTAAAAAAAGTTAATATTTCATATAGTTTTTATCATTCTAAAAAAGCGTGTATGAATAGTAAACGACAAGTTTTAATTAACAGATGGAGTATTTATTTATATTGTTTTTATCAGAGATTATACTCCTTTTTTTTTGGGGCATTAATTAAACCTGATGTAACGTCTTAATGACCGTGTTTAAGTAAAGAAGAAACTTTATGGATGCGAATGCGATGCTATAAAATACTACCTCCGTTCCAAAATACATGGGTTTTTTCTTTTTGACACGTTTTTTAAGGAGCGGAAAACTCTATGAGATATTATTTTTTTAATTAAATTTTGTATACAATTTGACACTTATTAGTAATAAGTATCAAATTATATAAAAAAAATTAACTAAAAAATAATATTTTATAGAGTTTTTCGCTTCTTAAAAAGCGTGTCGAAAACCAAAAGCCCATGTATTTTGGAACGGAGGGAGTACCGATTAGATGAGTATTAAAATCGATCACATTTATTAAACTTGTACGGGCGATATTCGAATGGAAACCAGCTCACGAGTTAGGTTGGGTGTAGGTTCAGTGTAGGTCATTATTTCATTCTGGGGTTATCATCTAAATTTTTATTTTTTTTTATTAGGCGAAAAGGGGGCGGTCCTTAAGACAGAACACAACCCTGATCATCCTTTCGGATGATGTTACAGAATTCCCTATTCAAAGGGAGAGTATCCATATTACAAGTGTCTCTAGATCTAGCTATGAAGTCTGCTGCTCCATTGGCTCCACGAAAACAATGTTTAAACTCTATCCATTCAAATTCCTTTATCATCTTCTTTAGTAGCTCGATTTGCCAGTAGATCTCTCATCTCGGTCTCTGAGTACCATTAATTGATTTGATTACTTCTAAGCAGTCACCTTCGATTACAACTCTACGTAAGCCTTTTTGCCATGCCATTTTTGTACCTGCACAAAATGCAGCTGCTTCGGTTTGGATAGCAGAGCCGCTACCCACCTGCTGCTGAAAAGTATCCTTCATATTTCCTTCACAATCCCTGAGAATCCCACCTACCTGACAGAAGCCAGAAGGCGCAGTTGAGCCATCTACATTAATTTTGTAGGTGGCCCTAGGTGGTTTTTTCCATTTAATCCACACTCTCTTTCTCTCATGTTTTTTGTCTTTAGTTGGATTGGCAGACAGCCAATCCCTTACATGCATATAAGTTTTGGTTACCATTTGAGAGATAGAATTTGTATGTTTATTTCTGAAGATTTTATCATTTTCTACTCTCCCAGATTGTTTGCCATACAAAGCAAAGATCTTCAAAGTTCTGATTTGAGGGTTTAGTCTGGAGAGTATCTTTTAATTGGGAGATTCGGTTATCATATATATTTAAAGACTTCCCAAATTTTTGTTCATAAGCCGCTATGATTCTTTTGGTGTAGGAGCAATGCTGAAACAGGTGATCACTGTCTTCATTTTGATCATTGCAAAGACAGCATTGGGAGGGCACTCTGTTATAAAAGCGATTTAGTCTTTCTTTTGTGGCAATTTCATCTTGTGATATTTTCCACACTAGGTTCTTAATCCTAGGGGGGATGTTGAGTTTCCATATCCAATTTCCATGTATTTCATTCTGTTGGCGTGTGTTGATTATTTGTTTAACCGATTTGGTTGTGAATTGACCATCCCCATTAAGTTTCCAGATTAGCTTATCCTCGGCTTCCCACGATGGAATTTTTATTTGTAGGATTTTATCAATAATATTGTTCGGGAAAAGGTTCTGAATAGCTTGTAGATTCCACTCTTTATTTTGGTTGATGAGTTGATGAACTTTGAGATCTGGGTCATGCGAGAGCTGGAAGATCTCAAGGTTACAATTTAGGACCCAGGGATCTTTCCAAACATTTATGGTTGTTCCATTTCCAACTATCCAGTGTAATCCTTCCATGAATTTTTCACGAAGTTGAAGTAGTCTACCAAATTGCCATGATGGATTAATTTGCCGGAGTCGTTTCAGTTATGTTTTGGTTTTTGAGGTATTTTTCTGTAATGAGTTTAACCCAAATATTATCAGCATTAGTGTACAGTTTCCATAACAGTTTCATCTGTAGACTGATGTTTAGTTCTTCTGCTAATCTTATTCCCAAGCCTCCTTGGTCTTTTGGCTTACAGATTTTTTCCCAACTTATCAGCGGATTGTAGCGTTCAGATTCCAATTTATTCCAAAAGAAATTTTTATTTATTTGATCAATCTGATGGAGCACTCCCTTTGGGAGCATAAAATTTTGCATGAGATAATTAGTTTTGGAACTTAGATTTGTTGTAATGAGAGTTATCCGACCAGCTTGGGTTAAGGTCGAAGCTTTCCATTTGGTTAGTTGTTTTTTGAGGTTTTGGATTGCGTCCTGAAACATCTCATTTTTAACTCTACCATGGATTAGAGGGATGCCTAGATATTTTTCCATAGTTCTAGAAACAGGGATGTGCATTTCATTAGCTAAAGAATTTGTTAGGGAGTTACTAACGTTTTCAGAGACTTGGAGAGAGCTTTTGTTGTAATTTATCGTTAGACCAGAAAGATTGGAGAATCTGTTGAGCATATTACGAATGGTGTGGATACTTGTGAAGGAGGCAGGTGCAAAAATAATTGTATCATCAGCAAAGGTCATAAAGGGAATAGGCGTACCGTTTTTTGTAATCCTAATTCCGACCAATGCATCGTCTAGCATTGCTTCCTGCTGTAATTCAGCTGCTAAATTTTCCATTACAAGAATAAAGATATAAGGCGCTAAAGGATCCCCTTGTCTAATACCCCTCTCTGGTTTAAATTGTGCACCTGGACGGTTGTTGACAAGAACAGAGAAAGTAGTGGTGGTTAGGCAGCTCATAACCCATCTAATCCATCGAGAGTCAAATCCAAATTTAGTAAGTGTGGCTTTAATGTAATCCCAGTTAATCTTGTCATACGCGTTTTCCATGTCTAGTTTTAGAGCCATCCAACATTTTGGTCCTTTTCGTTTATGAAAGCTGTGAAAAATTTCATGTGCAATTAGTGTGTTATCTTGAATTGATCGTCCCTCTACAAAGGCACCTTGAAAGGGGTTGATATGTAACGGCCCGGGATTATGATTCCCGAGTTACGTTTCGAGGGATTAAACCCCCCGTTAGGACCTTGCGCCCCGAGTACAGGTTGAAGGTTTCAAAACATACTTTAATGTTTTCAAAGGGGATTTCGTACCCAAAATCGAAGGGATCGTTGGAATCCCCGGGGAAGTCCCCTGTACCTGTCGTAATCTAAGCGTGGAAATCAGAAATCGTGCGACTAGCGGAAACAAGTATAATACAAATGTGTGCCACGGCAGAGCCGGGTCAAAACGGAGTCTAAAGTGTAAATCCGAAAAAAAGTATAATCAGAGTCTGGTGAAGTCTATACCCCAGCGCTCACTCTCCGCCGACAAAATGACCCGCGCAATAAGCAAACAGCCCCGATAGGATGAACATAAATAATACCTAAAAAAATTGATATGGGGCGGGATCAGATCGACGCCCACTTAACTCTGCATCCCAACCATAAGCACACATATACGTTATACCTAATAAAGATGCTTCTAGATGCATGGCGGAATATTAACACACTAACATGCTCCTAAGATCAAGTACATAATAATAATAAGGCTTTAGCACAGAATACCAAGTGGTATATCCCTCTCCTACCTCCACCCCTTCCGATAGGTGGAGAATGGCCAGCTCGTGAATGCATTCATTCATAATAGGGCGGCACGCATGCCTAACCCGCTCCACAATAAAGCCCGCAGGCATCTCATAATATAAGGAAGTGCATGACTCGATTGACTCAGGGTACCCGATGAGGCTGGGCTACCCTATGACCCTAGCAATGACTCTAGTTACTTCACAGATAACGGCCGTTCTGTTTACATACGCATAAAGAAATGGGATGCTCCACGTAGATGCAACCTAGCATGGTACTACATGGCATGCTGATCATGAATGCAACACCTAGTATATCATGCACCTAAAGCAGGGAATAGCTCTATTCAATCTGAGTAAGCTCCAAAGAGACTTATCTGGAAGTGCAGAACAGCAAAAGGACAACAAATAGGTATACAGGCAGCCAACATGTCACATATGATCACCTAACACATATATAAGTAATATAAATAAGTCTATTCCTAATGTTACTTAGAGCATACAATATCACACATAAGTCCTCAAATTCCCAAGATTTTCCAAAACTCTTCTAAAATCTCAGGTTATATCAAATCATTAATTAAACACTTTCCCAATCATACTTGACCCAAAAATCCATTTAGAAGGCGTTACTCTTTAAGCCAACTTATTTTATTACTTTATCCAAACAAATCCGACAAGATTAGGGTATTTCCAAAATTTCTCTTTTTAATTTTATTAAATCAATTCTCTATTCATCAAATAATTTTCAACCTTGAAAACCCTTTTTTTTTTTCTAACTTTCTCTTTTATTAAAATTCAAGTCCAATAATATTATATTTTTAAATCTCGAATAATAATTTTATATTTTAAATCTCATCAATGTTATTATACAATATATAATATTCCATTTATTTAATATACTTCATAACATGTATTTATAAACCTTTAAAATCATTATCCTACACCACTTACCCAAATAGAATTAGGCTCAAACTCTCTTTTATTGAAAACCCAAAAATCTGGCCCAAAAATAGGCCCATTTTCCTCTTTAAAAAAAAATCTGATTTTGTAAGGCAGGAACCGAACCGGTTTTACTTAAATAAAACCATGAGCCGGACCATTTAAAAGGAAAACAAAAGACCGGACCAGTGGCAACTATTCATTCTCCCCCTCCCCCGCTCAGCTCCCTGTTGAACCGAAAGAGAAAAGAAAGAAGGGATGGAGTCCCGACGGGGCTATCTCGCTTCAACCCGGCTGCTCCCGCTCACCGAGACACTTTCCAAACCCCAACCACACAGAAAGGACAAGGAAAAGAAGGGGGGGATGCGGATGCTCACCGAGGGCGTCGACTCGCCGGAAAGCCTTGTCGGTGCACGATTGGGTCTCGCCGAGGACGAATCAGCACTCATTTGGCCTAGGACGGCAATAACAGGTCAAAAGGTGGGTTCTTTGTCGGCTTGAGAGCGAAAAGGAAGTGAAAAAGGACTCACTGAGCTCAAAAACGGGAAAACAGGGGACACGAGAGAAAGGCGGCGGCTTGGTGGCTCCGGGGCGGTTACCGCTGCTGCTGGCGGCTCCGAGGAGATGTGGTAGGCCTCCTTCTGGTGTCTCGGGGGAGAAGGGACGAAGGAGGGAGGAGGGAAGCTGATGTTGGGCTCTCGGCATAGCATGAGGAAGAAGAAGAGATGGAGCTGCGGTGGCGGCAACGTCGACGTCGGGGGAGGGGAGGAGAAGGCCTCGGGGATTCTGTTGTGGCTGGACCCGACGGAAAGGAGCTGGAGGAGGAGCTGGGTGTGTTGGATGGTGTTTGAAGGTAAGGAGAAAGGAAGGTTTCTCCTCTTTTTGACATGTTTTGTGATTTTTGAACACAAAAAGGCTGTTCAGATTGGCATAGGAGTGGTTGGAAAGAAATCTGTAAGAGAGGGTAAGAGAGGGGATGTGGTGTTTGACCTTTAACTAAAAATGGATGAAATAAGCTTTGGAAGAAACAATTGGGTTTGTGAGGTGAGGGAGATTTCAGTCTGAATGGGGCAAAATGAAAGAGGGGAAGTGGGGGATTCAAAAATGAAATTAGACAGAGGGAGGCCTCTTTTATTTTGCTGGTCAAAGAGAGTGCCAGGGGTGTTGCTTGTATGTATGTGTGAGGGGTGCACTGCTCGAAATTAGAAAGGGACTTTGGATGGTTTTGTTTTGCTACAAACAATCAGATGGAGGAAGTGAACAGAGGAATCAATTTGGACTTTTGTCTCTATTTTATTTCTTTTAAATTGGTAGAAAGGTGACAAGAAGGGTTGTGACTTGTGATCCCAAAACATATCTCAAAATACCCGAAAATAACCCACAGAACCCGCTCTCTTGACCAATTAGATTTTTAAAATCCGAGGTAGTATGTCGCTATGTCAAGTTAATCTTCTTTCTAAAATTTTATTTTAGGCTGAAATTTCGTTCCATAAATTTTAAAATCCGAGTTAGCGAGTTTTCTGTTAAATTCCACTATAAAATTAGGATTTAAAAAATCCGAGCCTTTACATCATCCACCTCTAAAAATAAGTCTCGTCCCCGAGACTAAAACTAAAACAAGGCAGGGAATGAAGTTTGAAATTGGTAAGTCCAAGGACCATTCCATTGATTCCGTAAGTGCCACATAAGTGCCCCTATGAGATTCTCACATTATCGTCGTCATGATCATAATATCCCCGATAGGTCATAGCGAGAGTGTGATATGGGCCCTTACCACATCCTTACCCCGACTTCTCGATGATATCATAACTCGAAAAGCATTATAACATCTCCACTAGGTCTTAGCAAGCAGTCTATAAGGGCCGCTATAAAATGCTTGTATCCACTTCGTGGGCGTCATAACGTAAGCTCGGTCAGAAAATTTAAAAGGGGGTTCTTTAGTTTGGGAAGGATTAGTCTCAAAATCATTGAAGTACTCGATCGCGTTCAATCCCTCAAAATCCGAGTTAGTCATTTTTAAACATTATTCAAAATCCCTTAACCGATGTTAGTCAAGCAAGTTTCAATCTCATGAGGTGGAATCATCCACCTCTAAGGCTAATCCAATATTTCCTTCCTAGGTTCCAAGTTAGAATCACATTTCATAATTTCAATTCTAGCATCCTAGCAATTCCAATTCAAGGCATCATATATCATAGCAATTGTCTAACATAGCAATCGTATCACTCATTCATAACCAAGTCATACTCATGTCACGGACAGTTACATACCATAGCATATCTAGCATCTTATCGTACAAGGTAGGATCTATCACATCATCTCACAAAACTACACATCGTATCAATCAGATAAGCACGTCATATCCGTCGGATGAGCACATCATATCAATCACATAACCATATCATACTCATGTTAACTACCAAGCGTCATCGCATTAGAGGTAAACAATTACTTCCGTACTCTAACATTTCATCAAGTTCAGGGGAAAATTATTGTTAGTGCTACCAGCTCACTATCACATATGGCAATACATCAAGGAATCATCATCGCCTATCGCATAGAATTCGCACAACACTCGGCCCCAAGTAAGGCATACACTATATCACATCCTCAAGAGAGTTTGCCTATAACTATCAACCATAACAAGACACGACCGCTACTCCTCATCTCTCTCATCAAGATCAACCTCACATAGGCCTACCAACTCAATTCCGATACTACTTCTAAATACCATTACATTCTGCTTAGTACACAACCTTCCTAGCCTCATAACTATCCGCAATTCAAGGCCTGCATCCCAAACGAATAAATAGGTCTCCCAACTCTTACGTCACCAAGTCATCTAAGGATCAATCGACTTAAATATCCCAAGCTCAAGTGCTAACCTTCCACTCAACCATCTAAAACTCATATCTCGGAGTTCCCCATCACACAATTTCCTATTCCGACAAGCTTAACAACTCGACCAACTACTAAGACTACCTATAAAGCACACTCTCGTCCTAGGGGTTCCCTACCAGTCACATTTCACCTCTTAAGAGAAGTCTCAAATCCTCAACTAGACTGGTCTCTCGATCGACCTCAGATACTTCTTAACAATCTCGTTTACTCTTCCTAGGCTCTCAAGATTTCGCCTGACCATCATCTCCCAAAGAGACATCTCGAATCACCTTGCTAACCTGTTCATACTTCCCGCACCACTAACCTCTCTCACTAACCATCCACCTCTAAGAACCCAACTCATACTAATTATCTCACACCTGACACTCCCATCCTTATCCTCGACATTACCAACACAAGCATCCTACCTTGCTAGAATTCACTCAACCGCCTACTCTCGACAACTCTAACGCAGAAAACTGTCTAGTGCTAACTCATAACCACGAATCACCGAGTTCCTCATCACCCGCGCCTATCCTCAAGGACCAATCACAACTTCCACCTACTTGTCCCAATTCAATTCTCATGAAACCTGAACATCCAGGATTCCTCGACCGACCTATTCTAGATCCCCGTCTCAGCATATTCCCAAATTTCCTCATTCCAAATCTTATTAAACCTTAACCATTCGAAATCCACAATTTGTCCTACTCTAGTTCCTCATCTGAATTTCTCAAGTACCGCAACTTCGCCAAACCTTCTAAAACCAATTCCCCTAACATTCTCAATGCATTCTGCCCTGCCTAGTACAGTAGTACCCAAATCCATGCTCAAGATCTCCCTATCTCAATCTCAAGCCCCCAGTCTTACTATAATCTCAACGACATCCTTGCCTAACTACCGGCCTTCTCTCGAACAATCATCTCACATCCCCAAATACTCATCTCACAAACAGTCCTTATACGAAAAATCAAATCCCCAAGATCGACGATTTATCAAGCAACCTTATACTACTAATCCTTAGCAATTCCTCAACCTCATCATTTATCAAAATCGCTCTCAATCACCGCACATACATCCTAGTCCCGAATTCTATGATTCATTAGACCTTCCTTAACCGATCATCCTTTACACCGCCTACGATTCGCTCCTAGACGATCTAGACACTCTTCTGGCACACTAACCCGTCTATCAACACATCCCCTCGAGAATCCATCTGATCCATTCCTAGCTCAATCATCCACCTCTAGAACTACACTAACCACCTATACTTGCACCCACTTCACACAACCACTGACCCAATCCGAAGACCTCAATCTACCTGCTACCTCCCGACATGTCTTACCAAAGAATCTCCTAACTCAACCTCAAGAGGAAAACACCACCACCTATATGATCCATAACCGATTTACTAGCATGTCAGTACACTTAATCATAAAGGCACATCATCACAAACACAAGTTAGTCAGGCAATCATTCACTACTAGTTCAGCATATCAGACATCGCACGCCCAACTATGTCAGCTCTAGGCCTATTGCACTATGCCAATTCCAATTGAGATAGAAGAATCCACGATTTGAATGGAGAATGCCCTTCCTTGAGTCATCCAAGAGAATCACGTCCACAACTATCATCTTCGAATGTGTCCGTCCTTGTATACCTTGGCGATGTCTATCCTGTGGTCTATGGGTTATGGACTCGTCACACTTCCGTTGCGCCGCGCCGGTGCCACTTGGTCGTCAGCTCTTTCCTTCACGTTGTCGCTCGTCAAGGGATCACAAGCATTACAAGTTACGGAGATAGGGGAGAGACAAGGGCGGACAACACGACTTCCCTAAGGATTCAGACACGAACGAAGACTAGGGTTGACGAGACCAAGGTAGAATCCCCACCCGAGGATTACAGCGATGTCCTTAAGGTATTCTATGGGGTTATAATTGTGACACACAAACACATAATACTCATGAATATCATCACATCATTCCACACTAGCATGTACCTATCTCAAAGGGTAGCGATCTATACATTCATAACATATTCATATATTCCACTTTTCATGCACGCGGAACAAGCTAGCAACCTATCGTCTCATTCACTAATCATGCTCGATATATATTAAGATCATATATGCACTAACCGACAATACACATATACGAGACGATTTATGTACGACATTGCGGGCATAGTAAAATGTCACAGGTATGATTCGTCACTCATTTTAGGAACACACATAAGAAGATCGAGACAATGCGAAGTCAATAATAAGCATGTTGAGATTCACCCTAATAATCATGCTAGAGGTTATGGTAAGGTCATATGGGCATAGTAATTATCACATCGCATACAACCATGTTCATATAACAAGACAAGATGGCACACAATCATGCAAGGGCCTATGATTAGAAGGCATACGTCCTACATGGTACTAGAAACACTCACTAAGCATGTACACAGTCAACGAGGTTCAATATGAATATATGATTAACTTAGCATGCTAGGGATTTATTTCATATGTTAATCATTCAAAGAGGGTTGACCACGCTATCATGGACCTAATTCAAGGGAGAGCAACAATCCTGGAAATTCATACATACGACACATATACTCATTCACAATTGCGATCATGCAAGATATCAGACAAGTCATGCCGAAATATATCAATGCATTATGTCATGCAATTAGAAGAAGGGTTACTATTATAACCGGACATAATTCTCCAAGGACAATCAACGACTCATTACCCCGTTTCCCGTGGGACACTTAGTATGACTCGATCAGTAGGACACAAGGACATTCAAGCTAATCCCGAGAGGTGAGGGCAGAACTCGTGTTTAGACTCTTGTGGAAAGAAGACATGGCTGGCCATTAAGAGGATCAAAGGGGTGACTCCATGAGACAACTCACTCCTAACTCGAACTACTTCAGTCTTCACTCCCACTAACATACTCAAGTAACCCTCACATCCGACACGATTTCCAAGGTAATTAGTTAACCAACCCAAATTTCCCGTGGATGACACCAACCTCTAGTACAAGACTTGGTAGAAGCATAGATGGTGGGATACCAAACAGGACTCGAAACGGGGTGAGCGGATGCTCTTTGACCCTTTCTAACATGCCTAAATGTTTTGATGGGACGGTTGACGGAGTCAAAATCATCAGGGGTTTGAATTATGGAAGAGCTATTTCGATAAGACAGGAGTTCCAATGACATAAGAACAAGGTATTCTCCCACTATCCCGTTTGCACAGTTATTCACTACATGATTCAAGTCAAGGCACACTGATTAGTTCTCTATCCTAAGCACAATAGCACTCAACATGGAAGCAATCAACGTGATTAATATGATCATCTTCAAGGAGGATCGCCCTCGGGCCCAATTGGATATAGTGCCTATAATCACACAAACGATCTATGCCGCCCTTCGAGGGACGGCAGACCGGAGGGGCAAATACGTCACGGCCTCCTAACCCATGTCACTCCAACCTTCGAGTTCCTTGGAGTCTTCGAGTCCACCTATAAAAGAACAAGCTATATTTTGTCTACCCGTTCCCAACTACATCCAATAGGGATGGTCTAGCGCCTTTACTACCCATTCGTTTCCCTTTGTTTGATTACCGGATTTATTGAGTCAAGTTCATATTTAATCCATTTGAGTTAGCCATATTAAATTCATTTTGCCCTTTCTAAAACCTTTGAAAACCATTTGAAAACCTTGGGCCATTTTCAAAACCACTTCAACCTATCATACTCGGTTTGCAAAACCTCAGCTCTGATACCCCTTTGTAACGGTCCGGGATTATGATTCCCAAGTTACGTTTCGAGGGATTAAACCCCCCGTTAGGACCTTGCGCCCCGAGTACAGGTTGAAGGTTTCAAAACTTACTTTAATGTTTTCAAAGGGGATTTCGTACCCAAAATCGAAGGGATCGTTGGAATCCCCGGGGAAGTCCCCTGTACCTGTCGTAATCTAAGCATGGAAATCAGAAATCGTGCGACTAGCGGAAACAAGTATAATACAAATGTGTGCCACGGCAGAGTCGGGTCAAAACGGAGTCTAAAGTGTAAATCCGAAAAAAAGTATAATCAGAGTCTGGTGAAGTCTATACCCCAGCGCTCACTCTCCGCCGACAAAATGACCCGCGCAATAAGCAAACAGCCCCGATAGGATGAACATAAATAATACCTAAAAAAATTGATATGGGGCGGGATCAGATCGATGCCCACTTAACTCTGCATCCCAACCATAAGCACACATATACGCTATACCTAATAAAGATGCTTCTAGATGCATGGCGGAATATTAACACACTAACATGCTCCTAAGATCAAGTACATAATAATAATAAGGCCTTAGCACAGAATACCAAGTGGTATATCCCTCTCCTACCTCCACCCCTTCCGATAGGTGGAGACTGGCCAGCTCGTGAATGCATTCATTCATAATAGGGCGGCACCCATGCCTAACCCGCTCCACAATAAAGCCCGCAGGCATCTCATAATATAAGGAAGTGCATGACTCGATTGACTCAGGGTACCCGATGAGGCTGGGCTACCCTATGACCCTAGCAATGACTCTAGTTACTTCACAGATAACGGCCGTTCTGTTTACATACGCATAAAGAAATGGGATGCTCGACGTAGATGCAACCTAGCATGGTACTACATGGCATGCTGATCATGAATGCAACACCTAGTATATCATGCACCTAAAGCAGGGAATAGCTCTATTCAATCTGAGTAAGCTCCAAAGAGACTTACCTGGAAGTGCAGAACAGCAAAAGGACAACAAATAGGTATACAGGCAGCCAACATGTCACATATGATCACCTAACACATATATAAGTAATATAAATAAGTCTATTCCTAATGTTACTTAGAGCATACAATATCACACATAAGTCCTCAAATTCCCAAGATTTTCCAAAACTCTTCTAAAATCTCAGGTTATATCAAATCATTAATTAAACACTTTCCCAATCATACTTGACCCAAAAATCCATTTAAAGGCGTTACTCTTTAAGCCAACTTATTTTATTACTTTATCCAAACAAATCCGACAAGATTAGGGTATTTCCAAAATTTCTCTTTTTAATTTTATTAAATCAATTCTCTATTCATCAAATAATTTTCAACCTTGAAAACCCTTTTTTTTTTTTTTCTAACTTTCTCTTTTATTAAAATTCAAGTCCAATAATATTATATTTTTAAATCTCGAATAATAATTTTATATTTTAAATCTCATCAATGTTATTATACAATATATAATATTCCATTTATTTAATATACTTCATAACATGTATTTATAAACCTTTAAAATCATTATCCTACACCACTTACCCAAATAGAATTAGGCTCAAACTCTCTTTTATTGAAAACCCAAAAATCTGGCCCAAAAATAGGCCCATTTTCCTCTTTAAAAAAAAAATCTGATTTTGTAAGGCAGGAACCGAACCGGTTTTACTTAAATAAAACCATGAGCCGGACCATTTAAAAGGAAAACAAAAGACCGGACCAGTGGCAACTATTCATTCTCCCCCTCCCCCGCTCAGCTCCCTGTTGAACCGAAAGAGAAAAGAAAGAAGGGATGGAGTCCCGACGGGGCTATCTCGCTTCAACCCGGCTGCTCCCGCTCACCGAGACACTTTCCAAACCCCAACCACACAGAAAGGACAAGGAAAAGAAGGGGGGGATGCGGATGCTCACCGAGGGCGTCGACTCGCCGGAAAGCCTTGTCGGTGCACGATTGGGTCTCGCCGAGGACGAATCAGCACTCATTTGGCCTAGGACGGCAATAACAGGTCAAAAGGTGGGTTCTTTGTCGGCTTGAGAGCGAAAAGGAAGTGAAAAAGGACTCACTGAGCTCAAAAACGGGAAAACAGGGGACACGAGAGAAAGGCGGCGGCTTGGTGGCTCCGGGGCGGTTACCGCTGCTGCTGGCGGCTCCGAGGAGATGTGGTAGGCCTCCTTCTGGTGTCTCGGGGGAGAAGGGACGAAGGAGGGAGGAGGGAAGCTGATGTTGGGCTCTCGGCATAGCATGAGGAAGAAGAAGAGATGGAGCTGCGGTGGCGGCAACGTCGACGTCGGGGGAGGGGAGGAGAAGGCCTCGGGGATTCTGTTGTGGCTGGACCCGACGGAAAGGAGCTGGAGGAGGAGCTGGGTGTGTTGGATGGTGTTTGAAGGTAAGGAGAAAGGAAGGTTTCTCCTCTTTTTGACATGTTTTGTGATTTTTGAACACAAAAAGGCTGTTCAGATTGGCATAGGAGTGGTTGGAAAGAAATCTGTAAGAGAGGGTAAGAGAGGGGATGTGGTGTTTGACCTTTAACTAAAAATGGATGAAATAAGCTTTGGAAGAAACAATTGGGTTTGTGAGGTGAGGGAGATTTCAGTCTGAATGGGGCAAAATGAAAGAGGGGAAGTGGGGGATTCAAAAATGAAATTAGACAGAGGGAGGCCTCTTTTATTTTGCTGGTCAAAGAGAGTGCCAGGGGTGTTGCTTGTATGTATGTGTGAGGGGTGCACTGCTCGAAATTAGAAAGGGACTTTGGATGGTTTTGTTTTGCTACAAACAATCAGATGGAGGAAGTGAACAGAGGAATCAATTTGGACTTTTGTCTCTATTTTATTTCTTTTAAATTGGTAGAAAGGTGACAAGAAGGGTTGTGACTTGTGATCCCAAAACATATCTCAAAATACCCGAAAATAACCCACAGAACCCGCTCTCTTGACCAATTAGATTTTTAAAATCCGAGGTAGTATGTCGCTATGTCAAGTTAATCTTCTTTCTAAAATTTTATTTTAGGCCGAAATTTCGTTCCATAAATTTTAAAATCCGAGTTAGCGAGTTTTCTGTTAAATTCCACTATTAAATTAGGATTTAAAAAATCCGCGAGCCTTTACATCCATGTCTAGTTTTAGAGCCATCCAACCTTTTGGTCCTTTTCGTTTATGAAAGCTGTGAAAAATTTCATGTGCAATTAGTGTGTTATCTTGAATTGATCGTTCCTCTACAAAGGCACCTTGAAAGGGGTTGATAAGTCTAGGAAGGATATTCTTCATTCTATTAGCTATAAGTTTAGAAATAATTTTATAAATGGTGTTGCAGAGGCTGATAGGCCTATAGTGGTTTATGTTAGAAGGATTGTCTATTTTGGGTATGAGTGCTATAAAAGTTTGGTTAATCTCCGAAAGTAGAGTCCCAGAATGGAAGAAAGCTTTAACAGTTTTACAGACAGATTGACCTACTATGTGCCAGTACTTGGTGAAGAATTCGAGAGGAAAGCCATCTGGTCCAGGCGTTTTGTCAACTGCCATAGTTGTGACAATGCTTTTGATTTCCAAATTTGAGGGTATTGATGTGAGGGATTTATTTTCTTCTGAAGTGATTCTGGGGAGGTGATGAGGTAGTTGGTCGGCTGTAATTCTAGGAGAGTTTGGCTTAACAAACCTCTCAGTCATTTCCTTTGTAATTTGGCTGGCGATTTTCTCTGGATCAGTGATGTTTTCACCTTCTTTAGAAGTGAAGGTCGAAGTATGGTTTTTAAAATTTTTAATCTTCACAATTGTTTGGTAATAGTTTGTATTTCTATCACCTAGCTGAAGGTGCTTCGTCTTTGCTCTTTGCTTCCAGAATCTGTAGTTATATTCTAACATGGCTGTCTTTTTCTTTTCCAAGTTCATAAGTTTTCGATTATCCCAGCTGGATATTTGACCCCAAGGCAGTTTAGTTTGCAGATTTATGATTCTTTTTTCCACTTCAGAGAGTTGTTTTAGAATGTTATTTGAGTGTGTTTTACACCAGTTTTTGGTGTTGTTTTTTAGCAGCTTCTGTTTTTTCATAAATTTGTAAGCATGGGAGCCAATAAGTTTATTTTCCCAAACTTGCTTCACCATTTTTTCATAGATTGGATTCACAATCCAAGCCATTTCGAATCTAAAGGGGGCACCTTTGTGGTTAAGTTTGTTTCCCAGTTTGAGTGTGATTGGGCAGTGGTCAGACACGGAGAAGGAATAGTGTTGGACATGCATGTTTGTAAATTTTGTTATTATTTGATGATGAGCAAGGACTCTGTCAAGCCGCTCATAGGTGTTGTCTCTAGTCTCCTTGTGTTTTCTCCAAGTGAAGGGCGATCCCATAAAGGGGATAGTGTGTAAATTAAGATCCTCTTTGAGATGTCTAAGTCCGCGAAATCTACTAGGAGATGGGGTGTTCCCTCCTACTTTATCACTGTCATTCTCAATGTCATTGAGATCACCCATTATAAGAACAGGTAGAGAATGTTTATTGGTGATTTCAATAATGTTGTTCCAAAAACTAGTCTTTTCTTGTTCAATTGAGGGTGCATAGACAAATATAATGGCAAAGTCTAGGGAATCAATGGAAGCTTTAATCATGCAATATCTAGTGTCTTGTTCCAGGATGGTAGTATTTTGCATTGATTTAGCGTGATTTAGAAGAATCCAGAGACCACCTTTAGCCCCCACAGAGGTGATAAAGATGCATCTTTGGAAACCAGCTAAGTGAAGTTGGTTGTCAGTAGGAGGCTGAGTTGATTTGGTTTCGGTTAGAGCTAAGAAATCAAGCTTGTTGTTGTGTCTTAAATGATTTATTTCATGCCAGAGGAGAGGCTTTCTGGAGCCCCTGATATTCCAGTAGCCGAGATTAATCATGAATGGTTATCAAAGCTATGCTACTTAGCTCAAGAGTGCCATATTTACACATGCTATTAAATCTGTAACTTTGATATTTAGTAATACAACTTAAGATATTATTATGCTCCTTTAAGTGTAATTGAAAAATAATATGGCGTTGGTTACCTGGTTCCATTATTATGTTTATGCTCCCAGAAGTGTTGTTGTGGTTTATAGATGAGCTCCAGCTTTCAGTATTGTGGTCCTTTCTTTTCATTGATCTGCATATTTTACTTGTAGCAAGAGTGTGGTTTCTTTTGTTACAAAATTTGTTGGAGATAGTGTTGTTGGTGTAAAGGTTTGTTTTGCTTCTCCCCACACTACTTCTTTGATGAGAAAACGGTGGGGGATAGCCAGACTTGTTGAGAGAGGAGAGTAGGGGTGCATACCTGTCCATTGCAAACAGTTGGAGCTGGTGCTGTGCGCTGAAATATTATGTCTGAAGTAGCAGATGGTAGCCTCATGGTAAGAATCTTTAGTGTTACTGCAATACCCACAGTCCCTTGGTACACATCCCAGGTAAATTCATGGAAAGCAAACCAAAGAAAGCAACAAGCACAGCAAAAGTCTATCATAACTTGATTAAAGACATATTTGATACGGGGGTGCCACCAGTAGTTTGAAAGTTTTGTTTGTAAAGGTTTGGGAGTAAGGTTTGTGCAGCATGCCTCCACAAAATCTCTAACGAGACTTGTGTGACAATACTTGAAATTTAGCAAAAGGAATAGAAGCATACCCGATATCCTTGTTTGAGATCTGGTACATTTCTTCCTCCAGTACCTGCATTTAAATGGCTTTCTTGTCTCCCACAGACTGTGAAATACATGATGATCATGGTAGAGAGAAAAGTAGCAGAAACAGTTAAAAGCATAAGAAGCCTTAGCTGCATAGTGATCTTGGGATTGAAGACCCCCAAAAGAAGGATATGGAAAACCATCAATCCAAGAATCAGAGTTGTTCAACAACTTACAACATTGTTTCGTAAAGGCAGAGCAAAACACGACAACATTGTTATGTAAACAGAAAGGCTGGGAATTATTTAAGGTTAGGACATTCACTCTACGCTGTGCATGACCAGAGATGATCCTAGCAACTGTTGAGCACAGAGGCAAGAGACTAGAGAATACCAGTCTGCTGCTTAAACTATAACACCTATTCAACCAGATCATAAAATTAGCATCAAATTTACTCACAATAATGATGTCAATATTCTGACAGATATAACTAAGACTAGAATCATCAAAGACAACAATGAGCATGTAATGCTCAAAGAGGTCGTCGATTAACAATAAAGCACCATGCAAGTGATTGATAACAGGTTTTGAGTGCCAACAACTAACAAGGCAACCCACACAAGCCAAATAAAAGGTAGGGCGCCCCGGATAGTACTGACAGTCAAGAGGGAGAAGCAAATCATACAAAGGTATCAGTTTGAGACAATTGCTGAAGGCATCAGTGGTTTTACATAACTCAACATATAAAGATAAGAGAGGAAAATGGTTAAGCTTATCCGTCATGGTGATGGTATTTACAGCTGCTTTGTGGCCCTTCTTGATCTCAATCCTCGTCGTTAGGGCTGGATTTGGATTGGTAATCTGTGTAACCGAGTTGCTCTCTCGGATTTGAGCCTGAAAATAGAAGAAATTGAAACCAAAAGTTTTGAAAAGATAAAAGGTTTTGTGCTGAGATTTTTTGTATAAAGAGTTGGGTTTGCATTTGTTTTCCTTCCATCTTTGGAGAGGGTTGAGAGGGGCCTGATGTGCAGGCCGTGTATCAAGTTTAATGGCATGGCTCCCTGAAGGTGGCGACAACAACCCTGGCGGACAGCTGCAGCAACCCAACTCCAGGCGAAGGAAACGTCGAGGGGACGCCAGATGCGCCGGAGTAGGGAGGATCTGATGGGATTGTTGCGGTTTTGTGTTCCTGATGAGGATTCGTCCATCCATCAACACCGAAAATGGAAGTCGTCCCCTAGGGTTTGCATTGATGGTCGATTTGGTGGGGGAACTGTCGAAATTGGTGCCAGCACGCCTCCTCAGGGCCGCACTCGGATAAGCACACCCATCAGACCGGATGCATGTGGCAAAGACGGTTTGGAGATTGAAGATTTGGGGGTTACAGACAATTTTTTGAAGAAATTTGTGAGGAGCTTTTGTTTTTGGAGTTTTAGGGTTATCTTGAGATTTGTTTGAGAGATGAAGTTTGGTGAAGGGAGATTCAAGGGTAGAGCTCAATTTGGGAGCCAAAGGCAGCGGCAGCGCCGCGCCTTGGCCAAACGCCCGGTGAGGAATCAGGCGAGGCACAAGGAAGAAGAGAGGCGCGTGCTACAGGAGAGGGGCACCTGTTTTCATAATTCAAAATTGTAGCGGGGTTATCATCTAAATTAAAAACCTAAGCAAAAAGGCATTATTACCCTTTAAAACTAAAATTGTATAAAATCACCGATTAAAATCATTTTCTTAGCAAAGTCACGCCCACCACCAAATTATCTTAATTGAATGTTAAAGTGAGTGTATGTCAAAAGTCAATTATATCCCTAGTTTTTATCATTAGTTTACTCCATCCAATCGGTATTATTTAATGTTTAACTTTTTGACATATTTTTCAAAAGTAAAAAAACTCTATAGAATATTAAAAAAAATAATTTTTAAAAAATAATTTTATACTTATAAAAAAAATTCTATAAAAAAATTAATGTGTAATTTATGTATTATAACTTATAAGTTTAAAAAATGTGTATTACTAATGAACTACTTAAAGAAAATAAAGATTTAAAAAAATAATGTTTTGTATAGTTTTTATTATTCTAAAAATGTGTGTGAAACTTTAACATTCAATTAACGAAAATTTGGTGATAGATGTGACTTTACTAAGAAAATGGTTTTAATGAGTGGTTTTATGCAATTTTAGTTTTGAAGGGTGATTTTTTGTAATATAGGGTGATTTTGAGTGAGGCTACCGACAAGACGTCAGAATAACTATTGGCAAGACCGTTACCATCAAATTGCACGACAAGCGCTTGTCTATTTTTGAAAATTTATGAATTTGTCCAAGAGCGAAAGAGAAACCCTATTGACACTCATATACCTATCGTATTCGTTGAACCTAATCCCAAATATTCGATAAACTCATTGAAATGTATGAAGAAATGACTCGATCTGATTACTGAAGAGTTTTCAGCGACTTCAAGATATGGTTTTCGATTACAATATCCGGCGAAACCAAGGTTGGGAAAATTTGTCGAGCTAATGTGGTAACCTCGACACATAAATCCGAGTTAATGAATTAACCTCGGCAAAATGTGGCGAGGTTATACAATATACTTGGCTAGATAAGTCGAGGTTACTTAATAAGCTCGGCGAAGTTATTACAAAATGACTAATACATCTATTGATGTTACATTAACGGTGTTTATAATATTGAAATATGAAAATACTCAATGAAAGTAGTTATCCGGGCCCATTGGTTCTACCTTGCACGTAGGTCATCAAAGTATCAAGTTCGATTTTAGATGGCAACATTTAGCCCATAATTTTTTTACTTGTTCCGATCTTCGACGATTGGTTCATCAATCAGGCAAACAGGCGCTTGCACTCCCGATTGCCGATTTATGTATCATGAAAAAGAAGGTCCTAGAAGATCCACTCGAGTGAAGAAGTTGAAGATAAACTAATATTGAATCTTAATCTTTTTTCAATCGAATATTTGGTTTTAGTTCTTAATTAATTTCTTCTTCGATCTATTGCTTTTAGATTGTTGTGAAATTATGATTATGAATAAGACATTAAGTTTTGATGGCTAAAACGGTTTTGATGTTGACGTTTAGTCCGTAGTTATCGATGATTGGTGTAAACTACCGTCAGATAGCAATTTTCGTAAATATGTATACAAAATTGAGGGAGTAAACAAGCATAATAAATAACCTCAAAACCTTTGGATGAGGTTATACCATATCCTTGGCAAAAATGGACAAGGTTACTACATAAGGTCGGGTTCAATGTATGAGGTTCATCCATAAGCTCGGCAAGTTTAGACAAGGTTGTTCGAAAATGGTAAATAGCTATATAGATGTTATATTGACGGTGTTTATATGAACAAATAATATTAAAATCGTTAAATACTCAATGAATATAGATACATATCTCAATCAACATTAGATATTTGAGAATAACAAAATGAAATATATTGAAAGGAAACGACATTAGATATTTGAGAATAGATACATATCTCAATCAACATTAGATATTTGAGAATAACAAACATCTTAAATGTCAGAAAACAAGTACAAAAAACACAATAGGCTTGTAGAAACAGTCTCGGCCAAAGCCACCAAGGAAACGACGTAGCCTCATCTGGATTTGTTGGGGTCTCTACAGAAGCTCATCAGAACTTGCCGATGATAATTTATAACCTCGGAAGATGTTGCCGAGGTTTTTACCCTTCCTCGTTTGATCTTAACGAGGCTCAGTCGCCCAGACAACAAAAGAGAACCTTGACTCCACCTGACGAGGTTAAGGAATCAGCTCGGCAGTTTCTGCTGAGTCCACTACATAACCTCAGCTACCCTAACCGAGCCTAAGGCACCACCTCACCAACCGTATTTGAGGCCAAGGCCCGAAAGTAACACCATACCGCAGTAGAAATCTCTGAAAACGTACCCAAATCGCAACAAAACGAGCATTTTTTTTTCATTTCTAGTTACAATTTCCACTCATAATTCAACTTAAAATCACATAAATAAAAAAAATCAAACAAAATACACAAACAACTACCAATTTCATACATGTCAATTATAGTTTCAAACCCTAAAACGTACACACAATTTCATCTAAAAAAAACCCATAAAAATCAATTGTAAATGAAACTTTTTACCTAAAATTTGATAGATCTGTTGAAATCCCTCACAAATCTACCACAATAAAAAATATATGAGTGACTTCTCTTCACAATTGTGTGGCTCGTTCAACTCAACCGAATGCATTAGATTTAATTTGTTCTCTCGAACAGATTTGTAATTATGTTTTAGAATGGGAAGAACTTGTGTGCAATTTTATAAGAATAATCTTGCCAATAGCCATTTTTCACATCTTGCCAGTAGCCCTTATGGGTGATTTTCTACAATTTTGCCTAGAATATATTTCGATTTAAGTCCCCATCCTAGAAAAATTCGACCTTCTTTTATACAAGTAAAGATTTGGTTGTAGTTAGGCTGTTCCAACGCGAATTTTCGCGTAACAAAAAAAAATATGTGTTCAAAAGCACTTCGAAAGGCAAATGCACCGGAAGCTAATATGCCATATGATTATCAGTTATGGGTATATTACAAGCATCAGGTGTTACAAAGTTCGACTATTGAGTACATGTGGTCGATGTATAAAAAAAAAAAAGAGGAAAAAAGAAAGGAGTCAGGGCCGTCGACAACCTCTCACCGGCTCGACTGCAGAAGGTGGGTGGCGTGTCTGTCCTTGGAAATCAGTAGTTGTTTGAGATTGCTCAGCTGCAAAATAATAGGCCGAGATTTAAGCTGATGGATGCAAAAATAAATAAATAAGCTTTGATGTCAAGCCTTTAAAGATAAGGCCCAATGCATAAATCAAAGAAAAAAAAGTCAGCCCATATTGTTGCTGGAATAAATGAATAATCAGCAATAAAAATAAAAATAAGATAAAATAAAATAAAAAATAATTAAAAAAAAAAAAGAGTGGTTGGGCTGCACCACGGTCATCAGCTAAATGACAAAGAAAAGGAAAGGATTAATCTCCATCAATTAAATGGCAAGGAAATCAGCTCCTCAATTGTGTAGTACATGTACGTACAAATAAATGGGAAAGAATATATTTTATTGTGTACACAAAATAAGGAGGGAAAGTCAAAGATCCTCTAGCTTCTTCTCCTATAAAAGAGGCTAAGGGCTGAGATTTTTGGGACGACACAGAGGTACAGAAAAAGAGACATACACGCAGGAACAAAAAAAAAAAAGAGGGCAGCAGTACAAAAGAGAGAAAACACAGTCAAGGTAGTGCCTTTTTGCATCATCATCTACGTGGTCTCGAGACCCACCCTTGAGATGTCTACGGATTTCTCCCGTGGTCTGGTTTTGGGACCATCAATCAGCCCCAAATAGGGGCAAACTGCTGCGCAAATCGATCTCCTAAACCTCACTCCTGAGATGTCTACGGATTTCTCTTGTGGTCTGGGTTTCGGGATCAACAAATCGCAATAAAACAAGGGGAAACGCTGCTCAAATTTCCCAGACAATTCACAAACAGTTTCAAGCAGTCCAAGGAAAATTCAAAGCCAACAAATTTTCTACACAAATTGAGAATTCGTTCAAACCAAAAGAGCCTAATCGTCCTACAAATCTGATCCTCAAAACCCCACCCCTGAGATGTCTACGGATTTCTCTTGTGGTCTGGGTTTTGGGATCGAAAAATAGCCTTAATCAAAGGCGAAACGCTGCTGAAATTCCTCTAAACTATTGCAAACTGGCTATCTTAAGCAAAGTCCTAAAGTTACAAAAGAACAAGATAAAGCAAACAAATTTCTTATCAAAACAAATTCCCAAGTCATAGAAGTTCAAGCATTCAAATTTCAGAATCACAATTTGCCTAAAAAAAGCATATAGAGGCCATAGTTCTGGTCGTAACAAGTTCTGCAGGAACTCTCATTAGAAAAAAAAAAAGAGATTCAACTCAAGGAAGTCAGACAAGCAGAGCAGCATCGACTCAGGCCATGAGTCACAAGGGCAAGCTGATGAGAATAATCAATCCAACCAAACAAAGTTCACCCACAGATTGCAAGTAACTTCAAATAAGGCCAGAGAAAAAAATCCATTGCAGTAAAGACGAAATTAAAATTCAAGAAAGAGGACATACCGAATTGTTCTTCAAGCAGCAGAAGTTCCCGGATACTCCGTCTTCAAGAGCTCTTCTCAGCCTTCTTTCTCGTGACTACCCAAACCGCAAAAAAAAAAAAAAAAAAAAAAAAACCTAAAATTGCAATTTGGGAAAAAATCAAACACTAAATTGAAAGGGATTCGACAAAGAATCGGAAATCTAGGCCAAAAATCACCTCAGTATCGGATTGAATACCAAATTTGGGGTGAATTTCACATTCTAAAAAAAAAAAAAAAAGAAGAAGAAGAAACCTAGAACGTACCCGCTAGAGGCGAGGTGATCGAAGTACCTTGGGCTCCCACCGGTGTGACAACCCGACTCGCCTGATCCCTTGCGCCGCCTTTGCTCGGCTCTCCTCCGCTTCAATCGCCCACAATCGGAGCTCCGAGGCGGTGCAGGCTAGCGAAGGACGGCGTCGTCTTCTGTCGTACGAAGAAAGAGAGAGAGATGCCTGAAACAAAAATACATGGGCTGGCCTTCTACAACTAAAAAAGAAAGAAACGTGGGCTCATTTAGAAAAGAAAAGGAATTTGGGCTAACGTTGTTGACCGGGCTGAATTGAAACAAATCAAATTGGGCTCTCCTTAGATCTCTCGGCAAAGCTAAAGGAAAGGGAGGCCTTTGATTCTATAGCCAGCCACGTACATATATGCTTGGCATATTTGAGGAATTTTATTTAATTACAAAAGTTACCCACTTAAAAAAAAATCGTAACTATAATTAGCATAGATTAGAAATTGAGTTTAACGAAATTATAAAGTTAAACTTGCAAAATTTCGTTGCCAGTTTATTTTAGTGGGTTGATCTTAAAATTGACTTCCAAACGAGGATAAAGAAGACGGAGTCAAAACCTTAAATTAAATTTCCTCAAACAACAAACGGTCCTTAAGAAGAGAACTACGTAAAGACTTGACGCCTCATATCGGCTACGTAGGTAACCCGATATTAAATACTAGAATTATATCGGGTACAGTCGTGAACCTCTAAATTCACGTTTAAATGAATACGAGGTCAAAGTCCAACCAAATTAAATCATTTGTTCTTAAAAGAACTACGGGTGATTTGATCCCGTTCCAAACGGGTACGTAGGACACCCGACATAAAGCTTAAGCTCGTCGGGTTCAATCGCCAAAACCCAAAAAGTAAAATCAATTCAAATACTCTGAACTACGTAAGGCTTGATTCTCTTCCAAGAGATATGTAGGCAACCCGTTAAAATTCGGGTGCAGCCCAAATCACCAAAACCACTTAAGTCTTGGTGTCGATACGACTTCGAATCAAGAGGATAACCAAAAGGGGTCGAACTCAAATTCTAAAAAAAAATTAAATAAAATATGTTTTACAACTATTCGCGCATTTTTGTTCAACATAGGCCCTGCTAAACCACCATCTAATGACATTCTTTCGGATGCAAATGCGAAAATCCCTATCCTGAAGAGGTGACATTGTGACAATAGACTGGAATTTGCAAGCAATACGGTTCGCGGATCTGTTGACCTCCCGAAAAATATGGATAATAATCTCAATCTCCTAAGGACACTGTCAGTAATCTTTGAGGGCGTTGATCACCACCAAATTGTCACCTTCAATTAGAACACAGGAAATGTCCAACTGTTTCACCTTTAAAATGCCAAGCTTGAGAGCCATAGCTTCCGCCTCCAGAGCATTCTTTAGCCGAAGCTGAGCTCCTCCGGTAGCGACAGGATCACCCAAATGATTGATCTCGTATGATGAACCTTGTAGAAGACATTCTTTGAAAAATGTGGTTGCATCAAAATTAATTTTGAACGTTCCTTTTCGGGCCTTCTTCCATAGGTTTCTTATCTTTCTAGGCGATAGCAAAATTAGGCCTGAACATGAAAACCCGATTCAATTCGACCACACTTGATTGAACAATCAAATAAATTATAAATGATATTTTTTCTCGCCTGAATAAAATATACCCTCTCCATATTAAAATATAGACCATTTGATTTTTTAACATGTTTTTTAAGAAGCTAAAAATTATATAAATTATTAGCTTTTTTAATATATTTTTTTAAAATATAACACTTATTAATAATAAGTATAATATTATTTTAAAAAATTAATTAAAAAAATTAATATTTTATATAGTTTTTAGAGAGCCAAATCATTTACCCCCCCTCCTTGTCTCCCTCACCATCCCCTCCTCACACTCCTATTAAACCCCTTAACAACTAATCTAGCTTTAAATCTACATTGTTCATTTGGGTTTATAATTTCCTTCCGCTTATAGATCCACTTGCAGCCAATTATCATAGCATTTTTAGAGTTTTCCACCAGTTTTCAGGTTTTATTAATTTTCATGGAATCTATCTCCTCTTTCATAGCAGCTAACCACTTTTGATATTTAGCAAATTTAAAGGCTTTCTCAAACGTGTCAGGAGTATAATGTTTAATCACATTAGAAACCACAAGAGCAAACCCGACAATGAAATTAGCATACTTCTTACTAGAAATATTTGCCCTATGTTCTCTGCCCCTAGTTAACTCGTTCTCACATATGTTATGTCTATTAGGCAAGTTTTGACCTAATATCAATGTTATGAGCATCAAAATCATACAAGGGCACAGAAGAATCAGAGGAAGCATGTAAATCAGAAGAAACTAGAGCTGGAGATTCAAAAGAAGGCAAGGGGGGTAGAAGAAGACGAAGAGGAAGAAGTTGTTGTACTTTCCTCACCCACTTGATGGGTTTAGTCTTCATCAGTTGGTGCCATGTTCTCTTCAGCTTCATCCTTGGAATAGCCTTGGGTATGATGAGAGCTTTCAGGGGGAGGAGGATCATAGAAATGAGGGACAATATCACCTACACTCTTAAAATTAATGTCATCCTTAGATGTAGTTGGGGTTAGTGCAGTTTTAAAATGAAATTCATTCTCTTTAGATATCACATCTCTACTAACAAATTTTTTATATGCACCAGCTTGTATAGCGAGTAACTTGTAACCTTTAACACCATTAAGATAACCTAAGAAAACACACTTTACAGATCATGGGATTTAATTTTCCAGTATTTTGATGAGCAAAAGCAGTGCATCCAAAGGTTCTAAGATGACTTAGGTCGGGTTTTTTTCTTGTACCACAACTCATTTGGTGTTTTAAAGTTAATAGTAAAGCAAGGAGATCTATTGACAAGATAAACAACAGTGACAACTAACAAGGGCCTCACCCAAAAGAGAAAGTTTCAATCCAGCAGAAATAAGCATGCATCTGGTTTTATCAAGTAAAGTTCTATTCATTCTTTCAACAACACCATTTTGTTGTGGAATAGTTAAGTGCCTCTTTTTACCATGTTCTAAGCAATAATTGTCAAACTCAGAGTTGCATAATTCTAATCCATTGTCAGTTTTCAAAGAATTAACTTTGTAAACAGACTCTTTCTCAGCTCTAACTTTCCACAACTTAAAAGCATTAAAAATATCATTCTTATGTTTCAGCAAGTAAACCCAGACTTTTCTACTATAGTGATCAATAATAGACACAAAGAATCTTTTCCCACCCATATTATCAATCTGAGCAGGCCCCTGTAAATCATAATGAATATATATACTCAAGTGGAGAAAGAGTAGTGTAGAACAATCCTTAAAACTTAGCCTAGTTTGTTTACCAAGCAAGTAAACACACATCAAGAGCAGTAGGTTGACAATAATATTACCAGAATTATGTAAATGATGCAGACCATTGTTGGCAATGAGACCTAATCTATTGTGCCAAGTAGTGGTTAACTCGGTAGACATAGGATTATCATATACATCAATCATAGAAGATATAACAAATAACATAGTATAAGCCATTTCTTTTTACATTTTTTAATAAGATTCTACCATTCTTGCTAACATGCCTCATCCCATGGAAAACATCAATGTTGATAACTCCCTCCCTTGATGAAAATCAGAATAGATGTTTCAAAGGCTTTGACAGGATATTTGTGTCAAAGGCCTTGGAGCGTTAACAGTTGATGAAATACAAAACCTACCTTTATTATTCGTATATTATTTTATCTTATTATATACTTCCATTATATTATATATATATGTATGACTAACCATTTCAGGAAGTATATTCGAAGATTGCATCCTTCCTTACATGTTGAAGAGATCAGTTCAAAATAGATCATGGCGTTTCAAAGTATCCATATATAGAAGATTCCAAGATCGAACTGATTCCAAAGAGCCGTTGGAGATCTGGTGATGAAGATCCTCACTCTCCATGCTATCTCCGTGCTAGTATATAAAGGAAAGGAAGGAGAAGGCAGAAATACAAGTGCTACACACGAGCTTCAATTCTTTCAAGCGATCTGTCTTCCAAGTGTCTCTCTGCAAAGCGCTCAAATAGTTTGTTGTTTATTTCAAAGCCTTTGAGAGTCACTGTGAGCTTATAGGATATATTTATTTCAAGTGTTACTCGAGAGTTTATAACTCGGGAAGTTGCACTAGGCTATTGATTTGCGAGAGTTAGAGGATTGTACTAGATAGCTGAGAGAGGTGGGGCTCTTCTAGATTGGTCTAGGACTCCAAGGGAACGTGAGTTGACTAGATTGCAATTGTATAGGAGAGAGGCTTCTCGGTGAGCTATTAGGATCCTAAGCTAAGCAATCAATAAAGCCTTTGAATCCTAGGGTTGTGGAAGAACCCTAGGTGGGGACGTAGGCCAGTTGTGCTGAACCTCGTAAACAATTACTCGTGTTCTTTACTTATTTGCTTTACTATTTTTCCGCACTTGGTTCGAATTGTTTAACTTTGTGATTCAGGTTCTTCTCAAAGGTTTTGGTACAAGCTCCAAAAGTCTTGAGACTTACTGCGAAAAACGGGCATACTCTATTCAATCCCCCTTCTAGAGTATTTATATATTACTTTGTTTTACATTATCGAACCTTCAATTGGTATCAGAGCTTTACTCACTGCTTTTGATCTAACAATCTTGTGAGTTTTCGATCATGTCTGGTGAAGCAAGCGGAGGATTTGCACAGGGAAGGTCCACAAGCAGACCACCACTCTTTGTAGGAAACAACTTTGTCCACTGGAGATCTTTGATGAAGATGTTCATCATAGACCAAGATCTAGAGCTTTGGAACATTATAGAGAATGGTCCGAAGATTCCAGAGAAGGAAGGACCAAACGATACCAAAGTGGCAAAGAAGGAGTCTGAATACAATCAAGCAGATCTTGAAACCATCTCCAAAAACTACAGGGCTATTAACTTACTTTATTGTGGTCTTAGCACTGATGAGTTTAACCGTATTTCCTCTTGTAGGTCAGCTAAAGAGATTTGGGACAAGTTGGTCGTCACCTATGAAGGAACGAGCCAAGTGAAAGACACCAAGATCAGCATCTTCCTTCGAAAGTATGAACTCTTCAAGATGAAATCCGATGAGTCAATCAAAGCCATGTTCACACGATTCACAGAAATCACCAACAACCTTGACTCTCTTGGCAAGAGCTTTACCAACGTTGAGAAAGTGAGGAAGATATTGAGGTGCCTTCCAAAGGAGAAATGGGGTCCTAAAGTAACAGCTATAGAGGAAGCCCAGGACCTCACCACTCTACCCCTTCATGATCTCCTTGGGAAGCTGATCACGCATGAGATGATCCTTAATGAAGACGATGGAGAACTTCCAGCTAGCACCAAGAACTTGGCACTAAAGTCTAAGAAGGATGAGTCCAAGGATGGATCTGATTCTGAAGATGAGGATGACGATGAGGATGATCCTTTTGCTCTCATCACAAGAGGCCTTGCTAGAATTCTCAAAATGAAGAAGCAATTCAACAACAAGGATGGATCATAATCTTCAAAATTTCGAGGTAAGCCTCAATACAACAAGTTTGAAAAGAAGACTAAACCGTTGTCTTGTTTTGAATGTGGTGAAACAGATCATCTTGTAAAGGACTGCCCTCAAAAGACAAAGAGCCAGCCCAAGAAAGGTGACAAATGGAAGAAGAAAGCTATGGTGGCTACTTGGAGTGATTCCGACTCTGATTCTGACGATGAGAAGGCCAACATTTGTCTTATGGCCTCAGAAGATGAATCCCACGATAAAAAGCTTGAAGCTACTGTAAGAGAACTTATGGAAAGTCCAAAAGAGGTATTATCGAAATTCCTTTCTAATATGATTGCCAATGAAGAGAAGCTTATTGCCCAAACTAACATTCTTATTAAGAGAACTGTGGACCAGGAAAAAACTATTGAGGATCTGTCTATGAGGGTCAAAGGTCTTGAAGCTTCTTATTCAGGTCTTGACATTAAAGTCAAGACTCTTGATTAGGAGAAATCTGAACTCAAGCAAGATCTCTCCTCTCTAAGAAATGTGCATCATGACTTAGAGAACGAGAAGATCTCCCTGAATAATAAGATTCTAGACCAACAGACAGCCCTCATAAGTTTTACCAAATCCAAAGGCACTCTCGATAAGATGTTAGGTGAGCAACAAAGCTCTCTAAACAAAAGTGGTATTGGTTACAACCCAAAGTTTATAAAGAAGCAACACATTACCACTTTTGTAAAGGCTAAAGGAAGCAGAACCTCTCCTATATGTCACCATTGTGCTAGAAAGGGACATGTAAAAGAGACTTGCCCCTACAGAAGAAAGGATCCTTATATTATTCGCAATACATTTCCTGTTCATCTGAGAAAAGAACGGATAACACAAGTTTGGGTCCCAAAAGGCACTATTTTACCAAATATGGTTTACCCTAACAATGGATCCAAATTTGCTTATTGGTCTAGCCACAAAGGTTGATGTTTGTTTTGCAGGAGATCACCAAGGTGAAAGAACACAAATGGAGTATTGATAGTGGTTGCTCGAGGCATATGAGTGGGAAGAGTTCTCCCTTTCATGATCTAAGGGAGCAATCCACGGGAACAATCACTCTTGGTGACAAAGGGAAATGCGACATTGTTGGTATTGGTAGTGTTGGAAGTAATTCCAGCCATAGTATTAAAAATGTCTATCTTGTCAATGGTTTAAAGTATAATTTGCTTAGCGTTTCTCAATTATGTGATAGTGGTAACAATGTCAGATTAAACAAGAAAAGATGTATAGTGTGCAGAGATGATACAGGTGAAGTTATATTGACTGCATATCGTTACAACAACATATACGCTGTAAATGTTGATCAAGTGGCACAAGGAAGCTTAACCTGTTTAAAGGCCTTGACGGACGATCCAAAGCTTTGGCACAGGAGACTCGGTGAGTCCACATACACTACAGAAGCTTGTGTCCAAAGGGCTTGTAAGAGGGCTACCTGAGATGGACTTCAAAGGTATTGACATGTGTAACGCTTGCACACGAGGTAAACAAACACGTAGCTCCTTCAAACCCAAAAAGGTTGTAAGTTCTTCTAGACCCCTTGAACTTTTACATATGGATTTATGTGGTCCTATGCGAGTCAAATCTCCCAATGGTAAAAAGTACATGCTAGTTGTTGTTGATGATTTTTCTAGATATACTTGGGTTGCATTTTTGAAAGAAAAATCAGAGGCCTTATTTGAGTTTTCAAAACTTTGTAAGGAGTTGCAAACTTTAAGAAATGAGCCCATAGTGTCTATCCGGAGTGATCATGGTAGGGAGTTTGATCAACTTCAATTTGATTTGTTTTGTGCTAAATATGGCATCTCCCATAACTTTTCTGCTCCTAGGACACCTCAACAAAACGGGGTTGTGGAACGCAAGAACCGCACCTTAGAGGATATGGCCAGGACTATGCTTTTAGAAAATGCATTACCTAAAACCTATTGGGCTGAAGCTGTTAACACAGCTAACTACATTTTAAATCGTTGTCTAATTCGTTCCATCTTAAAGAAAACTACTTATGAACTTTTCAAAGGCCGCAAACCACTTATATCTTATTTTAAACCCTTTGGTTGTACTTGTTTTGTTCATAACAATGGAAAAGATAACCTTGAGAAATTTGATGCGCGTAGTGATGAAGGTATATTTCTTGGCTATTCCACGAGTAGCAAAGCTTATAGAATCTTCAATAAAAGGACCCAGGTAGTTGAAGAAAGTATACATGTTATTTTTTATGAATGCAATGATGGTGCTTTGAGTGAAAGTGTTGCAGATATAGATCTTAATATCCATGAAGAGAACGAGGAAGGTGATGATGCTGCTACCATGAACACAGAGAAAAGGAACATGCAGGAACCGATTCTTAACACTGAAGAATTGGCCCAAGGTGTTGAAGATGCGTCCAAAGCCCTTGGTGTCCAATCCAACAGTGTTGAGATGACAGAGACTGCTGTAACTGAACCTAACAGGACCACGGAGTCAGATGTACCACAAATCGATCCTGATGGTGTGACGAATCAAGGAGCTGAGACTAGCAAAAGGAAATTCAGATACTCCTCATCACACTCATTAAAGGATATCATTTCTGACCCTACTTCTAGTGTTCAAACTCGTTCTAAACTTAAAGATCTTTGTGCTTTTAACGCGTTTGTTTCTCTTATTGAGCCAAAGAAGGTAAATGAGGCACTTCAGGAGCCAGACTGGATTATAGCTATGCAAAGTGAACTTAATGAATTTGAGAGGAACAAAGTCTGGACTTTGAAGCCTAGACCAAAGCATCAATCAGTCATTGACACTCGATGGGTGTTTCGAAACAAGTTAGATGAGAATGGCAAGATTGTGAGGAACAAGGCACGGCTTGTTGCTCAAGGCTACAATCAAGAGGAAGGAATTTTCCGACATTATGTGCAGTGAATTTGAGATGAGCTTGATGGGTGAACTCAACTTCTTTTTGGGGTTACAAGTTCATCAATCCAAGAAAGGGATCTTCGTCAACCAAAGCAAGTACACTAAGGATCTCTTGAAGAAGTTCAAGATGGATCAATCCAAAGCAGCCAAGACTCCCATGAGCTCAACGTTATCTCTAGATCAAGACAAGACTGGAACAAGTGTCAATCAAAAGGAGTATCGAGGAATGATTGGATCTTTATTATATCTCACAGCTAGTAGACCTGACATCATGTTTAGTGTTTGCATGTGTGCTAGGTTTCAAGCTGATCCAAAAGAATCTCACCTCGTGGCTGTGAAGAGGATCTTTCGATATCTCAATGGCACTAAGGAACTTGGACTATGGTACCCAAAGCAGAAGGATTTCACTTTAATTGGATATTCTGATGCAGATTTTGCAGGCTACAAGGTGGATAGAAAGAGCACATCAGGATGTTGCCAAATCTTAGGAGCATCTTTGATCAGTTGGCACTCAAAGAAGCAAAACTCAGTTGCTCTATCCACTGCAGAAGCCGAATACATTGCAGCTGGAGCTTGCTGCTCCCAAATCCTTTGGATAGCTCAACAAATGCGAGATCTCGGCATCAACCTCAAGGGTATCCCAATTAAGTGTGGCAATACAAGTGTCATATCCATCACTAAGAATCATGTTCAGCATTCAAGGACCAAGCATATTGATGTAAGACATCATTTCATTAGAGATCATGTTGAAAAAGGTGATGTGTCCATATCTTTTATTTCTACTGATTATCAATGGGCTGACATTTTTACTAAGCCTTTGGCAGAGGACAGGTTCACCTTCATTAGACGAGAGATTGGGATGCTTAACAAGGATGCACTTTCGTAGGGGGAGCTTTCCCTTTACGAAAGATAAACTCCACTCAATGTCAAGACCTTTGAGAGTTATGTCAAGGTCTGCAAACTGATCAGTGGAGTACATATATCGGATCATATATTTTTGGTTAATATCTTTTTAGATATTTAATCAATTATATTTGTTTTAATCGGATTTCAAAAATTGCCTATTTCTATGATTTCCTTAACCGTTAAGATATTTTATTTTTGGAAATATATTTTTTAGTTACCTTGTCCGATTTTAATGGGCATTTGAATTTGAAATTGAAATTGAAAACCTTTCAAATCTTAGCAATGTAATGATTTCTTTCCTTGGAACCCTAAACCCATCCCATCAATCCGTCACCCTCTCTCTCTACTTAAACCAATCATGTACCCGATTACAACCTACACTCAGAGTTTTCCAAACCCTTTCCACTCCTTCATCTTCAACCTCTCAAAGAAACCCTATCCGACTACTTCCATGGCACCCAAAACCAAGAAAGATGTCACTCCCAAAAGACTTGGCACCACCCCCAAGGGACGCCAGGCCACTGCTACCTCTCCCACACCCGAACCTGCTACTCAAGCCATCATCCCAGCAGTTGTCCAGAGCACCATTAAGGCGAGCACGACCACGGCTCCCAAAGGCTCTCAGAAGCGCGCTGCTAAGAAACCCCTGAGTGCTAAACAAAAGGGGAAGAGAAAGATCCTGGCTGAGGAAGAGGACGAGGAAGAAGAGGAAGACGACCTTGATGCCGCCCTGGAACGAGATGCTGCCAAGGAAGCTGAGGAAGAGGCCTTGAGGCAGAAAAAGGCCGATGAGGAGGCCGAACTTGCTAAGAAAAAGGCCGAGGAAGAAGCTGAGCGGATTCGGAAGGAAGCCGAAGCCGAGGAGGTTCCATCCGAGGAGGAGCCTGAGGAAGAAGAAGAAGAAGAGCACGAGGGATCCGGAGAGGACGAGGAACCTGAAGGTGATGAAGCGGGGTCCGGTGAGGACTCGGGGTCCGAGGAAGAGGAGGAAGAAACTCCCTCTCCTTCTCCTCCTCCTCCCCCGTCTCCGAAGAAGCGGAAAGCCCCTGCTCCAGTCAAGCCTCCATCCCCTAAGCGTACCAGGAAGGGCACTGTCAAGAGTCTTGCAGCGCCTGCCAAGAGAGCTGCTCCAACAGTTGCGCGCAGAAAGAACGCAGACCCCCCGACCTATATCCAGGTAAATCAATCCTTGCCCTCCTCTTGGTTTCAAGATGCTGAGACCGCTGGTAAGTGGGTAGACGAGTTTCGAACTCGTAAGATTAGTTGTTCTGATTTTTTAGATGTTGAGTTCTTTGAAGCTTTGAAGTTACCTTGCATTGAGCTCCTCAAAAAATCCCCAGCCTGGAACCTTCTTAACCTTGAGACTGTTTACTACCCCGAGCTTACCCGACTTTTCTACATAAACCTAAAAGCCAAAAACGACACTGATGGTTGGTCTTTGGAGTCTGTCGTCAAAGGGGTTAGAATCTCTCTCAACTCCAATGACTTTGCAGATTCTCTAGGCCTACCTACCCCTGTTCCACCTGCTCAAGTAAACCCCTCAAAAGAAAATTGCATCATCCTAGCCCGAGCCAAATATCTCTTACCTGAAGCATCCAATAGCACCTCAAAGCAACTCACCCACTCATCCCTAACCCTTGAGGCAAAAATTATCTTTAACATCATTGTTAGATGCCTCTTACCCCGTCTCAACTCTGGCTCACTCCTAACCGACAATGCCATGGTCCTGCTCTACCGCATTCTAAATGGCCTTGACCCAGATCTGGCCAACACTATCCTTGGTACCATGGCCCATGCCAGAAAAGCTCACAAAGGCTCTCCCCTCCCCTTTGCTACCCTTTTGACCCATATCTTCAAAGCTTCTGGAATTGATGTCAAAAATGAAGAACAGCTGCGTCATACGGGTTTGTTCGACTCTAAAGGTCTTGAAAAGATTGGCATCACTCGGTCTCCCCAAGGGACCTTGAGTCTTGACACTCCTTCAAAAGCCTTTCCCACTGCTCCAGCTTTCGATGAACGCATGGACAACCTAGAGTTGAGCTTGGAGGAAGTTCGCCTGGATATTAAGGAGTTGCAGAAGGAGTTAATGACAACGATGAGCGGGATTTCAACGATGCTGGAAGGACTGTGGACGAGGCTCACCGATGATGCTCTGGATTGACCAAGCCTAAACCTAATCCCACCCTATCCCACCCCTGAACTTGTTACTTTGCTGGTTTTTGGAAACGTTTTCAAAACTTTTGATAACTTCTGGTGACTGTTTTACCTCCGCCCTTTGTTGAAAGACAAAAAGGGGGAGATGATCGTTAGACTTTGAAAACCTCTGTTTAAAGGTCGTGGAGGACCTTGGTTTTTGATTTATGGTTTTCAGTTGGATAGTTTTTTGCATGCTTTAAAAATTTGATCCAACATTTGTCTAACCCTTGCAGGTACTTAGTCCGAATTCCATTGTATTATATATTTTTTACTAAGTTGCAGGGATGCACAGGTTTTGTCTTTCGTCAAGGGGGAGATTGATAACTCCCTCCCTTGATGAAAATCGGAATAGATGTTTCAAAGGCTTTGACAGGATATTTGTGTCAAAGGCCTTGGAGCGTTAACAGTTGATGAAATACAAAACCTACCTTTATTATTCGTATATTATTTTATCTTATTATATACTTCCATTATATTATATATGTATGTATGACTAACCATTTCAGGAAGTATATTCGAAGATTGCATCCTTCCTTACATGTTGAAGAGATCAGTTCAAAATAGATCATGGCGTTTCAAAGTATCCATATATAGAAGATTCCAAGATCGAACTGATTCCAAAGAGCCGTTGGAGATCTGGTGATGAAGATCCTCACGCTCCATGCTAGTATATAAAGGAAAGGAAGGAGAAGACAGAAATACAAGTGCTACACACGAGCTTCAATTCTTTCAAGCGATCTGTCTTCCAAGTGTCTCTCTGCAAAGCGCTCAAATAGTTTGTTGTTTATTTCAAAGCCTTTGAGAGTCACTGTGAGCTTATAAGATATATTTATTTCAAGTGTTACTCGAGAGTTTATAACTCGGGAAGTTGCACTAGGCTATTGATTTGCGAGAGTTAGAGGATTGTACTAGATAGCTGAGAGAGGTGGGGCTCTTCTAGATTGGTCTAGGACTCTAAGGGAACGTGAGTTGACTAGATTGCAATTGTATAGGAGAGAGGCTTCTCGGTGAGCTATTAGGATCCTAAGCTAAGCAATCAATAAAGCCTTTGAATCCTAGGGTTGTGGAAGAACCCTAGGCGGGGACGTAGGCCAGTTGTGCTGAACCTCGTAAACAATTACTCGTGTTCTTTATCTATTTGCTTTACTATTTTTCCGCACTTGGTTCGAATTGTTTAACTTTGTGATTCAGGTTCTTCTCAAAGGTTTTGGTACAAGCTCCAAAAGTCTTGAGACTTACTGTGAAAAACGGGCATACTCTATTCAACCCCCCTTCTAGAGTATTTATATATTACTTTGTTTTACATTATCGAACCTTCAAATGTGATAGCCCATATCATCAAACACACTCTTAGATAATGGATTTCTTTTAAGATTAGGAACCCATATGACATTTTGCGGAATTTAACTACAAAATGGACGTCTCTGTGTCTTTGTCTAATAACTTGGATCGTTTCTTAGCTACGACTTAAGACCTTTCTAGATGTGGTGATAACATAGATGAAACCCATCAATGTGTTTTGTCATTGAATGCCTTACCTACTCAATTTGACACATTCAGGGATGTTATTCAGTTCAGCCATGAAAAATTGAGTAAAGTTAAGATCCTAAGAGTCTATTACCCACAAAAATGAGGTGTTAGAGGTTTTTAAGACTAAACAAGTGGCTAAGAATGAAGCTCTTATCGAGAAGGATAGGTTTAAGAACCGATGATAAAATAAGAACTTCTCTAAGAAATCTGCACAGAAAGATGTTTCTACTTCTTCGAGTGATAAATCTAATTCAGATAAGAAAAATGTTACTTGCCATTATTGCTCTAAAACTGGTCACTATGAGAAAGACTGTTATAAAAGTAAAATAGATGATGCTAAAAAGGCTAAAATGGATGCATCTAAAACACACCAATCTGTTTTTGCTGTGCTTGATTCAAATCAATACTTTACACATGAGCTGCTTGTTGTTTCTTCCCGTTATGATTCTGATAATGCCTGGATATATATTGGATTCTGGTTGCACCATGCATTCTACACCCATAAAAATTGGTTTTGTGATATGAAAATTGTAAATGAGGTAGATCTTCTTCTTCTTGGCGATCACTCTCCAATCTCTATAAAAAGAATAGGTTCTATTGCTCTAAAGATGTTTGATAGGAAGTTTGAGATCTAGGTGATAACTTGCTATGAATTATGGGCTATATTGCTAAAGTGCTAGAGGATTGGGTAATTAATGCTGCTCGTCCCCCATGGCTAGAGTAAGACACATTTTATGCATACAAAAATCAATCTGATAGGATAACTAATGGAACCTACAAACCAAGTTTATTCTACTAGGGAGAGATCTCACCAAGTAGAGCTTATCAAGAGCCTTCCAGAGGCCTTAATTAAGCAATTTTCTCAATCATTACCTGCCTTGCCACTTCATATGTGAGTCAAATAAGGATCTCGTTGTGGGCAACTTGGTCCATCTCAATCTTCTCATCTTTCGTCAGCTTCTTAGGATAATTTCCGACCAATGCAGGCCAACATTTTTCCTTGATAAAAACAACCTTCATTTTTAGTCTCTACATAGCAAAATTAGAGTTACCATCATAAGGCTTTATACGAATAGAAGACTTAGACATGGCTAAAACATGACTAAAAAGAAGAAACTGAAGATCTAGGGTTCTATCCCATTTTCTAACTATAAAATAGTCAGTTGCGAATATAAACCCGAACTCATTGCTCCATATCATAACCTCACTTTGATACCAATTTGAAATCGAATAAGCGCAATAGACGAGTAATGATTGAGGCAACGAAAGCAAAAACGACACAAAACCAAAATGAAAAACGAAGGGACAAAGGAGGTTGTTTACGCGGTTCGGGTATTGCACCTACATCCGCGAGGCCTCATGAGTCGAGACCCTAAATCCACTATGTAATTAAGATCAATCGAGATACAAGAAGGGCAATCGGAGTACAAAATCCCAAGAAGTACAGTAAGCTAGGCAACATAAGACAAGATTTCAAAGGAAATAAGGAAACTCTATTTTGATCTTCATATATAGTCGTCGCCGATCTGATCTAATAGGGCTTGAACTAAGACACGCCGACTTCAGCACCAGCTATGGAGCTCTTCAGAAGAACCTTGAAGAGCAAGGGTCTTCAAACCACTGTGAGTATCACTGGACACCATAATGAGCCATTAGGAAGACGAACCTTCTAGATATTATTTAGGGTTTTGTGCATTATAAAATGAGAGAGCACACCAAGCACAATAGAGTAGCTGAGCTTATATAATATATAATGCTTAGGCGGAGCGTCTAAGGCAAGCCACAAAAGGTATTATATGAATTAGGTTTTTTAGGTTTTGGGTCGACTAAAACCTTCTGACTGTTAGCCCAATAGGTTTGGATATAAAATGCCCAAATCAGGTAGACCTAGCAAGTCCGGGTTCAACCCAACCCATTTTCCTTTATCATACTCCAAAGGATCACGCCTGCATATTTGTATACTTAGGAAATACAACTCTAGCAGGTTCGATTCATTTTTTTTTTTAAAACGGAAAGAGATTAGGAAGGACTATGAACGATTCGTAGTCCATCCTAGAGCACATCCAATGCTTAGGCGGAGCGTCTAAGGCAAGCCACAAAAGGTATTATATGAATTAGGTTTTTTAGGTTTTGGGTCGACTAAAACCTTTGGACTGTTAGCCCAATAGGTTTGGATATAAAATACCCAAATCAGGTAGACCTAGCAAGTCCGGGTTCAACCCAACCCATTTTCTCTTATCATACTCCAGAGGATCACGCCTGCATATTTGTATACTTAGGAAATACAACTCTAGCAGGTTCGATTTATAATTATTTTTTTTTTAAAACGGAAAGAGATTATGATGGACTAGGAACGATTCGTAGTCCATCCTAGAGCATCCCTTTGGATGAGAACTTGCAGTTCTAAATCTGTGTTAGGGTTGATGATAGTGGTTGAATGACCTAAAAGGGTCAGTTTGTCCGCTATTCGTAAATATTTTTTAAATTAACAAAGAGCTTGTATGTCATTTTTTTTAAATTTTTTTATCAAATCATTAAAAAATTTGATATCTTTGTTAATATGAAAAATATTCCTATCCATTGATGTCCCAAAGAGACAGGCAAAGATAGTCGGGACCACTTCCAATATCCTCTAATCCGCGAGTTCTCCGTCAGTGGCCGCCGGTTGAAGCCAACACCACCACCACCATTCAACTCAGCTGCTGGCAACAAAGGTGAGTTTTCTGTTATTCCCAAACCCTACCGGCACGGCCCAGTGCTCTCTCCCTTCACTTGTTCTAATGCTGCTTATTGCTCCGTGCTTCAATTTTCAGCGTAGTTTATGATTTTGCTGCTTATACTTTGACTACGATTCGAACTAGGGTTGGAGTCTGCTGCTGAATTTGATTTCATGTCCAACCATTCTAGAAATTACTAGCGGAGAGGGGTTTTGGATTACGCGTGTATGTGCTTCTCTCCCCTCCAAACTCTAATTTGTAGGTGAATTGAGATTGAATGGCCGATTTAGCCTCAAATGATTATATTGAACAAAGATGATTGGATGTGAATCTCGATTAATGGGGAGTCCTGGAAAAATCTGGCAGGAGGAAGGTTTTGGATGAGTTGATGACGATGGTAGTAGATGGTGGTCCAGTGAAAAACAGTGAGGGCGGGTGGTCACGGTGCCGTTGCTCAGGAGAAGGGGAAGTGAGAGATGTAGTCTTGTAGATGGAGGATGAGATTTGTTAAATATTTTTCATTTGCTGTTAATTTATTGATGTAATCGCAAAAACATGGTTTCGTAATCAATTTGGAACTTGCAGATTTTGTAATCAAATCGATTCCATTCCATGGCTTCTCCAATTTCTACTCCCGCGGTTTGCTGTTATTCGTCAATTACAAGTGCCAAACCATCTGACCAATCAACCAGAAGATTTTCTACATCCAAGCAATTTTCTCAGCTGGGTCAGTTCTATTTCACTTCATGGACGGGCCTAAGGAACACCGCTGTTTCTGTTTCACCAAAATTTCTCAGGCCAGGTGAGTTGTTTGTTGGGGTTTTCTTCTTTGCTTTCCCTTTCTGTGCAACTTGTTTATATAATTTTGGACGGGTTAATGAATTCCTAAATGGATTGTGGCTGTAGGAAAGAAGGAAAGATTTAAAGGGCTAACTGTTCATGCTTCTTTGTTTGGGGTTGGAGCTCCCGAGGCTTTGGTTATTGGGGTGGTGGCTTTGTTGGTTTTCGGTCCCAAGGGGCTTGCTGAGGTGAGTTCCATTTATTGATCCATAGGACAGTTTCATGTAGCTTTGGCCTTTTGGGTGAAATTTGGGTATGTTTGTAATTATAAAACCTGTTTGAACTTGCTGCATGAGTTTTAGAGTTTGGGTGTTTGTCTAGACTCAGAAATGAGAGTGAAATGCCCCAGACACCAATCCCTTTTTATATGATCGAGTACAAGGAACCTTAAAAAAAAATCAGGTTCAAAATTCAAAAAGCAGAAAACAATAACCTCGGGTTTTGATTACTAATACCCCTTTTCTCCAATCAAATGCTACTGTATGGCCCTTGTTATATCACATAGTTTCAATTGTTTTTTATTTGGGTCTAAAGTGTAACTGTGGATTACACTCTCCCATCTGATGTAAATATGTGAAATCTGGACAATTGCATACAAAACCAACCCAAACTATAGCTATTTATTATCAAATTTTTTGGTGGGCGATCTTGTTACTTGATGCACTCAAAATCATGGCAGTTGCTTCTTTTTTTTATTCATGAAAGTTCTTGTTTTTGGGCAAGCATATGAGGAGAAATCTTGATGTTGGTTGACAGATGTTGGCTTCATGAAATTCTGTTATCCAAGAAGTTGCAAATTTGTGAATTGAAGCTTGATTTTCAAACTTTTTATACTCTGTATAATGAATGGAAATTCAAGCCTGCACATCGCCCGAATATATTTTTTTTGGCTCTGCTAATTATTTATGCTTTTACACTTTTTAGATATACTAATGTCTGTCTTTGGAATGGGAATTCTAAGTGGAATCTTATTTTTTTCCTTCTCCATATGGCTTCCAATATTCATAAAAAATCTAAGTTGTACCCCTTTGTGCTATAGGATTTGTCCACACAATTACCTATCATATCTTTTGTTTTCAATGTCATATCTTCTTTGTTATATGCTTTACTTTCCCTGTTTAGTCCCATAGGTTTCTTTGAGTTATAAACTTGTCAAAATACCCCTCAAGTATTATTTTACTATTATTATCTTAACGATTTAATTGGAGTCATAATGATTGAGAGGTGTGGGGAAATCCTTAGACAAGACATTTCGATTATTGAAAAATGTTGGGTGCCACTTGGAATAGACGATGGTACAAGTGAAAAACACGGAATCACCCTTGTAGAACATGGGAATGTGTGCAACTACAAGGATGGTGTTGTTATGAAGTGTGAAAGCTCCCCCTTGTTTGTCTTGTCCTTTCTGGATTATCTTTCGCTTGAATCTTTCATGCTTGTGCTTTTTTGTGGTTTGCGCAGGTTGCTCGAAATCTTGGAAAGACTTTACGCGCATTTCAACCTACAATCAGGGAGCTTCAGGTAGCATATGGTTGTGGTTTGCCATATTAGTTATATCCATGCTGCATTTTTTCTGGGATCCTGCAACACATTTGTATCGATTCCCTCTTTGAACAGGATGTTTCTAGGGAATTCAAGACTACCCTGGAGCGTGAGATTGGTCTTGATGACATTCCAAATTCGTCACAAAGTGCATATGGATCTAACAGAGCCAATTCTGTCTCAAATCCAACTACTTTGAGCAGTGAGAGTCCTCAAACCATGTCTGACCCAAGTTAGTACCGATTCTATCTTTTCTTTCTAAAATATGTTTGTTAGTTTGTATGTAGGTTGACCATCATACACAGCCCTTTTACATGGAAAACATTTCCTTTTGTTGATATGAACCTAAGCTATATTAATTGTTATTGTTTGGCTGTTTAGTTGCTGCCTAGAGTTTACATTATCAAAGTTGTGTTGGTTAGTTCTTAAGATGTCATCTAGTTATAGGCTTCTGGATTGATGCACTAGTATTTCAAAGTTCAAACACTTCTCATGATGAATGCTGATTGCTTACCTTGTTCCATAGGGAAATGGAGCTCAGTATCTAATATATATGCATATTATAAATGTAAAATTTAAGACTTTCAGTGGATATTGAATATGCTCTATTAGCTTTGCTATTGGCTGAAAACCCCAGTAGTGAGGTTGAAAAATGCCAAAAGTAGAACCTTGTATCTTTTGCTATCGTTCTTCCTCTAAAGGCATCAAGAAAAACCTCTTGTCTCCTTATGACAATGAGTTAAACACACGTCTCTTGAATACCCATTTACCAAACAACAATTTTAACCAATAAATCACCCTTTTGATTATTAGACAACAGGTTAGAGGAAAACATAGAAAACTTGATTGATGTAGCTCCCTAAATGTCACAGAATTAATGACCATTCAACAACATAAAAAAAAAATTCAGAAAACAAAATGGAAATCTGTTGGGCCAAGTGTGATTTCAAAGTATATAATAAGAAACTGTCACTAATACTGAGTTTTGGGGGAAAAAACCTAATGCATAAAACTTGGAACTGTTAGTTTCTTAATCGTGAATGGCTGCAGTGACTATAAAACAATAAAGAGAACTTTTTCTACCAAAAAAATAAAATAAAATCAAAACTTTTGTCCTGGGTTTACATCCTACTATTTATTTTCCATGCTTGTGCAATTATCTATATGTATTTTCTATATATTTGATTGATGTTCCATCATTTCCGTAGATGGTGTTCCTCCAAACAGAGCATATTCAAGCGAGGAGTACCTAAAGATCACAGAAGAGCAGCTAAAAGCTTCTGTTGCCCTTCAGGATAAAGTGACTAATTCTCCAGAAGATATTCAGAATAATGTTGATTCTCAAGGTTGGTTCAGAACTTCAGATTCGTTTAGAAGCCCCTGCTACTCATTCTTGTAGTTCATGGAACCTGCCCACTTTTGAACAAATGATTAAGTTTGTGCGTGTTGATTCAGCTACCACTCAAGAAGCGGCAGGTGACAATCCCTCACTCCCGAATACCGAAGGCAAAGCATAAGAATTAGGTGAATGGTCAGATGCCAGAATGGTGTATTGCGGTTAACGTAGAGGCCTTTGTAGGCAACCAAGCAAATGGATAACGAGTATTGTACACGGTCACCTTCCCTCATCTCCATCGATTGCTTTGTAAGTATGTAATTTTGCAGGTTTACCTTGTGTTGGTATTATATATACATCATTATGTAGTATTAGACAATTTATTTCTCCTGTAAAGACGCTAGGAGATTCTGATCCGTTGAAATGGAAGATTAGTGTTTTCTCCTCTTATGCTTCTGATTCGTTTTATAAGCTGGGATTATAGTTTTTGAAGTACTCTGGAACTGAAGTCCAAGGGTTTCAAACACAGCATAACGAATACGTAGCAACTTCCTCCAGACCCGAAAGATAAATATCCCATCTTGACTCTAGGAAACCCTTAGGCTAAAATGCAAATCAATCTTGAACTAGCACATCATCCTTGAAGTTTTGTGCATATCGTCTCCCCAAAGGGTGTGATCATGATCTGTGCTTATGTCGTCGATCCATATGCTGACTGCCTTTGGGGGTGGGTGGTGGTCTCGCCTGTGTGGAAGTCACTTCTCACATGCATTAGCAAGTTCAGTGACGAAGGGTAAAGAAAAGCATAGCTCTTCAGTCATCGCCCTGCCATCGGCCAGTTCATTTCATTTCAAAACTTGTTGATAACATACAATTTTGGGTCCGAGCCTGTGACTGACACTCACTGAAGGATATTATCTCACCACCCATATGACTGCCCGTGCTTGTATCGACTTGCTCCGCACCCACCTGACCCTCTTCGCGGCAATGAACTCATAACCTTCTGCCAAGGTGCAATGCATCCTTCCATTCAAGTTCAGTGCCTTGCAAGGGAGATGATGGGTCAGTTGATCGGTCCGACTACTATTTGTCTGGTTATCCGATTGGACACGCTTTGGGATATTTCTGGTTTGCACAAAGCTGGAAATTTCTGGTTTCGATTTGGTTTCAGATCTTTGCCAATATGATTGATCGCTATTTCCAACACCTCATTTTGACTATATGACTATATACGCCTTACACAATGTCGAGGATCTTATCGTTGTTACAAAGTGCTCGTCTCTGCCTGTTAATGCATTTGGGGAACAACTCCATGATACCTTGTGAGTCACGACGACCGTCGATGGACGATGGATCAAGTAGAAGTAGTGGAAATGCGTCTGCTGGGCTTGAGAATCTGCTTGAGGAGAGTCATTTTGGGAACATTCCAGTGCTCCACATGCCTGCACACCTTGCCAGACTCAGCATCATAGAAATACTCTGTGTAGCCTGTTGCTGCAAACACCAACAAATCATATGCCATTTGAATCCAAATCCGACCCATCCGATTGTCACCTCGTTACAGATGTAAAAGTAGTACGCACCAGAAAGAATTGGCCTCCAAGGAAAAGATAAGATACAGCTGAAACGCCAGTGGCCGATCCCCTTCTCCTGCAACCAAAATCCATTTGAATCAAACTGATTGGTTTGGGGGATTTCAATTTCAATTGTATATATGATGGACAGACCTCAAAATCTTCCCATTTCATAAGCTTCATGTTGGACTTGAGGAGGAGGGATCCAAAGTTTGTGCAATTCCTTTTAAATCTGTGAAGCCCCTTGAATGAGCCTGCGGGATCCGCAAACTCGCACTTTTCCTCGTAAGCTCCCATTGTTAGGTTTCCTGCAAATCAACCAACCAAACCAAACCAATTGGAGCTCGCAACTGAGATTCAGATCATCTCCATCTGGAACACGATTTACAGACCTGTGACGAAATAACTTCTCTCGAAATCGTCTTTGATCGCGGCGACCAGTGCTTCTCGAAGGACCGCACCGGAGGATTCATCCACGGCAAGGACGTCATCGGAGGCCGGCGTAGATGAAGGCGGAGAGCGGAAAAAGGAGGCGGCAATTCCGAGCATCTCGGAGCCGTACCAGGCGAGCTTGAGCAAGGCGTTATCTGGCTCGACAGAGGATTCCTGCTTGCTGGACGGAGAAGATGGACTCTTTCCGTTGGAGCTGGAAGGAGTGGGGTTCTGAGCAGCGTAGAAACGGAGCCTGTTGGTTCTGAGGTAGCTGTTGTTGCCGGCGAGGGTCGGGTGCCGCCGTCCATCGGATATCCCAACACTTATCGACGCTCTGGGGAGAAGCGTCGCCATTTCCGCCGGACACAGAAAGATTAATTGAAGCTTTTGGGACAACGGATGAGTGGCCATCATATTTTGTTGTTATAGAAAAATATCACTTTATGGAAATAATTATCGGTTTTTAAACCTATGTCATATAAAGATATTTTTTTTTAAATATCACTCCGTAATTATATTTAGCTATTTTTAAATATTTTTTTTAGAATTAATGTATTGAAATTTAGAGAATACCCATTTTCTAATGTGATTTCGTAATTTGTGACTTTCGAAAATTAATGTATTGAAATTTAGAGCATAAGGGTTTTGATAAGATATCAAAACGACCGTTGACAAGATAATTTCAATCAAATTACCAATAAATCCTTTTTATTTTTTGCTAAAAAAAATTGAAAATAGACCAAAAGCTCTCATTTCATTCTCTGTTTGCATCTCATCGCTCACAAGCAGAACAAATCATCCGAAGAAGAAATGAAGAAATCAATTGCTAGTTGTTTTCGATTTGGGGTGTTCGAACTCAATTAGGGTTGTTTTGTCGAGGCGGGGGTGGTCGAATGATGGTGGCGAGGGACAAAGGAGGCTCGATGCGGCTGGGCGAGAAGCCGAGGAGACTGGAGCATCGATGTGGCTGGACGAGGCAACTCCGAAGCCTCGTCGTAGCTGGCCGAGGCAACTCCAAAGCCTCGTCGTTACTGGCCGAGGCGACTCCCAAGCCTCATCCCTGTTGACCGAGGGGCCGCCGCCGATGAAAACGCGACCATCCCTTTTAGGGTTGAAAATCACCCGTGGGTGACCGACTCACCCGACCGACCTGACCCGATTATACGGGTGAAAACCCAAAAAAAATCGGGTGATAGATGGGTGATGGCCAATGGGTGGGTGAAACGGGTGATGGGTTGGGTGATGAGTGATATGTTTTTCACTCATTACCCGACCCGCTTAACCACCCGATTATTTTTAAAAAATCCTAGTTTATAAAAAAAAAAAATAGCCTAACATAACTACATATTTTTCCCTTTTCTAATTCTAACTTCTCTATTCTCTAATTGTTTTTGTGCAAAAAAAAATAATCTAAAAGAATATAAACCTATTTTATTTAACCCCACTTCACATCTTTAAAAAAAAAAAATTTTATTTGTTTTGCATACACTACTAGAATGTTAGCAATTTCACTCATTTCAATGATTTAGCATTCAGTGTGTTAAGTCATGATTTAGCCAAATTGTTTTTTTTTTTTCAACTCAGAGTTTAGAAATGAACTAAAATTTATCTCATTTGATTTGATATTAAACTTTTAATGCAACTTTGTAAGATGAGGATAATGATATAATATATGAATAAACCTTTTATACAATTAATAAGATTTCCACGTTGACATGGTTTGTGAAATTATCAAATATGATTGATTTCTAAGTATTGTATGTATTATGACTCTTTTTCTTTTAATTTACTTCACCCGGTTATCCACCCGACCCCCCCCCCCCCCCGACGGATCGGTGATGGCTGAAATATTAGACGGATGGGTGATAGGTCGGGTGAATTTTTTTTTTTGTGACGGGTTGGGTGGAAAGATGGCTCCACTCATCCAGCGCCCGACCCATTTCCACCCCTAACCCCTTTATCTATTTTCGTTAATTTATCATTAAATATATTATATTTTAATATTTTTAAACTCAAATTTGATTATAAATATATTCAAAATTTGAATTTAAGAACTCGATTATATTTTAGGGATTATTTTAAAAATATAATAATAAATATAGCATAGAATTATTATCTTAATTAATGTTTGAAAATGTTTATAAAATTTTAAAATATTATGTAAATTACTCTCATTTATTTATATTTTAAATATTTTAAAAATGTTATTATTTGTCTATAGTTTAAATATTGTTTTCAATAATTATCTTTGATAAAAAAAAAAAAATTTGAAAAACATAATCAAACCCTTAAATTCAACCTTTGAATATATTGACAATCAAATTTGAGTTTAAAAATATTTAATATAATATATTTAATGATAAATTAACGAAAATAGATGAATGGGTGGTGAGTTGTAAACAAATACTATTTAAAGAGTGGTTTTTTGTAATTTTGAATTTAAAGGGTGGCTAAGTGAAAACACCCATATTTAAAGGGTGATTTTCTATAAATTTCCTTAAATGGAAACAATTGGTGCAAACATATCAATAGAAAAACTTGAACTTCATGAAGGCAAACATATCAATCTCAATTTAAAGTTAAACCAACACAAATAGGGCATGTTTAGAAAACAAAGCATCATAAATTCCTTCACGAAAGTGCAAATAGGGCATGTTTAGGCACGTGGAAACAAGTCAACAACTATGATGTGGAAACTACAATAATAGCTTACCTGCTGATTTAGTAGTTTTTGGACTGTTTAGTAAACAAATCTTGCACAAGAATATTTATCTGCAAAGTTTTAAAGCATAGAAGATAAACAGAAGCATCAAACATGTGAGGAATAATGGTCACCTATACAATACAAGTGTACTAGACCTCAAAATCTTCCACATACACACACACCCACAGTATGTGTTATGTTTCATTCATCAGAAAAATATGAACATAAATCGTTTATTCATGAAAATTCCATACTTCACCATCCATTTCTACCAAAATCAGGATTAGGGACTTGTGAAAATACTCAAAATGCACAAATGGGTGTTGGATCTGAAGGGAGGCACCATAATCTCATGATCAAACGCAATTTCGAGCCCAAAATTTTCCAAATCCTTGAATTAGCATATACCAAGTATCCATAAACTGAAAAAATGTAGATTGGGAAAAATGGTTGAATCCCACGGTTTGTGATTACGGAATTCCCAATTCCTGATTTGGACAAGGTCTCACTTTTCCCTCAATTTTTTTTTTTTTATCGTTCGGGACAGGGACTCACATTTCAGCTCAAGACATGATGATGATGAATAGAAACAACTGCAGAATCGTGACTAATAAACAACTTAGACTTAAATAAGATTACCATATTTGTTCCTTTTCAGATAAAAACATATATAAGTACGTACTTTCACCAGGGACCGTATCAGCCAAAATTGGCCATAAAAGTCGAAGCATCATAACTTCATGAAAGTGCAAACAAGGCCTCTTTAGGCACATTCAAATAAGCCAACAACTATGATAGTTTACCTGATGATTTGAGCTAGATTTACTTTTCATCTCTAAAAAGATCTTTGATGCCCTGAAATGAAACAATTGTCCTTCAGAAATGACTACACATCCCCAAATATAACTCATAAATAACAAGTAAAAACCACATGGTGAGGTAGATTTTCCAAAATCTTTTTTGGTTAAAATTTTTATTCCTAAAGTTAATAGAATCAAAGCTTTCTCTTTTCGACAGATGGACTTTTTGTACATCAGAATCCTGGAACAAGACACTACATTTCTATTCTTTATAGAAAATGCCCCCAAAACAAACAATATTTCATTCAAGACAGAGACTATTGTTTCTATTTAGGGCAGGGACTTTTTTTTTTTTTTGCCTTTCGGGACAAACCATACGGACAAGGTCTCACTCTTTCAGGACACTCCATATGGACAAGGTCTCTCAAATTAATTTGAGCACAAGAAAGAATTACCAGAGTAAACCAAACGTACCAACAGGAGATAGTGTAACAAAATAGAGATTTTCAAAGAAAACCACCAATCGCAGCAAAACAGTACTTCATTAACCTTGGAGTAAAAAATTTAAATGAGGGATCGTATCAAGCAGCAAAAAGAATATAAATTTAAACCAACACAAGCTTAAGCCTTAAATACGAATTACCGGGAAAAATGTGCAATCAGCTAAGAAGGCCTAGTGAAGATCAACATGGGCAAAGTAATGCTTTTTCAGTACTCATAAACAAGCATAATAAATTACTTCATTAATCTGGACTTGAAAAAGTATTTCAGACCAACTAGAACATACAAGCAGCAAAAAGAATCAATAATAAAACCCTAATAAAAACCCAGCCGCACAATTTGAAACGTAAAATTTGATCTACTAAAGAAACTGGCACCAGTGAAGATCGGCGAGAGCAAAACAATACCATAAGAAATTATTTCATGAATCAAATGAAAAAAAAATCCTCAAGACCAACAAATAATAGGGTTGGGGCCCTCAATTTTCCATAACTTAATTCTCCTCAATGAGTTTATGCCAGCCAAAGCCCCATAAATAACCCAAGCTCAGTCCATCACTTTCAAAGGTCAAGTAAAAGAGATTATAGAAGAAAACAAGTAAAAGTTCCAGAACATCAAACGTGTAGAGATTGAAAAGCAAGAAATGGAGAGTAACAAAGTTTTTCCTGCATATCAACCCTTCTAAATGAGATATAACATGAACCCTTCGAAATGAACATCAAACACGAATTTTTATCTGCAAAGTTTCACCAATGAATTAAAAAACAACCTGAGCGCTTTTTTGTTTGGGAAAAGAACTAAAGGATCCATATGGGACAAGGACTAATATGTCTGGCCTATCCCGAACGGACCGGGTCTCACATTTCTGCTCGAATTGAAACTTGCTTTTTTGTACGCGGGACAGGGACTTGACATTTCAATTCTAGACAGGGGCAATGCTTCTGTTCGGGACAAAGACTAACATACCCGTTAGGGACATGGACTCACTTTTTTGGCCTTTCGGACAGTCCAAACAGACAAGGTCTCACATTTCTACTTAAATTGAGACTTACTTTTTCGTTCAAGAGATGGGACTAACATTTCAATTCATGACAGAGACTCACTTTTTCCTATTTCAGGACAGTCCATTTGGACAAGGTCTCACTTTCCCCTCAATTTTTTTTTATCGTTCCGGATAAGGACTCACATTTCCACTCGAGACAGGATGATGATGAATAGAAACAAAATTGCAGAATCGTGACTAATAAACAACTTTGACTTAAATAAGATTACCATGTTTGTTTCTTTTCACATAAAAACATATAAAAGTACTTTTATCAGGGATCATATCAGCCCAAATTGAGCATAAAAGTCGAACCATCATAAATTCCTTCATGAAAGTGCAAACAAGGCCTCTTTAGGTACATTGAAACAAGTCAACAACTATGATGTGTAAACTATTAGTTTACCTGATGATTTGAGCTAGATTTACTTTTCATCTCTAAAAAGATCTTTGATGCCCTGAAATGAAACAATTGTCCTTCAGAAATGACTAAATATCCCCAAACATAACTCATGAAAGCAGTATACCTAACAAGTAAAAACCACATCGTGAGGTAGATTTCCAAACTCTTTTTTGGTTAAAATTTATATTCCTAAAGTTAATAGAATCAAAGCTTTCTCTTTTCGATAGATGGACTTTTTGTATAAATGATACACAAAGGACTACCATCCATGTACAAATCCAACTCCAAGAGCAAGACCATTTCAAAATCCAACACTGTTGTACATCACAATCCTGGAACAAGGCACTCTATCTCTATAGAAAATGCCCCCAAAACCAACAATATTCCATTCGGGACAGAGACTATTGTTTCCATTCAGGCAGGGACTCATTTTTTTTTTTTTTTTGCCTTTCGGGACAACCCATACGGACAAGGTCTCACTCTTTCAAGACACACCATAAGGACAAGGTCTCACATTTCTGTTAGGGATAGGGACTAAAATTTCCGTGTGGGCCAGATTCGTCAAGATGACAAAAATAAGGTTAATATATACTTCTCAGATAAAAGCCTTAATGTTTACCCAAATTCAAGTCTCCCACGTTCAGTTGTTTACTTACCAAACCAAGCTCAAGCCATCACTTCCAAAGTTCAAAAGCAAAGTAAAGAAATTAATTTGAGCAAAAAAAAGAATTACCGAACCGAACCTTGACGGGACATAGAGTAACAAAATAGAGATTTTCAAAGAAAACCACCAAACGCAGCAAAATAGTACTTCGTCAACCTTGGTGTCAAAAATATAATTGAGGGATCGTATCAAGAAGCAAAAAGAATATAAATTTAAACCAACACAAGCTTAAGCCTTAAATACGAATTACTAGGGAAAACGTGCAAACAGCTAAGAAGGCCTAGTGAAGATCAACATGAGCAAAGTAATGCTTCAATACTCATCAACAAGCGTAATAAATTTCTTTATTAATCTGGACTCCTTGAAAAAGTAATGCAGGCCAACTAGAGCACACAAGCAACAAAAAGAATCAATAATAAAACCGTCTACTTCCAAAAGGAATGATAATGACCAGGGACCATCTCTGATCAGATTGAGCACAGAAAAGCAAAACGAATCTCAATTCAAACCAACAAAATTTAAACCTAAAAAACTGAAGCATCATAATTTACTTCATGAAAGTGCAAACAAGGCCTGTTTAAGCACCCTGAAACAAGTCAGCAACACTGATGTGGAAACAAATAGTTAATCTGCTGATTAAGCAGTTGGATTTTGTTCGTTTCATGTGAGGTATGTTTAGTAAATAAATCTTGCACAACAATCTTTATCTGCAAAGTTTCACCAAAAGGAATATAAAGTTTTAAGAGCACATAAGATAGTAGAAAGAACCCCACTGATATCATCCATAGTAAAGAATTTTACAAGTATTTTTTACTACTGTAAACTAGAATTTTATAAGCACGGCGTGAAAACATAAAATAAAAGAAAATCACATATAATAAGAAGCCGATGGATTACCCAAGGATGGGTTAATGCACAAACTGTTCGAGCCAGATTTACTTTTCATCTCTAAAAAGATCTTTGATGATATGAAATGAAGCAACGAATATCCTTTAGAAATGACTGCACATCCCCAAACATAGATAAAACAGTGTATAACTAGATTTCCAAACTCTTAATTGTCAAAATTTCTATTCCTAAAGTTAACAGAATCACAGCTTTCTCTTTGCAATAATTAGATTTTTTTTTCCCGTATAAATGATACACAAGGGGCTACAATCCCAAAACATAACTCTGGTGAAAGCTTTCTCTTTGCAACAAATAGATTTCTTTGTACAAAGCCAACGGCAAGAATAAGGACCATTTCAAAATCCTTAAAACAAAATCCAACAATGCTGCAACTTAGATTTTGTTTCAAGGATATCATTTTAGATTGTTATAAACAAGGATAAGACATAGATTCAAGCACGCATAAGATATCAACATAGGAAAACAATTGCATTTCCACTCAGGACAGAATGACGATAAATAGAAACAACTGCAGAATAATGACTACTGAACAACTTGGACATAAATAAGGTTAACATATTTGTTCCTTTTCATATTAAAACGGACTCACATTTAGTCAATAAAAAGGATTAGGAGGAATACTTAAACAGGGACGCGCGTTTCCACCAAACATGGACTCAGTTTTCCTTTCCGACTCATTTTTCCCATTTCGGGATAGGTACTTACACTTTTCCATTTAGACAGGGACTCACTGTTTTTGTGGGGACGGGGACATACATTCCTAGTGTCGGGACAGTGAATTGAGGTATTTGCTAGCCAAACCAAGCTCAATCCAAGTTCAAAAGCAAATAAGTAGAGAAATTAATTTGAATACATAAGAAAATCACTTACATATGAAGCCCATGGATTTCCCAAGGAGGGGTTAATGAACAGTAACCAACAAGTGGTCGAGCCTGATTTACTTTTCACCTCTAAAAAGAACTTTGCTGCTCTGAAATGAAGCAATAAATGTCCTTCAGAAAATGACAATCCCCAAAACAGAACTTATAAAAGCAGTGTGTTTGAGAACAAGGCATAGATTCAAGCATGCATACAATATCACCAAAGGAAAAAAAAAAGAAACATAGGACAGGGACTCGTGTTATCATTCAAGACAACGACTCACTTTTCCTTTCAGGACAAGGGCTCGCCATTTCATTCCGGACAGGGACTTGCATTTAGTTACTGAGAAAGACTTAGATTTCGTTCAGGACAATGAATAATATTTTCCCTTCGGACATGGACTCACTTATTTTTTATTATAGCAGTCAAATTGAAACTGTTTTTTTTGTTTAGAATGTGAACTAAACTTTCCATGTGGAACAAGGACTAATGTTTCCGCCTGAGACAGGGACTCACTTTATTTTTACCTTTCGGGACAACCCATATAGACAAGGATTCACATTTCCGCTCAAATTAAGACTTCTTTTTTTGTTCAGGATAGGGACATGGACTAACATTTCCATTTGGGAAAAGGGACTCGCATTTTTTTTTTTTTTTGCCTTTAGGGACTGCCCATAAGGACAAGGTCTAACTTATCCAATCAAATATTCAAATGAACACTGATGAGACTGCGAGTAACATTTCCATTCCGGATAGTCCATAAGGACTAATTTTTCCGCCTGGGATAGGGACTCACTTTACTTTTACCTTTCGGGACAGCCCATCCAGACAAGGTCTCACATCCCTCGGCTCAAACTAAGACTTTTTTTTCAGGATAAGGACTAACTTATCAGTTCGGGACCCCCACTTGTGACAAGGGACTCACATTTTTTTTTTGCCTTTAGGGACAGTCCAAAGGACAAGGTCTCACTTTTCCAATCAGATGAACCCTCATGAGAGAGAGAGAGATAGTAACATTTCCATTCGGAACAGGGGCTTGCTTTATTTTCACCATTCAGGACCAGTTCATACGGACAAGGTCTCACATTTCTGCTAATTGAGTACAGTCCATAAGGACTAATATTTCTACCTGGGACAAGGAGTCAAGGACTCACTTTATTTTTACCTTTCGGGAGAGCCCATACAAACAACGTCTCACATTTCCGCTGAAATTAAGATTTCTTGTTTGTTCATGATAGGGACTAACTTATCAGTTCAGGATGGACTAACATTTCCATTTCGGACAAGGGACTTGCATTTTTTTGCCTTTAGGGACAGTCCAAAGGACAAAGTCTCACTTTTCCAATCAAATGAACCCTCGTGAGACAAAGAGTAACATTTCCATTCGGGACAGGGGTTTGCTTTATTTTCACCATTCGGGACAGTCCCATACGGACAAGGTCTCACATTTCTGCTAATTGAAGCCAGTCCATAAGAACTAATGTTTCTGCCCGGGACAATAACTCACTTTATTTTTACCTTTCGGGACGGCCCATACAGACAAATCTCACATTTATGCTGAAATTAAGACTTGTTTTTTGTTCAGGATAGGGACTAACTTCATAACTTCCCAGTTCGGGACATGGACTACCATTTCCAATAGGGACAAGGGACTCGCATTTTTTTTCCCTTTAGGGATAGTCCATAAGGACAAGGTCTCCCTTTTCCAATCAAATGAACCCTAATGAGACAGAGAGTAACATTTCCATTTGGGATAGGGTCTTGCTTTATTTTTACCGTTCGGGACAGTCCATACGGATAAGGTCTCACATTTATGGTAATTGAGAACAATTTTTTGTGACAATTCATAAGGACTAATTTTCCGCCTGGGACAGGACAAGGACTCACTTTACTTTAACCTTTCGGGACAACCCATCCAGACAAGGTCTCACATCCCTCGGCTCAAACTAAGACTTCTTTGTTGTTCAGGATAGGGACTAACTTCTCAGTTAGGGACATGGACAAACATTTCCATTTGGGACAAGGGACTCGCATTTTTTAGCCTCGGGACAGTCCATAAGGACAAGGTCTCACTTTTCAGGCAGAGAGTAACATTTCCATTCGGGACAGGGACTTGCTTTATTTTTACCATTCGAGACATTGAGAACATTTTTTTGCCTTTAGGGACACAGTCCATAAGGACTAATGTTTCCACCTGGGACAGGGACTAGCTTTATTTTTACCTTTCGGGGCAGCCCATACAGACGGTCTCACATTTCCACTCAGATTAAGACTTCTTTTTTGTTCAGGATAAGGACTAGCTTCTCAGTTCGGGACATGGAATAACATTTCCATTTGGGACAAGGGACTCACATTTTTGCCTTTAGGGACAGTCCATAAGGACAAGGTCTCACTTTTCCAATCAGATGAACCCTCATGAGATAGAGAGTAAAATTTCCATTCGGGACAGGGACTTTTCCAATCAAATAAACCCTGATGAGACAGGGACTTTTTATTTTTACCGTTCGGGACAGTCCATCAGGGCAAGGTCTCACATTTATGCTAATTGAGACTTCTTATTCGTTCGGGACAGGGACTCTTGTTTCTGTTCGGGACATGACTCACTTTTTTCTGGCTTTAGGGACAGTCCATCCGGACAGTGACCAACATAGTAGAGATTTTTAAAGAAAACCAGCAAAGTAGCAAAACAACACTTAGTTTACTTCCCAAATACTGCGCTTTATCTTGAGAGTCAAAAACATAATTGAGGGGGTTCACATCAAGCAGTGAGCTAAATTACTCAATGAAAACCAAGTAGAAAACGTAATTCAGGTATGAACGTATTAAACCATTAAACCAAACCGAGCAAAAAGTAAAAGGAATCCCAAATAAAACCCAGCAGCTCAATTTGAACCATAAAAATCGATTACGCACTGATGAAGATCGGCAAGATCGGTAAAAAGAATCGGAAATAAAACCCTCCCGCATAATCTGAACCCTTAAAATTGAGATCAGCGGGAGCAGTAAAAAGAATCACAAACAAAACTCAGTCGCACAATTGAAACCCTAAAAATCGAGATCGGTGGGAGCAGTAAAAAGAATCACAAATAAAACTCAAGCCGCACAATTCAAACCCTAAAAATCGAGATTGGCAGAGCAGTAAAAAAGAATCACAATTAAAACTCAGTCGCACAATCTAAACCCTAAAAATCGAGATCGGCGAAGCAGTAAAAAGAATCACAAATAAAACTCAGCCGCACAATTCAAACCCTAAAAATCGAGATCGGCGGGAGCAGTAAAAAGAATCACAAATAGAACTCAGTCCCACAATTCAAACCCTAAAAATCGAGATCGGCGGCAACAGTAAAAAAAATCACAATCAAAACTCAGCCGCACAATTGAAACCCTAAAAATCGAGATCGACGGGAGCAGTAAAAAGAATCACAAATAGAACTCAGTCGCACAATTCAAACCCTAAAAATCGAGATCGGCGGCAACAGTAAAAAAAATCACAAACAAAACTCAGCCGCACAATCTGAACCCTAAAAATCGACCAACTCAAGAAATCGGCGAGAGCAAAACAGCACTTCAGGAAGCAGCAGAAATTACTTCATGAATCAAAAGAAAAAACCTCGAGGACGACAAATAATAAAGTTCCGGCAACCAATTTTTCCTCAATACTGAAATCAAGTGTTTTGGAGTTACCAGAGATAACGCTTGATTGAGCAACATGATCGGAGATTCTTCCAACAGGGGAAGAGCGATGAAGTAAGGCGGTGCTAAAAGCGCGCGCACAGAGAGAAAGCCCAGATCTACAAAGAGACCGCGTCAGATCTACGAAGAGATCGCGTGAGCTCTGAAAATTTCCAAAAATACCGAAACCGACTCTTTTTTTTTAATATATATATCTGGGGCTATGAAGTCGGTGCATTTTATGATTTGGTTTCCTCATGTAGGCCGACTTCCTTATTCACAATTACCAACTTTTTTTTTGAGCAACAATTACCAACTATATACGGAGTATACACTTATGTGTTGTATTTGTGAAAATAAAATATTTATAATAATTTTGGTTGATTTATAATTATAAAAACGTTTTGTCTAATACATACATACATTTCACCGTTAATTTTTACTATTTCCACCGCTAATCACGGTGGGTTTAATGACAGTTAACGATTCCACCACATACTTATGCGATGGGTCAAGGGGTATACATGCTCAAAACCATCGACATAACCCACCGCATAGGTATGCGGTGGGTTTGTATACGGTCAACCTCATGCGGTGGTTCTGGAAAAAAGTGGATTAAGACCACCGCATACCTATGCGGTGATTAGCGCTGAAAATAGTAAAAATTAGCGGTGAAAATATCCCCTACTAAAAACAAACGAATCCTTAAAATAAAATTCAACAAAATATAAGATTAAATTATTGTTTGTGTTTCGTTAATCTATCCCATGAAAACAAGTGTAGGTTGTGAACAAGAAAAAGCCCAGAAGTGAAATTTAAGGCAAGTGGTTTTATTTTATTTTATTCTTTTATTTTTATTTTTATTTATTATTATTATTATTATTAGGTAAGAATTGTGCTTGGTTTCGTTCTTCGACGGCTTCCTCAACCTTCTTGGAGTTGGTCTTCTTGAATCGTCTTGCTGTAGAGTTTATTTCTACTTGTTTCATTTCGCTTATTATCTGTAAATTTCTGTATTTTAGATTGTACGTTTGACGGTTCGCCGTCTGCCGACTTTGTCGGCCTCTCGAATAGTCAGACCTCTCTGACCTTCGAATTTTTACCTAATCAAAAAAAATTATTAGGTAAGAATTCAAGTAAGACGGCTTACTTGAGAGCAAACTTACGAATGAGGTCGGAGAGACCAGTATAATCTAATAGACATTCATCGACTTACTCAATATAAAACAATGTTCTTGGTTGAGAGAATTAACCTGAGTGATTTAGAGGTAATCATAATTAAATTGAAAAATCGAATACATAATCCTGTGGTTAATTACTTGATGAAGTCAGGGTAATTTTTTTTTTGACAAAGTTGTGCATTTTTTTTATTTGGTAAGAATTCATGTGGTATGACGCCACATGATAACATTCTTGTGAATGAGGTTGGATTGTTATAAATGTCGAAATCCTCGCACAACAGCAATTGTGTGCAACCTTATAAGTCACTCTATTCCTATTACAAGGTACGTGAGTGAGAATAAGGAAATCGGCTTACATGATCCCAACTGCCCCACGATAGTTTTGAACAAGGCGGAAAAGATTGCTCTGCGGAGGCCATGGCGGAATACTCTCATTGTCAAACTCTTCGACAAGGGAGTGGGCTATATGCAACTCCACTGACGGCTCTCACAAAAATGGGGGCTTAGTGCTCCATTCTCTCTTGTGGATCTAGGGAATGACTACTACATAGCCCGCTTCGCCAACCAAGCGGACTACAATCACGTGGTAATAGAGGGCCCTTGGATAATCGGAGACAATTACCTAGCGATTCGGAAATGGGTTCCAAGATTCAATGCGGAAATCGATGAGATCTCAACACTAACAGTCTGGGTCCGAATTCCGTGCTTGCACATTGACTACTTCGACCCCAGGTTTCTTAATAGGGTGGGAAGCAAGATCGGGAAGGTGCTACGCATAGATAATACGACAGCCTCGGTCGATAGGGGGAGATTTGCTCGCCTCAATGTCGAAATTGATTTGACAATATCTCACCTTGGGAATACCTATATGAAAGTGAAGCCAAAACTTGGACTTCTGTTTTCTTCTACAAATTTTGGTAGCCTATGTTCCATTTTGATCCATATATGATATATGTGATGATGAAACTGCTTGAGATGCTGAAATGTCTAAGATTTGTATTGAATCAATGTGATTAATAATACCCAGTAATTAGTTGGAAATTAAACTGTCACTAAAAGCATAAAAATATATACACAATACATCATCCACTGATGAACTGAAAAAACTAACTAGCTATATATACATGACAGACAGTTGCCCCCCGGCCTCAAGAGCTTGAACCTTGCAATCACATTTTTGCTCGAAATCATGTTAACGACCCAACAAGTCAATGTACGTACACATCCACCAATGAACTGAAAATGAATGAATGGATGAATGAATGACTACACAAGCAACTGTCAGCAGTAATATGCCCACTGTGTATTCTACCAAAATGATATGCCCTTGTCTCGCTTCAATCCACACACATGGAAGAGGGAAAAATCAAGAAAAGAAAAGCCGACTTACGTGTAACTATAAGAAATCACAAAATAAAGTGTAGTCTCTTCTTCCCAGGAATTCTCGAAAGTCACAAGGTTGAATTGCTGATCGATCTTGCCAAAGCGGTAAACCCTGCTGTTCAAAATGGTTACAAGTTAGAACACTCGCACACAGATGAAACGTTGAAATTAAGCTTAGAACTGGTGAAAATGGTACATTACATAATTACGACTCACCAAAATTGGTGAATGTGAGTTTGTTCTTAGTAGGCATGAGGATAGCGGATTAGAGCATGTCATTTTAGAGCAATCACAAATCTTCTGTATTAGCAAGACTCATGGATGATTCGACAAGGAGAAATTGAAGAAGAAATTGAATAGAGGAAGTCGTTAGGATTTACCAGGACATCCTTGCAGAAGATGCCATCTCAACACCGAGTTGTAGGACAAACAACTTCCATTGCTATGGCTACTGACAAGAACTCCAAAAATGTTCGTCCCATCTACAAGAGATGTTAAGTTTTGGGAGAATTCCTGAAAATGAAAGGGTGCTGCATCTACACTCTACAAGGTATGTTTATCTATCATTTATTCTACAGTTCTTACAACTACTACACCAATACCATCCTCCTCCTCTTCATCCTCTACATAGCATGATTCATCAATTGGCGGCATTTCTTCTGACTCGTTAACTTCACGGATCTTTTTCTTGATATCATCAAGCTCAGATTGGGCAGTTGAGAGCCGTGAAATTAGATCTGCTCTTACCCTTCCCCATGCGCTCTTCTCTTGTCTCCTTCTAGACTGAACATAGTCTATTCTCTTTTGAAGCCGTATGCACTCATCGCGGAGAATTTTTTTCTCCTCTAAATATCTTTCTAAGCAGGTTGAGTTTTCACCAGACCAGCTAAAATACCTGCATTGCTGTCAGTTTCAGAAGATAGAAAGAAAAGAATTTTAGCCTACAACAATAGCTAAAGCCAGCAGTTGAAAGATACAAAGATCAACAATGCAGGATACGCATATTACCTGACAGTGCACATTCTTAGGGCAATTATAAAACAACCGGTAGGGATTTTTGGAAGTTCTTGAAATCCTCAGTTTAGCAGGAAGCCCACAAAAACAGGTGAGCTCTGAATCTTCACCACTGTCTACCTCATTAGAGTATTCGACCCTGCACATTCGATTACCTTATGCAATAAGGCCTTTGAATTAAATGAAGGACTATAAAATTTGCTTTACTAAAAGCACATCCAAAGGATTAATATGATCAAAAGCAACTAGAATTTTACATTTATTGAATAAAAATAGGAGAAAATGACAGTATCAATTTTCACCCAAGTAAATTGAACGATCCTCCATTACCAAAATGATCATAGCGAACAACCCTAAATCTTCCATTATCAAACTAATACTGGAACCTGATCAAAGAAAGCAAAAGAAATCCCCATCGAAGCAAAGAAACTTGTGCAAGCAGGAAATAGACAGGCAGAGACTTGCAGAAGAGGAAAGAAATCAGCAAAACTAATTCACCGTTCTTGAAAAGGTTTGGATTACAGATAGCTATGCTGAATAAACTTCCAAAAAGAGAGGCGTACCTTCCCTTACTGCGACGCCAAACATAAGCTGCAACAGCAATTCCGACGACTACGGTGGCTGAAAATTTGAAAAGCCAAACGGCTTTGTGGTCCTGCACCAGCAAGCATCCGCCATTACATGACAGTCACTCCGATATCGTCAACAAACAGGAGACAAAAGAAAGCATGGTTGATTCTATTACTAAGCTAATCTGAACTAATCTCGATTTCTTTGTCCACCAATTGATCTAACAGCAGCAGAATAAAAAAGATGGGGTTCTTTTTGGAGTTAGCGCGGAGAGATTTCCATACAATTTCTTTCTCCATCAACAATTAAAATCTGAATAGGAGAAATTGAAGCCTCTGAAGTTCAAATTAACGGCTGGTCTTGAAAAATGAACCTCATTATTTGAGGCAGCAACCGTGAAATGTCGACAAATTCCAAAATCAAGATTACAAGAAGAAAGAGAGGATGGTATACCTGGGGATCCAAAACGGCGAAGGAAGAAGAAAGTTTAAACCAAGCGAAGGAAACGAGGAACATCATCGCAAGAAACTTCCAAGGCATCGGCAGATAAGGGAAACCTGACCCTAGCGTCGGAGCAGGAGAGTGGGGAGGAGACAGGGTTAATCGGAGGAGATAGATAACCCTACCAGATATCCGGTTCATTGGGGGATAAGAGAGAGACAGAGAGATTAATGGTGGCCGAAAAAGCTATGGAGGGAAGTGGTGGGGAGCTATGCAGAGGAGGTATCATGTGTTTTGGGGGAGACGATGGATTTTGATTCTCAGCGATCTCAACGGCTCAACCTAAACCAACAATAACGGATTCTGTGTGTGTATTTCCGATCCCAAAACACGCCAATTGTCACGCCTCTCCCTCTCTCTCCTGGATTTTGGGGCTCCTCTAAATTCCCTCCCATTCCTACGCTCTCCCTATATTTTTTCGTCGCCTTTTCCGTATTATCTCATCGAATTTTATAACATGATCAACAAGTGTTTGGTTACGGTACTAATTTTGTACTAGCAAAGTGATCTATTTGGTACGTACTACTTTAGTACGAAGAAAGTGATTTGGTACTCAGGGCTCGTTTGTTTGGACGAAAAGGAATCATTTTAAGAGAAAGGGAAGGGAAGAGAAATGGTTAAACTCTAATTTTGTTTGGTTGATTTAAAAGATGAATTATTATTTTCTTCATTACCTTTTCAAGTGTTTGTTTTATTTAAGGAAAGGAAAGAAGACAATCACTAAGACCTTTGTTTTTTTTTTTTTTTTTATCGTTTCATAAAGTTATTGCAAAATCATATAAGAAAAATGGACAAATATAGGAAGAAGATCACATGAAATCATATATATTGTTCAATTTAAACGATAAGTTTTACACTTGAAGTAGACATCGTTTCACTCGTCAACCCACATATATGAAATCCAGCCATTAAAAAACACATGGTCACTAGTACAAACCCACATATATGAAATCCGCCGGCTAATATTCATCTAGCAATATCCTCATCCCTGCTTGTATCCATCTGAATCCTCTCCACCATCTCTGTTGTATGAGCCTCTTCCACGCCCACGCCTGCGTCCTCCGTAGGGTTTTAGTGGGCCATCATCACGCCCACCACCATGCCCACCACGTCCTGTGGAATGCATCAAGCCCATCAAAGGAGAAAAGAGTGTTGTCTATACAAGGTAAAGCCCATAATCGTGAGCTTGAAATTAATCAACCCCTGTTAGCGCGTGTTTGGCAAAAAGGGTTTTTTTTAGGGGTGGAGTTTTTTTTAAGAGGTTGATATTATTGATTGGGTTTATGGAGGTGTGAGAGGTGGAGTTTATTTTTTAAAATAACCTTATAAAAAACCTGAATGGTGTTTGGTGGGTATATGAATTAGGAGATGAATTTATCGTTAAAATTACCCAAATGCCCTTAATAATAACACCATCAAGGGGGGGGGGAAGATATAATGAAGAGGGCAAAATTGAGATGAGGTGGGTGCCAAAAAAAAAAAAACCTTCCAAAGCTTGGTAGCCCAAGATTAAATTTTAGCCAAATTTAACCCCTTCAAACCTCCAACTCCACCTCTTTGCACCTAATTGCCAAACACCATTGGCTGAGCTTTTTTTTTTGGGGTAACCTGATGAAACCTAATAAAACCTAACGAAACCTCTTACCAAACATACGCTAAAACATCAGATTGGCATCCACTCTCTAGAGTTGATACAAGGTAAAACGGTAATGGCCAGCCGTTCTTGTAGCACATGCAGTGGCGGCCGCAGGATCCTCCGAAAGGTGGGGCGAAATTTTCTAAAGTGTACTGAGATATTGACCTTGAATAAACTCCTTTATCAAAGCTACGACTTTCAACTTAACAGTGGATTATAGAAAAGTAGACTTACATTTGTTTTGTTGCTATGATAGTTGTTTCTCGTCATTCATTGGAAATTCAGGCATTTGTCATACTTAGAAGTGTAAATTTATCGAAATTCAATCATGCTAAATTCAAGGCTTTTGCATATTAGCTAGGATTGTAAACTCATTAACTTTATAATATCTTTATGTTCCCAAAGACATGATAGAAATTGTGATTTGAATATATAACTTACTAAAATACAAATATTGCATAAAGATTCACAAATTCAATTCACAAACCCCAAATTCAATTTATAAATTTCATTCTCAAAATCACATACACAATAACTAAAAAACAAAATTTATTCTCAAAATCACAAACTCTAATGAAAATTTCACAAAATTTATTCTCATAATCAAATCATAATTTCACCAATTTTATGAGGTTTAATTAGTTTATAGCTAGATAATTTGTATATAATAGGGAGCTCGAGAAGTGGGAACATAATTAAATAAGGGGGTAGAAACATAAAGAGTAGGTACAAGTTAAACAAAGAATAAAAAAGCTTTTTTGAGGGAGGTGAATTTTTTTTTTTTTAAAAAAGGCTAATTTCACCAATTTTATGGGGTTTAATTAGTTATATCTAGATACTTTGTATATAATAGGGAAGTCGGGAAGTGAGAATATAATTAAATAAGGGGTAAAAACAAAGAAAGTGGGGGGTGTAAGTTGAAAAAAGAATAAAAAGGCTATTTTTAGGGAGGTGATTTTTTTTAAAAGAGTAGGTACAGGTTGAACAAAGAATAAAAAAGCTTTTTTGAGGGAGGTGAATTTTATTTTATTTTTTAAAAAGAGGCTAATTTCACCAATATTATGGGGTTTAATTAGTTATATCTAGATACTTTGTATATAATAGGGAAGTCGGGAAGTGAGAATATAATTAAATAAGGGGTAAAAACAAAGAAAGTTGGGGGTGTAAGTTGAAAAAAGAATAAAAAGACTATTTTTAGGGAGGTGATTTTTTTTTAAAAAAAAGGGAGACAAGTGGGAATTGAACCCCCAACCTTTGGTCTAAGGTTACTTTTCTTCCTTCCCATCAACCAACTAAACAAAGTAGACTAATTGATTTTATATTCATCATATTTTTACTTATTACAACACTACCATATATATATATTTTATTTTATTTTTTTTTCAAACCCCAGGACGCTTGGGTCGAAAGGTGGGGCGGCCGCGTACGCCCGCCCCACCCTGGGGCCGCCCCTGAGCACATGTGATCCAGCTCCTGCATTTCAATCATTATTAGAGGCTAGAGATACAACAGTCAAAAGAGTGTTGTTTATACAAGGTAAAGACTTGAAAGCCTCTAAAAAGCTCTCTTGTTTGAAAGTTCATTCTGTTAAATCACAAAATCGCAGTAATTCTCGTATGGTGATCCAGATAAGCAACTTTTCAGAAGAGACCTCTGTCCTCTCTACGATGTGCAAAGCCAGCAATTCTAACTCACGTGTTTCCAAAATAAAATAGCAGCATCATACTTGACAATAGAGGAAACTGTAAAACATGATAGAAAGGGTATTAAGTTTCATAGGCCATTGTAAGCATATTAAAAGAGAATGAAACTTGCTTCACAAGGATTTTTCACACTCAAATTAGCCTCCAATGAGTTCCGTTTCAGGCATTCAGACGAGTTCTTTCCTTGTACATGATAGTATCCCCTCTCTTCAGCTGAAACGACCTTGGTTATATTTACATCACTGCAACCTTCTATGAGTGTGTCTAAAGCAACTGCCAAAGAATCTGCTCCACCTATGCAAAATCTCAAGGGAAAATCGAAAATGAAAGACTTGTGAGCTAGAAACTCAAGTCTTTATGGACATTGTTTCCCTCAATTTAATGCCTTGATCACAAGTGTAAAAAAAGGTAAATCTTAAACAGTAGAAGATAACAAGTGGGTCTAATAACACATTTGATAAAATTGAGCACTTCATGAAATATGTAAGAGAACCATACCTCTTGAAATTGGTCCGATATTTTTTTCACAAAGAGCAATTTCATCATGATTCTTGCACAACTGAATAAGCTGAAAGTCATCACAGTGAAAAAGCAATGGTTAAATCTCGAGAAAAACATGCAGTATCGAGGCAATTTTAAAATAAACATATATTCATTGAAACTGATTACAGAAGCAACACACATGTTTACAATTATAATCCAGCTGCAAGTTTCAAGAGCTCTTGAATCCAGATGCGTGTTTCAAGCAACACCCTCAAGTCCCATATATATGTTAAGACTCATGTATTCCCTTTTTATCATCAAGTGCCGTAGTAGCACAGTTTATATGATGAATCTCCTTTTTATCATCAAGGTCATCCAAATAGAAAGAGAATTTCTATTACCAAAAGAGAAATTAGAATCTAGCTGCGAGTTTCAAGAGCTCTTGAAATATTAGTGAAGGTTAACATAGGCTGAATATCAAAAGGCATCAACATAAACATCACAAGAATCTCTACGAAAAACCTCAGTTGATCCTATCTTTACATAACACAGCTAAATTAAACAAATATTAGTGAAGGTTACGCACCCGTGCTGTAACTTCAAGATGAAGCTTCACCTCTGCAATGCATTCTCCTGTTTCTCTGATCTCAGGAAGTGACAAAATCCTCTTATCCACATCCCTGAATCATTATATATCAGTTCGGATTCATGAATTCAGCCACATTTTGATTAGATTGAGAGATAAGACGTAATAAATCGAAACAAAAGGAGCGAAAATAGAAATCAAAATCGAATTCAAACACTTGATTACCTCTGCAATTGAGCCTTGATAATGTGTACAAGATCTTGTGCAGTGACGGATCGGAAGATTTGCTTATTCCCTCGCCCAGCGCCCTTCCTCTTAACCGCGCCAACAGTTTCCAAAACCCTAGCGAGCTGCTCGGCATCGATCCCAAACATCAACTGTCTGAGCAAATTAGGGTTGCTCTCTGCAAAAAAACAAAAAACGTCGAGCAAATTAGGGGTTGCGTTTGTGAATTAGTTGAATAGTTGAGCAAATTTCAGAGTTTCGTTGCAACCAGATGTCCGTGAATTAGGGTTTTGTTCGTGGTAGAAGAACTTGTCACAATGGACATCTGACAGTCGAGGAAAGAGCGAAAGAGATGGTAGAAGAAGAACATACCTCAAGGCTGCAAATTCGCCATTGAAGAGAAGAATTTGAGAGATCGAGAGGATGATTGAAAATCGATCACAATTGTTACAGTGTCGGGGGGAGAGAGTCAGGGAGGGAGCAAACAAAGAAATGAGGGGGAAATCACCTAATTTTAGAGGGGTAATAGATGGGGTAATCCAATTAAGCTCCGAAAAGTAATTATTTATTTGACAATGATAAACAAACAGACCTAAACAATAAGAGGCTCTATTATTCCTTTCTTGAACTGTTTTTTCTCCAAACAAACAGCCCTCAGAATCGTGAGATTGATAAATAAATTCAGAAAAAAAAAAAGGATCATTTTGAGAACAACCAAGAAGAGACTCAAAACCAGTCGGAATACATCAGTTCAATATCAGTCAATTATTTCAGGTATAAATTTATTTTTTAAAATTTTTACAAATAAAATGGAGTATCATTTTCAGAACAAACAAGAAGAGGCTAAATTGAAAAATATTTTTTCTAATTTAACACATTTTAGCTATATTTTTAAGTGCTTTCCTAGGATTTAATCATACAAATCCAACGAATCTTTTCCAAAATGGTTAGCTTAACCTTTAAAAAGAGTGTTATACTATATACACTTTAGAAGTTTTATAAACTTTTATCATTAAAAATAACGCTTTAAAAATTATTCATAATTTAAAATTTTATTATTTTAGAAAACAATTTTTCTATTTAAAAAAGCATAAATGTTCATTATAAAAGTTTTTATAGTCAATATATGTGTAAAGTAGAAATATAATTTTTTAATATAAATTTATACCTGAAATAATTAAATGAAGAGAACAATTCTACAACATATTTGACTTCATCTTAATTGATTATTCAAAATATGTCGGTGTATCTTTTTCCCATATGTAATTTTTTTAAAAAAATTTCCACTGATTTTAAAATTGTAAAAATTAACCCTAAAAATATCAATCATCACATACCCTACAAAATTTGTAGGTGTAGCGTTTTCCTATTCAAATGAATAATCAATTCAATGAAATAGTCTCAACTTCAAACCTAACTACCTAACTAATCCATGTACAACTTATTTCCTGTCATGAACATTAACGACGATGTTGCTGCGGACATGATGGTGGCCGTCGGACCACGTCATCGCACCGAAGGATCCGAAGAGGCCGGTGGAAGGAGACACCCCTGTAACCCTAACGCTGAAGCTCTTGTTCTCGCCGGTTGCATTGAATCGCAACGTGGGCGGGTGCACATAGATCACCGCCCCCTTGGGCTGAGTCACCGAGACCTTGTAGGTCCCAGCGGGCCCCACATTGGTGACCCTCCTCCGGAAGGTGATGGCCTCCCCGGGAAAGATTTCAGGAGCCACTATGGTGGGGTAGTTGAAGTGGAGGAGGGTCCTGTCATTGGGCCAGGCTTGTGGAGCCCCGTGGCACTCGAGGCGGTGGCCGGGCTCCACAAAGGCGTTGATCTGGGTCGAGTTGTAGCCGAAGGAGCATAGCAAGTGGATGTAGTCGTTGGGTTTGATGTCGTAGACAAGGCCTGGGTCCATGGCTGCATTCGGATTGATGTGGCCTGCCCCGTACCTGAATGGGTCCGACACCGAGCCATCGGATCCGTCCAAGATTGGGCCGCCTGTGTTGTCTTTGGTGAAAGCTTCATATATACATTTTTAGGTCATGGTTAGTCATGATCGGTTTGAGTACTGATCGATGAGTGCAACAAGATATATATATTACGTACCAGTAGTCATGATAGCAGAGCGAATGGCGGCAGGGGTCCAGTAAGGGTAAAGGGTTTTGAGGAGACCGACGAGACCAGCGACGTGAGGGCATGACATCGAGGTGCCCGACATTGTATTGTACGGGAGCCTTCGGTTGTCGTACGACTCTTCGGTTGGGCTATTTGCTAATGAGTAGGCTGCTATTATCTGATCTCCACTCCCGGTGCCGTCACATCCGGCTATATAATTAACACAAACACAACGAATCAAAAACCATATATCGAATCGAATTAAGCTAACACATGATCGATATATGACCTTGAGAATCTCAGGAGTGACCATGTTTGGACCCCTGGCGGAAAAGTAAGCCATGGATGGAGCTTTCTTGTTCAAGGCTCCTGTCGTCGGCGTCAGGTAAGCAGTAGGTTTCCTAATGTAGATCGACATGATATAAGAATTGAACGTCACAATGTAAAATTCATTCAATATACATATACATACCCGGTGGAGTTGATGTAGTTCAACACTTGGAGACCATCTTCATAGTTAATGTTTGATGAAGGGATGAAATCATCTTGGGCAAAAACGTCCCCAGATGACTTGCCATTGCATAGGATCATCCCCACGGCTCCTGCCTCTCGCGCGTTGTAACTAGACATAGAACCGATTCCACTTTCACATACGATGATCTTCCCTTCCACCTTTCTTGGATCCAAGGTCCCCGCTTGGCAATGCATACTACATCAATTCATACAAAAGTTTACCAAAAAATGCATACATTTATGTCGATGAATCGTCAATGTACACACACATATATACGTACGCGTCTGTAGTTGAAGCGTTGGCTAGTTTCGCTAGGGCACCGGTTGTCAGCGGATAGAAGGTTTGGTTCTTAAGAGACTCCGAAAGACTTATTCCCTACAATACATTGTAAATTTGAAGTGAAGTTTCAAGAAAATGCATATATAGGATTTGATATTATACATCAACATAGTATTGGTAAACAGATAGCGGTCATCCAGGGTTCAAACTAGCAAACCAGTCCTTTCTGGCTGAACCATCCTGGAATGAGGATGGTTTCTGGCTGAACTATCCTGGAATGGTTTGGATAGTTAGTGATTGACTTACAGTGAAGCGATTGCCGTTTCCGAGAACAACGGAGGACTCGAACTTGCGATCGAGGGTGCTAGCACCGACGGTGAAGATCCAAGGGGCGACGTTGGTAACGGTTGCGGCCATGGGGCCATTGTTGCCAGCAGAGCAGACGACGGAGAGGCCCCTCTTGACGGCGTGGAAGGTTCCGATGGCAATGCCATCATTGAAGTAGTTGTCTACAGCGCCTCCAAGGGACATGGAGATGACGTCAACTCCGTCGTGGATGGCCTGATCGATGGCGGCGAGCATGTCGGAGTCGAAGCACTGTGCGCCGTCGGGAAGGCTCCTCCAGCACACCTTGTAGGTGGCGACCCGGGCCCTAGGGGAACCGCCGGAGGCCGTCCCAAGGCCGGCGCCGTTGACGCTGACGTTGGCCACGAAGTTGCCTCCGATGGTGGAGAGGGTGTGGGTCCCGTGGCCTGAGACGTCGCGCGTGTTTAGCTCCGAGGGGATGATTTTTGCGTCCGGATCGCTCAAGTAACCCTTGTAGTAGTAACCAGCGCCTATCAATTTCCTGCACCGCCAATATATTTTTCATAACATATGAATCTATTGTACGTTGCACTTATATATTTATCATATAATTTTAAACATAAATATTATACTTCCCAATTTTTAAATAGAAAAAAATGATTTTATCCATAAAAATTTTTATTAAAAAAAACACACTAGTTGATAGGTTAATAACCTTGCTAACCCTAAAGGTTAGATAACTAACCTAAAGTTTTGAAAAGTTTGGGTGAGTAGATATTGAAAATTTTCGATTTCAAAAGCTAGTTAAATTAAAATCTTGTATTTATTTCATTTAAAAGTATATAATATCAAAATCAAACTATTATAAATATTTTAGTGAACATGTCATGGTTAATTACTCTTTCCGTTCCTTTCTCTACATGATCTTAAGCCCTTAATCGTATAATTATTTTCTTAAAATTTAGTTTTCATCGAATTTGTTGAATATATAAAATTAATGTTTAACAACTATTTGAATATACAAAAAAAAAAAAAAAAAGTCAGTTTCATGCTCCGAGGACACTATCAGAAATAGCTATAAGTAATGTGTTACACTTACTTGTTACAGTTGAAACCGTCACCACCATTACAGGAACCTCTCCACCTTTTGGGAATAGGTCCATAGCCGGCATCGTCGAAGCTTGCAGATTCAGGCCACACACCTTTGTTTATGAACCAGATATTATACTATTAAACTAACTTAAATGATGGATCAAGCATATATAAAATTCAAAACCGATGATCGATGATCGAAAACGAACCGATACATACCAGAGTCAAGATTGGCGATAATGGTATCTTCGCCAAATCTGGCTTTGGTCCACAAAGAATCGGGTTTAGCGACACCATTGTTTCCGAGACCCATGAAATCCCAAGACCGGGTGGTGTGCAGCTCTTTAGCTTTGTCCAAGAACACCGAAATCACATTCGGATGATCTGCAAATTTAACCAGAACCCCTTTCTTAACAACTTGTAAAAAATATGATGAACCCTAATTGCTGTATAGCATATATCTATCCAGGGGTGGAGCAGAAAAAAATCCGGGGAGCTCAACTAAATTTTCGGGATTTTTTTTTAAGATACGTATAAGATACAATTTTTGTTATAATAAATAGAGTAGAAAACATACTAAATGTATGAGTTAAATAAATATTTTTGAGTTTAAAAAGACTAAAAAGGAGGAAAAAAATCTATAAAATGAAGCTATAAGGATTCGAACTCAAGGCTTATCATTCTACTCCTCAACCCGACCCAGGAGGTCATGCCTGTATCTATCTATATATATATACGTACTTTTAATCTGGGCAGCATGTTCGTCTTCAAGGAGCGCAGAAAAGCCGTTGATGTGTTTCTTATACGAGTATATGATCGCCTCCTTCGCCTTCTCGTGGCTAAATTAATATGAAAGGAGGATTAAATGTACAGTGTAACAACAATATTTTGAAAGGCTTAATTGGCAGATGGATCGACTCGGTACTCACCTTCCAACGAAGGAAGCGAGAAAATGGCGGTGCGATTCAGCAGCTCGCTCGAAGTGTTCTTCAGTGGGATTGGGACCATGAAAGTGTTCTCCCATGTACACAATGTATGACTGAAGAATATAACAGATAGAAATTAATTGATGGATCCATATATATTCAATCAATCCATTCAAAATAAAGGGGCAGAAAATTAGGAGTTAAAAAAACAGACCTTTTTGGCGGCAGAGGCGTGAACAAGAAAGGAGGCAAGTAGAAGAACAAGGGTTAAGCTTCTTGAAATCGCCATGATTAACCCTAACTACCTCTACCTCCACCTGACTGCCTTTTTTGGGGGTTTAGTGGATTATATATATAAGATTTGGAGGGAGATCGAATCCATGATCTGAATCTCGGACTTGATATCGATCTTCAACAATTTTTTTTAATTAAACTTTATATATGTTTATCCAACCTAAATTTTATTATGGTTATTTCAATTCAGAATTCGAAACTATCATCATGAGTATATATGGACTATATATGTGCGTACAATTAAAGGCTAAAAAGTCCAACTAATTGCAAATTTAATTAGGTTTAATATCCATATTTTAAGCCCTAATTAGCTAAATCCTAATCATATATCCAATTTCTTCCTCTCGTATCCAAGACCTTCATCCACTCGAACTCTGATGACAGAGTCACCTCGATCACTCACGTCTATCTCACTCGTGTCCACCACTTCAAAAAGGAGTTGCGGACATCGACATGTACGTACGGAATTGTATATATTTCGGCAAAGAAGTTTAAGATGATGGCCGGGGTTGGGGCTGGTGGAGGCTCATAGAGCCTCCATTGGTTATCAAAGGGTCCGGATTGCAATTGCTTCTTAGAAAGTATGGTCTCAATTGGTGGATTTTAACATTAGGATTAGCACAAACTCATACTGTACGCAACTTTTTCAACACTGCAGAATAGCGATAAAAAAAAAAAGGTTCAATAGGACAAAGAGTTGTTCATTGCTAATTAGAGTTATATACTAAAATAGTTGAACTCGACGTCAAGGAGAGTAAACATAACCCCGTATTGTGGCTCGCTCGATGGATGGCTCAAGGTTCGTCGCCTCATTCACTCTCAAGCGACTTACTTACTATGGATCGTCGCCTGTGTGTGGGGAGGGGGGGAGGGGGTTCGTCGTCTGAGTTAGGTTCAGCCGATGGACTATTACTAGGCGACGAACATTGGAACATAGTTAGTCGCCCTAACAGAGACCCCAAACACATCTATCAGAAGAGGCGACAATGATATGAATACGTTCGTCGCCTAAATGAGTTCATGAAAGTGACCAGATGGCATATTTGAGTTTATGATGAGAATTGATTTTAAAATGTGACGATAATTGGTTTTAAAAATGTGATGAGAATTTATTGTTTATGTGCAATTTTTTTTAGAATGTGGTTTAGATTGAGATAGGTGATGAGAATGGATTATTTATGTGCAATTTTTATGTGCTAATTAGACTTATATATTGAAATAGTTGAACTCGACAACAAGGGGAGTAAATCAATTTCATGGGTTTTTCGACAAAGCAGACCAAACTCTAAGATAGAAAGTCTTCCCTTATCGTGTTAGACAAATATGTCTTGATAATATCCATAGTAGACTAGTAGAGAAAGTTATTTCTCATCATAACTAACGAGCTCCTTCACTTCTCCAAAATGTCCCATCATAATATTAACATATACATACTATGTGCTTTGATCTCGGTTTGGCCTTTGGGTTTCCGATTCTTGTAGTGTTTTTGACTTGTAGGTTCGTGTTTAATTTCGAATAAGGAGCAATCATATGGTCATATAGATCGAAGTTGATCGCAATAGTGTTTGAGGTATCTGAAGATCCCATGTAGTCCACACCTCCTCAAGAGCCATCTTTTTCCATATTGTGGATTTCTGCTTTACACCTTCCCAATGATGAGACGTCTTGTTAGCTCTAACTAGCACATGAGCTGACTATTCATATCCATTCATCATGTCTCACACTTCGAGCTACCCGAACTCTACTTGTTCATAGGCTTTGGGTTGTTTTCGTGTAATTTTTTCTTTGTCTTTGTTGTATTATGATTGTCTGTCTATCTGCATCTGGGCATTCTGTCGCCCTCTCGGTCTACTAGATAAGGCCATGTTTATCAATGGATACTAGGGATACTAGAAATACTAATATTTTATTCTTCTCTTTCCGCCACATCATCCAAGTATCTCATTCTTCTTTTTCCTATTTTATCAATAGCATCTCTAGCATCCTAAAATCCATCTTTTCATACCAATTTAATTTATAAATACAACCCTCTCCAACAATTATTTTCAATCTCGATTGTATCATTATATTCATTTTATTACTAAAATGTTAATATTAAATAAATATTATTTTACATAATTAATTATTGAGAAAATTTGGTATTTTGTACAGTTACAACCTTTTGATTAGGTGATTAACTACTTTAAATATTTTTTTAGGCGTTATAACTATCATTAAATGTTTTTAGGTCAATTAGATATCTTCCTTTATTCTCCCCTCACCCTTCTCCTCTGACGGAGATTTATCGCCCTCCCCCTTCTCGCCCTCCTCTCCCACCCGTTCTGCCTCCTCATCCTCATCCTCCTCCTTGTCGATTCTGAAGCCAGAAGAGTTCCTCCTCCTCGTCGATTCTGAAGCCGGAAGAGAGGAAGAAGGAAGATGAAGATGCCATTGAGTGCGGCGGAGGCGCGACGAATGCAAGGGATCGGCGGTGTTGTTGTCGACTGAAGGAGTTGCGGTTGATTAGAGTTTTGGCTCACCGCCTGCATCATCTACTCTCAATTCACTTCCTCTGTCATCTTCTTGTTAGAAACCAAGTTCGCAGCCAATCCTGATTCTCAATCTCACCATTCGAGGTCTCACGCTAAAAAACCCTAAATCTAGATCCAATTCGGCAAAGGCTCATGCTCTTCCAGAACCATCGCCGCTTCATGGAGAGTTAAGACCGTCTCAATTGGGATTCTAATTTGATGGTTGCAGTCATGGAGTTTCTCCCTCTACTGATGAATTACCATTTGAAAGGTGAGTTCAGATTTGTTTTTTGTTTTTTTGTTTGTTTCATTGATTTGCAAGCAAGGTGTTTGATGAAATGCTCCTGATTGAGATAGTATATGTTTCTAACTTCCCTCTGCTGGTTATTGTTTAAGCTTTTGTGTGAATTGAGTTTTGAGCCTGTGGTTGGAATGTCGGCAGGTTGGTATTGACCTGTTACATATATAAGGTTATTAAGGCAAAAAAGAAGTTTTATGCTGGGATTTTTTGTGTTATTCTACCCTCTCATTTACTACATTTGGCAGATCTTGTGTATTTTATTCAGTTGGATCTTTTCTTTTATTTGATTTAAGGTTTAGATTTTCCATGTGAGTGAATTATGATGTTTCTACGCTCCATTGAATGATTGATTAATTCAATAAGATGACAACAATTACTCTCATGTGTTTATTAAGGTTGACATTCTGGAATCATCAAAATCAGCAACTCAACCCAAATACACAAAGAACTACATCTTTTTAGGGATATGATCAATATATGAAGATGATATACTGAGATTCATATTAAAAAATTGAAGACAACCGAAGAACATGTCATCATTTTTCTCTACAAAGCATCAAGGTGTTTCTCTACAAAGCATCAAGACAACTGAAGAACATGTCATCATTTTTTATGAAAAGTTATTTGAATTGTGTTCAAGTTCTTTGAACATGTCAGCATTTTCTGTTTGGTTTCTATTTGGTTTGCTACTCCTGCAGCTGTTGTGCTTTTGATTGGTACAACTACTATATTTCTGTGTGTTTTTGTTCGGTTTTTTTTAGTTTCTGCAACAGTTAATTATGTGTGTTTCTGTTTGATACTGCTACTTTATTTTTGTTTGGTACATCTATTATATTTTTGTTTCTGTTTGGTACAACTAATATATTTGTGACAATGCCATATGTATTCTTTGTTCTTTTAGTTTAGTTTGTATAATCTGAAATCCATGTGGAGTTCTTTAAATACATACACATGAACTCCTTGTAATCTCTCTTTTAGTGTTTTTTATAATTTGAAATCAATTCTGATTTTTGTTGCTGCAGTGTTGCACTCTTGATGTTGCCGCGTTCATGTTGTTGCTGCTGTTGTGCTGCACTCTTGATGCCAAATTAGGCTCGAGCTCTTGATGCCTTGTATTGAAGTGTGATGATGACACTGCTTTTAGTTCTCTAATACAGTAATGCCCTTTATTTGCTTCCATTTTCTTGTAAATAGTTTAGAAAAATAGCAAGGGTTTATAGTAAATAGTTTCAAAGTGTATAAAATAATACTCTCGTAAATACATATCAATCGCACAACGCTTGTGTATTTTGCTTGTATTTTTCAATCTTTACAATATTTAGTGGTTAATTTGATGGAATGCCGAAATGTCTGTTTTACACGGCTTCTGAACTAGTGGTGGATGCTTTTGTGAAATGCTTTGTTTTGATTCCCAGGGAAGATTAAAAAGGAAAAAAAGGCTTGGCTTGATTTGTCGTGGTTGGTCTTGGACTCTTGGTATGTCATTTTAAATTTTCATTGTGTAATCATTTGCACTTGTTTAGTGTGAGTAAACCAATCACTCAAATGTTGCTTTTGGTTAATGTAGTATTGGTGACAACACTGGGGTAGCAAGTGGTAAAAATGTCACCACAAGTGATTGCATCAATGAAATGTAATCACAAACGTGTCATCAGTAATTAAAAGTAGAATCGATGAAAATTTATCAATATACAATTAATTAAATTAAAAAAAAAGTGGAATCAAATAATTACATTAGAAAAATGGCATCAAAACACTAATTTGAAAAAGTTGCATCACATTAAAGAAAAAAAAATGTCATCAAAACAGTACTTTAAAAAATATGGCATTACGGTAAAAAAAAATATCATCAAAAAAATTACTTTAAAAAAGTGTCATCGGTAAAAAAAATTTGGCATCTATGGTCGACGTGTCATCACAGTACACAAAAAATGTCATCAAAGTTTGAAAAAAATGACATTAAAAATGGCATCAAAGCGAAAATAAATTATAATAAAAAATGGAATCAAAACGGTAAAAAAAACAAAAAAAAAAACCCACATGAGGTGGTCAACGTTGACCCTTGACTTTAATACCCCATTTGGGGAATGGATTACCTAATCTAATTAAAAAAGTTTCTTACCTAATTAGCTAATTGAAGATTCTAAATAGCCTAATTAGCTAAATCACCCTTAATTATTTCATGTTCTTACATTATTTATTCTTCCATAATTATAATTTATTTTTTTTGGTTTTATTTTGCATATTTATAATCAAAGAGAAATACGGAGTATTTTTTTTAAAAAAAATATATTCAAACATATTCGAAATTGATGTCTATGGGTAGATAAAAATGAAAATAGTATTGTGGTAATTTTTTTAAAATTTGTTTTTACATTTTTAATACCGAAATATTAATTTAAATATGTAAAAACATATTCACAATGGATTCAATCCATGCCGTCCATTGAAGACCACGTGCATGCCATACACAAGCCCTCTCTGCAAGCGAATCCCTCTTTGACACATGGCATGGGATGCTGCAATTTTGGTCTGGCTTCACAGTAGTGTTGCACAACGTTTCTCCCCACTATACACAAAAGCGACGTCGTTTTTCTTCACCCCTGACACACGATCAACTTTTACAGTTTTACCCCAGTATTGCAAAAGATACTGTTTCAATTTTTTACTAATTTTTTCTCTAGTATTCCTACTTGGAAAAGCCCCGTTAAAGATGGCCTAATAGATGTTTGATATTTAATCTGGGTCATTCATTTTCACTAATTCAACGTTTAAGATGTGCTCACAAATTTCATGGGAAGAGTTGCTTAAAAAGGATCTATCCTCTATATAAGTATCTAAACACTAGAAACTCCATTTACATTAACCAAAATGCACAAAGCATCTAATCCACACATTGGTTTCGTAATCAAATACTAGGAGAGATTCCAGGAAAGAGTTTCTGAAATTGTCGCGATTTTAACATCAAACATGGCTTGTGCTGCATAAGGTCTTAGCTTGTCTCAGATTCGGACACTGGTACACTTCCGTGTCCCTCCCTAGGTGAATACCTCGAGGGTGGTCCGATCAAACTCAATAGCACCTGAAAATTTTCACAGATAAGCATTAAGGATGCACCCCTAAATATCTTCTTAAGAAGTATATTAGAGCTTACCGGTAAAAACACTAGCCCATGCAGGAACCCAATAATAACCAACCCCAAGTACATCTGGAAATAATAAACCTGTGTAATACACAGTATTTCAGATCTTCAGTTGTGTCCTTTGATAAGAAGATATGGATGCAATTAATGGCTCAAAACAATACGAACCACAAAAATCTCTGATTTTGCAAAGGAGAGGACGATAACACCAACAAGCTTTGTAAGTGTGATTCCACTGCCAAAAAAACAATGGAAAGGAATATTAAGCACTAGTTATGATACATTGATAAACTAGTTCTCCGCACGCTCACTAGTTCCTACTTTTTCCATTTAATTTCCTCATGGATATTGTCCTCGGAGATTTAAATTCAAATACAATGCTTTGTATATTATTAAACCTTTTTCTCAGATTATGTGGCTTTACTATCAAATTACTAAAAACAATTAGCTTGATAACACATTGTGTTTGCAGGCTACTTTGTTAAACCAAGGATTATGACAAATATAAAGAAAATGTGGTTCAGATGTTTCACCTAAAAACAGAAGCACCCATAGTTTCAAGAGCCTTCCTTGCACGTTTGTTTTTGTCCCCATAGCTAACCTGCAAAACAGCAGTACAAAACACGATCCAAATCCAACCTTCATCAAAACATACCCAGAACATGAGTATACTAGGTGAGATTGTTAAAAAGCTTCAAATATCCTCATGCTTGCTTTCCCAAATATAATATACATGATTTATTGGTCTCACGAGTATAATAGTTATCATCTATTCTATGATGCTTATATACCAATACTTACAGAGAATGCATGTGTTATATGGACACAGAACTCAACAGCAATTCCAATTGACATGATGAGGTTTACGACAGACACTGCGTTCAGTTGGATACCCAAAATGGCCATTACACCCTGCATCATAGGTGAGCAAGTTTACTCCTTAAAAGTAAACAAGGTTTATAATACTAAAGAATTAATAAATAAGCACAAAGAAAAGGGGAATTCAAAGTCCATAATGTATACCAAGAGGTCCACCACGATCATTGCAAGAACAAGTAAAATAATTCCTGAGGTGCATAAGCTGCATTCAATCCGTCCATATAAATAGGGTCAAAAACTTGAGCATGCAAATAAATGCTAAGAAAGGGTTTAGTGTAGCATCAAAAACCTTGAGGTAATAACCAAGCAAACAATGAACACAGCACCTGTAAAAATAAAAACAAGATGGTATCAGTAAAAAACAGAGGATAGTAATACTAAGATGATTAAACTTAGATGGGTACAAGCTAAAACGCTCATTCGAACAAGATATGCACACGTATTTTAAAGGTTAAATATGGAATGACTTACCTAATGCAATGGCAATGTTCACTAAAGCAGTGTTCCATATGTCCAAATATTGCTCAAAGAAAATGTAGAACACAGAGTACGGGAAAATATCCATCTGCAGTCAAAACTTTTTATCAAGCGGCAAAAATATATGAAAGACCACCAATGTTCTAAAAATCGCGCCTAGGCAGCACCTCATCTAGGAATATTTATGCCTAGACAGGTAGCTAGGCAGAGGGTGCGTCTATGTGGACTAGGCATTGGGTTAGGAGGGGTAACCGTCGGTTATGTGGGCTAGGCAGGCTAAGCGGCTAGGAAATTAAGTGTTATAAAATATCCATCTCTCTCTCTCTCTCTCTCTTCAGCCCTCACTCTCAAAAGCAAGCCTGTCGCTGCCCTAAAATTAGTAAAATTGCAACTGATTTGTAAATTTGTTCATTATTCGTTGATCTATTTAATTAGATGTCACCATGTCCAATTATCAAGTGAAAATGCTTCATCAAATGCTTTTTTTTTTAGAATGCCTTTGGATACATGATTCTGAGTTTATTTGCTTTAGAGTCGGTCAAGGACCCTGATTTTGAGGTCTATATAGATTATGGATATGCACCAAGGGTTGAAATAAAAGGAAATAACAAAGATCATTCTAATTCCTCCGAAGTCCCCAACTAGCCGCTAGGTAGCCATCTGTTGCTTGCCTCTCTAGTGTCTTTTAGAACACTTTGAAAGACCAATTAGATAGAATGATACAATAAGAAATTGAATGCCCAAGGACTCTGCTAACCACCTCATACCTTCAAAGACTCAGAAACTCTGGAACTGAATTCCCGTGCAGCTCGCAGTGAATTTACATAATCACTCTGACGAAACAGTCATAAAACAGTTGAGACATGGAAATTTAGTATTATAAAAGCTGAAGAAATCACATATTCTGACTTTCTCAAAGATATAGCATACTTGTTTATTCACTGGCGTATGGTAGGTACGAAACTCTGATGCTCGTATAACACCACTCTCAAAACCTGATCAAGAAAACTACATAAAATTTGGTACACTCATGTCGCACAGCATTGGTAAATAAGACTCTTCAAAAATATTAGAGGAAGTTCAAAAACACACATGAAAAAGCCTAGTTTCAACGAGGTTCCATCTCAAAACAAATTGGCAATAAGAGGAGTAGCCATCAAGCTTATATGTTGTTCATAATATCTCAATTTTTTCAATGTGGGATAACCGCATATTCCAAAAAATTCCACTATAATCTCTTTTGTAGACTTAATAATAGCTTCTTAGACAATTCTCATGAAGTATGGCTTTTGCAAATTTATTTGTAATTTCTAGATATTGGGAAGTTGAGCCGATACTTTGTATAAGACATCCTTTGCTATTTGGGGGGGGGGGGGGGGCGGGGGGAGAGAGAGAGAGAGAGAGAGAGAGAGAGCACCATTCAAATCCAAACTGTTAGTGTAAGCACCATGGCCTCCCTTGGCACAATCAGCAGAAGGCAATGCATTGAGGAACCATGGAAGCTTTTCCCTAAATTGAGCTGTTGAGGGACGATCATTGTCCAAGTCTGAGTGAAGAAAGCACTGAAAGAGTCCAGCATTTTAGATCAAAAACTCTTCAAGCAATCACAAACTGCATAAACCATAAAGTGGGGGAAGCTTACAGTAGTACAATCATCGCACACCCCTCCTAGTCCACATGAACCTTCATCAGGGTCACAGCACGGAGGCTGAAGAGTGACATAAATCCAAAAAAGGGGGGTTAATAAGCTTTTAGTGAAGAGTGGTAAGCAGTGTCATAATACAATAATATCACATCCAAACCCTCGCATTTTGTTAAGTCGATTGGTCATAAAGTTTTGTTTTTTGTTTTGACAAACGTGTTTTACTTAATAATATGAAACTGCAAGCATAAGCTGTTTAATGAATAAAGAGTACGAAGATAAGTCAGCAGGTCAGACGACCAGGTTGGTTGTTTTTCCAGCCTGGCTTGTCTTCAATTAAACCCACTTTCATCATATGAACAGAAACTCAAAAGGCACAGGAAAGAACAGAAATCACATCTAAGAACCCAGTCTAGACACACATGCACACAAGAAAGAAAAAAAAAAGGAAAAGCTTTCAGCAAAAAGATAGGCAGAGTAAAGAAGAGAAACAGATGTGCACAAGAAGCATAGAGGAGCATGATCAGTGGAATTCAACTGCCTGCTGGATTTCCGTTCTCCCATGAACGCTAAACTTCTTTAGGCTTCTTTGATACCTTACCAAGCGGGAATATGAAAGCCAAACTTCCTTTAGCCTTCTGTACTTCAAATATCTGAGTGAGTCAGAGTTTCTAGCCTAGTTCACTGTTTCAGATATCCTGTCACTGATTAAATTCATCCTCCATTTCTCCAAGTTATTTTGATAAGCAATAGGTTTTATTCTAGATGACAAAATCTCTGCTTTTTTAGTATTAACCCTTGCACTAGCTTGCAGATACCTTGAACTTGTAAAACTCAGAAATAGAGGGTTGTTTACATCAAAACTCCTCTCTACATGACACTCAAAAGTAAGCTGTTTATGTCAAAACTCCTCTCTACATGACACTCAAGGAACCTTAAATGGAAGTCAAGAATTAAACCAAACATAGGATAAAAGATTGGAGGATTTATTGAATCCCGAGGACCAATGAGAAGAGCATTCAATAGGATAAAAGATTGGAGGATTTTTAAAGACCCATATAAATATTTGGGGCAGGAAAAGGACTGACCTGATCATCAGGAGGACAGTAACTACCATTTCCAAAAGTTCGACAACAACCGAAAGCTTCAGGAGATAGCCACACAAGAAAATCATCAAGCCAGGATGCAGCCGGTTTAGCAATATAGCTAGATTCCGCCATTAAGGACGCTCTTGATATCTGTTCCAGAATTTGGAGATAAATTAGGAGAATAGTAAACAAAGGTTAAAGGACCTTTTGAAAATAATTTTTTTTTAAAAAATGTTTAAAGGCCCAAAGATAAAGCAAAGGAAGAGAAGATACTTAAATGGCCATCTGAAAAAGTAAAAATAACATAAAGGAATGTTTTTTCCAAGACTTCATATGTATATGAAATGAATTAAATAATAAAATAGTGATAATAACAATATAAGCATAAATATAATATAATAATAAATAATTATAATAATGGATGGATTTATGGTTGGGATGGAGGGTTCCCTATTATTTTGATAGGAATGAAATTAGAACTAAAAGGCCGGAAATCATTCTGATTCCAAGTTTTTGTCATAAGAAACAATTAAATCGGGAACATTTACTATGAAAGTGGGGTAGCATTTACTAAGAAAGTGAGAAACATCAAATGAACATGAAAATGAATGGTATCATTTCCTATACATAACCTTAAGGAAAATGTTTGGCATGGAAATTAAATTTAAAATATTGAATGAAAGCTATTAAGTTACCTCATTTAGAAGAGAATTTGCATCACACTTGCTGATGGAACACAACTGATTTGTATGTCTTGATTCGGAGCTGAATATTATCATTGAAACTAATATATGTTAAAAATATGCCGGGAAAAAAAACTAATATAGGTTGAATATATGCCGGGGAAAAAAGGTGCAAGTATAGACGAAAAAACATTTGACATTGAACATCGAGCAATAAAGCAGCATAAAATCCCAAATTAGATTGGCAAGAATGACCTGAAAAATGTTCTTTGCACTTTGATTTCCAAACATATTAGAGGTGCAGGCTCATATATAACACAAACCTAGATTTTGTAATTATTTTTTTAGAATAAACCAGTTGTCATCGATAAGCAACAAAATATTGATTCAGGGGCAAAAATGGAAGATGTTTTCAAAGTGAATGTTGAGACACTCAGAATTTCCAAGGGAATTACGGAATATCGCCATTCAAAAAAAAAAAAAAAAAAAACTCGTTAAAGGCACCCATCAATTGGGTTGAATTTCTATTAACAAGGTTGGACAGATCATATATATTAAACCCATTCCATTACCTCCACATGTCGCCTCCTTATGCAAAGATAGTTTTGGTCATTTTTTGTCAATTCATTATATATTCTGTTTTCTAATCATATATATTATCGGTTTATCTACTGTGTATAAGATAAAAATACTTTATTGGGAAACAAAACCCTAAAAAGAAATGGGTGAACCCCATAATCTAATTTTAAAATGGCTAAACCGGGTCTATCTAGGGGAAATATTTCCCAATTGGGTTTCTTATGCAAAGATATAATCGATACCTATATGTAAAGATATTTTTGGTCATTTTTTTTCAATTCATTATATATATTAATATTAAAATGAATATATAAATGAAAAGTAATTTTGAATAATATTATAGTTTCTTGTCTTCTTAATATATTCTACATTTTCTAACAAACTGGTTTAATTCAAAACATTGAATTAATATATATTCGATACCTATATGTAAATCTGTATACAATATAGTATTAAATTATAAGCATGAGAATATCACCTGTTATATATTCTCTCCATCTAAGCGATTTTCATAAAATTATCTTTAGTTAAATCTTTTAAATGATGTTACAATGTAATTAATTTTGTTTCTTTCCAAGTGAGATTATTTTAAAATATCTATACATATGTTACTTTAAATGAGAACCATATTTGAAGAGATGTTATCACCACATTCATTGTAGGCTTTTTTCAACCAATAAAATTATACCTTTCTAATCTTATGCTAACTTGTATTGATATTTTATTTAATTTTATAATATTAATTTGTTATATTATTATGATTTTATTTTTAAAAACCATGCAATGGCACGGGAACTTGTACTAGTTACCGGCCTTAACTGAATAGGCATTTGATCAAAATTTTAATCAATTTATTTTACTTGGTAGCACTTAGCAAATGAAGCCCATTTAATTGGTGGTTTCTTCTACTTTCATTATAAACAGTTACTTTTGTTTGCAATGTCCTATTTAACTAGTGGTTTTCCCTATTTTCCCCCAAAGAAAAAGATAAAAAAATCTTCCAGATATGAATGATTGAAATGTGAACTAGCAGAGCTGGGTAGATGTAAAAAAAATTAGGCATTTTTTTGGTATTATTATGCTTTCTGGACTAAGAACCTTGATGATGCATGATTTTACTTGCTAGGATCTTCTTTCAGAATTATGTGCAAGTTCAATAATTACAACCAGCAGAAAGTCCACCAAACATATAAGAAATGTTTTTTTTAAGAACAGATCCTATGCATGTACAGATGTACTCCCTCCGTTCATTTATAATTGACGCTTCAACAAAAAGCTCGATAATTAAGGAATGCAAAAAGGCACTTAAAGTAAAGGAAGAAAACTCTTCAAGTTCTCTACAAAAAGCTGAGGAAGAAAGGAAACCCCCCTCTCTGTGCAAATATGTCTACATCAACCCATTATCCACAAGAGAACGTCAATTAAATGAAAACTTCAATTTACATCCAAAGCGTCAATTATAAACGAACGGAGGGAGTAGTTTGGAGTCATAAAGAAATAGAGAATTATCTAATAAAATATTCTTGATGTTTTAAAAATTGATTGGTTGAATTTAGTCACTGAAATTGAACCAAAATAATAGAAAAAAGGATGGATGTGGCTATCTTAGAGAGCTGCTAAGGTCAGTTGTAAAAGTGACTATCTCTAAGAGTTCAAATGTATTAATGATGGAGGGAATGCCATTTACGGATACATGCTGTTATCTTTACTTGTATTTGGTTTTTTCCAATTCTAGACCAGGGATCACTAGCCACTACTGATAATTAATAGAGATTACTCCAGGATTGATCTTCAACATCTGGATTGAGTATCTCTAGATTTATGTGTTATTTGCTTATTATGTGTTTCCTACCTTTTTCTTGCTGCTCCTAGAACAATCAGGTTGAACGCAGTCTGATTTTGAATAATATTTCAATTTATTATGACACCTGTGAACCAGATAATGAAATCAAGGATATGTATGGTGATCTACAGCCAATGAGTAAACTGCTAAAGGAATATGAGAAAAAGCATCCAGAAAATACCTGTAATTATAATCCTTCACTACAAAATACAAAGGTGGTCCAACTCTAAGGTATTCTGATATATTATTGAAATACCCCTGCAAATATATTATATATATATATAACATTACTAAATAATTGAGATTAAAAAAATGACTTATCGGACAGAAGTAAGGTTAAATCAATATCAGATTAGTAGTGCAACTGCAAACCTGAAGATATGAATCCCGTGGAAGAGCTATTTGTTGCTCTAGGCCAGGTTCAATTCTGGTGGATAGCATCTGCAAAGATGTGAAAGTTTTGACATCAAGAATAACTTGGCAGTGCATGCTTAGAGTAAATTCAGCAAATTAGAAAGCAACTTACAATGCTTGCAAAAGTTAAGCCGGTAAAGATAATAAGAACAGCAAGTTTAACTCCCTGACAAGTAAGGATTGGCCCATGAACTTGCTGAGACATGAACAGAAAATGATCGATATCTTTATAAATGGAGAAAAAGTGAACTCAATCATAATTCAAATATCAAAAGCCAAATGCTTGGTGGTTATGTGGTACTAGCAAATAAACCAGGTAATTTAGAGACATTTGACTACTAAATTGGTTAGGTTCTCAACACAGTCAACTACTTTCATTTAGAACACTGGATTCATTTATTGGTAATATATGAAAGCACTGAAATTTATAAAATTTCAGGAAGAGAAAAAATATATATTGAACACCATCTACAGGCACCAACACTTCATACATCTTAAGATTAATCATTTAAAGCCTACATTGATAAGGAAATGAAACAGATAGGTCTTTTCAGAGTACAGTAAATAACCAATGAAGTATATACAGACATGCATTACCACAAACACAAACTACCTCAAGATAAAGAAATGGGAATAGGATCATCAAAAAAGAGGATGAGAGGAAAATCCACCGTAGCATAACAAACAAATCCAACCACTTCCATTAAATTTAAAGCATTCCCCTTGCAGAAACAAAATATATTTTCCATAAAATTTTAATCAAACTTACCTTCATATATTTAGTCAGAATTCCTGGATTTCTATGACTGGCATCTGTAATGAAACCAAGATAATTAAATCAGAGCACAAACTCAGGACAAACTACAATAATCCAAATTTTATAGGCGGAAGAATCTACTAACGACCACCTTCAGAACCCACAGGAGGTGAGGGAATTTTGATGCAAGGGAAACAATCGATCCTGTTGTCATGGGCTCGTCTAAAGTCAAGGACTATTAATGCAACGAAAGCACTAATTTGCAGAAGGAAATCCAGAAGAACAGCCATTGCTGGAAAGAATAGCAGTTATGGTCAAACTCAAAATAATTTTATCAACTTCAACGCAATACAAACACCTGAGAATTCTCAAACCTGCAAACATAGAAAATACACGGCAAGCTGGCATGGAAATAAAGGCTCCAACTGCAAATGCCAAGACCTCACACAAACTAGCCAATGTTATGGATGGACCAACTTCAACAAGTGCATTACTAACTCGCACATCCAAAGGATATTCCACTGGTTGCCGCTTCACAGCATGAACCAATATGCACATATTGTCAACTCCTACCTGATAAAATATGCAAACACATTGGTAAAAGATTCAATGAATATGCTGAAAGTGTAAATACATTAAAGAGGGAAGAAAAGGAGATTACAGAAGAAAACAAGACCAAATAATGGGTCTCAGTTGTAAAATGCATAAAAAATGTAGCAAATCACATGGTCCATGGATATGGAAACTTTTGTCATTGTACACTGAATTGCTCAAAACCTTAAAGGGCCCCCGAAATTCCAATTTTAAATGCGAATAGAAAGGGGTCACAAATTTTATTCATGGTCCAGATTTTTTAGTCCCATCCCCAACATTGCAATTTTAGTTTCCCTATGCCAAATAAGTGGATGAAAAAGTCATACTGAAGGGTTGATTCTAAAGGCCTCTACCTTAATGAAAAGTGAAACAGGAAAATCATTAAATGGAATACTCACAGCTAAAACAAGGAATGGTATGACTTCCATAATGATCAATGTAGATTTCACTCCAAAGGCACTGAAGAAACCAACAGAACCAAGGACGGAAAGAATAACAATGAAAACACCAGCAAGACCCAGTGACACCTGTATGAGAAAAAAACAATCAAAGACAGGATCAGCCTATCCCTAAAAAAATAAATGTGATTGTTAACAAGAAAAGTTAACCCTGTATACAGGAAACACTATTGATAGAACCCATTACTAGTTCCTCCCATTCAGTATAAATAAAAACAAGACAATTTCTCATGAGTAGGCACATTGTCCCAGGTTATTAGGGAGAACCTTTTTACATAGCAGAATGTTTAAGAAAACTCTGGATCATTACTCCTAGAACAAAGGCTAAGATTTGCTGTTCTTCGCACGATAATTTGCATGGTACCTGACTGCTTCCAAAGGTTAGAAACCAATATTTTGCCTCAGCCAAGCTAAGAGTAAAAAGGTAAAAAACTGCCTTTTTCCATATCTAGGAGTAAGGAGAAGGTGCCCTTGTTCCTTCTTTGCAAGAGGTCAAAGGTTCGAGCTTGTCTGGGCTAAAACCCACTCAGCTTTCCTGGCTTGGGTGTTTTGCAGGCTAATGTAGGCCCATGGGGACCAGTCAAGCTACTTAGTGGACTTGGGTACCTCTTGGTCCCCATGCATTTAATAAATAAATAAATAAGTTCTGTTCCTCTGAATCATATATTAACTCTTATTCAGAGAGGGGTTATTTAGATCCTATTCAGAGAGGTTATCTAAGAACTATACTGCTACTCCATAATCATGTACTTCCCCAATTGTTTAGCCAATTCATGGATCTGAAGATGTCAAGCACAGAGCTGAAAGATTATTTCATTATATATTGTTCTCTCTGATACAGAAAGAAGGAAAGGTGCAATATCATTCATTCAAAAGTCATTTTCATAGAGACATCTTTTAGTAGCAAGAATTAGCACCGGATTTAAGCCAGGTGAGACTGAAGCCATACCTTGGAGGAAATATAGAAGGATGATATATCAGTCATGTCTCCCAAGGTGATCGAGATATAAGCAAACATCACCAAATAGCTTATCTGCCAAAAAAAAAAGTGGATTTCCACAGGATCTTTCAGAATAAACTCCGCATCATACTGATAAGCTACATAAGAAGTCAAGACAGACGAACATAATGGTCAGCATTAAAGACAAATTGCAAAATCATACAAAGATGTGACTTACTGTAATTGTAATAACATCAGCAGTGCTTTCTCTTTTCAATTCATCCTCTATTGAGCTTTCAGAAGAAAAGGATAATGTCAGGTTATTAGACTGTGCCATTGGTATAAGCTCCTCCTGTCAACATGCCCAGATAGTTCGATTGTAAGACATTCATTCATACAATTAGTGAATAAAAAAATATTACTCCCTCCAGTCAGAAATACATGATACTTGGTTGGGGGGGGGGGGGGGGGGGGGAATACCTTGAAATGTGTTGGGAAAATGAAAAGTAGGAGAGTTTGAGTGGGACGATGTATTGGGAATATAAAAAGGCGCACTGGAAAGATAAAAATGGTGCATTGGGAATAATGACAACATACAAAGAGCAAGGAAATGGATGGCAACATGCACATGAGACTTCATAAAAAGTTTCCATTTTAAATCCCTTCCATCAACAATCCAGCGGTTCTAGAAACCATTTGACAAAAGGAATTAATATCCAGTGTCTTTTTCAAGAAGATAGAATGCGTAATTTATGTCATCCCCAAACTAATGCTTGCTTTAGAAAAAACATGATTTCTGCAAGACCACAGCTTGAAGCAAATTGAATAAATGCTATCACAATTTTAAATGAGTATGATTTTTCACATTTCTGTTCCAAAAGATTATTTTCATAACTCAAATAATAAGGCAACCAGCAGTTAAAGTAACGTAAGAAACACCATGTTAGACTGTTAGTAGAATTTAACTACAGTGCAACTGATCAAACCTTTGCCAATTTGATAAATGCCTTTTCCCAAGCCACAGCCATCTCATTTTCACTGCTTGTTTCATCAGCAACATTGTTGACAGGGTAAGTCACAAGAAAAGCTGTAGCCTGCCATTCCAATAAAGCCAAACATTAGTACATGCTTCACCATCGACTTGGAGGAGAAAGAAATTACCTCAGAGAAATTGTTTCCAGGAAATCCTCCTAACACTGTACTTGGATCAAGTGGAGCCTTGAAGGCACTCATACATGTTTCTGTGGAAGTATAATGCTGTTGATATATTCATGAATAGAAAATATCAAATATTAGTTGGATTATGAAGACCGAAGACAATGTCACAGTTGATATCTTTATAAAAATCTGTAAATCATGGCTGATGTTCAGCACGGAGAGCTATTAATTTTATCCGCCCATAATGAATAAATGGATCGTGATATGGCTTTAAGATTATATTTGCTTAAAAGATGGATTGCACAGGAAACCCGAAAAGAACAAACAGTTTCAAAGCAAAATCTCAAGTCTATGAATGAATTTCAGCCAACATATAAACAGTGATAACCTGAAAGCAGTATTCAGCATGTTGAACACCTCCATAGATGTCAAAATTATCAGGATCCATTTTGAAGTACTGTTAGAAAAGATAACAAACAAGAAATGGGAGGTAAGAATTATAACCTTCACGGACAAAATATTCTAAATTCATACAAAATGTCTCTCTCAACGTACAAATAATGGTAACAACATCAAAATTTACAAATAATAGGCAAGATAGAGTTGGTAAAATTGATATTTAAAAAAAATCTTTGAAGAAGTGGAATAAAGCCAATTGAACTACCAATTAATTTCACGCAATATAAGAAGTTTTTACATCCTTTGGAATCGGGAAATCAACATGGTACACCTCGTACTTTTAACAGCTATAGTATATCTGATTAAATTGACCATTTATTGCTAATAATGCTATTTATTTTACTGCCAAATTTCTATAATAACTCTTACAAGATATTTCCTGCGTTTCAATCATGCACCTATACACTTTTTACTATGAATAATTTTATCATTGGGTTCTGTAATGTATTTCAGAATAATTTTAAAATCACTCATTCATTAGCTAAGTGAATAGCCACATCAAAGGATTATTTTATGAATTATTTGTCAAATTATAAATGTCAGAAACACCACAGTGCCATGTTGCATTCCCTTCGTGATTGTACCCCCCTTCGTATACATCTTCAGCTCTATCTTTACATATTTCTTTTTTCAAAATTGGCTCAATTTGAATTTATAATGAAATGAGAGCCTCGATAAATGATGAGTAAAGAGAGACTGACCTGATAGACAAAATATCAATTATGTAAAATATGGAAATAAAGGCTTCACACAGGAAGAAATATCACTAAACATATCCTCTAGGAAAAGATAAGTCCAGCCATATTTCAAAATAAATTATAAATAAAAAAATCTCCATAATATGCAGTCATAAGAACTTTGGAATGCTCACCTGTAGAATACTTTGGGTTGCACAATCCTCCCCAACAGGCTTTAAACAAATATCAGGCAAGGATACCATCAAGCCGGAATAATTTGCTCGAAGCTCATCAACCTGGCAGAAAGAACACCAAACCCCCTTAGTAGTATTTAACCCTGAGAAATAATAAAGTGAAGCACCTTATATGAATAGCGAAATACCTTCCTCTGTATTTCAAAGAGCAACTGAATATTATCATCTGTCACAATACTTGGAGGCTTCCCATTCTTTGCACATGGTTTGCTCGCTAATATAACCTGTGGACAATAACACAGCACTTACAAATCATTTTATCTCTGCTCTGTATAACACACCACTTCAAATCATTTTATCTAGTCACTTTAAAATGTTTCTACCCAAAAACAAAACATATACACAAATAATTAATTTAGCATATACAAAACTCAAACTTACCTGCTCAATCCGATAAAAGGGGGCCAGGTGATTGTCAAAGAAATGTTTCTCTTCTGCAGCCTTACTCCCAGGTCCTACCCATAACTGAAACAGCAAAGATCGAATGATATTCAGTAAAAAAAAAAACTAGAACAATGGAAATATTTAAGAATATTCAATAAATAGAGAAGCCTAATTCACATAAATAGTATTCTCTCCGTCTTAAAATACTTGATGTTTTCTTTTCAGCGTGTTTTTTAAAGATGATAAAACTGCATAAAACATAAAATACTTTATTTCATTCTATTATAATCTCATACTTATTACTAATATGTACATTCATTTGTTTTTTAAAATTATTTAAAAATTAATATTTTATAGAGTTTTTAACTTCTTAAAAAGCATGCTAAAATATAAAACATCAAGTTTTGTGAGACGGAGGGAGTACTAATCATAATCACAAACATAGAAAATGAGAAGAACTAATGCAGCAAATAGACCATTCTAAAGAAGTCGGTCATGGAATTCCTAGCTACAACCACTTTGATGCGAAAATAAGTAAATAGCATTAAGATTAAAAATCTCGTTTCAGAACATTCTTGCCTAAAGTACCATGAAATGATGAAACTCTCCTGCTCATGACCCAACCCAGTCATGCAAGTGCTTTTGCTAGTACATACTACAACTAATAAAGTAAGGGCTAATGGAATTCAAGGACCGATCATACAGGTTTTGACTTTTGAGAACAACCTGATGCCAATAACCAGCTAATGGAATTCAAATCGTCAAGTCAAAGGGATATGCTTCCAGTTGTCTAGTAAAGCTACCTTTTCAGGTCGAGTCTCCACTTCAAAACGAAATAGACCTAGACATAGTAACAGAACAACCACCACTGACGAGCACAGTACCAGAGTGGGGTTTCTAGCAACCCATAGTCCATATCTCCTGAAGAATATAAAACCTTTCCTTGGTCAATGACTAGCATTTAGAAGGACTCAAACAAGGAATATGATAAGTAGTTATAACAACAAAATAGCAACTTTTGCTAACCTGTACGCATCAGCAATGAATCTTTGAACTGCAGAGAGATGGACTTGTGGAGTGACTCCATCCACCTGATCAACAATAATAATCCATAAAGAATAAAAATGCCGTATATAGACAATAAAAGTCTGCAGAAAACAAAGGATCGTGGTATTTCAAAACCATAAAAATATTTATCAATCGTTCAACATACAACTACTTAAATCAGGAATTTGGAAAGTGCCATCTTTCCTGAAGAGAAATTCTGGTTTGATCTAATAAAAAAACTTTTCAGGAATTATCAAAATTCATCTTTCTTATAGACCATAACCATGTAGATGTTTTATTACTGTATTTTTTTATTCCCTAACTTTTAATATTTCATTCGATATTCAAATTCATGTAATAGGGTCACATAACACATTCCTTACAAATGAAAGAAACTAACCCATGTTTTAGATGCAAAAAAAAAAAGAAGGTAAAACATCATTAACAAGTTCACAAGTAGATGAGACCATATGATTATCCAGAGAAAATGAAATTGATGTTGTGTTTTTTAAGGGAAGATATGAAAAAGTGGGTAGTCTTTGGAAAAATTAAAGGGTGGGGTGGTTCTGAAAAATAAAGTTACAAGTGGTTTTGTAAAAACAGCGCACACATGATTTCTTGACATTTTCTCAAAAATGTTATAAATTGCAGTATTGTTTAAATGGATAAAAAGAAGTTCGTTTTTAGAAAAGGGTTTAAGCAGTACTTTTTGAAAAAAAAGTGGAGCTATTTTTAAAAAATGCCAAATTTTTATTTTAAAAAAATGTGCTTTGGCCCCACCAAACCAAAATTTTTGCAATTAATTTTGATTATTCAATAGTTCATGTGATTGAATAATACTAGATGAATGTTTGGGTTATTTAGCAAATTTTTCCAAAAAAAATAGGAATGTAAAATAATTGCATAGGAAACAACTTCTTTGTATAAAATAGTAGGGGCCACATATGCATTGACAAACATAAAGTAACACATTATGATCAAATTCATGAGAAATTCAGAATTAAAAAATAAATAAATAACTGTCGGTAATTCTAACATACTATAGATGAAGAAGTTTGATTAAAGTACTATGCGTAGTATTTCTTATTTATGTCATTTTAGGCACGTCACACGTGAAATTCTTATCCAGTCTAAATCTGTTTGCAACCCTACATAGTACATTCATGACATTTTAATCATTTAGGACTATATAAATCATATGAGTAATAAACTTGTACTCTTAATATACACACACATATGATGTAAATAAAGTAGGCTCCCTGGGGGGAGGGGGACGTGGGAGAGTTTTAGATCTAATAGTATACCTCAATGCCCAAGGTGTCATCCTTGTCAACAGCATCCACTTCACTCAGCAAGGGTTTACCGTAAGATGCAGGTCTTTCTCCTACTATTCTACGACAGAAGTAACCCCATCCAAGCAATGCACAAACCAAAATGATATATATGATAGACAATGAGAATTCAATACATCTGACCTACAAATATCAAAAATGTTATAGAAAGATGAACGCAAAAGGTGATTAAATACAAAAGCAAGTGGTTAATGACTTAATGCTACTCCATTTCAAACATTAAAATACTGAGAAGACAGTGAAATAAAACCAAGAAGTAGATGATTTAACTCTAACCTCAAGGGGACCTAATCTAATGGAGCATGAATCTTCCTTGGGAGGAGGAGGAGGTTCAAAACCGGAGCATACTGGTGCTGAAGGGCAATCGCCACAAGAGCATCCAAGTGATGTATCACCACAAGGATATGCAGACACATTCATGAGCGCCATGCTATATGAGTCTGGAACACTTGATTGGAAGTTGATGGAATAAGGAGAACCAGGCATGTCGAGATCAGCTTGTTGACCAATAAAGGCAAACCATTCTGGTAATGACCCAAAGTATAGACATATACAGAAACAACATGAGTGAGGAAAAGGGTGAATTTCATAATGGCAAGAAGTAAAGAACTTCAGCAGAAAGGTATATATATTCGGACCTTTGAAATTATTTGCTCCGGCCCCAATGAAATCTATGGCTCTCGTATTCATAGTTCCAAACTTTACGTCCTTACAAGAGTTGTATAATCCCTCACCAAAATATTCAGAAACGAAAAAATCAATGCCATCAACAGTGGAGTTTCCATCTACCTAAGAAGCCAAACTGAATGCAATTAGCACTGACAAAAAAAAAAAAAAAAAAAAACGCACCGATCTGCATACAACATCTCAGCATAATTTTCACATCCAAATCCAACATTTGCCAAACAAATGGCAAACAATTCATGCCACACGAGTGAGGAGGGCTTGAAATTGCATCAACGGTAAACACATACACTCATAATAAATTGTTAAATAAATAAGCTAAATCAATCGTGATTCAAGACATAAATAACAAACAGGATAAATAGCTCCCAAGATGCAAGATGTAGATTTTATATACTAAACTGTTTAAGGAAATCCTTCCATAAATGAAGCCTCTATATAGAAAAACAACAAATCACCAAAAAGACAACACAAGACTGAAAGCAATTATTGCTGCGGTAGATGACTAACCTCCTTTATGGAAGTAACATTTATAAATAGGCTTTGATTTGGAGAGCATGAAAGTTCACAGAAAAGATTCAGAAAGTTCCTTAAGCAAGCTGGACAGCCCACTACCAGCGGAATTGCCTGCAAAAGAGAAAGAATGAAAATTTGGGTTGGGTAGACATAGGTAATGATACTGGGTGACAGCCTTTTTGCAGTGTAAGAGCCTCGTTCATTAGAAATATCATTTCATAGGCAACATGCCATTACAGCTTCATTCCTTGGCAGGAAAGAGTAGGGGAAATAAAGAAATGCAATAGTACTTTCATTTTTCCCTAATTATTGACCAATATCTTCTCCTTTTCTAATGTTCATAATCTTCATATCATAAAAATGAACGATAAGCTTTGTTGTGAATTGTGATATGCTATCAGAACTACATATATAGTATTAGAACATGATGACATTCTTCTACAGTGCCATTTTCAATATAGCTCCCCAAAATTTTCATTTTCCTTCAAAAGACGTAATGACAGATAATCTTCCATAACAGACATATTTAACAAATAGGATATCTAACAGACTAACAACTCACTTGTTGAACTTGAGCTCGTAAAGTATCAAACTGCTCTTCTGTACAGCATACGTTCCCGCTAATAGTTGGGCATAAACTTTGAATCTTTTCAGATAAATGCTCACTGGGCTGCAATTGCAATAAACATTATGAAGCTCCCCAACCAGAAAAGATCTTCCCTAGAGAAGAAGTGCCAACAGCCAACAGAAGGGCAAGACAAAAAGATGAAAGGCATACCTTGACGGAGGGAGTATTATAAGGACAGTTCAAAACTTTTCCATCGCTGCGCTCTCCACAAATATCATACATAGCACAGTATTCAGGTGCGTGTATCTGACTGAATAAACAGAAAAAAAAATTATGTCGTTACAGTTTCAGCACATACCAAGAATGAAAGAAGGAACAACTGAATCGCACAAGACAAAGCAACCTCGTCAACAAAATGTGGTCTCCCACCAGATATGTTGTTCAACTGAATCATACGGATAACATAGAATAGTGCATTATAGGTGCAATTTTAACTTAACTGCACAGAAGATTGCATCAAGAAGCATGAATGGATTTTATGTGTAGGAGGATTGCACCCACAGAAATTGCACTGCCAGTAGGGTGTGATCCAAACAGCACTACCCTAACACAAATTCAATTTCTACCTTTTTCCACTTCAAACAGAGAACACAAAGGGGCAAAGCAGTGGGATTTATGCAGAAGAGGTTAAAAAAACGAGGCATACCCAGCAAAGGAAGAATCAGGAACCAGAGAACCGCCATAGCCAGCGGCTACTTGCTCACTCAGCAGAGAACAAACGAGCAACCCCTGCAAGACAACAAAAAGAATTCACAGGTTATATCACAAAAGCCGCAGATTTTATACCAAAATTCAATCAGAACAAACCCTACAGGAAAGGAGGAATTGGGGATAAGAACAGGAAGGAAAGAGGATTTGCCTCAACTAGTAGAACAGCAACAAGAATACCCAAACGGGTCATGCTCTTCCTTGAGAAACGCCAAGTTGGTAGAGATTATAAAAAAAGGATTAGGGTTTACAGAGCTTCGATTGTTGGAGGAGAAACCCAGGAAGCAGGAACTGCAATGGACAGATGATGGAGTATGTTTGCATTTTCCGCTGCTTCTGTTTTCATTTGTTTAGCATTTTCTTTTTTCTTTTGGGCGATTAGATCTTTCTTTCCCTTTGCAATTTCATTTTGTATTTTATTGTGAAATTATATTTGCATTTGATTTGATTTTATTTTTTTTGAAGTAAAGATAATAGTAGTCCGTGGTGGAATTTGGTTGTGATTAGTGAATGTGACTCCTCTAGAAATTGGCCAATTTGGGTTTCGTCCGTTTGTCAATAATGGCGATCAATTAGGCGGATGCAGATTTGGTTGACTTTTCAGAGCATTTGCATTGCCCATTTATGCTCTCATGCGCATTTGATAATTACATTGTGTGGGTATATCTTGAATTAGGTAATTAAAGAGCTGTCATTCGGGGTCGAATCAGAGATCTTTGGATATTATCCGTACATTCTTTCCGATTGAACCATAATGTGTGGGTATACGGTATATGAATCTTCTACGAGGTTCGAGTCTCTCTTAGATTTGGGTAGGTTAAAATTAATTTAAAAACTACATATTTGAATTTAATCATTAACAAGTCATCCAATGTCAATAAAAGAAAAGAACACTTATTGAATTAAAATATTGCAATCGATCAACCTATTACAAATCAAGAATTAAATCAATGAAATTCATTTTAAAGAAGGGATAAACATACATATATATTGTTTTTATGATTATGTGTCGATTTGGAGTATTTGCACAATGTATATCAAGAACGGACTCTCAGTATAGTGAAGAAAGAATGCGTACAATCATTGGCCATTCATGAACCATCCAATTGATTTAAAAAAAATTCAGATAATATTGAGAAAAAATGTATAAAATTTTGGCTTGAAACCCTAACCTCTAGGTTAAAATACATACAATTTACCAAATATAACAACAACCCAGTATATCCCGCAAAAGCAGCAGGGTCTGGGGGTCAGAATGTACGCACTCTTTCCCCGAACAAGTCGAGAGAGTGTTTCCGATAGACCCAAAACAATAGGATACAAGAACTACAAGAAAGCAGGACTCATAGAAGGAGAACAGAATTAGAAAAGAAGCGGGGAAGAAGATAGAAAGGTAGCAAAGACAAAAGTACAAAACATCAAGGCTCAAAAGTCAAAACTCTATACATCAGCAGCCCGAATGCACCTCCTCCAATGGTCCCTATCCGAAGTCTTATCTTCCAACGGGTTCAGAAGATTGAGATCATGACGAATGACCTCCATCCAACTCTTCTTCGATCTACCTCTCCATCTACGGATATCTCCAAGATCCAAGCTCTAACACCTACGAACCGGAGCCGAAGACGGTCTCCTACGCACGTGCCCAAACCAACCAACACAATTTACCAAATAAGCTAGATAAATTACTCACAACTGAAGGGCAACGGGTATCCTCCCTGAATCCAAGATTTATGCAATTATATCAAAATGCAACTCATGGAGATAGACCTTCAACTATCAGACAACATCTTATATCAGTATATTGAGCAAGTTCCTCAAACACACTATGTACTTGTGCATCTAACTTGCTGGTTGGAGTACGAATAGGAACCCGAAGGACCAAAACATTGTTTAGGCCAAAACAGCAACCTCTTCAATGTTGGTAAGGAAAATGCAGCAATCCTTCCAAAACCAACCATTGCAGTGCCACAGATACTGCGCCCTGCCAAAGCTACTGGTATACAATCTGTCTGAATGGAAATTAGAAGGGGGAAAAAAGCTTGTTCAAAAGATCTTTTTGTTTATCTACAAGCCGTACATCTTGAGCGCTGCCATATGAATCTTTCAACAGTGATATCATGCCATTGACTTGAAAAATTCTCCACTCCGGCTTGAGGCCTTCAAGCAATCTTGACAAACTTTACTCTTGACAAACTTTACACATAAACGAGACACTACACAGGCACAGACTAGAGAAACTGATGTCATTACTCATTACAACATGACACAGAAATCCAATGTGGCATTCAGCAATCAGCCTAAGAAAAGGGTGAATCTAAGCTGAGGATTCAAGCTAGCCTAGGCAATATTATATACTCCTGTCGGGTTGGCATTCTTCGTAATCCAGGGATGCTCTATTATCTTCTGAAGAGACAGCCTTTTAGAAGAGTCTTTCACCAACAACTGCAGGAAATTTTGGTACATGTTAGTCATACTATACCATTATACCAAGTAGGCAATTGAACGTATTCAGTGTACACAACTGTACAAAAAAAAAAAACTGCACAAAGGACGCTTAGTATGGTCCTTACCCTGCTTATCAAATCCTTAGCTTCTGGGGAAACATGAGGTGCTGGTGGAAAGTTTAAGTCAACCTTCCTTATTCTGCATAGAAGTTCAAGTTAGAATGTTGAATAGACGTGTTATTTTTATGAACACTTGTTACTTCGACTATGAAGCAAAGTTTCTCTACCTTTGGAAAGTATCTCGTTGGCTCTGGGCCTCAAATGGAGGTGCACCATAGAGAAACTCATAACAAAGCACACCCAAAGTCCAGTTATCAACTGCATAATCATGGGCTTTCTGTTCCACCATTTCTGGAGCCAGGTAATCCAAAGTCCCACACATTGTGGTTCTCTTGTCTTTGGACTGAACAGACCATCCAAAGTCTGCAATCTTAAGGCGGCCCTTAAAACATAAAGCACAAGCAGATTATCTATTATTAGATGAGGAATAGAAATAACCGCAGACATTATAAATTTATGCTTTGGTCCTTATCCCACCTAATGCCGAAGATATCTTTCAACAGCAATCCAGTGTGCTCATAATGAAAAATATCACCATGAAAGTTTCACAACACTGAATCAAAATTCACTTTCAATTTTGTAGATGTCATTTGATTTTGGCATAAAGCAAATGATTCTTTGTGGTAAATCCTAGTTATCACAAGCTCTAGCAGACTTTTGCATCACAGAATCACCCACATTAAGTTCTTTGGCGAATGAGAAAGTGAAACTTTTTCGCTTCACTTTTCCTCTCATCTCACTCCTTTGACCACATTTTTAGAGCATATTTAGTGATTATACGTTGTTTGCAACTCAGGACTAATGAGATTGAAATGAGTGATGTGCTCCTGAAGCAAATCGTCAAGGCATCACCAATTTTTTTTTATCTAGCCACCTTGTGGAATTTCCACAGTAAATACACTCAAATCAAGCTTTCTTGCTAAAAGTAGTCATTCAAAAAAAGAGAAAGTGGGCAAGGAGATGATACCTCATGATCCAGCAATAAATTCTCAGGCTTGATATCCCTGTGAATGACATTCTTGTCATGACAGTATGCCAATGCCTGCGTCAAACTTGCAATATACTGTCTCGTATGGAGCAAGTGATATAAAAAGACAGAAAACGGACAAATTATCAGCAGGAATCCCCAGAAAATGGAAGACCAACAATTTCAACCCAATCAATTTCCCATCTTGCTAAAACAAAGCCATCTTAGTTCTTGACCCACTTCTCTTGCTAGGAAAACCAGTAGCTAGATTAATAAATAAAAAACCACTTGTTAAATTTATCATAAATGGACTTAAGTTTACATAACAATCCCATGTAAATAATGATGTAATTGTAATCATCCAAACTCCAGACACAGGCTAGCTTGGGCAGCAGGCAGATTATTTTTCAAGAACACGTGCGTAATTAAGATACAAGAAGAAGCAAAGAGCAAAGGATTATCACCGTTGCAGCTTGCTTCTCGGGGAGATGGCCATATTTCCTAAGTAGGTTGTAGAGCTCCCCATGGAATGCATACTCCAGAATCATGAAGATTCGCTCCTCGTCGTGGAACCAGCCATGTAGGCACAAAACGTTAGGGTGGCGGAGATCTTTCTGGATTTCAATCTCTCTCCTGAGCTGATGGTGGAGCCTGTACTTCTCTATCTGCTCTTTGAAAATCACCTTCAATGCCACTATGTACTTGCTCTGTGGAAGCGAATTTCACAATGAAAAAGGAAAAGTTGCATAATTCAGAAATTTCAGCGAAGCTGGTAAATCCTTAAACGTCATGAGGAATTTATGGATTGACATAGAGAGAAACCTTGACTTCACGAGCTAGGTAGACTCTGCCAAATTTTCCTTTTCCAAGGGGTTTGCCGATCTCGAAATCATCCAGCGACCAATTTCGACGAGGAATTTGGAGCTGCTGCGTTTGCTGCTGTTGTGATAATTTTCGTTGTTGAGACGGTCTTCGATTTGGTCTAGGGACTTGACAGGACATGGTCAATCCGACAATGGTTCCCTCGCTGGATTAGTTATCTCTTGTTGTTAGGGCAAATTCTAGTTAGCACAGCAATCTAGGGAAGGGAAAAGGAAAATACAGCATAAATTAGGGTTTTGCAGGAATTCAAAACGAGAGGTAAACAGACAAAAAACCATAACACCCAAGGAAACTATTTCAATCCACACAAATTAGAACGGGAAAAACAAAAGTTCATCGGTTAATTTCAGTAAGATGCAACTAGAAAGAGATTTCAGATCTGTAGGCAATTACCCTAGTCCCTAAAAACTGCAAATATCACATAATAGGGGAAATGTTACAATACATTCAGCTCGCTTCAAAGGGCGTATGTCATCGGTACATGCTAAGGTTAAAGGAAGAATTCACTTAAATTAGGGTTTGTGATACAGTAGAATTCAAATGCGGAGGAGAGAAAGGGATTAAGTGGAAGGAGATTCAATCCACTGGCTGGAACCTAGCGACGAGAGGAGAACCAATTCGAAGAGATCGGAAGGAGAAAGTGAGTACCTTTATCGCGGGGCGCTTTAAAGAGATAACTCAAGGAATCGAAAACGAACGATGGATCGAAGAATCGAGATTCAACGAAATCGTACAGCGGTACAGAGAAGATAGGTAGTAGACAAAGTTTCAATTAGGAGGGAAGTTTGTTGTTCAAACTGAAAGATATCACAGTCACCCTTTCAGAAGAGCGTTATACAATATACATGGGCATGGGCCTATCTATAAACTGGCCAAATCAAAATAACTGTGCTGAACTGCATATCCATCCCCAAGAGCATCCCCAAATTTTCTTCAAAATGAGAATGAAAATTCATCTTCCCTTAAAAAATTTTAATCCAATTCCAACAATTTCTCTATTTTAGAGAATTGTAATTTAATTTTTTAATTGTAAATTAAATTTTAATTGTAATTTAATTTTTTAATTCCAACGTCTCATTACAAGCAGTAGAGTTTGTGAGTGTTGAAGTACAGAAAAATGGCGATACATAAACACATCGATCATTTAGGAGGGAGGGCTATAGCACTAGTTCTAGCATTTCAATAGTAATCGGCCGGGGGAGGATAGTTGCCTTCCTTCAACAGAAGCCGTTTCTTATTACTAATCCAAAATCCAAACTATTTTCTGCCAAGAAGAGAAAACACCCTGTGTCTGAAGATAGCGCAATGATCAAGCAGCGATGGAGAGAGGCTACCTCATTCAGCTCTTGACTGGGCAGCTCATGAAGAGAGGATGATGCCAACAATCAACCCGTACAGAGGAAGAGCTTCAGCAAAAATGAGAGTGAGGATCTTTCTTGATTTCAGCTACCAATTTCTTCTCCTGCAATTAGAAATAAGGACAAACATTCTAGAATTTGTGATCACTAGAAAAATTCACACTGGGACATAGTGTTAAGAACAAACCTCCAACTGCAGTGATGCAATCTCACGTTTTTTTTTTTAAATATTGATGCAAACTCACGTTCAATACCTGAAAAGAAAGAAAAAGAAATGGATCAACATGAGATAGGAATATAGGAACTTGTACAAAGCAGGCGCTCGAGAACTATAAATTCAGATCTGGACTCTTACACACTCTGTCATGATTTTTATTTGCCTTCAATTGTCACACTTGTCAAGCATCTTCAAATAAAGAACATTATTCACAACACTTGCACTTAACTGACTCCAAAATTCAGCTAATTAAAGGGTAGATTTTGCAAGGGATCAGACAGGTCTCCACCAACAGAAAATGGGCCAAAGGGGCCCTGTAACTCACGTACTTCTGGTTGACCTTCTGCAACTCCATATAACAGATTTGTAAAACAAGAAACTAGTGCTGGTCAAGCACTTACTTACACATTGATTGCACTATGTCAATGGAGTACTTGAAGAGGGGTAGGAATGGGAGAGAAAAGGAGATAAGGTGGGTCTTTCAAGAATACACTAAGCTAAATGTCATTGAGCAAGAGAGGGATATTGCTACCTATCTGATCAAAATTGCTGGGTTTATAGCAACAGTGTAAAACTCAAGCGAATTATAAATTTCACGTGTATATAACTAACCATTTCATAATTACGAGCATCAAGCTTGGATATGTGCACGTTTCATAATTGCTGGGCTTATAGCAACAGTGTAAAACTCACTCTGTAGCAGCTCCAGGAGCACCATTTGTTTTAGCTTTCGGTGTAGCAGTAACTCCAGTAAGTTCATCCCTCTTCCTTAAAATCTGATTTTTCAAAAGCATTGGCAACAACACACTCATTACCTTCCTCCTGCACCTTTACTGTCATACAAACTGAATGCAAACCTGATATTTAAGATTTGCATTCAGCGCAGCTGGGGATCAACACTCCTGGAAATGACATTCAGCTCAGCTCTTCGACTAAGACAACCAACCGAAATCAGTGATTGAGCTTCAGTTAGCAATAAAAACAAAGGACCAAACATGTGTTTGTGACAAATAGCAATTGCTCATAAAAAATAAATTGGATCAATGTAACAACAATGCCACGAATCCAAAGATAGATTCAAGTGCAATGACAATAACATAGAGGAAAATAAAGAAACCATACAAGGAGTTCAAGTGTAAAAACAACAAGCATGTACCTAAAGTCGAAACCATAACATCTATCTAAATGAAAAACCATACAAGGAGTTCAAGTTGTAACTCCAAAGAAAGAAAGAAAAAAGATGACAAGTTGTAACTAAATTGCTGCCAGCTTCAACTTTAAAATAAATAAAGTACAAGCCCATAGATTACCATTGGGACATTGCAGATCAAAGCTCTGGCTTTAAACATTTTGTGTATATAAAATTCAGTGATGTATGAGGTACTCCTGATGTTAGGCATAAATTGGAGCTAATTCAAAGATGCAATCAATGCTCATAGATTGTTGCTCTATTTTTCTCTGTTGACATTTTGAAATATAAAATTCACTTTGCCTACTGACTTGTTTAATTGCTTATATTGTCTCATTTTGAATTCTAAATTCACTTAGTCTACTGACTTGTTTAATTGCTTAAAATTCAGTTAGCCTACTGACAGCTATGCTCTTTTTCATGAATTCCTAAACAGCAAGCTAATTAAACAAGATGATAGAAGCATCTAAGTTACTTTCTGTTCTGTAGTTTCTGTTTCAGTAAAGCTGATGAACCATTGAACCCTAATATGTAACTATTGTCATTTTCCCTTGACAGACTACTTGCGGTCATACTTTCTGCTTCAAGTGTTTTGAGAAATGGGTAAAACAAGGAAAAAAGACATGTGCAAAGTGCACGAAAACAGTCCCTTCTACTAAACCTGATTAACAATGGAATGATCAAAGATTTCCCCCTTCAAGACAAACCATGTCATACATGCCTAATTACAAAGAAGATTTAAATAACACATCCAAAAAACAAATAAAATTCAAGGGATAGCAGATACCAACATTGACAAACAAGTTTCAATTTGGTAAATCAAGATTTAAGCTTCAACTGTACTAAAAAATCAGAAATTTTGTTTATAGGCATTTAATCGAACACTTTGAGTGCATCCTAAAAATGCATCCTCTTTGAGTGCATCCCAAATCAGATGCAAAACCAGCACATGCCAAATCAGATGAAGTACCATCCATTTGCAGTACCCAAAACGAACAAGATTGAGACAAAAACTAATCAAAGCTCCTCCTAATCGTTGAAATACAAGCCGGAAAGCTTCAAGTTTGACTAACCTGAACTCACCCCAATATTCCCCAAAATTCCAATTTTCTCCAAAATAGAGAGGAATGCTGTGCTTGGTTTTACGCCTTTACAGCCATTTGTTAAGACCAATCTTCCCCTTTCAAAAATATCCAAACAACATTTATATTTTTTTTTTTGGTTGGAAAACAACATTTATATTACTCCGTATCAAATTGAGTGTTATTAGGGAGGAAGGAAGAAGACAATAGAGCATGGAGGGGGACTTGTTAAAGGTTATGCACTTATGCTCGTAATTAGAAACTTATACTGATCAAAAAAAAAAAAAAACTTATCAGCGGTCAGAGAAAAAAAAGTTGGAATATACTGTATGAATTTTATTCTTGCCAAGAAAGCAAACAGGTACTCTATACAATCAGAATTCAGAACCAATGAATATGGTTTTTACCACACAAAAAAAAAAATGTATCTGCATCAGCCATTGCAAAATGATGTATTTCCCTTACATCGCAAATGGCTCGCCCAAATATTCACCAATCTTGCATTGTTGTATCTGAGGGCTGTCGAACATTATGTACTTTGACCAGTACGCCTTGTACTTGGCTATGCCGCAATCCATCCATGGCTTGCAGTTGCCACTGTAGTGGATCACAGCGGCGTTCTTGATCTCGGTGAGGCTAAGTTCCGGGTCGTAGCCCAGCCCCAGTACATGCCACGACGCATCTAGTAGATAAATCTGGTTGTAGAACGCTACGAGGGCTGGTGGCAATGACCCAAGTTTCCACGCTTTCCAGTTCTCCTTCTCATTCTACCAAAAAAGAAGGTTCAGTTGAAAGTCGATCAGCAAAAGAAAACACACATTTCAGAGCAAAATAGAGTAATTAATCAAGGCATATGATAAACTTTTCACATACTATCCGCTGCCAGAAATGATACACCCCTGTGATGTTATGCACACGCCACTGCTTCAGGTCAAATACGTTCATGCCGAATGCCCAAGAGCAGTCATTGGGATCAAAGGTGCCGGAGATGATTGGAATGTCGAAGTTGAGATAATCGGCCAATGTGTGGAATCCTCCCTTGCAAGCATCGACAGCACCATTAACCCTTTCGTCCATATCGATAGACCAAAGAGGGGTCAAGTCTTTTTGAACAACAACATCGTCGTCCAGAAAGAGAATCTTGTCGAGCTTAGGATATATTTCCGGAAGATAGAACCTCAGGTGGTTTAGAATTGACAGATATTTGGGGTTCCTGTACTTGGATTTGGATGGCTTATTGTCCATGAAGTGGTATTCCTTCAGCTCAGGGGAGCCAAGGTGCCGAAGAGCTGGGCAATAACAAGGATTCAGCCATGTGAAATCATCAATGCTCTGAACTTCAACGATTGCCCTTGAAGGAGGGTTGAGAAGAAACCACATTCTCATAGCTCGGAAATTAAGCCGGTCTGTCACAATGTGGAAAACATGCCTCTGAGGCTCTTTTGCATTCGATACTGCAGAGTTGACCACCACAGATGTTGCAAGAACGTTATCAGAGAAGATCGCGTAGTGGTAGAAAGAAGGGTCTTCAAGCCTGTCTTGCCTTTGAATGATTACATCTTGAAATCCGCCTGAGAAATAATCTACTGTAAGCTGTTGAGGAAGGCAGTGCAGCGGTTTCGGTACAGTTTTAGTAGTAAGCTGAGCTAAGAAATGTGTTTTCTCTTCCTGAGCAATTAGATTATCCTCCCTTGCTTGAACCATAGCCCTCAGCTTTTTCGGTATAGATGAACAGTCATAGAGCTTTTCCTCGGCTATTGACAGTATAGAATCCATTTTCCTTGCTTGCTTGAATGCTCTGAAAGTAACAAGCAAACCTATTTATCTGTGCAAAACAATACCAAATTCGAAAACAAATTGTCCAGTTGGATGAAACTAAATACCACAAGTGATTTAGAAACAGAGATTTACCTAGGCTGCAGCTCAATATCAAGATCTGCCTCCCCGATTGCGTTCAGGCATGCTTTAGACTGCTTTACAAGGGAGTTATAGAGAACAGTTTCCTTCTTACTTCTTGCCAGTTTGGCATATACCTCAGCCATTGTGATCTGATCACGCATTAGTTTAACCGTCATGTCGGAATTTGTATCATTCCAATCTCTACACCAGATGTTTTTCCCTTTGACAGTAGTGCGACTAGTGTTCATTTGTAGGTCACAATTGTCACCATGCTTGTTAATTTCTGTTGCAAGAAGCTCCCTCCTTGTGCATTGCAGTTTCTGAAAATGGAAATACAAAGTTCATCAGGGAAAGTATCAAATGGAAAGCATCAAGGAAAGTAAAGGGCAGCAAACACACAAATGTCAAATACTGTTTCAGAATCAGAATCAAATATGAGCTCTAAAATGGAACCTCTGTGCGAAAGTGATAATGATGTAAAGATGAATCGATAACCTTCTGTTCAAAACACTGCTCCAAGTGTTGTGGATGCTGATGTTGCCAATACTTCTTTTCACTGCAGAGAGATGGGAAAGATATCTTATTAGGCCTCAGAACACTACACCAAAGACAATTGGAGACTACCATATAAATATCCAGAAATGAGGTTTACATGTTTTGTGAGGTTAACAGCTCAGCTTTGATCAAAGTAATATGCAGAGGGGCCTGTCAAGGAAAATAGCCAGGTGAGAAGAAAAAACCCTAAAATTTGATACTGCAAGTAAAATTAATGATGGACAGAGATAATGTCAAAAAATTAGGGCAAAAGATAACTGAAATACCCCAAATTAATGATTCAAGGTGCTCGGATGTTACAGTACTGCTTATCATCATAACTTCAACTTCAATCAAATCAAGAAACTCTGATTTCGGAAAATGAAAATCTACATAAAATTTGGGAGATCGTAATATAAAAAGCTCGGAAATCTTCATTCAACGATCTCAGAGTTTAAGCGCACACAGACATTGCGAAAATCTCTAGCATAAACACAGGTTTAGCGAGCAAAGAAATTCCTATCTTCAAAAACGAAATTCACTCCAAAACTAACCAGATCAAGCATTAGAAAGCAAGCGCTACACAAAGAACCTCACTCTACCAACTCAGAGTTGAGAGAGGCAAAGAAATCGCAAAAATCGAAAGGAGGATTGCAGGAAAATTGAGGAGATCCCAAAGATTGAAGCAACAGGAACTAAATCAGAAGAAAGGGGGAATTCAGAGGGAAAACAGGAAAAAAGAGATCAGACGTAGTAATTGACTTCTTACCAGCGTAAGGAAGAGCATTAGCGGAAGAACTAAAGCTGAAATTTGTCTTCGTTGAAGATCTCCCATGGCGACAGAGACAGAGAGAGTGGGGGAGAGAGGGAGAGGCGGGAAACGTTGAGAGTTCGTTAGGATTTGTAATTAAATAAGATTGAGTTATACGATATTTTCCCCCTTTTTTCAGCAACAGTACGAATTAACTACTCCGTAATTTAGCATCAGCGAGCTGATTAGCTGAATGAATATGAAGAGAAATTTAAGGGGTTTTACTGTTTTAGTACCTTTTTATTTGAGATGATTTTTATAACAATAAATAAATAAATAAAATTTATATTTATATTTTAAATGTACATTTGTACACTTTTTTTTAAATGATATTTAAATATATATTTTTTAAATATCTATTGCATAATATATGAAAACTTCATTAAAATAATAAGTTGTATAAAGTTTATATTATACTCCCTCCGTCACGAAATAATTGTCTTTTGGGTCATTTTTCTTGTAACAAATTAATTATCCCTGTTAGTGAATCTTTCCATTTTTACACTAAGATTAAGTGCATTGTATATGTAAATGGTGAAGAGTTATTACACTAAGATTAAATGCATTGTATAGGTAAATGGAAAAAACATTCATTACCAATGACCTTTTGCTCTAGCGGTAAGGGTGAGGTATTCCAAAGTAGAGGTCCCGGGTTCGAATCTCACTTGGTGCATTTTAGGCCATATTAATTCCCACAAGCGCGTACGGCCCAACGGTGTATACTAATCCGTAGGGCCAAGCCGAAATGGTGAAGTGGTCTGTGTGCAGGTAGGTAAGGTTACGACTGTTGATCGCACTTTGCGAAAGTGGTACTGAGCCTCCTCAAAAAATCCCGCAAGGGGTTTCTGAGGTATGGGGCCGCAAAGCGGTGGGGCCAGTCACTATAAAAAGTTTACCATATTAAAGTTATAACCATTCCAAAATGGCTCACCGGAAATGACTTGTGGGTAGTACCCATAGGTTCCCGGTTCGAACCCCGAAATGGCCGTTCTTTATTTACCTATTCAAGGAAAAAAACATTCATTTTTCCCTTGAGAGTACAAATATGGGCTAATTGAGCCATAAAATGATGTAAAACATTCTTTACATCGTTTAATAAAGATAGAGATAATGATTGTATTTAAGGTTAGATTCTCTTTTTCCCTTTTTAATTTTAGATCCCTTATAAACTGTGAAAATGGTCAAATGGATAATTATTTCGTTACGGAGGGAGTATTTATATAATAAAAATTAAGGGAAATTTCGTTTGGTACCCTTGAGTTTTTGACAATTCCGGTTGGTGTCCCAAACTTTTTTTTTTGTCCGAATGGTACCCTGAGTTTTGTCAAAAGTCGGCTCATGCTAAAAACTCATAGTTTCTTCTTTTTAATGAATAAAATCACCCTTTATTTTTATTTTTCTCATAAATATGCTCATTTACTTTTAAAATTGAACAAAACTACCTATTATTTAACTAAAATCAACACAAAATTGACAAAACCACCTTTATTTTTAAAAATTAACAAAATCACACATTATTGCCAAAGTTTTAGCAAAAAATACCCATTCTTTCCAAAGAATAATTCGTAAAGCCATACTTTGTAAAAAAAATTAAAGCATAAATGATGGGTGATTATGTACATTGCATGTACATAATCACCCATTATTTGTAAAATTTTGCACAAATCTATTGTCTTATTATGTGAACAAAAATAGTTAACCTATAAATTATAAAAAAATAATTCGTAAAGCCATACTTTGTGTAAAACCATCATTTATGCTTTAAAAAATGCGCAAAGAATGTGTTATTAAAACCTAATAAGATAAGAGTGATTAATCTTTTATTTTATTTTTCTTTTACAAGAGAAGAAAATAAAACAAATAAATTTTACTTCTTTTTCAAAAAAATTATAATCGGGCATTTGATTAAATTGATCAATCACATTTACAAAGGTTTAAAGTTAGTGAGATATAAGTTAAATATTGTTTTGAAAAATAATAGGTGTTAAATATTGTTTTTGCAAATTATGAGTGTTTTTTATTTTTGCAAAGTATAGAAAAATAATAGATCTTTTGTACAATTTTAAAAATTGTAGTGATTTTGTTCAATATTTTTTTAAACACGAGTGATTTTGCGATAAAAATTTTGAAAATAATATGTGATTTTGTAAAACTTTAAAAAAATAAAGTTGGTTTTGTCACTTTTGTGTTGAATTTAGTCAATTAATATGTAGTTTTGTTCAATGTTTAAAGTAAATGGGCATATTTATGGGAAAAAAAAGGTGGTTTTATTCATTAAAAAGAAGAAACTATGTGTTTTGGGCATGAGTCGGACTTTTGACAAAACTCAGGGGTAACATCCGGACAAAAAAAAAGTGTGGGACACCAACCGGAATTAAGGGAATTATAGTGAATGACCCTTGACCCGAAAAACTTTGCGCCCATAACCCACCATCCATTTCAATTTGCAAAGGTTAACCGGACTTAACCCTCCCCCTTAAAAAAATTGCACCCAGCCGGTAATTTTTTACCTTGAGTAACCGGTCTCCTTTCTTTGCCTCTCTCTTGCCCATCGATGGCAGAAAAATCAGAGAGAGAGAGAGATTGAGGGATCGAAAGGCGGATTCAGAGAGAGAGAGACGGAGGCGGAGGGCGGATGCGTGTGACAGGCGCCGGATCGAAGGAGTCAAGGGGAGCGGTGGTGGCGGAGCCCCTTTCACCATCCAATGATTCCAATACCCCATTCTCTCTGCACTGAAGAGAAAGCCTCGTTCGATTAATCGGCAAACGTCGCTGATTCCTCCCCAACCGCCACCGCCTCCTCGCTTCCCCCGTCAAAGTCATCTCTCTCCCGCTCACTCCCTCCCACCTTCCGTTTCTAATTTCAATTTATCGAATTTTGATTTTTTTCAAAGCATAACTCATTTGATACTTGCGAGACAATTAGATCTGCAAATGGCGAACTCCAGACGAAGCGTCGCGAGTTGGCGAATTCGGAGGAGGACGAGAATGGCGGGAATCCTGCCTAGGTGAATTGTCCTGTTTGCGGCGTCCGAGTTTGGAGCCAAAATTGCACCATCAACGCTCATCTAGGTTAGTCTCTAATTTCAAAGATAGATTCATAACAATCTCTGTGTGCGCCTTAGGTTTAGTTCTGAGCTTAGCATTTTTTATGCGGGACCATCCAAGACACCTCCGGACACACCATACTTGGGGATGGACCTATGATTCGAGCTCATGAGAATGATGTCATCCTCAAGAGGAAGAAGAAGGCTCTCCTATGGGAGAAGGTCCAAAGGTGCAAATAACGTCTTTAGACTCGTTCAGAATAATTGACAGCTTTTTTACGTCTCAGTAAAATGAGTCGTTCGGAGTCCGTATTTATGGGACTGGGTCGTTTCATATCTTGTTGGAACGAGGACGAATAGATCTATAACTTTGCTGTTGAAGATTTTCCCAGATTCAACATAAAGCTTGGCCGAAAATCACCATCTTTGAAGTTGTCATATGTTTAGCTGAATTTACTTAAGTGTTGGAACCTTTTATTGTTTATTTTAATAACTTTCTTTACTTAAGTTATTTTAGGAAACTTTAGAGGTTAAGTTTAATTATTTCTTTTATTATTATTTCGGCCCATCAACCCTTGTTAGGGTTATTTAATGCCGATTCCTTCCATTGTAACAATCACGAAATTCATTAATCAAGAAACCTCTTTTTATGTGAAACAAATGAGTGAAAGTCGATCGATTTGTAGCAAGGCTCATCGATTGCAAATTGGTATTGATCTCAGCTTGGTTTGCCTTGAGTTCATCAACCTCGCGAGAGCTTGGTGATCCTGGTATCCACATATCCCCTCCTTGTGTCTCCAAGTTGTTCGCTTGGTTGTGTAGGGTTGTAGAGGCGGGTTTTGTAGTCGTTGATATTTGGTTCCTACCCTCTAAGGAGATCTGGGGTCTTTATCTCGTTCTATTTTAGTTCGAATCACCCAGCTATCGGTCTTGTCCTTGATTTTGTCGAGTCTTTCCTTATAAATTTCGAGTCTTGCTATTGTTTAATCGAGTCTTGGAGTCTTAGTCTTGCCGATATCGAGTCTGTTTTGTGTCTTGCGTTTCTTGTCGACGTTGAGTTTAATTCTTGGTTGTTCTTTCTGCGTTTTCTTTGAATCTTGTTGAGTCTTTATTGTTTCTTGCTTTCGTTCTTTAGTTTCTTGATTGATTGTCGAAGATCGGGTCATCCTACGATTAACCCCGTATCAATTTTGAACGTAATGGCTCCAATTATTGTTTTAAGATGCTTGCAAGTACATAAATCTGCAATAAGCTTGGGAATCTGCTGAGTGCTCGACGCCTTAAATTTGTTGATTTCTATGGACATTGTACATGAGGAAAAAGTAAGGAGCACCTCAATAGCTTGGAAACTCTCTTTCAACTTCAACCTACATGATTTTTAGTTTCATCAAAGATGAAATACCTTGGAGGTTATGTCCTTTTATTAGCACAACTTCCTGTTGTCTGTGCTAGCATTTTGAGGTTCTTTTATTTGCACAATTTTTTGATGTCTGTTTGTCAAACTGACTTCCCTTACTTCCCAACTTTGCTTTTTTTAATGCTTTCAGATGCATGCAAGTCTGGTAATTTCAGTGTGATTGTTTGATATTCATCATCATCTAGTCATTTTCAGTTACTGATCTGTCCACAATCATGAAATGCAGGTGGACATACAATGATCTTATTCAGGCCAAGTACAATGCAAAAATGGTAGGCATGAATAACCTAATCGAAAAACCCAAGGGAAGTAAGAAGTTGATTGGGAATTAAGGTAACTAAAAATCAATCAACGGGTGACTGGATATAAGTTAGGTTTCACAATTATTCTGATTTGTGTACCTCATGTGAAGAGTTGTGTAATGTAAGCTGAAATCGATCAAGCGCTGAACCTTTTAACTAGTTAACTCTCCTTTTTATCCAATAGCAACTAGAGCAAGATTTTTTTTCACTTGCATCTGCATTCTGGAAACGTGATTCCTGCTTGTTAAAGAGGTCGATGTGTTTCCTCTATGATGTGCATTGCATTTAAACTAAGCTAAACTTGTGGTGATCGCTGATTGGTAGCTGGAAAATGTTCACAACATATGAAAGCTTTGGGTCTAGTTACATGATGGTTTTGAGAATCATAGTCCTTTGGGGGTTTGTGGATCCCTTGATGCTTTCGTGGTACAATTTGTACATCTGATTGTTAGGGTTATAGTTTGGTACACAAGTGTTGGTATGAAGGATAAGCCAACTAAATAAGCATGATTCTTTATGTTGTGTCTTAGGATCTGCCTGTGGCATTTGTTATCTTTAAGTCTCGGGTAGGCGCTGCACTTGCTGCTCAAGCTCGACATCACCTACATGCGTTTGTGTGGATCACTGAGGAGGCTCCAGAACCTAGGGATATGTTGTGGAAGAATTTGTCAATCCGTTCTCGGAAGTTGTTGGTATACAAAATTGGCTTCTTTGTTGTTGCTTCGCTCCTTACTCTTTTCTTTGCTCTACCAGTTGTTGTTGTTCAAGGAATAGCCAAATTTGAAAAGTTAAAGAAGTGGTTTGTACCTGCAATAGCTATAGAGTTAATGTAAGTGCAAGTTCCCGTGCACCGCAAAATTCAGCCTTGACTACATACTATAGAGTTAATGTATGTGCTTTTCTTGTGTCATGTACATCGTATTTAAATGACATGTTAATAGTAATTCATGTCATGTACATTGTCTTTGAATGACAAGTTCGAATTTCCCATAATTACAGTTGGTTAACCTTGTTACTTCCATTACGCAAGTTCAATAGAAAAGATGCATTAAATATGTTGGTAAAGTTAAAGCTAGGAACCCATGCATCATCCTTTAATCTGAATTCATCACCTAATATAAAATGGCTAATTCTAAGCAGTACATCATTTACTTTTACTAAAACTTAAGCCAAATTCTAAATTCAATAAAATACCAAGCTTCACAATTCTAAAATTCAATAAAATACCAAGCTTCACACGTGTCATGTAAAAAAAATTCACATGTCATGTAAATCAATTTACCTGTCAAGTAAACAATTCACATGTTAAGTAAAACAATTCACACGTGTCAAGTAAAAAAATTCACGTGTCAAGTAAAATACATTATGTGTCATGTAAGTCCGGTATGGGTGACATGTAAATTCAATATTGGTGACGGGTAATTATATGCCGATTCGGACTTTTCTAATTGAAAAGGTTATCCCCGCGATTCAATCTATGTGGCAAAGGGATGATTCAAGGGCTACGATTTTCATCCAACAGGACAACGCAAGAACTCATGTTCATCCATACGATGAGCAATTTAAGCTTGCCGCTTCACAAAATGAAGGAAAAGAGTGATTACCTCTTTAGAAAGCTATAGGAATTTACAAAACCCGATTTGGTGCTCTATGGACGAATTTACACAATTTTCTATCAAAACCGAGCACTTTTTCCTCTCTTTTCTATGATAGCAGCACCAAAGGCTTATTATTTACATGAAACATGAATTGATTTACATGACACGTCCATTGTTTTACATGACATCTCAATTGTTTTACATGACACTTGAAAAGGCCACACGTTAATGCTCATAGAGGAGAGCATGACGTTTGGGTCCGTCAGGAGCAAGGTAATGGAGGCAAGCAGGTACCCGTCTCGTGGAGAGTTCCTTCGTCGGAAGTGTCGAAGGACATAAGCAAGTGTGGCGTGGCAAGGTGAAGAAGTCCTCAAAGCTTGTTACAAAGTAAAAAGAAATACTCCCTCCGTTCGGCAAAACTTGTCATTTTAGGGTGTTATTTTTGTTCAAAAAAACTTGTCATTTTAGGTATTTTGCCCTTCACTTTACAAATATACCCTTGATATGATTGATTGTTTGTTAGTTGTAGTTTTCGATAAAGTAAAAAAGAAGGGTAATAATTGAGGGTAAATTAGTACATTTGTTAATTGCCTTAAAACTTGTGAAAGAAGCTAAAATGACAAGTTTTGCCGAATAGAGGGAGTACTAATTAGGTGATGAAACACAAAAAAAAAAATCCATACAACCCTATACATGGTTTCACTTGGCCTAAAAAAAAAAGAAAAAGTTACGATTTACTCTTACTAGCTAGTAACTACTTTTGTCTAGCCACTGACTATGATCTCTTAGCCAATATAAGACTAACCCCTGTCGGATCTCGTCTATCTCATGAACTTCCCACCTTAAGGATAGCTAGGATAAACAACATTCTTTGAGTTGTCGAAGGTTGGTTTTTGTTATTTTGCATATATGTACGTTAGTTACAGTATGTGGTTGTCCATTTTGGTTGCCTGAGATGCGAACCCCGAATATATGTGATTTACGCTTACTAGCCAGTAACAACTGTTGTCTAGCCAATAAAACCGATGTCTCAACTAATGGAAGACTAAGCCCTGTAATATATTATTAATCTCGGAAACTTCCCACAACATTTGCATAAACTGGAAATGAGTAAGTGTTCAAACAAAGATGCAATTAGAAGAAAATGAAAGAGTGCACATTCACATAACAAGCAACCTAAATACTCAAACACAACAACCTCCTCTTCTTTCTCCCTTCACCTCCGCTTATCTCTCCTTCGTTGGATTCCTCCTCTCTCGATGCCTCTTCTTTCTTCTTTTGTCCCCACTATTCTCACCAGAATCCTTCTCTTCTTTCTTCCTTAACTCTGCATCTTTGCGACCTGCAGGCAAAACGATACGAAACAGATGGAGTTTTAGGGTTTCACACCAAAATCCCCATTCGAAAATCACACATTGTAGACCAATTTTTTATTGGGGTTTAGTTAGGGTTTTCTCGTCGAATCCTTCACCTTCGCCTCTCAATCGCCGCCTCCGCCCCTCGTCGGATCCTTAGCCGGATTATGTGGTTGTCCTCCCCCCCCCCCCCCCTCTCTCTCTCTCCGTCTGCATATTTGATTTTGTGAAGAATGAACGCTCTCTCCTTTATTAATTCCTTAAATCCCGCCCAAAATTTCAAAAGCCCGCCCAAATTCATTAACCTATAATAGAAGATCACCTTGACCTGTTAGCTTTGCAAAAAAAAATTCACTTTTTGACATTTACCGCATTTTATACGGGGGTGACATTTTTGCAAATGGTGAAATTTTTTGGCATATTGAGTACTCCCTCCGTTCGGCAAAACTTGTCATTTTAACTCTCCACACAAGTTTTAATAAAGCTAATAATTACACTCTCTTTTTACTAATTTACCCTAATTTATTACTCTACTTTTTACTTTATCAAAAACTATCACTCACAACACATCAATCAAATCAAGTGCATTTTAGTAAAGTAGAAGCAAAAATACCTAAAATGACAAGTTTTTCCGAACAAAAACAAAACTCTAAAACGACAAGTTTTGCCGAACGGATGGAGTATTATTTTCTCCATAAGAATTTATATGGGGGTAACAAGAATAAGTATTAATATCAACTTTTTTTAAATTAAAAAAAAAACGAAACACAATGTGGGCACTGACTATGACAATTTTGCCTTGTTTCTCAAAATACTCCTTGTCTGGTATGTCCTTGGGTGTGTATGGTTGCATATAAGCCGGTTAAAAAGTGTGAAATTATTAGCTGTTAAAAAAATAAACCGGTTTAAATGGTGTATGGGAACAACAAATAAGCTTTAGTCGGTTAAAAAAAGGGTTTATAAATAAGCTGCAGATTGTAGCTTATTTTGAGGTTTATATTCCATAATTACGATTTTACCCCTTCTCTTTTATCTTATTTGGTTTGAAAGTACCGCAATACCCCTAATAAAAACCAAATAAACTCCACTTTTTACAAATAAACTGTTTTTCGCCCCATACAGAGTTTATATTTTTTCATAAATTTTTAACTACTTTTACCAACAGTTTATAAATTTTTACCCTGTTTATAATTTTAGTCAGTTTATTAACCCCGTCTCATACGCACCCCTTGTCTAGTATTTGTATTTGAAGGATTTGGTTGACCAAATTAGGTGGAAGAACTTGGCACTTGGCAGGGACTGCTTACTTTCCATCTTTTGTTGCTATCAATATAGTCACTAACCTTTTTTCTTATATCAATGTTTAAAATCCAACAATCCTTCCTAAAATGAATCGAATTGTCATTTCCGACATTTCAAATAAGGCCTTTCTTGGAAAAATTCTCTTTAAGAACAATAAATTTACCAGGTTTAAATCGTCTATCTCAAATCTCGGCCCCCTCTCATTTCCTCTCTTACAAGTAATTTTTTTTAATTCTTTTAAAGTACGAGTAATTTGAATTTTTTTTTTAAATTCTTTTAATCTGCTTTTGAATTTTCTTTTTCTTTTTAGCTGGGGTTGAGGGATAAAAGAGGTGCATATTAGTCTTAAAGGACATGGGATTTGGAGCCAAGTTTACCCCATTGTTAAAGACATTAGTTTTTCTTCTATATTCAAGAATATAAATGTACTTTACCAATGACTTTTTGCCCTAGAGATAAGAGTGAGGTGCTTCTTCAGAGAAGTGAGTCTTACTCACATTATAGGCTTCATTAGAGTTGCCCCTCGAATGTAGCCTATGGACCATTACAAACTAGTTTGTAAATATTTCATTTCATTAATATATTTTTACCTTTAAAAAAAAGAGTGAGGTGATTCTTGTGCCTCACTACCATGAGGTCAAAAGTTCAAATCTCACAAGGAGCAATTTGTGTTAGAGTGGGTACTCATGTCTTGGCGTACCTTGGCATGGGTTTGAGTCTGTCTTATGACTTGTCGCTTGACTTACCCAATCAAGTGTTTTGTAGGCTAGTGCTCAACCCGTGGAGGATTAGTCGATAACTTCGGAACCTCCCCGTTATATAAAAAAGAAAAGAATATAAGTCTCTCTTTAGTTAAAATATTTTTCCTTGATTATTCTTAATCAAATGTTTTTCCAAAAAACTTTCATTTAGAAGGTTTCATTCATATCCCTCGAAACCTATTCCTCTTTTATCTTTAGATTTGCAAATTTTATAGTGATTTATAACTTAGAGCTCAGGATCTTCATAAACCTCCTCCTCTTCGTCATGGTCTTAAGAATTTTGTTTTATTTTTTTTTTCTTTTCAATGAGATTAATTTGAAGCTCAACTCATTTTGGTGTCAGAGATTAACAGAATTGCCCATGAACCAATAAATAAATGATAAATGTGCTGCTTTGTAGTAATGAATTAAGATCATTTTTTAAAAAATACAGTAGTAAAGTAGCTGACTAGCTGGTAAACTTGTTAGGTGAAATAGCATAAAAGGTACTAATTGTTAATTAAACAATAAAGTACTAATAATATGATGAATACTCCAGTACATTTTAATAAACAATGCAGCAAAAAAAAATGATTAAATGGCTGAAAGTACAAGAAAGGTACCCTTCAATTCAATGGACTCTCTCTTTCTCTCTTGTGCAATTGCAGATTATGTTGACCAAAGTTTCATTAAAGATGGTAAAAAGTCAACATTGATGCCTTTCAAGTTTCAACCCAAGAAAATAGGATGAGAGAGGGGCCGTTTTTTGTGTGGTGTTAATTAAAGATAGTTTGCGTGCTCTCTATTGGGGGTCAAACCCAAACTTTTTTTTTTTTTTTACTTTACAGTAGGCAAGAAGTAGATCGACGGAGCGATCTTTAAGCCATTAAAAAATGGCTTAAATGACCCTAGGCAGAGGGTCGCCAATTAAAAAAAATCTAAGGTTACAATTACATAAATTTAAAATTAAAAATGTCTAGAAATTAAAACTCATGTTTCTTCCGATCAATAATTGGACCCTTGATTCTTGATTTCTGTTCTTGTAGCTTGGAAAATGGAGCAGCATCATCTTGCATGTGATGGCTTGGACTCGAAAACTTGAGATCTGACGTTGCACAACAATAGTCATAGTATTACGGTGGTGGTGATTTCGGATCTAGACGGGTCATAGATTCGAGCACCCATCAATAGGCTAATTTGAGTTTTTCAAATTTGTGGGTTTTTATTTTATTTTTGAAGGGTTTATCAAACTTGAAAAAATAGAGACGGTGGGGGATAAAAATAGATTTGGGTTATGCGGGTTTGTGGGTTGAGATCTAAATTAGGTTTGTTGAAGAAAATTTGGGTTTGCATGTGGTGTTTGATTTTGTGATTTGGGGTTTCAAGTGAGAGATGTGCAATCTACGGTGAAGCCATGGTGGAGAGGCCATCACAGCTGACACCGTTGAGGGGAGTCAAACCCATACTTGCTAAATATTGAGATATTATCGGTTATGTATAAAGATTTTGTTTGATTCTGTATAGTCATATCTTCTCTTGTAAGTTAGGAAAGTTTAACCTAGTTACTTTATATATATTCACATCTAAAATCAATGGAAAGCATACTTTCTGCCTCCTATCTTTCTCTACATGGTATCAGGCTTCCCGATCCTCAAACCCTAAAACCCTAAAACACCTAGCCCACCGCCGACCCTACCCTACCCATGGCTGCCACCACTCCTGTCGCCCTTACCCCGGCCTCGTCATACTACCTCCACCCTTCCGACCACCCTGGCCTTGCTATCTGCCCTGTGGTCTTGCGTGGCGAGAACTTCCCCGAATGGAAAATCACCATGTTCAATGCCTTCTCTGCCAAGTTCAAGGATGGGTTCCTTGATGGCACCATCAAGCAACCCGCCGCCGACTCTGCTGATGCGGCTTACTGGAAACGCGTCAACTCAATGTTGATCGGGTGGATTGCTCAATCTATCGAGCCTTCCCTCCGGTCCAACATCACCTATTTCACCACTGCCAAGGAACTTTGGGATGATCTCGATCAACGCTTCTCTGTTGGCAACGGTCCCCGGATCCTTCAGATTCGCTCCGAGATCGCCCGATGTCGTCAGGAAGGCCAATCGATCTCCGCCTACTTCGGCCGCCTCAAGAAGCTTTGGGACGAACTTCTCACCTACACCGGCACCACCGTCTGCACCTGTGGTAACGCAACCAAGGAGCGCGAAACTGAGCGTTCCCATCAATTTCTGATGGGTCTCGACGACGCCTCCTATGCCACTATTCGATCCACCATTGTCGCTCAGGATCCCCTGCCGCCTCTGAACCGCATCTATTCTCTCGATGTCCAGGAGGAGCGTCTCCAGTCCATTGCTAAGGACAGGGAGGCTCGCTCCGACTCCTTCGCCATGGCTGCTAGGTCCCCGTCTCGTCCCTCCACTGGAAAGACAGACAAGAGCGTGGACAAGAGCAACCTTCTGTGCACTCACTGTGGCAGATCTAGCCACGATGTCTCCTCCTGCTTCAAGGTAATTGGGTTTCCCGATTGGTGGAACCACGGAAAAGGCGTCGCTGATCCTATGACTGGCGCTCCTCCCGCGTCTCCCAGTCGTGGTCGTGGCTCTCCTTCCCCGGCTCCTCAGTCACTGCCGCCTCCCAAAGGCCTTACTCGTGGCTCCGCTATGCATACTGCCATCGCCAACTCCGCCTCCTCGTCTGGTTCTCAGCAGTTGACCGCTCCAGATCGCGAGGCTTTTGGTTCGATCGTCTCGGATACTGATTGGAACATGCTCTTTGAAAAATTCAAAGATTTCCATTCCAAATCCTCTAATGATCGGATGTCAGGTACTATTTCTATCCCTTGGATACTCGATTCAGGCGCCTCCTTCCACATGAAAGGTGACGCCTCTCTGCTTCATGACTTGGTTGACATCTTACCTGGCCACATCAAGCTACCAAATGCCTCCATCTCTACAGCCACTCGGGCAGGCAGCCTCCGCCTCTGCCTTGGGGTGACTCTGGCTAATGTGTTGCTTGTCCCTAGTCTTGACTGTCATTTGCTGTCTTCGGCTTGTTTCTCAGCCGAATTGTCTTGCATCGTTATCTCTTCTGACAAGCTATTTGTGATACAGGACCGCACTTCCAGGACGCTGATTGGAGCGGGTGAAGTTCGAGATAGAGTGTCATGGTTGCGTTGGCTCACTCCTCCGCCTTCCCCCCATATCCGATCCTGTCATCTGTCTACCGTCGAGTCTTCACTCCTGTGGCACCAACGTCTTGGACATCCTTCTCATCAGTTAGCTTCAGTTTTTCCGAGTCCTTCCGTCGCAAATAAAAGTGCTCCTTGTGACATATGTTATAAGGCCAAACAAACACGTCTCTCGTTTCCTATTAGTACTTCTTGTGCTACATCTTGTTTTGAGTTAGTTCATTGTGACATTTGGGGTCCTTATCGCACCCCCGCTACTTGTGGTGCTTCTTATTTTTTAACTTTAGTTGATGATCATTCCCGCACAACTTGGGTTTTTCTTATGATTCATAAGTCTGAAGTTGCTTCTTTAATACGAAATTTTTGTGCGTTGGTCCAAACACAATTTCAGCTATCTATTAAGTGCTTCCGGAGTGACAATGGCTCGAAATTTATTGCTCTCAAGCCATTCTTACAGGCTCAGGGCATTCTCTTTGAGTCATCATGTGTCAGCACTCCTCAACAGAATGGTCGTGTCGAACGTAAACACCGCCACATTCTCAATGTCTCACGGGCTCTCATGTTTCAAGCCTCCTTACCTCTGAAATTCTGGGGGGAATGCGTCCTCACCGCTTGCTACCTCATCAACCGCACCCCGACTGCCCTCCTCCACGGCAAAACACCCTACGAACTCCTCTTCCATACGCCTCCCACCTATTCTCATCTTCGTGTGTTTGGGTGTCTTTGCTACTCCACCCAAATCCCTCGCAGCTCAAACAAGTTTGCTCCTCGCAGTCGTCGTTGCATCTTCATCGGCTACCCCTTTGGCCAAAAAGCATGGCGTCTCTATGACCTGGACACTCATGCCATTTTCACATCCCGCGATGTCTCATTCCATGAGCATCTCTTCCCCTACTCCCAACCACCACCAGCACCTTCTACCGAAACCTCTTCCACCGCCCCGACACCTCTGTCCCATGAGGATGATGACGCCCCAACTCCCGGTACCGTCGACAGGGGGAGTCCTCCTACGCCGCCTCCTCCACCTCCCATTCGGCGCACCACCCGTACCCTTCAACCAAACACTCGCCTCCGCGACTATGTATGCACATCAGTACGCTCTATCTCGTCGGATCCCTCTCCGGTCTCGTCGTCAGGTACCTTGTATCCTTTAGCTAATTATGTAAGCTATGCAAACTTGTCTTCGCAGCATCGTACCTACCTTGCCGCCGTTACTGCTACTCCAGAACCCACATCTTTCCGAGAGGCAGTGCGTCATCCGCATTGGCGAGACGCTATGCGGGCTGAGATTGATGCTTTGTATCGAAATGGGACTTGGGACGTGGTCGACCTTCCGCCTTCTAAGACTCCTATCGGATGCAAATGGGTCTTTCGGGTGAAATATAAAGCGGATGGAAGCATTGAGCGTTACAAGGCTCGCCTTGTCGTGCTCGGCAATCGTCAGATTGAAGGTACTGATTACTCTGAAACCTTCGCTCCTGTAGCTAAACTGGTATCTGTCAAGGTCTTCCTAGCAGTGGCTGCGATTCGAGATTGGGAACTCCATCAAATGGATGTTCACAATGCCTTCCTTCACGGAGATTTACATGAGGAAGTGTATATGACATTGCCTCCAGGGTTCTCAGTTCCGGGTTCGTCTAAAGTCTGTCATCTTCGGAAATCATTGTATGGTCTTCGACGGGCGCCTCGCAATTGGTTCTTCAAGCTTGCCTCTGCTCTTAAGTACTTCGGATTTGTGCAATCCTATGCCGACTATTCCCTATTTTCGTATATGCACTCTAGCACCGTGTTACATGTTCTGGTTTATGTCGAAGATCTCATCATTGCAGGGAATGACTCCGCCTCTATTGCCCGATTCAAGGCTTTTATGCATTCTCGCTTTCATATGAAAGATCTTGGCCTTCTGAAGTACTTTCTCGGCCTTGAGATTACCCGGACTACTGCTGGAATTTTTCTGTCTCAGCGTAAATATGCGCTTGATATCCTCACGGAATCTGGGCTCCTAGCTTCCAAACCGGTCACATTTCCGATTGAACAGAATCATAAGCCGGCTTTGGACGACAGTCCCCTCCTGGATTCGCCGGAGCAATATCGCCGGCTGGTCGGAAGGCTAATCTACATTACCATCACCAGACCCGAACTCAGCTACTCAGTTCACGTATTAGCTCAGTTCATGACCTCTCCGACGGCTAATCAGTGGCAGGCCGCTCTTCGTGTTGTTCGGTACTTGAAGAGTTGCCCAGGCCAAGGCATTTTCTTGTCTCGATCAAGTGCTCTTCGGCTCAACGCATACTGCGATTCCGATTATGCTACGTGCCCCATCACTCGCCGCTCTCTCACAGGCTTCTTCATCATGTTGGGCGAGTCACCGGTCTCTTGGAAAACAAAGAAACAGTCTATTGTTTCTCGCTCTTCGGCTGAGGCCGAATATCGTGCTATGGCCACCACCACCTGTGAACTTGTTTGGCTCAAGTCGCTGCTCGCTTCATTGGGTGTCTTTCATCGACAACCTATGCGCCTTTGGTGCGACAATCAGGCCGCCCTCCATATCGCCTCGAACCCGGTCTTCCACGAGCGCACAAAACATATCGAGGTTGATTGTCATCTCATCCGCGATCATGTTCAGGCTGGCACGATTATCACTGCTCACATCCGTTCCTCTCTTCAGCTGGCGGACATCCTAACGAAGGCTCTTGGGCAGTCACAGTTCCACTTTCTTCTTCGCAAGTTGGGCATTCGGAATCTTCACGCTCCAACTTGAGGGGGAGTATTGAGATATTATCGGTTATGTATAAAGATTTTGTTTGATTCTGTATAGTCATATCTTCTCCTGTAAGTTAGGAAAATTTAACCTAGTTACTTTATATATATTCACATCTAAAATCAATGGAAAGCATACTTTCTGCCTCCTATCTTTCTCTACACTAAACCCTTTTTAATTCGTTTATGATTCAGACTTTAGACTTAAAAAAGTACTGTTATATATGTATGATTTTGTTGGTGGAATATATGATATGATTTGGGATTATTATATATATAGTGTGCGTGATGTTTGAGATGAAAGAAATTGACAATGATAAAAGCTATACACTAATTTTCCATATCCCATTGATGAATTTTTTTTGGTCAAGCATATCCCATTGATGAATTAATACAACAAGGCAATGTTGTAGTCTTGTAGAGATGTTTGTAAGGGTTAATTAGTTTGATAGTTGTCGGAGTAAATGCTTAAAATGGTTTTTTTTTTTTGGGGAAAATGAAAATTTTGAAGAGTTTTACATTGATTTCTAGGGCAAAAAGAGTTGATTATAAATGTCTCTTTTTTATCCATTGTTTGAGAGATGGAATTAGAGACTCATATGCACGCACGCACCACCACGACTCCACGAATGTCATTGGTTTATAGCACATGTGCGGTATGGTGGGGTTTGTTTTTCCATCACGGTTTATTGATTTGGGCCATATAAGTTACGAAATAGTTTAGATAAGTATTCCGTAACTTATCCTTTTGTTTTCCAGATTTATTTTTCCATCTTATCTATTTGTTTTAACTAGTTCTAGATTTTCGCCCACTATCTTTGCACATTCAGGAGCGTTACTTTGCTTCTTTAAAGTTGACGCCTTATATATGTGATTTAAATAGATACTTTAAGTTAAAAAACTAAGAGGAAAAAATTCCATAAAATGAAGGTATAAGAATTTAAACTCAAGACCTCTTTATTTAAATTCATATATCTTTGTTTTCAGAGAACACAGGCAGAAAGCTTTAATCTTTCACTTTTGTTATGACCAAGCTTTGTGATTTCAAACCCACTTTTCGAGGGCATGGATCGAGGGTGTGCCATAGCCGTGTAACCTTGGGAGCGACGTCAATTACCGACTTGCGCCTAAGGTCGGTGCGAAATCGCTTCTAAGGAAGTGAGTTCAAATCTAAACAACATCACAAACTTGGGTTTTCAATCTTGCGTTTTCCCATTGACATTGCCCCCACCCAAATGAGGGATCTTCGAAGACCACGAACACATCCACGATCTTTTTTTTTTACAGTAGGCAAACATTAGGAGCCGCTACCTATACAGTAGCCTAACCCCAGGATCATCCTGAGGGATGATGTTACAAAATTCCATGTGATAGGGGATAGTCTGTAAATTACAGATAATACCTTTTCTAGCTATATAATCCACTGACTTATTTGATTCTATGTAGACATGACGGATATCTGCCATCGAAAATTCTGATTGAAGCTTGATAATATCTTCAATCTGTCGCATGACTTCCCATCTTGCCGGTTGATATCGATTAATAGACCTAACCAAAATTTGGTTATCACTTTCAAGGATGATCTTCGCCAAACCTTTCTCCTTTGCGCGTTGCAACCCCAAAAGAATTGTTGAAGCCTCCGTTTAAATGATCGAACCTTCAATAATTTCCTTATGAAAGATATCAACAATCTGACCTTTGGAATCCCGAATGATTCCACCAATCTGACACTTGACAGAAAGGGCAATAGATTTTCCATATTTTTCATTTGGTACTTTTTCTTTAAAAAGTAAAGTAAAACCGATGCATAACGTCCTATGTGACGCGTTGTGGTTTATTCTAGAAAAAAATTGCACAACATCCTATATGGCGCGTTGTGGTTGATTCTAGAAAAAAAATTTAATAAAATAATATATTATTATAGTTTATAGAAAGTTATATAAGTCAAAATCTATCTATCTATATATTTTAGTTAATTGACAAAAATATAGATAAAAAATATTTCATAATCATACTTACCAAAAATATGAATAGATAAGACTATAAGAGGTAGTATTTGATAGGTGCTATTTTTATATCTAAATTATTTTTTGGTTAAAAGAATTATTTATATCAAAATTAATTATTTTTACTTTATTTATATCTATATTTTTTTAGGCCCAAATAAATTATTAAAATATTAAAATATTTTTAAAAATGGCGAAATAGGTATTAGGAAGGCCAAGGAAATCAACATAGCACTGCAAATTAAGCTATTGTGGGAAATTATTACAGAACCAAATAATATATGGGTCAAAGTTTGTGAAACAAAAGTACCTAAAAAATTGTAGTCTAATGCAATACAAGAAAAAGAACTCAACCTCATGGCAATTGGCAAAACTCATGTCACTTAGCTAGGGAGCTATTTGCCTCGGGTCTCAAGTGGCAAGTAGGGAACGGGAACACTACCAACTTATGGCTTGATAATGGGTCATGGACATTCCTCTTATCAAAGTCGATAACTTCATTACACATAACAAAAAATGGGATAGAGAGAAGATTAATAGGGAGCTAGGAAACCACCTAAATCAAGACACACTTGATAAAATAACAAACATTCTAATCCCAATCCATGAAAACACGGATAGACTCTACTGAAGACCGAGCTTGGATGGGTGGTTCTCTACAAAATCATCTATCAATCTTCTACGAAAATAAAATAAAATAAAAGGTCACTCTAAATCTGACCTCAATTGGATATGAGATTTAGATTGTACTCATAGAATCAAGCATTTCTTATGGAGACCCTCTCAAGGAGGAACTTCAACAAAAGGAAAATCGGAAGAACGAAGAATTTTATGCAATGCGAGTTCTGTAACCACCCCAGAGAAGACTTCTTCCGTCTATTCATTGATTGCAACTTCGTCAAATTCTAAATTGGAGCACATCTAAGAGTGAAGATGATGAGACATACATAATACCAACTCTGAAACATTATAACAACTCATCTAGTGGTGAAAACAGAAAGAAAAAAAGGAATCAAATGGGAAAAAAAAACCAGAAGATTAGGTTTCAAACTAAAATTTGACAGATCCTTTCGAGATACCGAAAACTCTGTAATCGGCTTTGTAATTCGAGATCATGAAGCAAAATGTGTCTCAATGGAAGGTGCCAGTATTCCATCATGTTCGATCATTAGAGCCAAGGCCACTGCTTTGAGAGCTGGAATTCGTAGAGCACTAGAACTAAATATCCAAAACATTGAAATAGAAGGTGACAATCCTTGCATTATTAATGCACTTAAGGGTATTTGGAAATGCCATTGAGAAGTCGAAATGATCATTTCTGAGTCCTCGATGAATCTTTGTCACTTCCTAACAGTCCATATTCGTCATGTGTATAGGGAAGTTAAAAGTATAGCAAATAGATTGACTTTCTTAGGCCATACAACCTCTACTTTTAACCCTACCACAGATCAAAAGCTACAGGTTCTCATCCGAAAGGATACCCTAGGGTGGACTACTAATCACGTTTAGTTGATCCTAATTGCTCTCCATTTAAAACAAAAAAATAGTCATTTTAAGTCATTTTAACATCTTACTATAGCATCATTCAAACTCAATTTGTACTTCCATAAAAAGGTAAATTGGGTTTAACTAACGGAAAAACCTTCAAAAGTTGTGGGAGCGTCTTACCTTCTATGAAAGTGGACCAAGCCTTTGTAGGTTTGAACCAAAAGAACCCTTCATTCATTACTTACAACTTACAAGAACTACATACTACGTTGAAGCTGTCAAACACAGTAGCTATGCACATACAAGCACCCAACAGAGACTTGTATTGTAGTTCATTTTTCAGAGTCGTCGCGGAGGCCGCTGGCTGCGCTGACGGGTAGTTCGTCTCGTGAGGTTCCTTCGCGGCTCCCTTTGGTTCTCCCCGGCCAATTGGATTTGCTCTAGCCTTTGAAGCACTTCCTTCATCGATGGCCTCATCTTAGGTTCCTGCTCTAAGCATTTCAAGGCGAGCTGGGCCGTCTCAACGGCTGGCTTCGATGGATATTTCCCCTCTAGTCTCGAGTCCATGATCGTTTTCAGCTTTCTCTTATCCCCTAGATAGGGTTTGACCCATTCGACGAGGTTCTGTCGTCCTGTAGGCCGTGTCGAGTCGAGTACCCGTTGCCCGGTTAGCACCTCCACCAACACAACTCCAAAACCATATACATCACTCTTGAAATAAAGATGCCCTGTTCAACATACAAGGATTATCTGAGATACTACTTATCTGATAAAACCTATGACTTGACGTTTCTGCTAATTACATTCTGTATATATATCCATGGTTTTAAACCATAGACCGAAATGTCGGAGACGAAGTAGAGCAAGCGAGAAATGAGTGTACCTGTATTTACGTACTCAGGAGCAGCATATCCGTACGTACCCATCACCCTTGTGGTAACATGGGACTGACTAGCGGAAGGACCCAACTTGGCCAAGCCAAAGTCGGAAATTTTAGCATTATAGACCTGGCCAGGGCACAAAGTTTAACAATTCAGCACGGTTAGGTCGACAATCAAAACTAGGATCATAATCGTTTTCAATCATCAAGAAGGTACTTGGGGGATATTTTCCTCAACTTCTCGGAGATCAATTCAAATGATTAGTAAACCACTGAATGAATGCTGCAACATAGGAGTCATTCAAAGTAAACTCACCCCATCCAGGAGGATATTCGAGGCCTTGATGTCTCTATATATGACTCGGTCATCCGATGAGTGCAAGAATGCAACCCCCCGAGCAGCTCCTATTGCAATTTTGATCCTCAGCTCCCATGGAAGGGGCTGGATAGTAGAGCCCCCTGGACACGAAACATGAAAATGGAACATAATTAGGATACGACACCATAGGTAGTCGATGTAGATTAACGTCGGTGGTGGCTTAGTGAGACAATGAGACTCTTACTTCCAAATAGATGGTTTTCTAAGCTTCCTCGTTGCATGAACTCATAGACGAGGAGAAGCTCCTCGTCCTCCCAACAGTATCCCAACAGCTTCACCAAATTAGGATGTGAAAGCCGTCCCAAGAAATCCACCTCGGTCTGCAACAAAGATTAATCCAAATCTCAACATACAAATCTCCAACAGTGAACAAGAACTACGGTGGCAGAAATACAGTAACAAACAAAAATTGATTAAAGACCAAATTGTTTGAATTTTGACTAAATAAAGTTCCAGATGATTCTTTTTGACAGTTGACGCAAGAAAGACTCTATAAACAACAAATTGGCACAGATACAAGCCTTATACGATACTCATACGTTTATATCAACACATCGCCATTGCATCAGTTACCATATCAAGTAGTTGTTAGGAGTGTTAGACTTTACACCTTTTACATTATGAGCATATTTCAGCATGAAAGTACGGTTTTATTTAAACTAATCAAGTCATCATAATAATAACAATATTAAAGCTATGTGAACAAAAAGAAAACAAAACTTAAGCTATTGGACTTCATTTATTTATCATTGCCTATCTGGAGTTCACAAATTAAAATATTGTCATAGATCAATTTTTAAATGGGAATTGTAGATCAAAACTATGTATGAGACAAGCCACCAAAAGGAAAGTACCCATTGATTTAAGATGTGATGAAAACAAATCAAGGATGAGGTTGAGAAACGTATCTCTCTCCCACCAAACTTATAATATTGTAATGGTGGTGTGATTGTTGACCAAGACTTCCATTTTGGTCTACTAAAATATGTCAAAAGTCCAACATCTGTTTTCAGATCTAATTACAATACACCATTGATGAAGAAAAGGACTAATTGGAGATTTGGAGGTACAGTGCCTATCAAATACGTATAGGTTTGAATATTTCAACAGAGAGTAAAAAGGGATGTGCAAAAGGTAAATTCTAGATTTCCTTTAGAGATCCAAAAGGGTGAAAGTGCAAGCAGATATGGACCAACAAAAATCTACACCCTAAATAGGTGAATTCCACCACCATCACCATCAATATTCAATTTCATAGCCAAATTTAGGGGGCGTTTGGTTGATGGGTTTGATGAATTGAGATCCAGAAACTCTTAACCCCAACCTTGGTTTTGATTTAGGGGATTTGAAATGTCAATCAGACCAAAGCAAGCAACCAACAGATTCCCCAAATACCCACCAAAGACTAATAAGAGAATGTGATTTGGGCTCTGAGAAACCTAAAATGCAATCAAACACACAAACTCCACAATGGAAATCGGAACTTAAGAAATACCTGCCACTCCTCAAAACCTTGCATGCTCTCGGAATTGAGCTTCTTGATGGCGACAATCACGCCGCCAGAGCTCCTGGAAGGGTGCTGCTTCTCATCCAACCAGCCCTTATAGACGCGGCCGAAGCCGCCCTCACCTAACAGGGTGTCCGCCTTGAAGTTCTTGGTGGCGTTCTTCATCTCCTGGAAGCTGAATTTCCGCAGATTTGGGGCCGGTAAGATCTGCCCCTCCGGGTAGCCTTCCTCCCCGCTCCCTGCTGATTCCCTACTTTTGCTTGACAGATTGCTCACCCCTGATTTCGATGACGTTGTGTTGCTTCTTGTTGTGTTCGATGTTCCTGCACACTCCCAAAATCGATTAGGACAAAATGGAAGGTACCCAGATGAGATGAGAAAGAGCCTGAATTTTGAGGGTCTACCTGAACTGATGTGGCTAATGGTGTGATTGGGAGGTGAGGGTTGAGATGAGGAACAACCACTGCACCAATTACCCATCTCTTCAACTTCCTCCGATCCGCCTACAAAAACACTGGTGTAATCTATGGGTTTTATGGGAAGAGTGGATGGGGATTGGATTGCCCAAAGAGAGGAGAGGGAGATGGGTTTCTCTCCTTGTATATGAAATACAGAGGGAGGAGTACTATTATGACTTGCTGAATTTATTTTAGGGGTCTTTTCTTTCTCATTTTTTTTAGGTGTGATTTTAATTTGGAATTCTAAATGCAATTCAAGACGTTGACTTAGTCTCCACTTCCCAATGCCGCAATTTTTCGTCTTTTTTCTTGCTTCCTGTTCATTATGCCCCCACCGGCCACCTTCCTGGTCACTTGCACTTGCACCAATGAATGGCTAAGCGTGGACGCGGGACGGGATTGTACATCATAATTTTTGTGAGACGAGATTTACTCCCTCCGATAAAAATACATGGTGTTTGATTTTTCAGTACATATTTTAAAGAGTTAAAAAATATATAAAATTTTATTTTTTAAAAAAAAACTAAATACGTAGTGCTTATTAGTAATAAATATTAAAAATTTTAAAAAAATTAATATTTTATATAGATTTTAGTTCCTTAAAATACGTGTTGAATGGTAAAAAAATCTTACATTTTAAATAGGAGGGAGTTTTTTTTTTCCAATTTTGCACTGGTCTTGTCCCTTACAGTACGAGACGGGTCATGCCCCTCAAATAAAAAATATTAGAAAGAAATCTAAAAACTCCTATGTATTTTGCAGTTTTCAAAGACGTAACATATAGAGATTTATAATATTTGTTATGGAAATCGCTCCTAAAACCACAGAACGAACGCAATACCAAAATCAAGCAGACAAGAACACACACAAATGTTTACGCGGTTCGGGTTTAACCCTACATCCGCGGAGCCTCAGAGGAGAGACTCTGCCAATGTCCACTAGATCAAAGGTTCAAATATCAGTTTACAACACACACAACTAGTAGAAACCAAAACAAGAAACCCTAAAAGACATGAGAATACAAGATGCAAGAGTAAGAAGGGATCAGAGATGAGAATCTCCCTTTTCCGCTAGATCTGTGCTTCTCAGAAGAAGCCCCACTCGGATCTAGAAAGACGAAGCTAAGCTGTGTCGAGGATGTCCATCTCGGAGCTTGGAACGTCGTCGTCTTCTCTTTCTCTTCTTCTCTCGATCTCAGACTTCTCTCTCTCTCTCTCTCTCTCTCTAGGGTTTACCTCGGCGCTTCTGAAGTATGCTGGCTCAACTAGGGTTAGCACCTTTTATTTAGAGGCACTTACCAAAACGCAACGTCTCAAATCCTTCATGTGTTTCTGGCTTTGGGCTCAAATCCAAGTTGTAACAAGAATAAGCCCAAATAACATATAACAATACTAACCCACATTGTCACCTTCCGAGCTGGCCCATGCGAGATCCTTCCAAACCTGGCTAAGCCAAGGGTTGACCTCTCATGAGCCATGGTTGCTCCAATGTGGGTTCTAAGGTACCTGTTCTAGTGTGTTGTTGTCATACACGAGTACTCTTAAGAGTTTCTCAGATTACAAGGTTTTACAATTTGCCCCCTTAATCAGAAAACTCTTAAAAAACTTATTTAAAAAACTTTGATCTTATATATGTGGACATTGGCAAGGATGTATCCCACACCATCATAGGCTCAAGTCCTTCTCCTATCAGGGAACATCCCTGATTTGGAGAGCATCCCTGCAAAACAGAAACTTGTTAGAAGGAACCACCTTGGTTCCAAAATCAGCAGGGTTTACTTCTCCTTTTATCTTCATCACCTTGACTAATCCTTCTTCAACCTTCTCTCATATAAAGTGGTACCTTACATCTATATGTTTGGTACGCTCATGATACATCGGATCCTTGCAGAGAAACAATGCACTCTGGCTGTCAGTGTGGATCTCAGGGAGGTAAGGTTTTCTTTCAATTTCCTTCTGGAGCCCTCTTAGCCAAAGAGCTTCCTTAGCAACTTCAGTGGCAGCTATATATTCAGCTTCTGTTGAAGATAGTGCCACTACAGGTTGTAGTTGAGCTTTCCATGAGATACAGTCCCCCCCCCCCCCCCCAAGTGAAGTAGTATGAGGTGGTTGACTTCCTGTTGTCTTTGTTGCTTGAAAAGTCTGAGTCCACAAACCCAGTTAGCTTTATATCCTTTTGCTCAGCAGAGAACATCAGTCCTAACTTATTGGAGCCCAATAGGTACCTGAGAAGATACTTCATTGCAAACCAGTGAGATTCACCTGGATTTGACATAAATCTACTTAAAGTAGATATTGCAAAGGCAAAGTCAGGCTGAGTGCACAACATTGAATACATCACAGAACCAACAACCACATCATAAGGTGTATTGGCCATTTTCTGTATGTCTTTCTTATTGGTGGGGCAATCCTTCTTGGTCAGAATAAGATGCCCACCTAAGGGAACAGATGTGGGTTTACATGTAAGCATATTGAACTTGGATAAAACTTTATGAACATAATCAACTTGAGATAGCCACATCATCCTTTTACTTCTATCTCACTTATAATGTTTATACCCAATATTTTCTTTGCTTTACCCAAATCCTTCATATCAAAATATTGCTTAAGGTCATGTTTCAGATTTAAGATAGCCCCCGGAATCTTACAAATCAACAACAGATCATCCACATAAAGCAATACATATATATAATCAGAGGATTTTAACTTCTTGGTATATAAGCAAGTGTCAAACTTGCTCCTTTTGAAGCCCAGCTTTCTCATGCAAGCATTAAACTTCAAGTTCCACTTCCTGGGTGACTGCTTCAGCCCATAGATAGACCTTTTCAACAGACAAGCATGGTTGGGATTAGTGGAATCAATAAAGCTCTTGGTTTGCTTCATATATATTGTTTCAGCTAAATCACCATGAAAAAAAAGCAATTTTTACATCCATTTGTTCCAACTCCCAATCATAGACTATTGCCATAGCCAAAAGCAGTCTCATAGTTTTATATTTGACCACATGTGCAAAGATATCATTATAATCTATGCCTTCTCGTTGAGTAAAGCCCTTACCAACAAGTCTGGCTTTAAATCTAGAAGGTGCAGTTTCATTTGTTCCTTCCTTCAGCTTAAAAACCCATTTACAGTCAATGAGCTTAGCTTTAGGTGGTTTAGGGACAAGCACCCAGGTTTTATTAAGTCTCGTAGACTCAATTTCCTCATTCATAGCTTGCATCCAATGATAGCATGCACAAATTTCACAACAGACTCATAAGTTTCAGGAGTAACAACATGTACAATCTCAGAAGCAAGTAAAGCATACTCCACAATATAAGATGAAAATTTCCTATTAGAAATAGGGACTCTAGCTTCTCTATCTCTAATAAGCATCCAAACATTCAAATTTGAAGAAGAAGAAGAACTGGACTCAGAAAACATAGAGGGTAGAGAAGAAGATGACTCCCTATTTTCATCAGTGGCCTCCCTTAATTGGGGTGTATGTTGTAGGATTGCCCCATCATTTCCTGGTACACCAGAGTCAGGGGGTTCAAGTGCAGCATCTGGTGCAGTATCTGGTGAGTCAAGATCCAAGTCCTCATCATCCTCTGGTGCAGCAACAGGATCAGTGGTTGTGCTATCTGCAGAGGGTGCTTGAGCTCCACCATTTTTGGATGCAATCATAGGAGAGTGACCAATGTCAAACTCATCCTCATCTTCATTTTCAATCTCCTCGGAGCTGACAAACTGCTTGTTTTCATCATTGGAGTCTCGAGCATGAGTACCTGCAATCTTAATGTCAACAACTTTCTTGAAATAAAACTCATCTTCATTAAAGGTCACATTTCTAGAGGTTATGACTTTATAACCTCCAGGTTGTATGACAAGAAGCCTGTACCCCTTCACACCTTCAGGATAACCAAGCAGGACACATTTTAAGGCCCTTGGTTGCAGCTTACCCTGAGAAATATGTGAGTAAGCTGTGCAACCAAAGGGTCTAAGGTATGTCATGCTATGTTTCCTGCCAATCCACATCTCTTGTGGTGTTTTAACATCAACCACAGAAGATGGGGATCTGTTAATCAAGTATGCAGCAGTAAGTACAGCTTCTCCCCATAGGGAGTGTTTCATCCCAGCAGACAGAAGCATGCATCTAGTTTTTTCAAGCAAAGTTCTATTCATCCTCTCAGTAGTTCCATTTTGCTGAGGGGTGCCAGGAACTGTGAGGAGTCTCTTTATGCCATTTTTCAAACAATAAGTGTCAAATTCTTTATTACAGAACTCCAGACCATTGTCTGTTGACACTTTAGTTTATGTTCAGATTGACTTTCAACCATGGTTTTCCAGTTAACAAAAGCAGTAAAAGCCTCTTTTTTATATGCAAGTAAAGTTATCCAGACCTTTCTAGAAAAATGACCAATAAAGGAAATGAAATATTCTTTACCTCCAATAGTTCTAATCTGGGCAGGGCCCCAAAGATCAGAGTGCGCATACTCAAGAGGTTTATCAACTTTATAATTGGAAACAGGAAAGCTATGCCTAGCAGATTTACCAAAAACACAAGTTTCACACAAAGACAGTTTAGCAGGTTTATCAAGGAGCAAGCCATGTTTATATAGATAATACAAACCCTTGTTTCCTATATGACCAAGTCTATTGTGCCACTTTTTATTCAAATCAAAAGACATATGAGCTTTACCTTCTGTTATGTTAAGTTCAAGGGAAGCAAGCACATAGTAAAGACCACCCCTTCTAATGGCCTTTACAATTACCTGATTACCTTTGCTTACCAAATCTGATCCTGTTCTTTGAGGACATAGAGCAGTTTTTATCCTCAAGAACAAATTCTGACATTAGACTCCTTCTCAAGCCAGGTACCCACCTGACTTCTCCAAATTTTCTTACCTGGCCATCATGCATTTTGAGTGAAATGGTACCTATACCTTTTTATCTCAAGACAAGTATGGTCACCAAGTTTCACATGACCCATTGATTTTTCCTGCAGGTTAGTAAAGAACTCTTTGCAAGGAGTAGCATGCAATGTACACCCAGAGTCTAAAATCCACACATTTTTATCAATGAAGTCATTACACATGAATATTTCATCTTGACAATAAGATTCACACACAGCAGCAATTTCATCAGTTTTGGTTTTATCCTTTTAAGCTCTTTTCTTCTTTCTACAATCTTTCTGCATATGACCCAGATTACCACAAAAATGGCATTTTACCTTGCTCATATCAAAGTGATTCTCAGATGTGGGTTTGTCATCTTTCTTATCCTTATTTTTTTTTGTTTTTTCCTTTGTCGATTGCCCTTAGTAAACATGATCTCATATTGGTTTGGTTTGGTGCCAGGTTTAGCCTTAAACACCTTCATTATCTCATTTTTTCAGTGATAGCTTCAATGATCCTAGTTCTAGTGAGCTCATCTCTACTAAACTGGATCACATCACGAAAATTAGCAAACTGAGCAAGCAAGGAATTTAACAACAAAACAGCTTGAAAAGAATCTTTCACAGTTTCACCACATCTTTCAATATCTTGGCCGGGTCATCCTTAAAAATTTGTCCAAGTTTTCTTGCAAAGTCAGATTAGTATCCATCTTAAAGGTAAATAATATTTCGACACAGCAGAGATATCTTGGAAGATAGAGATTTAGAAAGGTAAAGCTCTTCTAGAGCCTTCCATAGAGATTGAGAGGTAGAGTAGGTTACTACCTGTCTTGCTACGTCATCAGAGAGTCTTAACAAGATCTCTGAATGCGCCATGAGATCAAGCTCCAAGTCCAGAATCTCAGTCTTGGATCCAGAGCCTCTAGGGATCTCAGTAAGCTTAGTAGGGTCTGGGGTAACATCACTTTTGACTCCTCCCTTCACTTTGTCATCGCTTTCAGTAGATGTAGCTCCTACAACAGCGGCTATGTCCGGAAAAACAGCTTTCCAGCACTTCTTGGTGATGAGTATGGCCCTCATCTTGACTTGCCACATGGCGAAGTCCATCGTTCCATCGAACGGATTGATCTTGAATGCACTATCTCCCATTGTTCCTGAAATGGAGACGAGTTAGTTCAAGAATACACAAACACATCAGATGCAACGGAAGATACCTAGTGAATAAGAAGAGAAAGAGAAGACGACGGCGTTCCAAGAAGTCTGAGATCGAGAGAAGAAGAGAAAGAGAAGACAACGGCGTTCCAAGCTCCGAGATGGACATCCTCGACACAACTTAGCTTTGTCTTCCTAGATCCGAGTGGGGCTTCTTCTGAGAAGCACAAATCTAGAGGAAAAGGGAGATTCTCATCTCCGATCCCTTCTTACTCTTGCATCTTGTCTTGCTATTGTATTCTCATGTCTTTTAGGGTTTCTTGCTTTGGTTTCTGCTAGTTGTGTGTGTTGTAAACCGAGTTCTTATTTGAAACTTTGATCTAGTGGACATTGGGCGAGTCTCCCCTCTGAGGCTTCGCGGATGTAGGGTTAAACCCGAACCGCGTAAACATTTGTGTGTGTTCTTGTCTGCTTGATTTTGGTATTGCGTTCGTTATGTGGTTTTAGGAGCGATTTCCATAACAATATTTTTTATAATTACACACACAATATATATATATATATATATATATATATATATATATATATATATATAGGGAGTGGTTCCAGGGTGCACAACCCTTAAGATATACCTTGTGCACGAATTCAGATCGTTGATTGAAAGAAATGAAAGGTTATGATTAAAAGGGTTTTTTTTTATTTTGATTGAATTTGACGTGGGACCCGCAGCCAAAAATCAGCCCACTCCACTTTTGTGCGCGTGTACCATCAAGAACCCCCCTCCCCCCCCCCCCCCCCCACCATTCTCTTTATCCTCCCGTTGCCTTATGCCTTTATCTATCTTTCTTGTTTTTTTTTGTTGGAAGCTACGTAGTATTTTTTTTGAAAAAAATGGTTTTTCAAAAAATAAATTTTTATGAGTGACTCACCTGGTTTTGTTTTGTTTAAAAATTTGGGCAATTCTACCGAATAATTTTATATTATCTTTTTTTCATCCAGTTTAAATAAAAATTTACCAATTCTACTGAATAAATTTATCAATTCCACTGAATAATTTATCACATGGTACCGAATAATGTTTTTTTTCCATCAATTTCAGATAAAGCAAACCCCAAATCCCTAAACAATACTTCATATTTCACCGAATAATGTTTCACATCTCACCGAATAATGTTAAGCTGTGTAATTATACTCGTGCTACGAAGGTTTTTTTGTCAAACCGAAGACTTCATTACAGATGGATATTTAATCAAATTTTACCGAATAATTAACCAACTCATTATCACTAGTAACTGAAATTTGACACATAAATCTTAATAATTGACGAATAATGAATCAAATTATACTTCTAAAAAATCCTAAACTAAATTCGACACGTACGTCTGAATAATTCTTTGTTTTTCCCAAATAATACGAGAATAAAATGTTGATTAAACAATAAATTTCAACCCTAATCCGAATTGACCATACCCGAACACAAACCCAAATCAACCCCTACCTCATCCCCAAACCCACCCTCCTCCCTCTTCTCCAACTCCTACTCCGCCTATTCCGCCACCGCCAATTTCACCTCTTTCCCCCTCGATTTGTCCTCCCACCACTCCGCCGCCGATGATGTTCATACCACCAACTCCTACGACTCCTCTTCTTCCGTTGTTGTCATTCACTCCCCCCTGCGACCCCAAGCTCTCCGAGTACAGCACCTGCCGCGATCAATCTCGCTCCCTCCGCTTCCCCCCCAACCGCCTCATTTACCGGTAACCTGGCCCGATTTCGACGAATCGAATAATTGGATGTCGATTTTGTAGAGAGAGGCACTGCCCGGGGAAGGAGGAGGTGCTAAAGTGCAGGATTCCGGCGGCGCACAAGTGGTTGACGATCGAAAAGGCGGGTCAGAACAGGGCCTGGTTGGCCGGTTCGAGGGGACGCCTTCGCCCAGAAACCTCCTGGCCTCGCCCGAAACCGCCTCCTCCTCCAAGTGTTGTGGTCGCCTTCCACCTATGGCAGCCTTTGAAATCGTCCCTGTTCCAAACTGAAGGAGAAAGTGAGATTGAAGTTTTTGAAAGTGGTTTGATCGCCAGAAAATCAAAATTAAAGAAGGAGCAATTGAACCTCACGCAATACATTGATGGTGTTTATCCACTTTTATGGGGTCCACATTTTTTTTAATTAAAAAAAAAAAGAAAAAACTAGATTAATCTTGACCATCCATCTCAACTCAATGAGCGGCCTAGATTTGTGCACAAGGTACACCCTAACGGGTGTGCACAATATACATATTCCCTATATATATATATATATATATATATATATATATATATATATATATATATATATATATATATATATATATATATATATATATATATATATATATATATATATATATATATATATATATATGGGACGGGACTGGACGAGATTTGCGGGATAAGGAATATATCTTCGTTCCGCTTCTCGTCCCGTACAAATTTTGCGGGATAGGACCGTGACTGGATTCAATTTTTTTTTTTTTTTCTAAATCGACTAAATCCCATTGGGATTGGAAGGGTCCGGATTTACGTCCACCCCTACTTGCACCTCTAAGGAGCAAATTTTGTTATAAAAAAAAAACCACCCTTAGAATAAGTGAGTTTTCACAAGACCACCCTTAAAATAAAAGCTTATAGAAAATCAACCATACATTTATTTTTCTTTCAGTGAACCACCCATGACCATTTAAATGTGTAAAAACTACAAAGCACTAATCGAAGGCGATTCACTGATAATTATAAACCATTTAAAAAACAAACAAAAATGCCCCTGGGAAATTGAAATGATTATGACAGATATTAAAATACTATTGTCGAAGGTGAAAGAAGTTTCGTTCTTTCACACCCCTCGCATGAGCAATAGAGTGGCTGATAAGGTTGCACACCTTGGTCACTCTGCCCGGGGTTTCGACATATCAAAAGATCCTGGTCTCCTTGACCTCATCCGTGAGGATGCCCTCGGATAGAGTCATCTCTTTCGAATTCTTGCCTAATAAAATAAAAAAAAAAAGTGTAAAAACTAAAAAGTGATAGAATTGTTAAATTCTCACCTTTTGTATTTAATATAATCCAACTATACAATAAATTAACCAAAACATTTAAGAAAATATCAATACTTAACATTTTTTTATGACTTTTTACACTTAAAAATGATAGTGGGTGGTATTTTGAAAAATAAATAAACTTATGGGTGGTTTTCTGATTTTTTAGGAAGGTTTTATGAAAACTGAAAACTCATCTATTTTAAGGGTAGTTTTTGGTAATTTACCCAATTTTAAATACCCTAAATCCTGTTGTTTTCACAAAACTATTCCTAAGTTTATAAATTATATTACCCGTATATATATAAAGGCAAGGTTTGACACAGAGTCGAGTTACTTTTTTACCTTTATTCTCTACCAGCAAAGTTTTATAATTACAAAATTATCACGATATGGTTCATCTATCCATGCTCTTCTTGCCCCATTTCAGTTGCTCAACTTTGTCTTCCCCATTATGCTCTTTCGAATTTCAGAGTAATTCTCTATCCTCATTGCTCAATCGATTGATTTTGTTCTTTGCTTACTTTAATGGAAGGTTATATCTTCTCTCTTTCTTTGTCTTTGTCAACTCTTGAGTTTTTCCCTTTAGTGATCTGCCGTATCCATCAATCGTTTCTTCCGTCTCAACCCTATAGTTTGAATTCATCGAGAAGTTGAATTGTGTGCCTCTTAAGTTCTTACTAACTCAAATTTGGAGTTCAAGAAGTTTATTGATGCTGAGATATGATTGACAAACCTCCCAGAGTTCGAGGTGAGGTCGAAGGTACTTGGTGATGAGGAGCTCGATAATAGTACTTTTGTCAGGAGCTCAAATGCAGAGCAGGGCGAAGAGTCCTTAGCACTATATAAGGTGAACAAGGATTAGAAGGAAGGCAAGGAACTATGTGGGATTAATTTCTCTTTCTCGAGAGAACACGTGGCGCAATTGGTAAACCGATCTAACTCTTCTTCCCTTTTCTTTTTCATTATTTTTCCTAAAAACCATTTTTTTTTTAAACAAAAAAATGACATGCTCTAACCCGACGGGTCGACTCTCGACACGATGGGTCTTGCCCGAGATTATGGAAAAGATATCATAGTTTCAATATATTAACTCTAGGATCTAATACAATTAGAAAAATACACTTGTGAAAGTATATTTTTTTTTTTTTATGAATTGCTTAATTGTCCTTTGACACACATTAAAAATAAATCACAAAACTTACTCGAATCATTTCTTAATATATACGAGTATCTTTTACTGATAAAACTATATAAAATATTAACTTTAAAAAATTATAATATTATCATTATAATTTTTTAAAAAGTTAATATTTTACATAGTTTTTATTCTATTAAAAATATATAATAATAAAAGTGATATATTAAAAAAGAGACTAAATATCATTCTTTTTTAATTTTACCTCTCTCTCCTGTCAAGTCGTTTCCACTTACATCACATGTGTTCTTATTTTCAATAAGTGGGGTTTGTTCATGTAGACGCAATGAAGGATCAAATGTCCACCCACGACACGAGCTTACTACTATTTTACAATGTGAGTTCAATTTGGAAAAATGAAAAATAAAGTATGATATCATACCATTTTTGCAGGAGGCAAAAATGAGTCTTTTTTTTTTGGTAGAAAAAAATTAGTCTTTCTTCCACATCCCAACTAGAATTAACCATGGACTGGTAGGAGGCAAAAATGACTCTTTCTGCCACATCCCAACTAGAAATAATCATGGAAGGAGTCATATATGGACCACAAAATGAAAGACGTATCAATTTCTAATAGTTAAAAGTAGTATTCATTATGAGATTTAACTGTGTGTAGGGGTGTTATCTGAGCCGAACAACTCGAGCTCGGTTCGAAAAAGCTCGAGTTCGACTCGTTCGTAGAGGGTAAATAAGCCGAGCTTGAACATACTTTTGGGCTCAAACCGAGCCCGAGCCGAGCCTGTGTGAGTCTAATAGATATCATACATGCATATGCATATTATGTGTATCTCTAAGGTCGCAGAATAAATGTTTGATTCCGTTTCATTCTCTCCTCGTCAGAGTCGAGGTTAATCTTGATAACAAGTTATAAGGACAATGTTAGGCATGCACATTGATGTGCATTTGAAGTGTTCTTAGATGCTACCTAGACAAAATTAAAAGGAAAATAAGAAGTACACCCAAATTTTGTTCTTGCAGGAGTACAGGGCATAACACACTATTACTGTGCATGGACACACAGGTCCACCACCACCATTGATGCGGGATCATCCAAGACATCTTCGGACACATCTATAATTGGGGATGGACCTATGATTCGAGCTCGTGAGAATGATATTATCCTCAAGAGTAAGAAGAAGACTCCACCATGGGAGAAGGTCGTCCAAAGGTGGAAGCTTGACGTTTTATTAGATTTGTTCAGCATTTGACAGCTTTTCGACGTCTCAATAAAATGAGTCGTACGGATTCAATATTAATCGGATTGGATCGTGCCATACCTTTTTGAAACGAGGACAAAGAGATCTACAACTTTTCTGTTGAAGGTTTTTCCAGATTCGACCAAGAGCTTGGCCGAAAATCACATTCTTTGAAGCTGTCATATGTTTAGCCGAATTTACTCAAGTGTTGGAACATTTTTATTGTTATTTTTAGTAACTCTTTTACTTAAGTTATTTTAGGTAACTTTAGGGTTTATTTTTATTAAGTCTTTTATTTATTATTTTTATTAGAAATAAGCCTTTTAGGTTATATAAGGCCGATCCTCCATCAATGTAGAGGAGACGCCTCTTTTGATATAGAAATCAGTTCTTGTGTGAAACACAACGGTGAGAAAGTCAATCGATTCGTAGCGTTGCACATCGATTGCAAATTGGTTATAGATCTTGCTTGGTTTGCTTTGAGTTCATCAACCTCGCGGGAGCTTGGTGATCCTGGTAATCACAAGTCCCCTCCTTGTGTCTCCAAGTTGTCCGCTTGGTTGTGTAAGGTTGTAGTGATGGAAATTAGATGCGCAACGGAAGTTTTAGAAACTATTTTCTATCATCTAATCGCAAGGATCTTCATGCATAAAATCGATAGATCAAATCATTGTTCATAGGAGATACCTCTTGATGCGTGAACCGGATCTGAACGGGGAGGATTCGGAAGAGAACTAGAGCCCCACATGTTGCTCCTCTACTTGGTCCACAAGAGTCCGGTCTAGATCTCCTTTGCCTTCGACTGCTAGGACGAAGATCGAAAGGTGAACAATCAAATTGCTCTTGATTGATGATGGTAGAGTTCCGCCCTCACGTCTGTTGAAGCAGCCAAACTCACGTTCTCTCCTTTTGGGATGTGATAATTAGGTCATTCTTGTGAATAATTATACCTTGAGCACGAGCATAGAAGATATCATTCTTGTGAATAATTATACCTTCATCTGTAGTGCTAAAATTAAAACCTTCAGAATAAATTACTGCAGCCGAAACAAGGTTCTTTGTAATGCTAGGAACAAAATAACAATTATTTAGTTCTAAGATTAAACCAGAAGGAAGAGATAAACTAAAATCTCCTACGACAAGTGCAGCAACGCTTGCTCCATTTCCAACGCGTAGCTCTATCTCCCCTTTCTTCACTTGTCTCCTATTTCTTAGTCCCTGCACATTTGGAATAATGTGAGCACCACATGCGGTATCTAATACCCAAGTAGGATCATTATCTAATGTGCAAACATTGGTTGACAGTAATTCAATAACATAAATACCTGAAGTGTTGGAACTCAAAGTCCCATTCTTCTTGTCTTCTAGGTACTTGGGACAGTTTCTCTTCCAGTGTCCCTTCGCCTTGCAATGGAAACAATCATGGTCTGCAGCCACTCTTGGCTTCTCACCTCCCTTAGGTTTTGCAACTTTCTTGCCTTTCTCTTGGGGATTGTTCCTATTCTTGGCTACCTTCTTAAACCCTTTCCCTTTAATGACATTAAGAACTTCTTTCTTGTTGTCAGTAGGAGTATTCTGCTCAGCAGCTTTGAGCATACCATGGAGTTCATTCAGGTTCTTCTTGAGACCATGCATATGATAGTTCATCCTGAATGAGGCAAATCCATCATGCAATGAGTGCAACACGATATCTGTGGCCAACTCTTGGTCATATGGGGTGCCTAGTGTCTCCATACGGCTAAAAAGCCCAATCATGTTAAACACATGAGGACCTACTGGCTTCCCCTTCACAAGCTTGCTATCCAGTATAGTTTTGTGAGTTTCATATCGTTCAATCATTGCCTGTTCCTGAAACAACACTTTCAGGTTGGTGATGATTGTGTAAGCATCCTGATGTTCAAACCTCTTTTGAAGATCAGGTTCCATGCCTGCTAGCATCAGACAAGTGACAGGCAAAGACTCACTCCTAAGCTTTTTTTCATTAGCCTTCTCCTCATCTGATGAGGTATCAGTAATGTCAGGGATAGGGGTTGATAGGACATCTTCACGCCCTTCAGACCCGAGGACGATTCTCAGATTCCTTTCCCAATCGAGAAAATTCGTTCCATTCAATTTGTTTTTCTCAACTATTGAGCGCAGGGTGAATTTCAAGTTATCGATCGACATAATGCCTATATAAAAAAAAATGACATACAAATCAGTTTATGTTTGAAATGCAAATTACTTAGGATTAAACACCTTTAAAATAAGTAAATGCACATTTTATTCAAATTGTTATTGTTCCTAGTGAATAAAATGATTCCAAAATCCCATTACACACAAGACCCAACGTACTTTTGCACTGCCTTGAGTCTTGTATGCTCAAGGTAAGTAACAATTACTAATTATAACTCCTTATAATTCTTGGTTGATGATCCACATCCAATGTAAAATCATCCTATGCCTCAAGATCCAAAACTTTGCCTTTTGGTCTCTCGTTGGGTGCAACCATATCAAGGTTTATGAACCCCCGTATAGATTCACCCTCATTAGCCCAAGATTATGGAAAGACACCCTCACTTTTGTGAAGCCCATCCAACCAAAAATCCAAAACTTAATGGGTTATGATATGGAAAGGCATTGCCCCAATTTACCTTAGGAACTTAAGTCTTTTATTTGTCTTTATTTATAAGTGAAAAAATGTCATAAATAAAAACAACATAAAACTTAAAATAAGGCATTCAAAATGCAATGAAATTGTGATCCTAGTATGGCCCCTACGATGCATAAAATAAAGATCTAATCTTCATGGGTCTCCACCCTCGCGCCCTTCATGGATCTCCATCCTTGAACTTCTTATGTCTTCTTGTCTTCTTGTATCAATTACAATATTTTCTAATAATCTAATTACTGAAAATAAATTACAAAAATACATAACGATACGCAGATCGTGTACAAAAAAACATAACGATACGCATATCGTATTTATGGGTCATACTAGTCACCTTATATATGCAAGCAATATATCACAATATAAAACAAGCATAATAAATCCATGAACATTCTTGATATTTTAATTCAAAAACTAGCAATAATATATATGGAATTAATTTTATGGTAACTATTACCTTGTATAATTGGATAGAAAATTTTTATTAGGGATAAGATATCTACCATATCTAATTAAGGTAATTTAAGATTTTACACTAAAATCATAAATATCTTCCATAACCCTAATTCCCCATCCACTCCCACTCAAATTTTGTAACAATTACAAACTTTGACAATTGTAAGATTAAGATGGTAAGTTTTCATAAAACTTAAACTTTTGACAAATTAATATATGAATCAAATTCACATAAAATTTATCAACTTTATGCATCAAAATCATAAAATTCTCAATTTCATAAATTTAAATCAATTTATACTTTTATAAAATCAAATATTTCATATTTTATACAAGAAATCATATCTCTTGCATAGATTATACAAATTGATTGAAAGAACATCATCAAAAGGTAATTTTTTTTTTTTCGAAATCAGAAACTAAAAAAAAAATTTGATGCTATTTCAAATTCCCTTTTTCTCGAAACCGAATGAAATAAAGATTCACGATGTTCCACCACAGTCTCAATCTTTGATTAATCTTTTATTAATAAAGTGGTGTGTATACGGCTGAATTAATCCTATATAATTCCAATCAAATTGATCAAGTACGTAGCCGGTGCATACATACGTTGATTAATTACAAGATCAAGCGGCCGCCTATGATCGAAATCCGATTCCGATTGTAAACTACCTTTACATATTAAATTTCATATATCCAATCAATTAAAATCATAATTTTAATTATACAAATTATTCCATGTATCAAATATATTGTCAAATTGAATCAAAACTAACAAGAAAATCAATCGATCATATCAATTTATGCAAGAGGCTCTGATGCCACTGATGGAAATTAGATGCGCAGCGGAAGTTTTAGAAACTATTTTCTATCATCTAATCGCAAGGATCTTCATGCATAAAATCGATAAATCAAATCATTGTTCATAGGAGATACCTCTTGATGCGTGAACCGGATCTGAACGGGGATGATTCGGAAGAGAACTAGAGCCCCACGTGTTGCTCCTCTACTTGGTCCACAAGAGCCCGGTCTAGATCTCCTTTGCCTTCGACTGCTAGAACGAAGATCGAAAGGTGAACAATCAAATTGCTCTTGATTGATGATGGTAGAGTTCCGCCCTCACGTCTGTTGAAGCGGCCAAACTCACGTTCTCTCCTTTTGGGATGTGATAATTAGGTCAAGTCACAATAAGCCCATCTTTATAAGCTTATATTTATACCTTACTTGATTAATTATTTATTTCACAAATAAATCTTATCCCATTATTATTAATATATATACACTAATAATAAAATCATCTATCTTTTGATCAAGCCCGTCAACTCTAAGTGTGTGACCGCATAGGACCCGTTTATAATAGCCATGGGTTTAACCCATTTAAGCCCATTAATCGTAGTTGGCTTCTAGCAAAGCATTACGACTCCTAAAATAATCGGATTGAATATCTCTATCAAATGTCCTATTCCATAATTAGTCATTGCACATTAAATTAAAGGACACAATTCCTTCATGTAGAGGCGGGCTTTGTAGTCGTTGATACTTGGTTCATACCCTCTTAGGAGGCCTGAGGTCTTTATCTCGTTCTACCTTAGTTCGAATCACCCAATCTATCGGTCTTTTCATCAATTTCATCGAGTCTATAGTTGTTGCGTTTGGTTCCTTCATTGTCGATATCGAGTATATTGTTGGAGTCTTTGAGTCTTTTGCTTCCGTTCTTGTCTTTGAGTCTTGATTGTCGAAGATCGGGGCATCCTACGGCTAACCCCGTATCAACCATCCACCATAATTTTGATACGTGGCTGAGAGAGGTATAACATATCTCAAAACTAAATTTCCAAGCATATAAAAAACAATTAAAAACTAAAAAAAATCATTTTCATATCGGAATTAATTTTATCTACCCATAGACATACCTTTTGTATATGTTTTGAAAAAAATTGGATAAAATTAATTTGCATATGATCCCCTAAACTATAAAAGCAAAAGCCTTCTTTGTGCAAAAGAATTTGCCACGTGTCTAGCAGAGATTTCTTGAAGGTTTTAGGCAGTTACCTCCCCTTCTCTTGAAGGTTTTAGGCAGTTACCTCCCCTTCCACTGGTCCAGAGCAGTTTCTTGAAGTTTTTTTTAGCTTTCCGTAGAAAATCCATTCTCTACTTTCCCTTTCCTTCCCTACTCCACCCACGATCTCTCCTCCAACTTCCTCTAAATCACACTCCGCAGGAAGAGAAGAGGACGATCGATTGAAGGTAGACGATCTCAAAGGAACGCCTATGAGCGTCGGTTGATTCAGATTACACGTTGGCAGACTCCTCGGATAGCGCCGACGCCGGGATAGAAGAAGATGACAAAGAGTTCTCCGACTACGAATCTATCTGGGGTGAAGAAATCCATGCCGCGGAAGAACCGACGATAGAGTTTCCAATCACCGACGCCGCCTGCGCCGCCGCTTCCCTCCACAAGATGAAGAATAAAATCCGAAATCTATCGATAAAAAACGCCTTTCGTCGGGGGAGGAATGCGAAGTTGCGACCAAGGCGTTCAATGATCTACGACGGTTATTGGAGGAAGCAATCCAATCGGACGACCTTAATTCCGGAGAAATCATCGGTGATCGCGAAAAGGATGGGTTTTGGGTTAGGGACGACCTAATTCCTTGCTTTTTGAATTAGGTTTAGGGGGGTTTGATGGGTTTTATTGTCAAAGGTGGATGGATTGAGGTATGGAGATCGATAATAGTGGTGAACACGACGATTACGGTGGTGGAGATCGAAAGATTGTTGAGAGCTGGATCCGAGTTTGAATGAATCCCGTCAAATCAGAGCTGGATCCTTCCTCCGTTAACGTGCAGTAGATCGAGCGCTTTGATTCGCTGGATTTGCAGTATCTTTTCCCCAAATTAAAAGGGGGTAAGTGCAGATTTGTTCCCTTTTCTTTAATTATTTTAATGGAATCTCCCAACTGTCATCAAATTAGTTGTTAAGTTACGAGGGAACTGGGTTTCCAATTCTTACAATTGATTGATAATTGGATTCATTATAGAACACGAGTGTTTGATGTTTATATAGGAGTGGCTGAATGAGGGACGATTGTATTAGATGGCGGTTCAGAAGCTGAGTTCGTAATCCCTAACCATGAAGATTGTGGTTCAGAAGCTTTCGCCATGCCGAGCACCAATCCCTCTCCTGCCGCTCCCAACACCGCAGTCACAGGCATGTCTCCTGCGTTGGTTATTAAATTGAGGATGAGATATCTATTTTTTCTGTCTTGTGTGTGTCAAGTGTTTGAATCTGATCTCGAATTTTATGTTTTTGATAAAGTTTTCTGCAGAAGGCAACTCTGAAGCCGATGAATTCAAGAATCACCGTATGTGAACATATCATTCTTTTTTGTTGTTGCAGGAGAGGGTTTCCCTGGGCTGAATTTGATGATTCTAATGTTGGGGATATGGTGGATAATCAAGGTTTTGCAGCCTAGCATGTTCTGTAAGTTGAATTCGTTTTTTTTTAATGTCTTTGGTGAGTAAGATGCTAAATTTTCCTTCATAAAAATTCAGCCAAGGAATGAGTTGCTTCTGTTGCATTTTAGTACTTTTTGACATTTATGGGGCTGATTTAAGGGACTGTTTGCTTCAATGATGTATCTGTTTTGTTTTAATGAGTTGAAATCTGCGTTTGTTATCCAAAAAATTGACCTTTTTAAACACATTATTTGATGGATGAAGAAAAGGTTCAATTTTGCTTCCCACAAATGAGATAATTTGATTGGGAGATCTAAAATTAAGAAAAGGTTCAATTTTGCTTCCCACAAATGAGATAATTTGATTGGCCGATATATTGCATTGTTGTCGTCGGGAAGAAATTCGGTGGTTATGATGGGGCAAGGCTCGGTCGTGGCTTGGTGGAGAGAGGAAGCATGGCGGAGGCGAGTGGCGGAGGAGGAGGAGCTACGACGACGCATGTATGTATTTTGGAAGAAGAATATTCAGCTTCTTGATGCTATCATCGCGATATTAAGCCTCAAAATATGCTTTGTATATTTCTTCTAAAGTTAACCCCTTTTCTTTTATAGAACTTTGTTTTAAGGTCCTTCTAAAGTGAAAACCTCTTTCTTTCTTAAACTTTCATTGTTCCTGGTGAGTTTTTGGTGAATTGGGTCTCATTTGGTGAGTTTTTGGTGAATTGGGTCTCATTTAACTTGGAAGAAGAATATTTAGCATGTGAAAATGGTTTTGTTCGAGAGATTTTACTAGGGTTATATTATTTACGGGACTAAACTTTATTTATGATATCAGGTGAATCCACGTACGCACCAGCTGAAGATCTGTGATTTTGGAAGTGAAAAAGTATTGGTATGCTTCTATATTTTGGAAAGAATGTTGTTAATGGCACAGGACATACATTTCTTTGTTCAGTGTGATTAATCCTTTGCATTTTTTATTGATTTATTCGAGTTTAGGAATAATTGATCCCCTCTTTGTGTTTGATTTGCTTCGAAATTTCGAGTATTATGAGTTATTAACCAAGTATGAATTGAACATGACAAGTTTCTATAAGCTCTTCAGCTACGAGTCCCTTTCTCTCTCTCTTCAATTGCGTTTTTATTGATTATTCGAGTTTAGGAATAATTGATCCTCTCTTTGTGTTTGATTTGATTCGAAACTCACCTACACCCTAGGCCTCACCCCGATGCAGTGTGTCCGCCAAGCTTATTTTAGAACATTGTTAATCGTATATCTAGAGTAAGAGTGACTGCTTTTATGGAGTTTGGCTTCACTTTATTGCTCCTCTTTCAGTTTGGTTTTATGGGCCTTGGCTATCTCACGAGGTACTTTTGCTCTAAATAAAAGGGATGCATTTAGATTGATCTGAGTCTTTTAGGTTGGAAGTCTTTATTTGCTTCTAATATGCTACCATGTCCATTTTAGGTGCCTTTGAAAGAAATGGGATTTAATCACTTCTTTCCTTTTGCAGAGAGAGATGAAATAATAAAAGATATTGGGCAATTATGCACACAACAAGCTGGCCCTAGCTACCTCCTCCTTGCCACTAGAATGCATTTCCAGAGGTATGAACTGTAACCTCTAGATGGAGGATATTCTGTTTAAAATTTTGTAGAAAGCTGCAATCCAAATTGAAAAGTTTTCCCAAATGTTTGCTTTATCGTCTTTACAGAAGTTGGAAGCTGAGAGGCAGCTTAAAATTTTCCAAGGGAATATTGCAGCTGCTTTTGCTGACCAGATAATGCGTTTATGGAGGTTAAGATCTTCCTCTCTTTGTGTTTGATTTGATTCGAAATTCCGAGTACTAAGAATGAGTCAGTGGTGGTGAGGTGTATTTACTCCCTCCATTCTTTCGTTCGATGATGTAGATATCTCATTGCAGGCTTTATCTAAACTGATGACTTGTAGTCGTAATCTTCTTTAAGGAGCCAACACTCATTTCACCTAAATGTTTTTCTTATTACATATCCTAAGTGATTCCTATTAGGGCTGAAGTGGAAGTATAATGCTTTATCCTATTGAAAAAACATTTGAGTTTTTTGTATCTTAGTTTCTTATTATGGAGCATTATATAGTATGGACATAAGGGGTTTACATTGTCATTGTTTACCATGTTATCGATCATGAGATCTAAAGTGAGAAATTTAAATTTTATTATCCAGTGGCAGCAAAAATTTTCCTCATGGGGAGAAACTAAGTATTTATCTAATTACTTTTTCTGTCTTTTCCTTAATTTCGTGGGTTGGTGGGCAAGTTTCAGAATAGCGAATTGCGTGGGTGCTCATGTCTTAATTTGGATGCTGTAATTGTTAGGCGATAGATGATGATTGCAATCAAACAGGACAAATGGTTGCAGGACTGCTTGGTTGGCCACAAGGGACCTTTGCTTCAAAGGTATCTTCTATAAACTTTGAATACACCAGTAATTGAACGCGAATAGAATGATACTCTAATAATTTGGTGATTTGTACTAACATACCTATTTAGCCGAGTTTTGTTAGCAAAATGATCAGTGGCATTGCCATCCATAAAGCATTAGTTTCTTTGGTGTGCTGAATAACGGTGTGGCTTAGGTTCATTCAAGCACTCCAATTATCAAAAAAATATTTTTACTTTATAACAATCTACCTTTTGTGAATGCAAATTATGATTTGTTGCTAGAAATCCTGGACTCTTTTTATACTCCTTTTCGCTATTTCTTTCGGGTTTTCTCTGCATTTCTAGTAGGTTGTGCTGGACATGGAGAAGCAGACGACAACAGTGGATAGAGATGTTTTTTAGTTCCATATATAAGGTCACTTATTCCCTGGCTATTGCTTGCTTGCATAGTTAAATAGTTAAGAAAACTGGTGTAATTGTGTAGATCCTTAATGTCTTCAAGTTGAATAGTATGTCATGATGTTCGTTATATAGTACTTGATGCTCTTGCTTGTGCTTTGTAGTTCCATATATAAGGTCACGTATCCAATATGCCAATGTTTTTTAGTTCCATATATAAGGTCACTTATCCATCCAGATTATGTGTACCGTCCGACGCTGATAATGGCTTTAGAAGAGTTCGGATTCTCTCTTTCCATCTTTTTTCTTCTAATTTCAAGAATTTTTTCCTTCAATCATATAATCAGGTAAAAAAACATAAGCAATGGCAAAATTGAAATCAGTTAGATGAATTGATACATGTGCATGATTTGTATAGAAATATGGTCTATAGGTGAGTTAATTGGAGTTTTTCAAGAGTAATGGTGCTATTGCTGCTGAAATTGTAGATGGGATTTGTATAATGCATGGATACTCATTGCTCACATTTTTATATAGGGGTTAATTGCTGAGATTTTCTTGGTCAAGTGAGACTAGATTTGTAGTTACGTACTATGACTATTTTTAGTTGTTTGATCATTAGCCGATGTCTCAATTTTTTTAGAAAATGTGGTGATTGTTATAATTATCATTTGAAAATGGGGTTTCTCTTTTTTCTGTCTTAACAAACTTTGTTAATAAAAGTCACAAACGTGTTTAATAAAATTTGCTTGCATCTCATATGTGGCTCCTTTCGTCCAGTTTGTTTAATATATATATCATTTCGTTTCAGGTTACCTATCCATTTGATGTTATTAATGCTTGCGTTTCATGTGGTTGCTTGGGTCTGACACATGTTTTCTCCTTGCTTGACAATCATTGCTAACATAAACTTAGTATTTATAAATTTTATTTGCTTACATATATGAGAATTGTCTGGCATTCTTAAAATGATTATGTTACACAATTTGGTGCCATTGAAGGATTACTTGTGCTAAATTGAGAAATGTTTGGTATATTTAATTACCCACTTTGACTTTCACTGGTCTAATACTTGGCACATGATTAATTAGGTAATAGGCTATCCCATAAATGGGTACTAATTATAGATTTATATTTGTACCTTGTGAGTTTATTAAAAGTAATAATTTAGCTAGCGACTATTTTTTCAGATGTGGTTGAAGGTGTTTGAAGAAGATGATTCGCAAGTAAAAGCAATACTCAAATGCTTATTTGTGGTTGCAACCAGGTTTTGCAGCTTCCCCCATTTTGGCTCTTAATGAAAACTGCCCAATAGTTAACAATCTTCCGGGTGAGCCATTGAAGACGATCTTCGAGCCGAGTTGCCTTCTCCTGTTTGATTGGGTTTAAATGTAGTTGTAGAGCGGCTTTGCTCGAGGATGAGGAGGTCTTCGGAGCTCCGATGCGGGAAAAGGGGATTTCTGTTTTCCAATTGCATAGATAGACTTTGTTGACGTTATTCCTCTACTCCAATTTATGTAGCAACATTTTCTATTATAGCCCTTTTACCTCAAACTTTAGTTTTATTAGTTGACTAGGACTTCCCTTGAGGTCTGTTTTGTGGTTGTGGCTATAGTCTAGACTGACTAACAACTAAGACATGATGTGATGTATCCCTGGAATCTTCGCACTAATAGCCTCTTAATCATTCTCAGCAACCAATATGAATGTTATGTATTATGTATTTGTATCTATGTAACCATTTACTGCCTTTATTACCCTTTTTTTATATGAATTTGTTTAAGGTGTATTTTATAATGGGTAGATATCTATAATCTTTATCTTTTATTCATAGAATCTTAGCATGTAATAGTCTAAAATCTTTATATATGGGATGTTATAAGTGCATGTTATTGTGTTTTTGTATTGATTTTTCATTTAGTGAAGAGTTTCATCCTTGGAATTTTGTTTCTTTAATTTCGTCCCAATTTCCTCCCAATCCGTTCTCATTCATCGATTACGGTTTTTGCAAACAAGAAAGGCTCAGCCGGTGCGCCTGCTGCTTTGGCGATGAGGTACGGTGGATCTGGTGCGGAAGAGAGCGGGAGGGCGAGCGCGAGAGGGGACCGGTGCTCCCGTTCTGACTGAATTCAAGATCGGGGGATGAAGGAGGAGCTCCAAGTCGTCGCCCATATCGCTGATTCTGTTTCCGACTCCGATGCTGAAGAAGATGTCCCTACCGCCGGAGATGGTGACACTGATGATGATGAGGTAATTGCTTCTCAATTCCTCCTCCTTTCCACTCCCAACTCTGAATTTGGAGAGGATTTTTGTTGTTTCTTTAATTTGGTCCCAATCCGTTTTCATTGATCGATTAGGGTTTTTGATGCCAAGAATCACTCACCCGGTGCGCCTGCTCGGCTGCTGGGCCGGTGACACTGATGATGGTGACGAGGAGGTAATTGCTTCTCAATTCCTCCTTTCCACTCCCAACACTTACACCCTTTTAGGTTTTTGTTTGATGTTCATTGCTTCATTAGAGCTGAACCTTTATCTTACAAAATCAAACAGATTATCAAACATTCATACGGTTATTTGAATTAGAGATGGAATGGCTTTGTCGGTTTATACACAGGATTAATTAGTTGCATATATAATGTCAATTTGTTCTACTTTATTTGTTCTAATTCGTCATCTAAGTTTCAGATTAATTGCTCATTTGTTCTGCTGGATTTTAAACCAAAATGTAACTGATTATATCACTCACATCACTTATTTCCCTTGATTTGCAATATTACAAAATCTGTCATACTATAAATCTGCATTCGGTTATTTGAGTAAAGTAGCAAATCTGCATTTAAAATATGTGATACTTTTCTCTTTTCTCCAAGAATAGATATTTAATCTGAATGTTTTATAAAATCTGTAATTTGAATTTTATAAAATCTATAATCTGAATTTTTTTTATAAATATGTAATCTGATTTTTAATTTGAATGTTTTATAAAATCTGAATGTTTAATCTGATTTACCTATATGACTGTAATCTGATTTTTTAAAGATATTTAATCTGCATTCACTTTTTTCCTTGGATTTTCAGCGCATTTTCCCCTAAAAAAGAACAAAAAATATTACTGTTTTTTCTTAAGAAATTTGACTGTATGACAGTAACTAATTCACTTCTTTCCTTGGATGTCATACTTTGCTCATTTAACACATTTTCCCCTCAAAAAGAACACAAAATATTACTGTTCTTTCTTAAGAAATCTGACTGTATGACAGTAACTAATTCACTTCTTTCCTTGGATGTCATACTTTGCTCATTTATTCTGGCTGGATTTTTATAAAATAATTGTAACTGATTTTTCAAAAAATTCATATGTAATATTCAAAATTTCAGATCTAATATTCCTCCTTCAGTTGTATGACAGTAACTCATATTTTGGTTTGCTCTATGATATATGTCATTGCTGAATACTCAGATCTGTCAATGTTGAATAATATAAATAGATTTTTTTTTGGTAGACAATATTATAAGATGTCATTGTTGATCCTACTATGCCTGTGCAGTTTGAAAGAAGGCAATTTCATCTATTAGTTGGTTTTGGCATGACTATCAACAAAAGTAAAGGCCAATCCCTCTCAAATGTTGGTTTATATTTGCCTAAACCTGTTTTTACTCATGGTCAATTATATCTTGCAGTGTCTCGAGTTACGTCTAGGAGAGGTTTAAAGATAATAATAGGTGATCAGCGCTCTAAGATTTTGACGTCTACTACCAATTTCGTATACAAAGAAGTGTTCTACAATGTATAGTGTATGGTTGTTGAATTATGCTTTACATTTTAACATTGTAATTAGTGGTTCATTATCACTATATTTTTGGAATTAGTGGTTCATCTTACCATGTGTATGGCAATTTTGAGTAAATTAATCATTACATTTACAATAGCTTACTAACTTGATAGCCTTATTCAATTTATGACCATGTGTATGGCAATTTTGACCATGTTTAGGAATAATTTGATTCTGTATGAATTGAGTTGTAACAACTTGTCCTGAAATTTTTTAATTTTATTAATCCTAAGGATGGGTAAATCCATTTGAAATTTAGATTTGTGAGTGAGTGTTGCTTATGACTTTGTCCATATTGAGCTTGATTTTTCGTCTTTTTTTTCCCGATGATTGATCGAATGTAAGGCAATAGCCGATTTTGTTTTGAGCTAACCGAATGCTGACTTTTGGTTGAATTATGAAATTTATTTAGTTTTTGAAATGCAATTTTGAGTAAATTAATCATTACATTTACAATCTATCTATCTATCTATTAATATTACTAATTCTGCTAGCATTTTGCTGACGTGTCACAACCACAATTAAAGTTGCATTTTTTATTCAAATAGTATTTTCTTATTGGTCAATATTATTGCGGAAATTATTTGTTTCCTATTTGATATATAGTTGTTTCCTATTTTTCATACAAAGATTATTTAAATTGATATGCTTATATCAATTTGTGATCTATTTTAAATATATTTATTTCATTTTTTTCATAGAAAAGATTATGTACATTGATATACGTCGGACCACAATTTTGAATATTATCATTCTGTGTGGTCTTTTATATCATTATTTCATTAATATCACGGCTTTTTTTATACATTTCATTCATATCAATTTATGAGGACCACAATTTTGGATACTATCATTTTGAATGTTGGGTTGGTTGAGAGTCGGATCGGGTTTGGGTCAGGTCGGTTTTGTCTGTGTTCGGATCTATTTCGAGTCGAGTCAGATTCGGGTCGGGCTCGGTCTCGGGTTTGGGTTCAGTCGGGTCTCGGTTCAGGTGAGTCGGTCGGGTTTCTCGGGTTTTACCATCTCTAACCATGATGATCAGATCAGAAGCCATATATATTAATTGGTGCACATATTAATATAACTCTTATCCTTAATTTGTTATGTAATTAATTAGAATATCTAATAATACAAAATATATTTGAAAAATCAAATGTTTACATAATCTTATATTTATATATGTATATAAATAAATTGACTAATATATTGAAATGTGATAACTCAAGAATTAACAAGAATATTTAATTCAAATGTCAAAATCAAAATTAACTACTGTATAAAAAAACAATGACTGTCAAAATAATATTTCTTTTTAAAATTTACATTTATTATACAATATAGACATCTTAAATTTTTATTGAAAATTTTTAAAATATTTTTGGAGATAGAATTAAAACGTCATTAATTTTAAGAAGAAATTATTTTTGCACCTATTAAACTTAAAAATTGAGGAAAATAATTATCCAAATTGAATATTTTAAATCTATACTTACTCTGCACATTCTACATGACATTTATATAAATTCAACAAACGATTTTTTAGAGATAAATTACATTTATTTTAAACATCTTAAATGACTATTTGGAATACAAAAAATAACAATTTAATATCTACAAACAAACATTGAAGAATTTTGAGAAAAGAAAGTGTGAAATTTGCATATATTATCATTTAAAAATAAATAAATAAACACTCTTTTATGATTAATTTTTGGTGTTTGGATTCAAATATCGAAGAAAAAAATATTTACCTCCAAAATGAATATTTTAAATCTATATTTATTTTATACACCCTAGATGTCTCGTATTATAATTTCAATATTTTACGACCTTTAATTTTTTTTAAAGTTAGTAAAAATAATTAATTTGTGAATATTTGATTTCAAAAGTTAATTATAAAAAACAATTAGATCCATTTTTTTTTACAGTTTACTTATTTTAAAATTTAATTTTTTTTTGAAATCATTTTTAAAGTTAATTTAGATGAAGCGCCTTAGATCACTTTTTTTTACCATCTTACATTCTTACCTTTATTTTCTCTATTTATTTCTCCATATGTGTAACCATCTTTCTCATGAAAACAATGAATAAGTTATGTATATCTACATAACTTCAAAAGTATTCGCACAATCACGTGCTTATAATTTTTTTAATCATTATATGATATCTTATATTTTCCTTTTTAGTTTTATCCTAATGATAATAATGATATATGTATTTCAAATTATAATAGGTGGTGTGTTTGAGTTTTATTACTACTTTACCTTATTAAATCATTTTAAAAAATAGGGAAATTCCGTTTGGTACCCCCGAGTTTTTGACAATTCCGGATGGTGTCCCACACTTTTTTTTTTTGTCCGGATGGTACCCCTAAGTTTTGTCAAAAGTCCGGCTCATGCCCAAAACTCATAGTTTCTTCTTTTTAATGAATAAAACCACCCTTTACTTTTATTTTTTCATAAATATGCCCATTTACTTTTAACATTAAACAAAACTACTTATCATTTAACTAAATTCAAAACAAAATTGACAAAATCACCTTTATTTTTTAAAATTAATAAGATCACACATTATTGCCAAACTTGTAGCAAAAAATACCCATTCTTTCCAATTTTTTTTAAGAAAATCAACCATTATTTTTAACATTACACAAAAGATCCGTTACATATTTTTCATATTTTATAAAAAATAAATCTCATTATTTGTCAAATATTGCATGTACATAATCACCCATTATTTACAAAATTTTGCACAAATCCACTATCTTATTATGTGAACAAAAATAGTTAACCTATACATTATAAAAAAATATTTCGTAAAACCATACTTTGTGTAAAACCACCCTTTATGCTTTAAAAAATGCACAAAATCACTTCTTGTGTAATAAAAGAAGGTGTTATTCATTTCTTTTGTTTGGAATACATAAAACCTAATAAAATAAGAATGATTAATCTCTTATTATATTTTTCTTTTACAAGAAGAAAAATAATAGATCTTTTGTACAATTTTAAAAATCATAGTGATTTTGTTATATCTTTTTTTAAACAAGAGTGATTTTGCAATAAAAAATTTGGAAATAATATGTGAGTTTGTAACATTTTAAAAAATAAAGTTGGTTTTGTCACTTTTGTGTTGAACTTTGTTAATTAATATGTAGTTTTGTTCAATGATAAAAGTAAATGGGCATATTTATGAAAAAAATAAAAATAATGGGTGGTTTTATTCATTAAAAAGAAGAAACTATGAGTTTTGGGCATGAGCCGGACTTTTGACAAAACTCAGGGGTACCATCCGGACAAAAAAAAAGTGTGGGACACCATCCGGAATTGTCAAAAACTCGGGGGTACCAAACGGAATTTCCCTAAAAAATATATTGTATCTTTTTCCACCTAATTTATAAATTAAAAAATACTTTGTACATATTATTTTTTTTAATCATTTTAATGCAGTGGTTTATGACGTTGTGTGTTTATGAGTATCGTTTTTTTTATCTTATGATTATTTAAGATATACATTTCATTTTGCGTTTTATACTCCAAAATATTTATGCATTTCTCATTTCCACAAAATTTTTATCTGTGTTTCACCCTAATGAAAATATCTACAAGACTACAACTATCAATTATCATTTTTTATTGCATCTTTTCTTTCATTATATATGTCTAATGGTCTAAACGGTTATTGTTGATTAATATGATAAATCTGAAAAATAATGAGTTTACTTCGATTAATTTTAAAAATCCCGTGCGGAGCGCACGAGATTGTGTCACAATATAAGCCTATTGTTGTTTTAAATTTTTTTATTTTTTCTTAAATGTCATATTTTTCTTTGATTTTGTTATTGTTGTTTTCTAAAAGTTTATTACATTTTAATAATTGTCCGAGAGATATTCTGACGAGTACTATGTTTTATATATCGTTTAAAACACATTGATTAATATAATAACATCTGAAAAATAAGATGAGTTTACTTAGGGTTTTCTATGGAAAGATGAGTTTATGTAGTTTAATAATAATGTATACATTTCATGTGTCATATATAATATTATAACACCCGATAAATATTATTTGTGCATTTCATATGGTTTTTAAAAATTCCGTGCGTCTGCGCACGGGCCACTGACTAGTTATCTATAAACTAAGTACAATTTACGTTAATTGAAGTGTGTTTTCTTTTGATGTTGTTTTTTTAAGGTGGCATATTATTTTTAATAATTTAAATAATTATTATAAAATTTATCATTTAAAAAGTGTTTAAATAATAATATAATTAATATTATTATTAGAGTACACGGATGTAGGGAGAATTGATAAAATATTGAAGGAGTGTACTTGTGCTGATGTGGCGGGGAAAAGGTGAGTTAAGTACAGTGGAGAAGTGTACAAGGGTGTACATGGCCTTATGCCTTGTGTTGTTGGCTAGGTACATCAAGACAATACGGAGTATATGATAATTACAACAAGCTTGTTCCAAGACAATCAAGTTCACCCTACTATCTTTTTATTGATCACCTAGGCCTGCAATTTTTCCTCAGCATATTCTTCTTTACTACTTACATTTTTAATTTTGTTTTTATGATGGTTAGTTTCTCACTGATCTTTTGAACTCTCAATCCACCAAACTTGTCCGGTGCATCGAATTCATTTACATTAAAAAAAAAATGAAATGAGTGTGTTAATAACAAATGTGAATACTTCAAAATCATAAAGTTTGAATAAGGAAGCATATACAAATTTGGAAGCTATTATGGTCTTTCTAACCTAATGACATTGGTTAAGCATTATTGATTTAGAAATTAAGTTATAATAAAATTGAGAAAGAAAATAACCTATGAAGTAATTTTGAACATCAAAAAAATAATTAAATCTAAAAAAATTAATATAGATACTCAACCTGCTTGGCGCTGGTTGGTTTGACTTTCTCCTTCATTGTTGAGCGGTGTCCAACAGTATTTGAAGATCTCGTCCGCAAGAATGCTATTGAGGAGTGGTTAGACCGAGGTTGACCACCCCAAAATTTCGCCTTATATAAAAAAGGTGGCATATTAACCAAATAGATATATTAATACATACTCCGTATAACTTTGCTAAAGGTTATTGAAAGGGAAAAAACTCGGATGTCAATAAATATATTAGTAAAATGGAGATTATGATTATAGTTATATAAATGTAATCTTATTGAATGTTCCTATTGTATTCTTTAATAGTTTTCTTATTAAAAAAATTATTTATTTAGGATTTATCAATATCAATCACAGAGAATTTAATTTAAAAAAATTTAAAATATTTTCATAAATAAATACTAAAAAGCTAAAAAGATTGTTGACAAAAAAAAATGACTTTCTAATTAGCTAGAAGATAATTTGATACAATGATAGTACTTATCAAATGATTGTTACGTTTTTTAAAAAGACTGCATTGCTATTTTGGAGGGAAAAAGTAATTAGTTCAAACTTTTGGAGGGAAAACAATCAACCAAAAAACTTGAAATGTGACAAAACAACTACTAGTATTTTAGTATGGTATTAATATAGTGAAGACACGATGTATTTCAAAATTAAATTAATTGATTATGTTATTACATTGTGATCAAAATAATTATATATTAAATTTAAGAATTTTTTTTTTTATCTCGGGTCTTATACAATCTTTAATTCATGACGCGTGTGACAATAGACTATTGGAATCATCACACTATGAGATTACCCGTAGATTTTTCATCACATTTCAACGAGATTGACAATGTTTTCAAGAGTTTGGGATTTCAGTTCTTCGTCGTCTCTCGACCAAAATCGTATCTATTTTTTGAAATGAAAAGGAATGTGTTGTAATATGTCTTCATTCATCTTGCTAATAGACGAAAGCCGTCTTGTCAATAGACTTTCTCATGTGGGAAAAAAGTAATTAGTTCAAACTTTTGGAGGGAAAATAATTAACCAAAATTTGACAAGGCAAAACAAAACTATTTTAGTATTGTATAAGATTGGAGAAATTCTATTGTGCATGGAGAAACTCACAAAATGTTGCGGTTTGGCGTCAGAAGGGATCAGCTGTCCCATTCTCCCTATCTTCTTCCTATACCCTCTCACAAACTCTCCATCCTTTCTCCTTTTTTCTTAACTAGTCATTACCCCGTGTGCAGACGCACGAGATTTTTAAAAACCATATGAAAAGCATAAATACAATTTATCGGGTATTATTATAGTATTATGTATGACACATGAAATTTAATCATTATTATTAAACTACATAAACCCATATTTCCATAGAAAAACCCAAAGTAAACTAATCTTTGTTTCAGATGTCCAAGTAATTAGAGATCCAATGAGCCTAGAAAAGCTGTCATATTGCTACTATAACTAACAAAATGGAAGGACTCACCCAATTACAGAATGAGAAGAGTCTGTCTTGTTCAACTCTTGGAGTCACCCCCTGTAGAAATTAAGAATAAAAATAGATAGGAACCTGCTTAAGCAGTGCAACCAACTAAAGCTACCATGTAAACTATACGCCAAAGATGTTCGTAATAGACGATTCTTGCTATCATTTTACACAGCTAAATGTGCTAATATAGTATGCAAAACCAAACTATGTCCACATTGTCGATCATGTTCTGCAAAACCATTTCATTTTAATCTAAACAACCACATTAACACACTTGTCTAATTGGATAAATATGATTTCTAAGAGATAAAAAATACTATATAGCCAACCATATTAGATCAAATTATCCCTATAACATAAAAGATTCACCTTCCCGATTGTGGATGGGAAAGGTAAAACTTCCAACTAATCCATAAACACACAACTATTCAAACAACATAAAAGAAAGAAATAAAAATAAAGTATCCACACAATAAAGAAATAAATGTAATCAAAGTGATTGCACATTTCATACATCATAAGCACTAAGCCACTAACTATCTACTCAAGCAACAACTTAGAGACTTGAAACCTGGTGACCAAAAATTCATTGAGAAATTGGCCGAACCCCACTGCTTTCACATTCAACATCACTAGAATTGAGGAATTGAGCATTAATTCAGCAATAAACGACAACTGACAAAAGCAACTTGTAGGATGCCTAAACCAGAACAGTTGCACACAAAACAAAAGGCAAAAGGAGAAGATAAAACTCACCTTCATTAGCGGACTTTTGGTCCTGAACGACAACATTAGGAGTGGCATCAACCTAACATCAAACGAACAACACAAAACATGATTGTAAGAACAAAAGTTGAAGAAGGAACAAAGAAAGAACATAGAAGGTGATGCATAGTTTAGAGATTGTGAATTGAGATATAAATCTGAAATTTGTAATTATTGTTTACAGATTCTTGCTGATAAAACTCACCTTCCTGGCTTTTTTTTTAGTACAGATCACAATTGGTGATTATTTTCTTCCAAATCTTTAAGGTTACTTTCTAACTCAGCTTCATAAGATCAAAAAAGAAAAATGTGTCATCAGACATTGCTATTCATTTAACTTCCTATACACAAAACAGTCAAAACTACAAAATACAAGAATTTGTACAGAAGCTAGCTGGCCAACAATACGTCAATACCCCCTCAAATCTAGTAAATCACTTGACCACAAGCTCAAAAACCTAAGTAATACAATAATATCAAATAGTCCAAACTGAAAAAACTGCAGTTCTCGAAGATGTTGCAAATAGACAACTACCAAACAGTTGGCTACTCAATCTAAAGCAGTGTGGAGACCCAAAAAAAAAGGTAGTCCAAAGCAATAAAACATAGATAAATCAGCCAACTCAAAGAGAGAAAAGCAGCTAATAAGAGCAGACCAACATACCGAGGGGATCAAGGACATATAAGGAAAAAAAATATAGATATACCGGAGAAATGAACCTAAAGAACAATATTTAGTATTTGAACATCAGAATTAAACAAATCTTTTTTAAATCAGGAATAAATATTAGATATTCCAACACATAGAGAGGATAGAGATCCCTTGTCCTTACTATTTGCAGAGGAGCCCAACAACCCAAGAAGTTAAAAAAAACATTGTAAGTTGTAACAGAAGTTAGAGAACCCTATAGGAGAGGAGCAGAAGAAAGGGAAAAAACAACACATTCTCCCATAAGAAATCCAATGAAATATCCTTTCTAACTATAAACAACAGAATGTGGCATGCATAGCATTACACCCAAAGCTTCCTGTGTTTCTCTTGACGCCAACATACTTCATCTAATGCTCTAGAACCCCCCCAAAAAAAAGTATACAAGTTTCAAGTATCAAAGCAAAATGTGAACGTTAACCCATTAGAGGTGAGCAACCAAATATAGAGGAAAGCACAATCAATGAGCAAATCTTATGACAATCACAATCTAATAGAATACCATGCTGAAAATAATAATCTGTAAACAATAATTTCAGATTTCAGATTTATATCTCAATTCATATCTCAATTCTGTAATCTGCAATTTGTAATTATTGATTGTGATTGCAAATCTTATATTTGAAATCTGAACTGAGATCTGAAATCTGTATTGAAATCTGAATTGAGAAGATAAAACTCACCTTCCCGGCTTTTTTTCCAGTACAAATCCCAATCAATGGGCTAACTGGAGGTGTCGATGTCGGTGTTGTCGACGTCCAACCACACCTTGAAGCACCTATAAACAATAATTTCAGAGCAATTTTGAAAACATCCCGCATAATTTCTCCAAAAAGGCTCCAATATATACTAACTTAAGTCAAGTCCTATAAACAGTTATCTATATATCTCCTACTTCCACTTTTACTTGCTAGAAAGGTATTTGGAACTATAAAACTAAAATATTAAGTCAAGTCCTATAGAAGTAGAAGCAAGAGATCCAGCTAGTATTTGGAACTATGAAACTAAAAGGTATTTAGAAGGAATGTGTCATCTACAATCTAATTTTCTCAGCACACTCCCCACATTGCTTGGTATTAAAAACATATATAGTTCACAAGTCACATTACCAGCACTCTTTGCACTCCATCGAGCTTGATAGCGATGAAAGTCCTCTCCATCTATGAGAACATAATAATTAAATGAATAAGGTATACTTCATAGGGAAAAAAACCTGAGTTAGGAAGAAATCAAAACACAAAAGATGCGGCTGCAGTAACTCTGCTGCAAGAGCTTCCTAGTCCCGATGCATGTAAGCTACAAGAAAAGGAACAGAGATTATAAAAATAACATAAAGAATTTGCACATCTATTAGAAGAAAGAACAAAAAATTTGCACAGAATCATCTCAATGAGATGGAACTTGCACAGAAAGACAATCTACTTTCTCTTCAACACTAGTTAGAAGATTAAACAATCTGTGCCGATATGTTTCACATAACTCTTCCGGGTGCCGCAGCTCTTTAGTCAGCTCTTCAATTTTTTTGTATGTATCATCCTACAAACATGAATATCGTCATCATATACATGCACTCATTTCATAAAATCTATTACCAAATTCAGAAACAACAAATTGAAACCCTAAATCTATCAAACACAAACTGGCCATCCTCTGTCTAGGCAAAAATCGATACCAAAATTGAACATGGGATGAGAACTTGAAATCTAACCTTGATCTTTTGTCGAACTGGCCATCCTGCATTTGATTACAGGACCTACACGAACTGGCCATCCTGCATTAGGTTACAACATGAAAACCGTTAAAAGTGTGGAAATTGTATTGTACTGAAACCCAGAAACGGATAAATCGATCCAGGAGGGTAAAATTACCTGAAGTGTAAAGTTAACCACTCGACAGAGAATCTTAGAAGAGAGATTGAACAATGGAATGCTCTGATTCAACTCCTGATTTGTTGATGCCTCCAACTGAAACAAAGAAGATCCCCAATTTTCAAAACCCCCCAAAACTGGTACCAAATTAAAATTGAAAACAACGAAAAGGTTGAAACCCATGTGCGCTTGAGGGAAGTAGAAAACCCTCTCCCCCTCCTTCAGGATTTCAACCAGCAGCCCAGCACAAGCCCGCCATTGCTCGTCGTACAGTTCATCCCCTCTAAACAAAGAGAAATCAATTCAGTGTGTTTCTAGCAACAATGAAAACAAATCCCCCCAAAATAAACGTACCACTCACCAGCGGGAAACGATTCAGTTGCAAAATCAGGCATTGCATCACCCATCTTCAATTTCCCACCAAACTACACTCGCCGGAAACGCGAAATTAACACCGATGACGAAACGGGAAACGCTCGGCCCTCAATTTACGGTGGAATTCGTGACTGAAGCACCCAAAATTCAGGAGGAAGCGGGGATTAGGAAGCGAAGCAAAATACGATACAGAAGGCAGATAGGGAGGGAAGGAGATTCACTGATGATCGAACGCATCAACCCTAGAAAATCATCGAACGTAGAAAAAATCCAAGGGAGAATTTGTAGGAAGAGGAGGAGACATGGAATCTAAAATTAGCCCTAATTACTTCGAAACAAAGAGAAGAACTCAACCCGATTCAATTTCTGCGGACGAAGGGCCTGAATGAGATGGAACCACCGAATTCTCCCTTGGTTGTTCTTGTGCAAGACCATGACCCCAACAAAGTAACTATTTGGTTGTTCTTGCGCCGCGCCCCAGCCCCCTTTCTATCTTCTCTTCATCTTCGGACCGATCAGCTCCGCTGCCAAAAACTCCTCTTCCACCACCGCTGCCAATCATCACGCACCCCTGCTTGCGCTGCTTCCTTCCGACAAGCGCTGGCGGCTCGTGCTTCTTGTCGTCGTCGGACTTCCGGTCGCCGGTTAAGGACCCGTACTTTCTTGCCCTTCTCCTCTCTCTCTGTGCTTGCAAGCGGTTTTACAAATGAAAAGGGAGAAACAATTTTTAAATTGAGGGAAGAAAACAACGAAAAAAACAACCGCTGCCTAAAACCTTCAAGAAATTTAGCTAAGACACGTGGCAAAACCTTTTGCACAAACTTGGCTTTTGCTTTTATATTTCAGGGGATTTTTTTAATTTCTAATTAATTTTACTTTTTCTTAAAAAAAAAATTCAATTGGTAAGGAGGGACATTCAGGGACAGGGTGTTTTGGGACGGGTGATCCCGACTGGTTTGACGTGGGTTCTTCCTTTTCTTCCCTTGGTGCAGTCCACGGTCTATTACTTAGGGTTGCTAACTGATATTTAATTCCAACGTGCGGAGCCCACTAGTATTATATCATAAACCTCGCCAACTATTCAACATCTCTATGACGATTGCACAGCCAATTATACACATCAGGATTAAGAGCCCCTTTTGCTCAGCACCAATCGTCGTCAATGAACAACAGAACTAATTTGTTGCAAAGCTGACAAACATTGTGATGCACAGCACAGTTGTGTTCCAACACCAACAAAACATACCCTCTTCTACTTGTAATGCAAACTTCTCTATCTAGTATTCAAGTCTTTAGTTTCACAAATACACATGCACTGTGTGTCCATCAAGATCAACTCCATTACCATCAACTATTCTACAGTTAAATCATTAGCAAATCGCCACGTCCACTGCATAAAACTCCTAATACTTGCCTACATAGATCCCCACTTGTGAGATTCCAATCTGAAGGACAAGGACTCAAATCTTGGACCATGGGTGATTTCATGGAAATCAGATTCACACAGACACATACAGCTGTGAACACTAAAATGAGAGCAAAGCTCACCTGTAATTAGTGCTATCCCTGCTGCATTCCCAATCTTTGTTAGGCAGTGACTGGACTCATCTGTTTGAAGCTGTGCAATTTTTCTGATTTGAGGTTATTATGTTCGGTGGTTTTGATTATGTTTGTCATCAGACTGATTCATCTGACGTTGACGACAACTTGCCCAAGCCCAACAGATGGTTTCTTCTGGATTTTTCGCCGACCCAGATTGGTGTATCAGTAATGAGGTGCAGTCTTATGCAGTCTTCCACGTTTCAATACCCACCTGAAACAGGGAAAAGTGATATATGAATCACATGTAAGAAGAGATTACTCAAAAACTGTCCCTATGAAACTGTCACCCTCTCTAACAATTGGAGATATTACAGATTATAAGACATTGCTGGCATAGTGGCATGCAATTTATCATGCTGCATCAGGCGAAGCATGCAAACTGTAAGCACAAAACAAGAAAACAACAACTAAATGCATGTGACTAGTCAACTTCCTTTTACTTCTTTCTTGACAAGCAACTAAAATGACAAACAAACTTTACTCAGCTTACAAAATGTTTTTCCATGGAAAGATTTCCTCAGAACTTCAATTTTTAACATCAATTAACAGAAAGGAGTTCATCAGTTTTGCAACAACGCACCAAAATTATGGAAAATGTTTACAGCAATACCACTATAAGGAAGGAATCAATTACCACTGCAGGGACTTTTAGTAAAGCATCCAAAATATCATCAGGGAAACCACTGCTTGCAGCTAAGTGCACAGGCATTAAACCACTGGGACCTATGGCTTCAGGTCTAAACAAGAAGCAGCCAACTTCGGAAAATCTTTCTGTTTCTGCTCATATTCCACTTTACAAATGATGTTTTCCAGGGCGTATCTCAGGACGCATTCTATAGAAGTCTGTAATTTCTTCTAATAGAATCATGGATTGTTGTACACAATCTACAGTACCGTCAAAGAGCACGGTGCATTGAGAATTTAAGAAGCTATTTGAATGCCCAAAGGAAAAGCAATCCTCGTAGTTATTAACAGGCGTAATCTTAATCTTAAGGGACTTCTGTAGAGGATTAAATGATGTTTAGATGTTCTTCCACTGTAAAGAATAAAGATTACACCCAACATATTGGAGGTCAGCCAGCCTGCTCTTAATCACGCAACTGGACTGAGTCACCAGTCTCAACCACTGAAAGCTTTTGCTCCAATATGCCCTTGTACTCTTCATCTCTATCCTCCATATTACGCATTAGATCAACCTACATGTAACAAAAATATCATCTAGCATGGTAAATATGAAAATTCTTAGTGGGAAAAGAGAACATGTATATAATCATCATCATCAACAACAACAACCCAGTATATCCCGTGATTAGGCAGGGTCTGGGGGTCAGGATGTACGCACTCTTTCCCCGAACAAGTCGAGAGAGTGTTTCCGATAGACCCAAAATAATAGGGCACATAAATCACATGGTAACATGTCAAACATGTATATGATCCTACCCTGATATTTATCCTAGACTAGTGAAAGCTTATTCGCTTAACATAATTCTGCTGCCACAATTGTTTTTCCAACTCAACATACTACCAAGAAAAAAAAGGAAAAAAAAAAACAATTCCTCATTCCAAACACATGCCTAAACTTACAACAAAATAAACTCGACATATGTTACTAGGTTGTGGAAGGGTAGAGAAAGGGAGAAAACCAACATGATGAATCTTGTAATTGGAACTAAATATTTGCATTTTGCAATATATTACATGAAAGAAAACATAGGTAGCTTACCTGTCTTTGAAACAGATCAAATTCATCAGAACTTAGAGAACCATCACTGTTGGAATCAAGGAGTTGCATCATTTCCCGTGCATCTTCTGGCTGGGCACCTAGTTCCTCCATCACCTCCATCAATTCCTCGATGCTAATCCTTCCATCACCATTCTTATCGAGAAGCTGGAAGACACGACCTCTTTGGTCAATAAGGAGAGCATTATGATTTGTACATGGAAAATCCATGAGCCGCAAAGCTGCCAGCTCAGCCGCAGCCAGCATAATAGCCTTCAGCCTCTTTGCCTGAGCAAAGGCAAACAATGAAACCATTTAGGACATGCTTTAAATTCAACAAATTTACGAAATATACATTTTGGTTTACAAAACATCAGAAAATTATAATTCAATAACTTTATGGTCCTTTTTATATTATTGTTCACACCAATTGACAATTAGTTTCTCACTGGTTAAATCTATAGCTTTGGTACACAGTAGATATTCTTGTCAAAGATAAAAAGTAGGAAAGAGTAAATAAATTGAATATAAAGCAGCATGTATTAGTACACTTCTTCCATCAGATCTTAAAATGGAATTCACCAATCTTGAAAATTAAATGCAACATCCTACATCTAACCTGTTTCTTCTTATGCCCCTACTGAGATTATTACTTGAGTTTAGAAAGTTACCCCAAATTTTGAGTGTCAAAAACAAAGGATAGGTTAAGGACTTCCTGATAGTGAGTTTCTTTCACATTTGTTTGAGCAATACCAATTCTTCACCATCATGCAAAGGCTAGCTAATATTTGCATACAAAGGTGTCATTCCTTTTAAAAGAACTAAAAGAAGGAAAATGGGAAACTGAAGTTGCTCAAACTGAAGTACCTGTTTTTCAACAGTGAAAAACTGGAAATGTGGATTTAAGAGTGAAAAAGAGGAGTGTTCAATTCTTATTCGAGTGTAAAACTGCAAATGAAATTTCCGGAGAAGCAAACGCAGAATAGCACTTTTGTCACCATTTGATATGAACATATGGAAGTACATCTCCCGTTGGTTGGATGTGAAATATTATTAATTATTAATTGAACAATTTTTACCTTTAAAAAATGACGACATAAATGTTTCCCCTCAAAGTTCATTTCTCATGCCTCATAGAATGGAATTTACTTTTCCTTCCATTACCCAATCGGGCAATCACTAGAAATACAGAAATGAGAGGTATTTTCACATAGCCTAAATCTAACATGATATCATTGATCATACTACAGCAGATGAACAGGCTAAGACTGGATGTTGGCCAGGCCTTGCATCCATTGTGTGGACTATTGATTGATGTCTACCAACAAACCACATTATAGGTCAAATCCCACATGAGTTATCTCAGCCATTATCATCTGTAACCAAGACGACATTATTTTCATCATAGAATATTTACCTCTTCAGGATTTGTAAGACCGCCTTTGTATAATGAATGCGATGCAGTTCCAGCTACTGCGAATGCATCCATATCTGCAGTTCGGATCTGAACCTCCATCAGCGGCCTTGTCCTCCCATTTTCACTCACATCAACTGCCATATGCAAGCTCATATAACCATTGGCTTTCGGCTTAGCAATAAAGTCCTTTGTCCTATGAGGCACTTCTTTCCATAATGATTGAATAATTTCTTGTGTTCTGTAGCATGCTTTTATGCCCATATCTGCTGACTTTGCAACAGATTTAGGCTTTAATACAACTCGCAACCCCATTATGTCATTCACCTCTTCTGGTTTACGTCCATCTTTCAACAGCTTTTTCATGGTGCTGTAGCGGCTCTTATACCGTCCTTTAACTATAATATCATCCACCATTTGTGCTAATATTGCATCTGTCTTGAGGGCCTCATGTAGCTCCTCTTTGTAAATATCTATTAGTGGCCTGCTCCCTGTCTCATGGCTCCTCAGCCATGTGTCAACATAAAGGTACGAGTAAGGAAACAGATATCTGAAAGAGAGGTCTTCCAGCTGTAATGATAAGATGTTAGATCCCACGGCGTGAGCTAGAGGAGCATGTATCTTCATCACCTCAAGAGAAATTAACTGTTGTTGGTACCTAGGTAGATATGTAAGATGTGTCATCATATCTACTTTGAGAACAAGATTAAGAATTATAGCCCTTGTGTCATAGTATGTAAGGCAATATTTCCTCAGAGCAGCAGAATTTTCATCATCCAAGATATCAACTTCGAAGGGAAATTTCTTCATGCGTAAGCTCTCGTGCAATAGATGTGCGGTGCCAGAACCTATGCGATCTCTCACTACGTTAATGGATATGGCGCCTGCCTCCCATGCTTCTCTCAGTATGCCAGCTGAAATAACTTCTGCATCCATCTGTAAATGTTTATTGTGAAAAAGATATGCAAATAAAAGCTTACAACCTATAATAAAATACAAATGGTTACAAAGTAACAAAACATGAAATTAACAAATGTTCGGATTCAAGCTGGATCAACTTGGAGAATACTTCGAGGGCAAACATATTATGGACCAAACAGCAAACCAGGGTAGACTGCTAAGAACCCAGACCCAGTTATTGAGTATCAGAATTGCTCCACTCCAGAGTGTTAATGGCCCAAGGCAGCAGAATATTTGTGTTGCATTCTGAAAACACTGCTTTATGGAGCAGGAAGTTCTCAATTGCTCCAAAAATGATAAAAAAAAAAGAAAAAAAAAAGAAAAAAAAAAGAAAAAAAACTGAAAAAGAAGGAAGCAATGGGATGAGGGAATGAAGGAAAGAAAGTTATACCCACTGAACTAATACATTTATTGACTTGATATAAACTCAGAAGTGTCAGATAAATCCAAAAGCAAGTTATGAACACTAAAAATGGAGATAGAATTCATTCAGCCTAAATGCTAGATATTCCACAAAAAGGTCGTTACTGCTGAGTATGAAAAATAACAGTTGAGCATTAAAATTAGCTCTTGACATGCATTTAGGTCTTTTTCTCACAAGAGTTCTGTTTTAGATGTGTGTCTACTCTACTGTCTACCATGCACAAGGCATGTTTCCATTTCATCACTCCAATGTAACTCATATTTCCCACATTTTATAACTCATTAGTGTTTTCTTCCACCACCTTGTATACGCATTTTGCTTTTTATGGGCTTTTTTGACGAAGAATTATAATTACATGTAAGGTTCTAGGAGCAGCTTGATTTCCAAGTTTTTGCAATAAAAGCAACTAGCTCCTCGGGTTATAGCATATTCTGAAGAAGAATAAAGGGTCACAAGTCACAACACAAGGAAAGAAATTGCTAAACAGCGACATTTCTTAGGAGCTCACGATTAATGGGATCTTATATCAGTATTGGAACCAGGAATGAGTTGAATTACCTAACGTGTTGGACCAAAACAAGCTTCCTATCAATGTCTTTTGTGTCTGTGTGAATTTCTAACCACAGAATCTCCACAGCAAATTTTTAATCATCAAACTTTTAATGAAGAAATCTTTAAGCTTAAGGAAGAACTGAAAAACAATCCAACTCAAGAACACTAGTATCTGCCTCTCGCGGTCCAGGCATTCTATTATTAGTTCATCGGTTTTTCCGTTCAATTGGTAAAAGGAAGAAATTCTCCCAACGTGCTAAATCCATAGAAAAATGACTGCAACCAGCAGTTCGAGATCAAAGACGAATCCTTCCGACAGTAACAAAGAATCATGAAAACGCTTCCAATTAAGTTTAACGTCACTTCAATTCAATTCAGTTAACCACGAATTTCATAAATCGTCCATCAGACTACGGCATTACCTGTAGATCGGCGAGCATGACAGCGACAGACAGGGCTTTGGAGAGAGGAGAGCGACCATCCGGAGTGAGAGGCAAAGACTGCAAGATCGGAATGGAAAGCTTCAAGGTCTTGAAGAGAATACGAGAGGAGCTGGTGGAAAGCATGTTCATACTCATCCTCTCGGTGACCTCATTGAAAGCACCGACCAACTCCGCCACCATCTTACCACCTGGCTGCTCCGGAGTCCTCTTATCCAGCAGCTCCGCCGCAGACGCAGCACTGCTTTCCGAGTGAGCTCGGACGAAATAAGCCCTAGGTGTTCCGGCGAGAGAACGGCGGCAGAGATACGTCGACAAGTCCGGGCGTGGGAATTTGGAGGGTTTGAGAACGGAAGGTAGTTGGCGTTGGCGAGGGAGGGCGTAGTTGCAGTTGTAGAGCTCCATTACCATTAGAATCAGATACGGAGACGGTGAAGGGGAAAGGAGTGGCAAGGAAAGGATATGGCGGACGATGAAGCCAACAAGGCAACCGTTCTGTTTGAGACTCGAGAGTTCATTTGTTTCAACTTTCATCCACATCTTGCGAGTCTACAATACTATTTATACATTTTTTTTTTTTTTTTTTTTTTTTTTTTGATACAAAGCAAGAATTTGGGTGGTGTTAGACTGTACTGATCCACCACCCAATAGCGTCCTTTCGGACGAGAGCAAGAAACTCTGGATGAGAAGCAAGCGACCATTGAATCTGTCGCAGGCAAAGATGTGCTAGCTGCTTTGTCCGCCACCCGATTGACTTCTCGAAAAATATGGGTGACAGAAGAGGATTCAAAGGAGTGGAGCAAAAGAAGAGCATCGGCGATCACCAAATCAATCTCCCAAGGACACGTACAAATCCCTTTGATTGAGTTGATAACCGAAAGACTATCCCCTTCCACTTCAATCTTCGAGATCCCCAGCTCTAAAGCAGCATACAGTCCCAGCCGAAGAGCCGAAGCTTCTGCCTGCAAAGCTGAAACAGATCCACACAAAATGGCGCTGCAAGCCCGGACACAACCATGGTGGTCTCGGATGACAAAACCCGCCGCAGCATCACCTGTGGGAAGTTTTGACCCATCAAAATTGATCTTGAAATACCCCTCCGCGGGTTTCTTCCAGCGAAGATTTTTTTTTTCTTCCTTTGTTGGGGCATACTTAGGCCACCCACACCCGAGCGTAATTGGGGTGTTCTTAGCCTCCACCTGCATGTAAAACAAAATAGGAAATGTCAGTAAGGCCAAGAACACAAAATTTTGCCGCTTAAATAAGCGGTAGTGGGAAGGACAGTTCCAAAGGTGGCACACTTTCCAAATACCACAAATCTCTTCCATTTTCAGTTTTCACTTGATTGTTCAAGAATCATAAATTGTTTTTGAATTAAAAAAAAAAGAATTTGTAAATTGTTTCACTTTTCCATTATATATAAAGGTATTAAACCCAATCTTAAACCGGTATTATTTATTATATAACGTTATTAAAAATAATTATAAAAATTATATTTGAATATATTTTAATTTTATCTACCCATAAAGACCCATTTTGCATATATTTGAGTTAAAACCGGTCTTGCATGGAAGAGCCCCAAAGGCAAATTTTGTTATCAATGGGCATGAGTATGACATGACGTATTACCTTGCGGATGGAATTTACCCAACATGGCGAGCGTTCATCCCATCGATTCGGAAGCCCTTCGGTGCGAAGGACACGTTGTTTTCTCAAATCCAAGAGTCAACTTGTAAAGATGTGGAGCGTGCATTTGGCGTTCTACTACAACGTTTTGCTATTATTCGTCAACCAGCTCTTGTTTGGGACTTGAATTTGCTTGGAAAAATAATGACGGCATGTATCATTTTGCATAATATGATTGTAGAAGACGAGCGTGAAACCCACCATCTACATATTCCAATGTTCTAAAAGGCGCCAGGCGGCGGGTGGACGCCTAGCGCCTAGGCGGCTAGGCGGACTTAGAACAAACTTGATTATTTCCTTATATTTTGACGAATAACACTTGTCAATAATTCATATAATGTAATAATAATCCATAATATCACTCATAAACCCAAATTTGCGGTGCTTAACTAACACTAAAGTAAATAAATGCAAAAGTACGAGTCTAACTAACAACTCTAAACCTTTTAAAATCCAAAACTATAAGTTCGACTAAAAAGCAAATGTATCCCGACTTTGGGGATAAAAAAACCCTAAGTCAACTAACCATATGCTTAAAAGCTCAAATTGAATAATCGTTGGACCGACGCCTAGGCGGGCCCAAGCAGGGTCTAGGTGGCGCCTAGGCGGGACTAGGCGGTTCCTAGACGAATTTCCGCCTAGAGGCCCGCCTAGGCTTAAAAATTCCTAGGTCCCGTCCCGCCTAGGCGCGATTTTTAGAACACTGACATATTCACACTGCTGAGTTTGACTATGTACATGAGCTAGAGCCACATGCTACAAGAATACCGACCAGTATGAATGCCTTCTTAACTAATAGGGATGCTCTGCGAAATTCGGGTTCACATCATCATTTGAAGTCCGACTTAATTGAGCATATGCTTTCCCTTGGAAGAAGCTTTTTTTTACTTTGTTGTGTGGTCTTTTGAATCTTGTACTTGAATTATTGCAGCTTGATTATGTAGTTGTGTTTTTTAACACTTGTTATTCTTATTATTTACATAATTATTGGGAAAATATTATTTCAATAATAATAATAATAATAATAATAATAATAATAATAATGTTGTATGAAATATTTATTAAAAACAAAATGATTAAAAAGTGGGTGAAGAGCTTCGAAGTGAAATGCACGGATGTAGGTGGAATTGCTGAAAAGGTGAAGGGTGTTCTTATGCTGATGTGGCAGGGAAAAAGTGAGTTAAGGGAAGAACAGAAGTGTTCTCGGGTGTGCATGGCCTTATAGGTTTCATCTTTTCTATTTCTTCCCAATGGAGTGTCTTAGATTGGTTCCAATTTTGTAGTTGGAGTCTTATGTACCCTTCATGTTGTTGACCGTTCATGTAATTTTGATCATCGAATACTACTTTATTCCTAATTGTCCATAAACTCCACCAGATCAATGATAACGAGGTTTTTTGAGATTTAGTGAGACTGGAAAATATTTCCATTACCGCTTGTTTCATATTTTTATTGGTTGTGTCCACTCTTCGAATTGTTGTTTCAATGTTTCGATCAATCTTTCCAATCAGGTGAAGAGAATGGGTGCATTTTGTAAACAAGTGTTCTGCATCTTCAACCAAATGGTTGCAGAAAATACAAGGGAGAGGCACTGTCACACCCTTTTCAGCAAGTCGTTTCTTCGTTGGAATGTCGTTCATCACTAGTTTCCACAGAAATTTTTTTACTTTCGGGAAGCAATCCATCCCCCAAATCCATGTCAATTCGCTTTCGTGGGGTCTATCGTGTCCTGTTACCATTTCTAAGGAAGTTGAGGTGGAGAACCAACCGTTGCGGCTGGCTTTCCAGTACAACCTATCTTCAATTTCATTCATCGGAATTTGTATATTTAGAATTTTGCTTATGATGTTGTGCGGAAGTATCTTTCTTAATTCTTCAACTTTCCATTTTTTATCAGAATACTATTTATACACTACAATTATACACTTATTTGTGTATAGATTCAAGTCTATATGTATTTTTGTTACATCCCATAATCCGTCTATAATATAATCCATCTTTTTTTTTGTTACAAATAAATAAAATTTTATTTTTTTTCTTATATGATTTATTTATAAAATCACAATTTTAATATAGATGATGAATACGGATCAAATGTTAAAAACTGTTACGGTGTTAAATGTTAACAAATCAATATTCGGCAAAATTTATCAAATATTCATCACAGTCACTCAATTATTCATCAAAGCTTTTCGACAACATTTAAGAGATTCATTTCAATTAATAATTATTGCCAATTCAAAAAAATTATCACCCAAAAAACTCAAACCCTTGCGCGTGTATCAACCCCCAATCCCGTAATTGTGTTACTGTGATGAATATTTTTTAAATATTGCCGAATATTGATGAATATTTGGAAAATCGTGTATAATTAAGTGACTGTGATGAATATTTGATTAATTTTAACAAAAGCTTTGATGAATAATTGAGTGACTTTGATGAATATTTGATAAATTTTGCCGAATATTGATTTATTAACATTTAACACCGTAAGAGTTGTTAACACATGACCCAACCTCTATAGATGATTATATTTTTTTATTACGTGTATTTCGATATTTAAAAAAATCAGATATAATAGTAATATTTTACATCAAAATAATAATCAAAATCGAATCTTCACTTCTATGCCAAGAAATCTATTGATATTTCACATCAAAATTGTAGAGTAGAAGGGTATTGTGGTCATTTCCCCTCCTCAAATAGTTGTTATTTCCCAACAACCGGTTTTCCCTCCTTCTGTATAAATACAGCTTCACCTCTGTACACAGAACTTGAGTTGTTCATTTTTGTGAATTCAGTTTACAAGTTTGTTACAAATCTCTTCTCTCCATTCTTGAAATGGTATCAGAGCTTCTTTGATCTCCTTGAGATCAATCGTTCCTTCGTTCTTCGATCTACAGCGCATCTGCGTTTCTGTTCGACGATTATCGAATTTCCGATTTGATTTCTCAATATGTCGGGAAGAGGAAGTAATCAAGCTTCTGGATCTGGTAATGGCGGCATCGGAGGTGGAAATGGTGCCGGAAGAGGGATCTTTGTCACGCCTCCAGCAAACGGATTTGGAAGAGGACACAATGGAGGTGGAGCAGCTGGATTTACAGGAATTGGCCAGAATCCAATTCAATTCGGAGAATTCGTGCAAGGTATGAATCTTGTGCATATCAATCCTTATTTTCTATCAAATTCCGACCATCCAGGCATGCAGCTGGTGTCGAATTTGTTCAATGGCTCAAACTTCACAAGTTGGAGCAGAGCTGTGCGAATGGCGCTTGGCGCTAAAGCGAAATTAGGATTTATAACTGGTGCTTGTGTTAGACCTGAGGAAGATAGTGATGATTTTGAGCGATGGAGTAGAGCCGACTATATGGTCATGTGCTGGCTTGTGAACTCCATGAATAGCGAGATAGGTGAACACTTCATGTATGTCCAGTCCACAAAGGAGCTTTGGGATGAGATTAGGGAGAGATTCTATGAGTCAAATGATCCGCTCATATATTAGCTTAGGAGAGAAATTGGTTGCTTAAGGCAGGAGAATTTATCAGTGCCTGCGTATTATGGAAAGCTTAAAAAGATTTGGGATGAATTACAGTTTCTTGATCCCCTCCCTATCTGTACATGTGATGGAATAAGCCATTGTAGCTGGACTATTCTGAAAAAGATTGTGGATAGGGAGACTAAGGCCAAAATCATGCAGTTCTTGATGGGACTGAATGAGGCTTATGAGCATCTCAGGAACAACATCCTATCAATGGATCCTATGCCAGGTTTGAACAAGGTGTTTCAAATGGCAATTCAGATTGAAAGGCAGAAAGGGATCACTGGTTTACATGTTGATATGAATGCCTTAGCTGTGAGCAGGAACAGTCAAACTGATAGCAATGCTTTTGCTGTGGGAAGTAAGTCAGTTCAGAGTAAGGACACTGATCAGTTCAGGAAGGACTTCAAGAAGGCTAAACTCGATAGGCAATGTGATTACTGCAAAGAAAAAGGGCATACCAGGGACTACTGTTTTAAATTGGTTGGATACCCTGAGTGGTTCAAGGGACCCCGTGAAGGTGATAATCAGAAAGCTAGATCTAGTAGGTTTGTTGCCAATGCTGATGGGCAGCAAATGATGGAGAGTCAGTATGAGAGTCCTTTGGACTTAGAAGCAGCTAGGCCAGATCCAGGAATGGTGAATGCTGTGTTCAATGAAGTCATGAGAAGTCATGGATGGGCCAGACAGTTCAGTCAATCATGCATTTGTGAATTTTGCAGGTATTATGAGTTTCTCATTTCTTGTTGGCAATAATAAAGGTGATAGGTGGTCATGGATCATAGATTCAGGAGCTACTGATCACATAGCCTTTGATAGAGGTGTTTTTTCAGAATTGCATTCTTTGGATAAAATTGTGTCTTTGGGTTTGCCTGATGGAACATCCTTTTTGGTTAGAGAGTCTGGTACAGTTGCTATATCAGATTCTTTGAGTTTGAGCAATGTGTTATTTGTGCCACAGTTTCAACACAATCTTTTGTCTGTTTCCAAGTTGTTGAAGGTCAGAGCTTGGGATTTTCGTTTTGATTCAGTATCTTGCACATTGCAGGACCCTACAACTAAGTGCATTATTGCTAGAGGCTTTGAAGATGGTGGCCTGTATTACCTGAAAGGGCACTCATTGGATAGTTGCAGATCAAGAAAGCAATGTCTTCAAGTTGGAAGCTGTGTCACTTCCCTTGATAAACACATTAGGTGTTTCTGTAATAAAGTTGAATGTCTAGATATTTTCCATGCCAGATTTGGGCATTTGTCTGTTTCTAAGATGAAGCAACTGGATGTTTGTAAGGGTTGTAACTTCAGTACCTTTCATTGTGATTCATGTGAAATGACAAAACATCACAAACTGCAGTTTTCTAAGAGTGATTCTATTGCAGATTCAGTGTTCAGTTTGGTTCACATGGATGTGTGGGGTCCTTATAAAGAGAGAGCTTTATGTGGTGCTAGATACTTTCTTACAGTTCTTGATGATCACTCCAGGGCAACTTGGGTTTACTTGTTGCAGGATAAGACACAAGTATACAGGATGATTGTGTCTTTCCTTAGCATGGTTAAAACTCAGTTCAACACATTTGTTAAGATGATTAGAACTGATAATGGGACTGAATTCACACAAGGATTGTGTGTTAATTTGTTTGAGCAGCATGGTATTGTGCATCAGAGGTCAGCTCCAGGTGTTCCTGAGCAAAATGGTAGAGTGGAAAGGAAGCATCGTCATCTAATAGAAACTGCTAGAGCTATCAGGCATTTTGCTAATCTTCCAATCAGATTTTGGGGAGAATGTGTGCTTGGTGCAACACACTTGATAAATAAAATGCCTTCAGCTATACTGAATTGGAAATCTCCATTTGAGGTGTTATATAACAAGGTACCATCTATTGAACACCTTAAAGTCATTGGTTGCCTTTGTTATGCCTAACAACCCAATGATATAAAGGATAAGTTAGGAACCAAAGCTCGAAGATGTGTCTTCCTTGGTTACCCTCCAGATCAGAAGGCATATAAGGTGTTTGACTTGGATAGGAAAATTGTCTTGATAAGTAGACATGTGAAATTTCATGAAAATATTTTGCCCTTTAAAGATACACAGTCAGTTGGTGTGACTTATTCTAGTCAATCCAAATTACCTTTAGTTTCTCCTGTAGTTATAGAGGATCCTCACCTTCCTCAATTGATTATTAATAGCCAGGATCATTCACCTGCACCTCATATAGAGGTAGCAGATTCACAGCATTCTATTAGTCCTCCTGACTCTTCAAATGAGTTGGTGGTCAGTGATTCAGTTGCTAGTCAAGAGGTAGAACAAACTGAGCACAGATTGGGAGTCAGGAATACACAAGCAGTTGAGGGTCATCAGATTTTGCCAACTAAGAGAGTGATACACAGACCACAGAAGCTGCTTGATTATATTTGCAAGGATCTGCCAACCAGAAATGAGACACAGTCACAATCATTCTCAGTTTTCTCTACACAGCACCTTGCTCATCTTTCACCTTCTTATGTCAGCTCTCTAGTCAATGTGTGTGGTGTCTTTGAACCTCGTACATACAATCAAGCTAAGGATGATGTTAACTGGCAACTTGCTATGAAAGCTGAGATAGATGCTCTAGAAAGTAACAACACGTGGTCCCTCACTGATCTTCCTCCTGGTGCCAAAGCTATAGGGTCAAGATGGATTTTTAAGATCAAATATAAGCCTACTGGGGAAGTGGATAGATTTAAAGCAAGGTTAGTGGCAAAAGGTTATAATCAGATCAAAGATAAAGATTATAAACAAACCTTTTCCCCAGTGGCCAAACTATCAACTGTCAGAATTGTATTGGCATTGGCTGCAGCAAAAGGGTGGAAACTGCACCAACTTGATGTTAACAATGCTTTCCTACATGGCTTTCTGGATGAGGTGGTTTATATGTTTCCACCTTTGGGTCACAGCAAGGCTAAGTCTGGACAGGTTTGCAAGTTGCACAGGTCTTTGTATGGTCTCAAACAGGCCAGCAGGCAATGGAATCTAGAGATTACTAAATTCTTGGGGAAACTTGGCTATATTCAGTCTTTACATGATTATTCTGAAATACCCCAAAATATTTTTGGGTATTTCAGTTTTAATTGAACTAAGTAAAATTTCTTTATATTATATTATGTGAAAAACAAGTTCGATTCATTTTCAACTTATGACAATTCACATAAAGCATATAATATAGAGTTTTGGAATAAATTCCATTATTATTCCAAGTAAAATTATAAGATGTTATTTAAGGTGACAAGACTCCTTATTATTCTAATTATTTAAGGTAAACAATTGAAATGAAATAAAAATAGGTAAAAACCGATAAGTATATACACATATATACATACGTTGTTATATAGGCTAAATTGCAGAAAACCACCCTTTAAATAGGCTGTTTTGCGTGAAACCACCCTTTAAAACGAAAATTGCAGAAAACCACCCTTTAAAATTGTTTTCTTTGCAAAGTCACACCCATCACCCAATTTTTGTTAATTAAATGTTAAAGTGCATGAAAAATAATTATATCCCTTGTTTTTATTATTATTTTGCTTTACCCAATCGGTATTAATTAATTTTTACTTTTTAACATGTTTTCCAAAAGTAAATTTTTTAATAAAATATCATTTTTTAAATATAATTTCACACTTATTAGTAAAAACACTCTATAAAAAAATAGATATGATTGATGTTTTATATATTTTAAAAAGTCTATATTACTAAAGGGTTACTCAAAGAAAATACATTTTTAAAAAATGATATGTTATATAGTTTTTATTATTCTAAAAATATGTTCACTATTCCACATACATTTTTAGAATAAAAAAACTATATGAAACATTATTTTTTTTTAAAAAAATATTTTCTTCAAGTAGCCCCAGTATTACACATTTTTTTATATGTATAAAACATAAATTACACATCAATTTTTTATAGAGTTTTTTTGTAAGTATGAAATTATTATTTTTTAAAAAAACATTTTTTTTATATTTATAGAGTTTTTTGCTTTTGAAAAATATGTCAAAAAGTTAAATATCAACCAATATCAATTGAAATGAGTAAAATAATAATAATAAAAGGGGTATAATTAAATTTCCACACACTTTAACATTTAATTAATGAAAAGTGGGAGTTGGGTGTGACTTTGCAAAGAAAACGGTTTTAAAGGGTGGTTTTCTGCAATTTTCGTTTTAAGGGGTGGTTTCACGCAAAACGGCCTATTTAAAGGGTGGTTTTCTGCAATTTGGCCTTGTTATATATGTGGGGGTGTGAGGAAATGGGCTGAGCAATGTGATGTGGAGCCCAACCTCGGCCCAGTAGCAGCTCAATGGAAAGGTAAGGAACATAAGTAATCAGCTGACATCTTCAACCTTATGGTTCCGGTGTCGACGCGATCACCGTATCCTCAAGCTCGAGCATATCCGGTTGTTTTCATAGAATCTCCATGTGGATAGAGCCAAATCCTCTCCTGTTCAACTCTAATTCCCCCATCTAATTATTAATTATTACCTTCGATCAGCCTGTTCTATCCCACGCCATCGCATCAACATATAACTTCTCCTCTCGATCAATCTCCATCTGCCGCCGGCCTGAAGACCACCCACTGTCAACGCCGGCAACCACCACCACTAAGATTAGGTCCCAGGAGAGGTGTTTCACTGCCGGAGTGAACGCAACAGCCCGTACAAGCCCGCAGCCAGGGCATCCACAGTAGCCAGATAGCCACTTTCCGAACGCGGTCGCCGCCTTCACAACGCACCACCGTGACCACCATTGGTTCTAGAATGAAGCTTGCAGTACCATCTTACCAACGCCACTATTCTCAGCCCCTTTGGTGTTCTGACGCCTCCGTCCTAGGTCCCCGAATATACCTCGGTGAGATGTTATCAATCGAATATCATTTCAGATTTCAATCCGTCAATTAATCGACTACATCAGATGATTAATTAACATCAACCCTGCAGATCCATTCACTATAATCAGTCAGTGAGTCGATCCCTAATTCCTTAGTTTCTATTTTGAGATCGGGGCTCCGATCGAAACTGACCGAGTGAGGATGTTTATGCATCAGACGTTGCGGTTCTAGTCGTCGATTGGGACTGCGACCCAAGGTGTATCAAACATCACATATCCATGTTCAATCGGTAAGTTGAAACGAACTTTATTCGTTGATCCTAAACCATATCAATTTGGGGTTGAACTTACCTAACCAAGCATATGTGTGCGGGTGCTGTTTTGTTCAAATCGCAGCTACGGTTCAGGCACTTGTCTCGACATTTTCGTCCACCCTTCGACAAAACTAACACAACTAGGCTGAACTAGAGATTGCACTTGTCAGTTTGATATGTCATACGCATCAATCGGAGCTCTGTGCAACGAGAACAAGCCATCGGAAGATCCCCGAAAAACACTGTTGAAGCTGCGAGAAGGTGACTGTCGGGCTGTTGTAGGAGATGGTATAATTACGCGAAACCTCCCACACTTTCAGTGTTTGTAAAATATGCCCCTGTTTTAGTTTTTTACAATTTCATAAAGTATCCCGCAGTTTTAGATGTTGTTCTAACTCGCGTAATCTTCATCATCCGCAGTGTGATCATCAAATCCTTACCCGTCCTCACTGATTCAAAATTCCCAAGAAGATCATGTTGGTATTATTTCCGACTCCTTAAATTAATTCGATTTTTAGTCGAATTAAATAAGTCAGATCCGTTTATTAAAATTCCAAGTATTAAATACTTCCTTGTGTTTCCTATTTCATACATATAGATATGTCCGTAGACTTCGTCAACTCCGTCACCAAGTGCTTTGAAGTCCATAGTTGGTACCGAAATCCAACAAGATGAATAAGGCAAGTGACATTCCAAGCCTTTCTGCTCAATTGGTGCCTTCGTGTCTTGTTTGTTTTCATGTCTTTGATTGCTTGCCAAATTAAATAAAATAAATTACAATTCACCTGCTTGTGTGATTTATTTACCGTTCAGTTTGAACTTGGCAAGTTTAATTGGGTGACCTTAATAAGATAATAATAATATAGTTACCCGGCCACCGGTCATTTAAAGCATGATTTATTTTTGTCCTTTCATGCTAATTGGTTAGGAATGGAACATGTTATTTCTTTGATGCTTCCATCCTTTATTTTAATTGCTTTCATTTCATTTGGCATCCATGTTACCTATAAATAACATGGGTTATTTTGTGTTGTGTGATCACCTAGGATATCTAAATAAAATAGTAATAATGTGAGGATTGTGTGTTACGATTGGAACTCAATTAAATCAAGATCAATCAAATAAAACGTGTCAATCATTAATGCTGAGTAAAGTGAATGCAGTATGTAAAGTAATAAAAATAATGGAAACAGGTCGGGACTGTGTGTGCCCGGTCTATAAAGGGTTTCATGAAACTAACACATTTCCGTAGAGAAATGTTAAACTACCTCCGGTAGTAGGCTGCTATCTACTAGTGAGAGCGGGGTCGGTACCATCATTTCCATAGACAAATGTTAAACTACCTCCGGTAGTAGGCTGCTATCTGCTAGTGAGAGCGGGGCCGGTATCATATTATAACAAATAGTGTGTGTTGTAAATCTTTCAACTTATAATAAAAGTCGTAAACGTGTTAAGTGTGTAACTTTGTGTTTAAGCTATTCAACGTGAGGAAGTGAGTGAAGTAATACTTTAAAAAAATATTTTCTTTTTCGGTGATTACAAGTAGCGTTGTATCATATTCCATTCGTACTCGGAGTATGGTTCCTAAGAGTGCTCGTCACTCGCATCTTTTGTTACTCAATCCTTCTGGATTATCCGTGTCACAGGAGTCGTGTCTTAAAATGTTAAGCCTACATAAAATATTCTCAATAATCACATTTGGGTTTAGATTCATACCTTATCATGGTCACTGAGTTTGAATCCAAAGTAGTCCCAGTTTTCGAGCCGTCGCTTGCTAGTTCTTACGAACTAACCATCCTATTGTTTGTGACGGCAGGTTTAGGTAGAGTCTCAGAAGAGAAGATGAAGAGAAGTTGAGAAGACATTTAAGTTATTTTAACATGGTATTTACATTTTTAAATTTCTAGATATATTGTATATGAGTTTTATTATTTGATTTTATTTAAAAGTCTTCCGCGATTTAATTGTATTTCTTTTATGTATTTAATATTATCATCTTGTTTATGGGAGCATGGTTGCATGTCCCTATAAGCCTAAGGTGGTTACAAAGACATTAAAGTCTGAGTAATCACAAGCGCTGTGACATTCTCTCGTATTATAAAAGGGGGTGTTACATATTCTCTGTTCACTAAGTCAGTTGGGGACTCATTCACAGTTGCACTCCTGTATGTAGATGATATGCTCTTGATGGGAAATGACAGTGTTGAGATCACTCAAACAAAGGCTGCACTGGATAAACAATTCACAATCAAGGACCTGGGAATTGCAAGGTATTTTCTAGGGATGGAAATATCAAGGTCCTCAGCTGGAATCCTACTCAATCAGAGAAAGTACATCCTAGATATACTTAAGGATGCAAATATGTTGGAATGCAAAGTAGCATCTTTTCCAATGCAGAGAGGTACTAAATTGTCTTCCTTTGATGGGGAGCCACTGGACAATCCTGAAATGTATAGAAGGCTAATTGGTAGACTCCTTTATCTCACATTCACAAGACCAGATATTTCATTCACTGTCCAGCAACTCAGCCAGTACTTGCAGTGCCCTCGTCAACCCCATTGGAATGCAGCATTATACCTCCTGAGATACCTGAAAGGAAGCTTCAATCTAGCTCTCTCCTATCCTGCAATCTCAGACCTCAGTTTGTCAGCTTTCAGTGATGCAGATTGGGGTAATTGCCCTGATTCTGGTAGCTCCTTGTCTGGTTACTGTGTTTTTTTAGGAGGTGCACTCATCTCTTGGAAATCCAAGAAACAAAAGGTGGTCTCTAAGTCATCAGCCGAGAGTGAGTATAGGAGTATGTCTTACACTGCGAGTGAGCTAATATGGGTGCAGGGGTTGCTATCTGATTTGCATGTTCAGTTGTCTCTACCTATCTCATTGTTTTGTGACAACAAAGCTGCACAAAGCCTTGCTTCCAATCCTGTTTACCATGAGAGGACAAAGCATGTTCGCATTGATTGCCACTTTATTAGAGAGCTCATTCAACAAGGTTTCCTGGCCACTTCCCATGTTTCAACACAAATGCAGATTGCTGATGTGATGACCAAGGCTCTAGGAGCTTACCATCATCACAGTTTATGTGCCAAGCTTGGCCTTGTCCTTCCATCGACAAGTCCATCTTGAGGGGGGTATGTAGAGTAGAAGGGTATTGTGGTCATTTCCCCTCCTCAAATAGTTGTTATTTCCCAACAACCGGTTTTCCCTCCTTCTGTATAAATACAGCTTCACCTCTGTACACAGAACTTGAGTTGTTCATTTTTGTGAATTCAGTTTACAAGTTTGTTACAAATCTCTTCTCTCTATTCTTGAAAAAAACCGAATCTTATCTTATTTTTATGTCAACAAGTGTACAATTCCTATCAAATCAAATCTTATATCTTGGCCACTTTTGTAAATGTAAAATAATTTTTTCCACATATTAAGTTTCACCTTGCTTCCGTATAAATGCAATTCCTCGTTCTATCTCCAAATTACAAATCTGAAATACACTTCAAACACATTAAAATTTATCCCTCTACACTTTGTTTTCCTCTTCACTACCAAAATTAACCATGAGTTCATCTCGAAGTCGGGAAGATGAGATCGATGCTCATTTTAAATAGACGAGGAGTATCATGGTGGGTGCAATGGGCATAATGATGGAGCAAGATTCATCTATGGATGATAAGTCAAGTTTTTCACAAGGTGGTCGCCTTCGTCCACGGCGAAAATACATAAACTGTGAGAGAGAGAAGAGGGACATTGATGAAGTATTATTTTGATCCCAACCCAACCTACGATGCTTGAATATTTCGAAGGCGATATCGTATGCAACCTGCATTATTCAATCGCATCATGAATGATGTGGTGTCTCGAGATCCTTACTTTCAACGCATGAGAGATGCACTCACAAAATACATTCTGCTGCATCTGGACCCTTCCATTGTTTAACACTCTGGCCTGTCTGAAGTTTCTGTTTTGCTTCCAACCAGACTATAAAGGACCATTTTCTGCACTGGGCGTTTTTCCAGATCACCCCATTTCCGTTAAGGAGGCTGCTGATATCTATGTGATGATCATCCTCAACGATAATTAGCTGCGGTCTCATCTCATCTCTGACTTTTAGTAGGCAGTCCTGTATAGTGCGAATCGAAGCAATATCCGCTTTACAGAAGATAAGCAGATCATCCGCAAAGGCAAGATGCACCAGCTTCAGTTCCTTCCATCATGGGTGGTATTTGAAATTGAAGCCCTCTTTTTCAGCCCCTTCATGCAACATTCTGCTCAGCATTTCCATACACAACAGAAAGATGTATGGCGACAAGTCATTCACCATGACTCTATCAAGCTTTCTTTCAATCCTTCCCTTGCCTATTTGCCTGTTGTTCCAAGTCAGCAGCGCTCCATTGAAGTACGTGCAAATCGCTGAGCTCACAAGCCTCCATGACAGATGCCAAATCATCAAAGTGATCATGCTGAGACGCTTTCATCAGCAACTTTTCCTCCAATTGTAGCACACAATTTAGATCTGCCATTACAGCCCACGGTCGATTGATTGTGAGTCCTATATATCGTATCTCTTGCCATAACTCCTCCCGCTCATTTCTGTAACTTGCTGCGTATATAAATGTGGCATCAAATTCAAAGCTGTATCATTTGTCTTTCGTTTCCAATTGGCAGTGGATAAATTGTGAATTGAATGAATTTTTTTGATGCTAAAAACAAACACATTTGGATCCCATATAAGCCAAATTCTGCCTTTATGTTCCAGGAAGCTATTTTAATTCTATCCATCAGATGCACAAGAGTGAGTGCTACGCTCACCAACTGGATTCGAATTGAAACGTTCATTTCTGAAACCCTTTGCTGCCTTTTTCTTGGAAACTTATGACCAATCTCCCTTGGCGCCATGTTGCCCCACATTCATAGCAGTTGGAGTGCTCAGTGTCTCGTTCCCTTCATCCTGGACAGCATTCTGTACTTCTTCTATAGCAGCTGCCAGCAGCATTCATGAATCATGATACTCTCTCCTCGTTCTGTTTGTATGTCATACAATCCGCTCATTAACTCTCCTTGAATTGGCAAACATCCATATTTGTGACAGGAGAAATAGTAATGTTGTCTGAAGATGTTGTAGAGCAGCTCGATGCACCATTTACAGACAGCATCCCTGAAACCCCTTGTTAGTTGTTAGTTGTTACTGCCATTTGCATTTACACTTTGTTTCGCTTTAGGTGTTTGGTATCGATATCAGTATATCAGATATCAGCCCTTGATATCTGATATCGGTGTTTGGTACGGGGAGTATATTGATATCAAGATATCAGGTTTTAACTATCACAAGCCCTACTGATATTTTGGGCATTCTAGGCTGATATCTCCGTTCTCTCTCCTGATTGCTCCCTTCTGTTCACTCTCTCCAGTCTTCAGTACAGGTACGCTCCTCTTTTCTCTCCTTCTCTTTTCTTCTCTCCTCTTTCTTTGCTTCATCTATGGCCTGTTGGAATCTATATGCCAGCCCGATTTGGAAATCTAGGGCAAGGGCTGTGCGATTTTTGGGTTGTAGATCCTAGGGTTTGTGCAATCTGAAATTTGGCTGAAATTTTGTGCGATTTTTAGCTCTGATTGTTGGGTGAAATCTGAAATTTGTGTGCCCTGGAAAAACTGAAATTTGTGTGCGATTTTTAGCTGGAATTTGGCTGCGATTTTTGCCGCGATTTTTTGCTTCATCTTTGGCTGCGAAATTTGCCCTCATTCTGTGCGATTTTTGGCTGTTGTTTGGCTGCAATTTTGCCCTCTTTCTGTGCGATTTTTTGCTGCAATTTGGCTGAAATTTGTGCCCGGTGTGATAAATGATAATTTTAGTTAAATGTTCAAGCTGAAATTTCTCTTGCTTCGTTTGAGATGGAATTTTTTACTTGTGCTGAACTTTGAGTTTTATTTTGATCTTCTTATGAATAGAAATGGATCCATATGACCTTGAATCAATACGGAGAAAGAAGGAAAGACAAAAACTAGTGCACCTAGCAATCATGCTTATCGCAAAATTGGTTACAATTCTTTCTGAGATGTTTCGTCAGCAAGTTCTACAAATTAAGGAGGTTCAAATGCAACCAAAGGAAAAAGCAAGTCATAAATTGACAAAGTTACATAGGTTGATTGGAAAAAGTGATACTATTTGTAAGAAAATGCTTCGTGTCAATAGACAAACATTTGGAGTGCTTTGTGAGATGGTCCAAGAAATAGGGGGTCTACGTAGAACTAAGAACATGGAGGTCAATGAAATGGTTGCAATGTTTTTATATACTTTGGTTCATTATAAGAAAAATAGGTCAATAGAAAATTATTTCCTAAGGAGTGGGGAGAGTGTGGGACGACAATTCAATTTATGTATTCTTGCGGTTTTAAGGTTGCACCACCACTTACTCAAGAAACCAACACCTATAGGAGATGATTATCAAGATGGTCGATGGAAACTTTTCAAGGTACTAAACAATTTCACTAAATTGTTTGCTACATTAATCTGTATTTAATAAATTATTTTCAATATTCATTTGCTCTCCTTTATTTTGTAGAATTGTCTTGGAGCTTTAGATTGCACCTACATTAGTGTCCATGTGCCAAATCTTGATAGATCAAGGTATAGAACGAGAAAGGGTGACATTGCTACGAATGTATCAGGGGTTTGTACACCTAATATGGAGTTCATATACATATTGCCGGGTTGGGAGGGATCCACACAGAATGATCGTGTCCTTCGTGATGCTATTACTAGACCACGTGGTCTAAAGATCCCAAAAGGTAAATATCAACTAAACTAAAAAATATGAAATTGTTTTGTCAAACTATCTTATCCTAATATTATGAAACTATGTCTAGGATGTTATTACTTGGTAGATGCTAGATACCCTAATTGTGAGGGTTTACTAGCTCCATTTAGAGGTCATCGTTATCATCTAAAAGAGTGGGGGGACGATCAACCAGAAAATGCCGAGGAATACTTCAACCTGAAACATGCTAAAGCTAGAAATGTCATAGCGAGAACTTTTGGGCAGTTGAAAGGGAGATTTGCAATTCTTCGCAGTCGTTCATTCTGCTCCATACGCACCAAAGGCCGGATTGTTACTGTTTGTGCATTGTTGCATAACCTCATCCGCAAGTATATGCCATCTGATGTTGTGGTCCTTGGTGATGAGGAAGTAGAAGAAGAGGAAGAAGAGGAAGACGAAATTGAAGAGGATGAAGTGGAAGACGAGGAGGAAGGTGAGCACGTCACTCAAATCAGCATACCAGATGAGTGGACTAACTACAGAGCTTCACTAGCACATGATTCTTATAACAATTGGGTAGCAAGTTCTACTTGAACCTTTGTTTGTATGTTATGGTTGAACCGTATGTTTGCATGGCATGGTTGAATCTTTGTTTGCATGGTTAAGTGATTGAATGTTGTTGCAAGACCATTTTGTTGCTGACCGGTCTTGAACTAGTGTGTGCCTATCAAACATTTGTGGCAACTAACAATTCAGTTTTTGCACAAATTTTGGATGTCAAATGGTGGTATACTGGTAGGTTGGCAAAAACACTTGTCACTTGTAAAACACTCCCTCTTATGTTGGTATATGCTATGGAATGTGTGTTGATTGGATCGTATTATAATTACTCTTTGTATTTATGTTATTGTCTCAACTAATAACAAATATACATATATGCCAAACAAGTTATGAGCTGATGTCGATATACTGATATCGATATCTGATATCTGGATAGATATCAATACTTTTATAGTAGCAGCTAGTTGCGGTTTGAGAGCACACTTTTCACTGGTGTGTCCAAATTTTCTACAAACATTGCAAATGGCGGGCAACCATTCAAACACCGTACCACCCTTTGTTTATACTTAGCTCAACCGGTGTTCTCCATCCATATCAGAATCACCACATCGGCCATTCATATCATATTTACTAGACTAAGTATTAGCAAAAAAAAAAAAACTTGCTGACAACTGTGATAGATGGAGTTATCAAATCTATTATGTATCATCTTTGCTTTGGAGGAAAGCTTGGCCTCCAGCAAAGAAGAAGGGGCATGAGAACATAACCGATTTCAAAATCGATCACTTCTGCATCCACGCAGGGGGAAGGCTGTGATAGATGCCAACAAAGAAAGCCTGAAGCTAACAGAAAGGCACGTCGAGGCATCAAAGATGACGCTCCACACATTTGGGAACACTTCGTCTTCCTTGAAGCGGTATTCCCTTGGCTACTCGGAAGCAAAAGGGAGGGTGAAGAAAGGGGACAAGGTATGGCAGTTGTGCTTTGGGAGTGGTTTCAAATGCAATAGTGCTATGTGGAAGTGTGTAGCCAAAGATGGAGTTATCAAAAATGGGTTTAAAAATGCTTGGTTTGACAAGATTCATGGCTATCCAATTGATGTGCCTGAGGTTACATTTCGTTGATCCGTGAGGAATTGCACACAACAATCAATTGAAGTAAAACGACTTTGAAATGTGGGAAGTTTGTGTTTAAATTTCAAAGCTATCATCAGATATCGAGCTTAGCAGGTGAGGATGACATCGTGCGCATCATAAGGGCCGTGTTTGGCAACGGGGTGGGGTAGGTGGATGGGGATGGAATTTTGGGGATGGAAGGGATGGGGATGGAATTTCGGGGTGGACGGTGTGAAATTTGTAATCCAGTTTAATCCTGTTCGTGTTTGGTGTTGGTTTCTAGTTTATGGGATGGAGGACAATAACAAAGACAAATTTGCCCCCACTTATTGATATGAAAGGACAAAATTGCCCCTAAAAATTACCCCTCAACAACAAAACCCCATCTTCACTGTCATCAGTTCCCATTAGTCGAAGGGAGAGTGGGAAGACAGACGAGAGGTCGGCGGCGGCGACCTTCCCTCCGGCTGCAGCCAAACGCACCTCCGGCCTGCCTCAGCGCAACCGACGACACGTCGGACTCCATGTAAGTCCTGGATCCCTACTGTTGTCTTGTTCACTGAGTTTCAACGATTTTCTCGATCTCCTTGCGAGCGTTTGGGTCCATGTCTGTAGTAGGGGTATCGGCAATGTGGAAAAATGGCGATTGAGAGGAACTGCTGAGTATAGGATATTAGGAAGGCAACATATTGGGTTGAATTTTGAAGCGGCGACTGTTCCTAGGAGATTGAACAAGTCTCCATGTTCGGTTAGGGTTACCATTTCATGAATGATTTGTTTGAAATTGGGTTGAATTTGGAACGAGATTGGGTATGCTTAGGAAGATGGGAATGATCTATTCGAAATTGGGTTGAAAATGGGTTGAATTTGGCAACAGATTGGAAGACGAGAATTATTCTGAACCATGTTAGGTTAATGAATGATTTCTTTGATTGATTTCAGGTTCCATTTTACAATTGACATTATTTTTATTTCATTTACTGAATGTGGCCTGTTGTCGTATATCCTTTTTGTCGAACACAACAACGACTGTTACTCATTCGATATACTAGCGAGCCTCGTCGACTGCATTTTCGTACCTACCCATATGGATTCCTCTGCCAAAGCGAAGGGGAAAGGCAAAGGGAAGACCAAGAAAGCAGCGTCTGTTTCCGAGGAGAAGAACTATGTCCCCGCTGCGTTCTACTGGTCTTTGGAATTGACAAAGAAGCTGATGCATGTGCTCCTCGGTTATCAGCGGGAATATGGTCGTGATCAGTCCTTCAAATGGGGGCCCATCACCACCGCATTCGAGGCGGCCACGGGTAAGAGGTGCAACCTGTTCACGCTGAAGAACCGAACTCGCGACATGAAGCAAATATACCTAGCCTGGGGTAAGTTGAAAAAAGGGGAGACCGGACTCGGATGGGATCAGGCAGCTGGCACCGTAAGGGCACCTGACGAATGGTGGGACAAAAAAATCAAGGTATGATGTGCTCGCCTTCCCTTCCCCTTACGTCAATGCAAGAGAGAGTGCAATGACGCCAAACTCGTCACGTGACTTCAATTGCGCAGGAGGATAGCAAATTTGAGAGGTTCCGGAAGAAGGGGATCCCTCCGGAATTGGAAGAGCTGTTCGACCAGGTATTCGGAGGCACCGTAGCCACTGGAGAGTATTGCGTCGCCCCCTCCATGGACCCGGAGGCTTTGGCTGCGCTGGCACACAACGAGGCTGAGAAGGAGAGGCTTGATGACCCCTCGGATGAAGACGCTGCTGATGATGCTGATAACCCCGACGCAATGGGGAACCCCAACGGGTCACAATATGATGGTGTTGAACAGGAGTTCCAGGAGCTGTTCAACACCCCTCGCCCTGATTCTGCAACGCCCTCCATGCAAAACGTTCTCTAGGGCATTGTGGATGACGATGCCTCACCCTCTAGCCGGGTGCCTGGTGCTTCAAGCGCAGGGGTGTCACAACCGTCTAGGCCTAAACGAGGCCTTGGTTCTGAGACGACCTCCTCCCGTAGGAGCTCCAAGCGCAACGTTCGGGCGTCGGAGGGGACCCGGCTGTTCGAGCGCAGCGTCGGGGTCATCAAAGACAGCGCACGTGACATCATTGACTTGATGAAAAAAGATAACGAGAAGGATGAGGTGTCGTCTAATGCTCCCCAAGACACAACGAAGGAAGTCTTGGATGTTGTGAGGTCGATGGTTGGGGAGGGCCTGTTCGCCGAAGGAGATCCCCTGTGGTGCTTCAGCTTAGCCATCATCAAGTCACCCGAGCGACGTGAGGTGTTCGTTCAGCTTGACAGCAACGTTGCCCGACTGAAGTGGCTTCGGTGGTTGTATTCGACGAACGACGGTCAGCAGCTGAGCGCCATCCAGCTAGAGTGATCGCTTCCCATCGCCGAGAGACCTCCCTTGGAAGACATACCATAATGAGACCTCCCTTGTGTTTGCTTCATCTGTTTGTTTATTATTACTGCTTTCAAATACCGGCTAATGAGAACTAGTTGATACACTTATATACATTTCCGCACATGTTGTGTGGCCGTTATAACGTTTTCCCCCTTGCAATAAACTTGTTCGTTGTTGTGTGTTAATGCATTGTTGTTGTGGTTGATGCGCATAAATCACTGATTTCCCCCCTTGTCATAAACTTGTTCGTTGTTATGTTGTGGTTCATTGTCATAAACATCGAGGGCTGTGCATGCAGGACGAAGGATTCGGTCACCGAACGTCGTCGTCGACGGCGACGCAGGCTTGCAAAGGGCGTCGCAGGAATTTTCGGCATTTTTGGTATATGGCTCACCTTTGCGAACCACTACTTCAAAAGGGTGCACAAGGTGCCCCAATTCCTAGGAGACTACACTGGGGCACGATGGGTTGACCAGATCCTCACCCACCGATCAGACGTCAGGAGCGTGAACGCATTCCGAATGGAGAAGGCGGCCTTCACTCGATTGTGTGGCTTGCTGCAGCACCAGTACGGCCTTCAGATAAACCACAAGTAAACAGAGAAGTTGTTGATCTTGTTTAACACACAACCTCATTATAAACAAGGTTCCTCTTTGATACTAATAATGCTATTGCTATGCATTCCATCTTGATATTACCTTTCCTAAAAAAAGACATTAGTGAATCAGCCTCTACCCCAGCAAAATTATTTATATGTTCATCAGATGGAAAACTGTGCAAGATGGTAGAAGTACAAGGTCAATTAGCACAACATCCTTGGATGGGTACTTTGAAGGTCAATTAGCACAACCAATCAACCTCTTTATTAAGTGTGGAGCTACTTTCAGCAAAAATAAATAAGTGGCACAATTAAACCAACAAAATGAATAAAAAGAAGTTTTGGTAAGAAAAAAGAACCAACCCTAGTTAGAATATAAGTGTTTTGCTTATTATGAACATGGCAAATTTGTAGATCAAACCCCAAACAGAATCTGCTTGTATAACCCCAATCTGCTTGTACAACTTGCAATAATATTGAAATGAGCAGTCAAACACACATTGCAACAACAGACAGTCAAACACAGAAAAACGAAGAAAGATATGTAACAGGTTTGCAAATATATGACAAGTGAGTAACTACAGATTTCATATGCATAATCAAGATGTTACCCATGGAAGTTAAATTCAAATACAGTAGGATATCGATTAGAGTTCAATTAAACTGGGAATGATATCAGCAAGTGAAAGCCATCGAAGAAACAGGATGAATGTGAACAGATTCTGTGCATTACAAATGGAAGGAGATTTGGGAATGTGAATTGTAAACAGTACTCTTCTTTACCCTTCTCAAATCTGTAAAAGAAAATGAAATATATGCTTTTTATGCCAACAGAGATGTGCTCACTTTGGAAGTATAAAAGCTCTCTCATGTATGCAAATAAGAGGTAAGCTGTTGAACAGATATTTATACCCCCTGGTTTCTTGTGCTACCGGTTTTATCCCCTTGATTTCATCAATGTGATTTCCCCTTTCTTCAAATCTAATCAATCACAAAATCACATGCAACCAGAAAGAACATTGTAAAGAACAAATGTGGATGCTTTTCTCATCAAATGCAGCTAAGATTATTGATTCAAAGGCTATATTGTTATAAGTACTCCAGGTGGTATAATCCTAGCTAATTGATGTGCTTGGTTACTTTCATTGATTCTGACAGGCTTTTTTTCTTCTAATCTTTTCCCCATTCAAACTAAGGAAAGCATTTCAGAGTGATGCAATTTCCCAGTCCTTGTTGATGGTTAATTGGTTATTCCTACAGCACTTTGTAATTATTGGAAGTCGAAAAACAATCAGCTCCAAAAGAGAAGGAGATAACCTTTGAATTAAGCATCTACCTATGAGTTTATGACCAAAGGAGGTACCCATATGAGCTAAATGTACTTAACTACTTATTAGATAGCACTTTTGCCTTCAATGGAAGGTATAAAAAGGGAAATCTTAATCCTTTGTGATTATTTCTTCAGGGTAGGAACTAGCAAGATAAAGCTTCTCTTTTTTATCATTCAATAAAATGAAGAGCTGGTCAGATATTTAGCACTGAGTAGCACATAAAAAATTTTCACAAGCAAGTTCCTGATTGACAGGGGATGCAAATACCATGAGTTGGGACAAAACCCCATGAACACAAATGCAAACAAACAACGAATAAACAAAACCCCGAAGATAACCACAAAAATTAACATATCAAGATCTGCCAACAATGGTTGTAGATGCAATAGCATAAAACATGATGAAATGGCAACTGCAAAGCATGAAGATATACAAATGGAGTGCATTTTTAAGTTGGATGCATAACTGTTGGTTTCAAGTTGGATGCATAACTGGTGGGTGCAACCTACTAGAGTGTCCCTTCACACCCACAGACACACTCAAAACAAAACCCTGATGATCAATCGAAAACCCTACAGTACTACACATTTGCAGAAATTCAAAGAGTGATATTTCAATCGCACATGTGGAAACAAGGGGGGAAAAATCGAGGCTGTCAATGTTAAACTATAACCGTGAACATGGAAGCGAAAATCACAACTTCCAATCGAAACCCTAACGTTTGAACAAAACCCTAATTTCTTCAATCAAAATGGGAAGGACTGTAAAACCCACCCAAATTCGAACCGAAAGTGGAGCAGTAGTGGGAAGAAAACCATTACAAATCAAAAAAGATGGAGGTGAACGGGATTACCTGCCTTCAGTTCGTCGGCGCAGAGGTCAGGGAAGAGCTCGATGGTCGTCGTCTCTGGAGAGGGTTTTCGACTCGTGCGGGAGAAGAATGGAAGCCAGGGTTGGATTTATGAGGAGAGAGGGAAGGGGAAGGGGCAAATCCGGGATGGGAACCCTTCGCATCCCGTCCATCTCCCCCAAATCAGATGGACCTCTCACCCGCCCTCACCCTCCGCATCCCCTCATTCCCATCCCGCTCCACCCCTTCGCATCCCATGCCAAACGCGCTCCCGAGAAGCCACCCCCACCCCTCCCATCCCCTCCCACCCCGTGCCAAACACGGCCAAGGTCTTCAAGTTCAGTCACCTCTAAAAGATAAAGCAAACTAGTGTTTTATTTCAACAAAAATGAAATCACAAATCATTCATGTACCAAATAGGCACAAAGTTTATTCTTTTCCTCATTACAATCAATCAGTTCAACAACAACAACAACATCCTAGTATATCCCGCATGTAAGCAGGGTCTGGGGGGTCAAGATGTACACACTCTTACCCCGGGGAGCCCGAGAGAGTGTTTCCAAAAGACCCAGAATGAAAGGAAACAAGAACCCTAGGAAAGCATGAGCACAAATCAAGTCACGGAGCCAGAACAAAAGCAAAAGAAAATCAGAGCGAAAGTAAGACAAGCACACACAACACCACACCCTCGGCTCTAAACGTTTGCCACCCGTATGCGTCTCTTCCAGTTGTCTCTATCCAATGCCATATCCTCTTAAAGCTCGCGAAAATCGGACTGCTTTAATGGTCGTTACTCGGGCTTCCAAGAGGAGAAGGGAGGAGTATCGGAGTTCTCCCAAGTCGCTAAGGTAGACCCATACCTATCCCCCTTAACAGAATCTGCAGCCGCGAGGGCTTCAAGCTCAGCCATCTCTTCAGGAGTCAGTTTGATGGACAATGCTCCAATGTTTTGCTCTAGATTCTCGATCTTTGTAGTCCCCGGGATAGGGAAGACATCGTCTCCTTGGTGATGAACCCACGCGAGTGCCAATTGTGCTGGTGAGCAGCCCTTTCTGGATGCCATTTCGCTAACTTGCTCGAATATGAGTTTGTTGTGCTCCATGTTCTCCGGCTGGAACCTTGGAAGGTACTGCAAGCGATCCAATGACTCGTAAATAACAACTATGAAATGTACATCTAAGTAAGTGCATTGCGTAGTGTGCTTCTCTAACTTGTCGAGAATCCCCCTTAGCGAAGTTATGAACTATCGATGGTCCATAGGAGAAGAAACCCCTTCCGAGAGGACTATACGCGACAATGCCTATGTCAAGCTCCCTGCAAGTAGGAACAATGTCTTGCTCAACATCCCTAGTCCACAAAGACCACTCCAACTCCACGGCTGTGATCGGATGAACGGCATGTGCCCTTCTGATTGTTGATGCAGATGCTTCAGATAGCCCGACGTACTTGATCTTGCCTTCTTCAACTAGTTTCTTCAGCTCTCCCATCTATTAAAAAAAAAAACAAAAACAAATCGGTACTAAAAACATCATTCAAGACAGACAGGCTGTGTATGGCTGCAAAAAAACCAGTTAAAAAAATAAGTCGAATCATCTGTTTATTTTTTTAACCTGTTAAAAAGGTGTATGGACACCCAAAAACTCATATAAACAGTTAAAATTATGTGTTAAAAAAAAGTTGTTGGAGGAAGCTTATTTGGAGTTTATGTGGTTTATTTGATTTGCAAATACCATAATACCCCTAATAATAACAAAATAAACTACACTTTTTACAAATAAACCGTTTTTCACCCCATACGGAGTTTATATTTTTTCATAAATTTTTAACTACTTTTACCAACAGTTTATAAATTTTACCCTGTTTATAATTTTAATCAGTTTATTAACTCCGTCCCATACGAACCCACAGTCATACAGATAGATAGACAGATAGATAAGGTCACAAACCGTGGCTTCGATGGGGACATTGGTATCGATTCGGTGCTGGAAATAAAGATCGATGCAATCGACATCGAGACGCTTCAAGCTAGCTTCACAAGCCTCCCTAACATAAGCAGGATCGCCTTTAACGACTCGCTTACCGGACCCGTCGAGAGTGCCTCCGAACTTGGTGGCTAGTTGCACTTTCTCCCTCATTCCTCCTTTCAATGCCTATACAAGTACAACACAATCTCAGTCCCGCTTGTGTAGAAATCCATGACCCGAGAGAGAATAGAGTAATGAGAGTACCTTTCCGATGAGGATCTCGTTGGTGTGGGGGCCGTAGAAGTCGGAGGTGTCGAGGAAAGTGACACCGGAGTCGATGGCGTGGTGGATGAGAGCGATCATGTCTTGTTCGGGCTTGGGCGGGCCGTAGAAGGCAGACATGCCCATGCATCCGAGGCCTTGCGCGGATACTTGAAGGCCTTCCCTTCCCAACTTCATCTTCCTCACCATGTCTCTCTGTATGTGGGTTATGGTATACTCAAATTGATTATTGGCCTGGTTGAGAAGGTTTGGGGGATAATTGGAATGGAAAAATCGAAGGGTTGTCAGATAGCCCTAGGGTGGGGGTGCCGGGTGGGGGGTTTCTATTATTGACTAATAATTAACCTGGTCTATCATTGAGATTCTAAGTCACAGTGGTCTATTCGGTAAAAATTATTAAAAAAAAATATCTATTTTTTAGTATAATTTATTTCAACAATTTCGTAGTTACTATTAATAAGTAGCAAATTGTTTAATTTTTTTTATAAAAAAAATGAATATTTTATATAGTTTTTATTATCCCTAGTTGTTAGATCGATCCTACTATATGACTCTGAGAGCTGGCCTATTACTAAAGCTCAAGAACATAAGTTATCAGTGACTGAGATGAGATTGTTGCGTGGAATGGGTGGACACACGAGACTTGACAAAATTAGAAATATCGACATTAGGAGCGAGGTTGTAGTTGTGAGTATTGTGGACAAACTACAGTCTGCAGGAGTTTAGATTACGTACGTTGGCTTGAGCAGTGGCGGAGCCAGGATTTCGGCTAGGGGGTGCTAAAAAAATTTTGTAATTTTTTTTTTTGGCATATACTTGTAGGAATATTTTGTAAAAAAAAATATTGAAAAAACACTAAAACTGTTATTTTTAATGATTTTTTTTGTATTTAAATAGTTGAGAGTAACAAAAAAAAGAAGAAACAAAAAAATATAGATAAAAATGATGAAGAATTATTTTTAATCAAATATTGAAAGAAAGGGTTTAATATATAATTTAAACACAAATATGACATTTTTAATGAAATGGTTGATAGAAACAAAAAATATAAAGATAAACTGAGAAGAATTAATGATAGAGTAAAAGAAATAAAAAGTAAAGTAAATGGGATTTGAACCCAACACCTTTTGATTCTCCTTAATTTCTCTCTTTCTTCCCTTACCACTTGAGCTAGATAGCATTTTTGTTTCAAATATCATTTAAAGGTATTATATTACCTTAAAAGTACTAAGATGCGCAGCAGAAGTTTTAGAAATTATTTTCTATCATCTAATCGCAAGATCTTCATGCATAAAATCGATAGATTAAATCATTGTTAATAGGAGATACCTGTTGATGCGTGAACCGGATCTTATCGGATATGAACGGAAAGATGAGAGCCTCACACGTTGCTCCTCTACTTGGTCCACACGAGCCCGGTCTAGATCTCCTTTGCCTTCGACTGCTAGGACGAAGATCGAAAGGTGAACATTGTTCTTGATTGATGATGGTGGAATTCAGCCCTCACAACTAATTGTTGCGGCAAAAATCACGTTCCTTTTGGGATGTGTTAATTAGGTTAAGTTCTTATAAGCCCTTCTTAATAAGCCCATATTTATACCCTATTTAATTAATTAATTATTTCACAAATAAATCTTATCTCATTATTATTAATATATATAATATACACTAATAATAAAATCATCTATCTTTTGATCAAGTCCGTCAACTCTAAGTGTGTGACCGCATAGGACCCGTTTATAATAGCCATGGGTTTAACCCGTTTAAGCCCATTAATCGTAGTTGGCTTCTAGCAAAGCATTACGACTCCTAAAATAATCGGATTGAATATCTCTATCAATTGTCCTATTCCATAATTAGTCATTGCACATTAAACTAAAGGACACAATTCCTTCAATCTCCCACTTGTCCTTAAACAAGTGTGCAATTTCAGATACCCGTGTCTCTTAATGTTATATTTGATGATATGGTGACATTCATATCTATTATCAAATATATTCCTTGAACTCCGAGTTCGAACTGTCAATTAAACGGATGATTACAAATAATCCATCCGAGAATGGCCATGCATTTTCAGTTCTTGCTCTTCAAGTGGCCTAGACACCATTCCTTTTCTATGCATCACAGTATGCATGAAGAAGGAGGACATCTACAGTCTTGTATGACTATGGCTCCCACTCAACTTTTGGCAATCCTAACTACGACATTTATAACTCCATGTTACGGAAAGCGTTTAGCCGTGTCAAATAAATACCAATCATCAAGAGAGATCATAACACACTCATGTATAAGGAATCTACTAATCATGGTTTAACTTAAAACTCTGCAATCCCTTTTGTAGAGTCTTAAGGTGGGTTTGTCCTATATATATCATCCATACATATATATGTAATTGACTAGACATCTCCATGTCCCTATAGCCCATGAAACCTGGCGCTATCAGTCAACTTACAATATAGTCATTTAATAAAATCACCTATGTCCAATTTGATAATTTCATACTACGGACTTGTGATAATTCATAATTGTATTTCACTTAATGGAGTTTCATTTACCAGAACACTTAAGATAAGCCCATTTGCGAACTACGAATTATTTGGACATTTTATTTATTATCGTTCAACACAATATATAAATAAAGATGAAATATCATATATCATAAAATCATCCAGTCGAACAGAAACTTAGGCTGTGTTTGGCAGTAGATTGTAAAAAGTAGATTTTGTCTAGATTATGTAGATTTTGTAGGTTATGGGTTTTTTTTGTAGATTATGGAGATTTCAAAGATTATGTTTTTTGGGGAACGAAAATCTCATTAAAAGCTATAAAGGTGTTTGGTGTGGGTAAGATTTGTAAGGGGTTTATGTGAGGGAAAAGTCCATATTGCCCTTCAAACTACCCTCCCCCCACCCTTGTCCTTAGCCACGAACACAACCGCCCTTGCAACCGACACTAGTCCGAGGGATTATCCTGCGCACCCTTCTCCTGCTCGAGTGTAATGGGACCAAAGACCTCCCCCTTTCCGGTCACCTTTGCCGGCCGTCGGTCCTCCGATAGAGGCGGAAATTGTTCACTGATGTTGTCTACGACATGATGAAAAGAAAACGATGAAAGTATAACACTTGCAAGTGTAGTGGATGAATATAACGTACGCTGCGTTAAATTAGATAAACTGTTTAAGGTACAACAGTTGGGTACATGCACCATTGCAAAAGGGTGCAACAACACTCGGCTTACAAAAAGGGGTAATCATGCCGAGGTTGCACAAACATTGTTCCTACATCCGAGGCCCCGAAATGCACAAAATGGGGGCCCAAATCCACAGTTTCGTTAATACAACAGTTGGAAATCTTAACAAAAAGAGGGAAACAACAGCATGTAGAGGCTTGATGTCCTACGGGCGGGCGACCAGAGGCAGTATAATCACCAGCATGCCAAGAATAATCCAGCCCAGGAGCCTGACCAGGCAGGAGAGCCTCTGAGCTCGGAGCTGGTCGCTTGCGTGGTCCACCCAACGCCCACACATGAAGGAGCACAGCTCGGCCACCCTCTTGACGAGATGTTCATTGCGCGCCTCAGAGGCGTCGAGGCTGGTGGTCAAGGAGGCGTTGTGGTCCCTCGCCTCCTGCAGCTGGTAGTTGGCAGCGTCGATCGAGAGCGTTCTCCCTGACTGCGTCTTGTGCCAGGAGGCTCCGGATCTTTTCGCGCAGCTCCTTCATTTCGTCTTTAGCGTAGGCCCACAGTGCATTATCCTCCTTCACGTCCTCGGGGTCAAGGGTCTCGGAGTCAGAGTCGTCGTCATGTCGTCGCCTTCTACGACTGGACTGGCCTTGCTCGTACGACGACCTCAGCCATGGGTACTTCCGAGGGTCACCGCTAGCGTAGCTGCGGTCACTGTCGGAGTCAGTCTCGGACTCAGTGTTAGAGTGAGGCCACATTATTCCTACGTAGACATAGGAAGCATATTGTCGAAATCAGAATAAGCTCAACCATTAACAAATGCAAAGACCATGAACAAATGCAAAAGACCATGAACAAATGCAAAAGACCGTGAACAAATGTCAATTCAGAATCAAGCATGATCACCCAAACAAAATGAAGGATGAAAGTAGTCATCATCAGTTCATTGTAAATCGACACAGCAGTCATCACCCAATCAACAACAACAAACAACACATGTGATGGACAATTGCAAGCAGTGATCAGCACATCAATGAGATTATGTTAATTCCTCTGTTTTCGAAAACATTCACAATCACCAGGAAGATCCTGGTTGACAGGGGATGCAAATCAACATGTTTGAAAGAGAGGGAAAAAATAAGATCGGAAATAAGCAATGCGCACACAAGGAATGACAGAATACAGAAGCAATCGATTTATGCCAACATCCGAATGCCAAACACTGATTTCAACCACACACTACATATTTCAGGAGATGAATGACAACATATAGCGAAATATCTAATTCCATGCATATAAGTTGTATCTGACTCAATGATACTTTAGAATAGATTGTACAGAAGATAAAAAAAATTCGTAGAAGCTGTGACAGATCAGTTTTAAATCATGATATCATTTTAAATCAGGATAGCATTGTAAATCTGTGACAGATCAGTGCAATATATTGTTATTATTCATTATAAAAAATCATGATAGCATTTGATCCATTGATCAGTGTGGATGTATAAAGAAAACCATGGTATGTTGACCACTATTTGTTTGTATGTTCTTGTGATATTAGCAATGGCCGAGTAGTGTATAACGCCTCATTTTCTTCCTCAAGTTCAACCAAACCCCCAAATCTGCTTGATGTACAGGTTTTGAATCCCTCAAACACACTAATCGGATACACAGATGGGAGCATGAACAATCAAGGGAGAAGAAATTGGAACCGAATTAACACAAATTAACAAACAAAAAACCCCCAAATCGAAACAATAAGCAAAAACCCCCAAATTTCTTCCAGCCAAACCCTACAAATCGAAAGAATAAGGAAAACCCCAAATCGGTTGGAACAAAAAACCTAAAATTTGTTCCACCGAAACCCTACAAACCACATAAACCCCCAAATCGAAGGCGTAGCCACCCACATTCCCACCGAAACCCTAGAAATCTCGACGTCGTGGAATAACGAGCCGACGTAGGGGGTTTCCAGTGTAATGGGGCCGCCGGTGAACCGCATTGAACAGGAGAGGAGGGCAGTGACGTACCTTTCGCGACGAGGAGGAGAAGTCTGAGCAGAGTCGCCGATGTCGAGAAATTGGAAGGAGAGAGGCGAGACGAGGGGCAAAAATGGATTGAGAAATCCGAAAGCTCCTCCTAATCTCCGAAATCTTGGTACCCCAAGATTTCATTTTGGGCGTTTTGCAAGCTACCGTAATCTCGCCAAAAGCTTGAAAAGCTTCCGCCAGATCTTCCGCCAAACACCTCCTCATGAGCTTTCGGTTTTTTATAAAATCTCGAAAATCTTGAAAAGCTTCGGCCAAACACAACCTTAGTTTCTAACCCTCTAAACATAAAATGTAATAGAAAGCAATCTCAAAGCCATTCTCCAATGTGTTTGATCCCTCCTCCCGTTGTATGCCTCATATTACATATAGATGAGAAAGGTTGTAATTTGTATTGGTGAAATACAATGTTGTAACCTCTATAAGATCGATAAAGCAAACGAGTGTTTTATTTCAACAAAACTGAAATCACAAATCATTCATACAGGTACCAAGTAGGCACAAAGTTTATTCTTTTCCTCATTACAATCAATCAGTTCAAAAGGCGAAAATCGGACTGCTTTAATGGTCGTTACTCGGGCTTCCAAGAGGAGAAGGGAGGAGTATCGGAGTTCTCCCAAGTCGCTACGGTAGACCCGTACCTATCCCCCTTAACGGAATCTGCAGCCGCGAGGGCTTCAAGCTCAGCCATCTCTTCAGGAGTCAGTTTGACGGACAGTGCTCCAATGTTTTGCTCTAGATTTTCGATCTTTGTAGTCCCCGGGATAGGGAAGACATCATCTCCTTGGTGATGAACCCACGCGAGTGCCAATTGTGCTGGTGTGCAGCCCTTTCTGGAAGCCATTTCGCTAACTTGCTTGAATATGAGTTTGTTGTGCTCCATGTTCTCCGGCTGGAACCTTGGAAGGTACTGCAAGCGATCCAATGACTCGTAAATAACAACTATGAAATGTACATCTAAGTAAGTGCATTGTGTAGTGTGCTTCTCTAACCTGTCGAGCATCCCCCTTAGCGAAGTTATGAGCTATCGATGGTCCATAGGAGAAGAATCCCCTTCCGAGAGGACTATACGCGACAATGCCTATGCCAAGCTCCCTGCAAGTAGGAACAATGTCTTGCTCAACATCCCTAGTCCACAATGACCACTCCAACTCCACGGCTGTGATCGGATGAACGGCATGTGCCCTTCTGATCGTCGATGCAGATGCTTCAGATAGCCCGACGTATTTGATCTTGCCTTCTTCAACTAGTTTCTTCAACTCTCCCATCTATCCAAAAAAAAAACAAAAAACCTCAAAAAATCATTCAAGATAGATAGATAGATAGACAGACAGATAGATAAGGTCACAAACCGTGGCTTCGATGGGGACAGTGGTATCGATTCGGTGCTGAAAATAAAGATCGATGCAATCGACATCGAGGCGCTTCAGGCTAGCTTCACAAGCCTCCCTAACATAAGCAGGGTCACCTTTGATGAGTAGCTTACCGGAGCCGTCGAGAGTGCCTCCGAACTTGGTGGCTAGTTGCACTTTCTCCCTCATCCCTCCTTTCAATGCCTACAATTCAAGTACAACACAATGTCAGTCCCGCCTGTGTAGAAATCCATGACCCGAGAACCGAGCCGAACCGAGAGAGAATAGAGTAATGAGAGTACCTTTCCGATGAGGATCTCGTTGGTGTAGGGGCCGTAAAAGTCGGAGGTGTCGAGGAAGGTGACACCGGAGTCGATGGCGTGGTGGATGAGAGTGATCATGTCTTGTTGGGGCTTGGGCGGGCCGTAGAAGGAAGACATGCCCATGCATCCGAGGCCTTGCGCGGATACTTGAAGGCCTTCCCTTCCCAACTTCATCTTCCTCACCATGTCCATGTCTCTCTGTATGTGGGTTATGGTATACTCAAATTGATTATTGGTTGAGAAGGTTTTGGGATGATTGGAATGGATACAGCTTACTTGCATTGCAGATTGCCAGATTATATATATATATAAATATATAAACAGCAATTGAAGGAAGGGTTGTGAGTTACATAGGTCAGCAATGAGATGGGGTTTGGTGTGAACTTTGAAACGTTCGCGCTCATGCCCTCTTTGGAAAGAGGTCTATTATTGACTACTCTTTTTTTTGGTCAAAGAGGAGGGCTAGAGCCCTTTTATATTATTGAATCAATTGCAAATAGCCCCACTAGGGCATTGTGAATCCTTTGCCTCAATTCCCCGCCTCACATAATTATTTTATTATTAAATTAATATTAAAAAAATATATATTTAGGTTCTATATACTTAGTATAACATATTTGGAAAAAAGAATTATATATTTTTTTTAAAATACGGAGAATATAGTAAAATAACATCTTTTTAAAACTTTAAAAAATCTTTCTATCTCTTCTAAATTATTATAATTTTTGTAAGTTGGTTTTTAAGATTTTTTTTTTCAAATTTGTTATAATAAGTATGTAGAAACTAAATATATCTTTTTAAAAAAATTTAATATTAATTTAGTGACAAAATAATTATGTGGGGCGGGGAATTGGTGCAGAGGATTCACACTGCCACTAGGGGTTCTATTATCTATCTATCTTTCTATTAATCTATCTATCTATTAATATTACTAATTCTGCTAGCATTTTGCTGACTTGTCACGCCCACAATTAAAATTGAATTTTTTATTCAAATAGTATTTTCTTATTGGTGAATATTATTGTAGAAATTTTAAAATATCTATTTCCAATTTTAAATATATTTATTTCCTATTTTAAATATATTTGTTTAACCTTTTTTCCTTTGTCACCCTTTTTTTGGTAGTTTGACTTTGGATTGAGGAAAGAAATCCGGATTAAAGTTTATTAATATAGTTTAATAATTTGGTTCTTCAAATAATAATAAAATGAATTTTTTTTAAAAATGAATATAGTTTATTAATATAGTTTTAAATATATCAACTTTTTTTTATTTTGAGTGTTAGTTTTTAATTTATGTTCTTTTAAGTTCGTTCTATATTATTGTCGTTTTGATATAAGAAACTTTTCAGTTTTTCAATTATATGACATCTTATATTTTATTTTTTTTAGTTTTATCCTAATGATTTTATAAATGTATTTCAAATTATATTATGTAGTGTGTTTGATTTTTATTAGTAATTTACCTTATTAAGTTATTTTTAAAATTTGCATTGTATCTCTATACAACTAATTTATAAATTAAAAAAATATATTTTATACTTATTTTGTTTTAAAGAACTATATATCACTATAGTATTAAATTAGACATATAGAATGATTTTCAAATTGAAATAGATCAAAATCTCGTGTCTTCAAGGCACGGGCACTACACTAGTTGACTACTAATTCACCTAAGTCCGGTTGATTTATCTCAAGTCACATATGGGTCAACAAATGGCCAACTTGAGATTGGAAAAACAGTGGTCTGTTCGGTATAATATACTCCGTATCATTTCCTTTTATTAGAATGATAGAAATTATAAAAAAAAATCTACTTTTTATAATTTATTTCAACAATTTCGTAGTTATAGTAGAAAATAATTTAAATTTTGTTTTTAAAATGAATATTTTATATAGTTTTTATTATCTTATAAGGTAGTTGTTAGACCGATTTTACTATATGACTCTGAGAGATGACCTATTATTAAAGCTCAATAACATAAGTAATCAGTGACTGAGAGTCTGAGATGAGTTCACGAGACTTGACAAAATTAGAAATATTGACATTAGGATCGAGATTGTAGTTGTGAGTATTATAGACAAAATTAGAAATGTTCTGGACCTATCGAAAACACACTCGACTTGTTAGAGGAAAGAGTGCCTACATCCTAACCTCTCAAACCCCACTTAATCGCAGGATTTACTGAGTTGTTTTATTATCCTAAAAAAATGGATACCTTGCAGGAAACGAGGGGAGCTTGAATGAAGACGTGGAAAATAGAATCCTTGCAAAAAGAGTTTGAAATTTGATGAGCTGCGTCAAACGAAAATCGACAACAAAGAAATGCAAGTACAGTAGTTCATGAACCCAATATTTCTACACAGACGAGAAAAGCAATAAATAAAGAGTTCAAAGGCATAGCACAGCCTAAAGAACTACTAGAAACGAAACAACAGGATGACTGAGCTTCTTTTCTTTGTTTCAGTTTGCTTCTTGTAAACTACCTAACTATCATATAAATACCTCTTTGATCTTCAGCTTCAATGAGCAGCGAACTGGAAAAGCATCTCCACAACCGACGAGAAAGACTGCAGCAAACATTGTATACCAAGATCCTACTATACAGAAAACCTATACCTTTAACCTGTTCTTGAAATCCAAATACCTGCAAAACATTCATTCAGCGGATCGAAGAAACCATGTTAATTAAGGAGAAAGTAAGAAAACAAAGCGGAAAATAAGAAACATTGTTGGCAGGTTACACACTTACTGTACAGATATGTTTTCCATTTGGGTATGTAGAGCCTGTGTCTAGTATCTGGCCTTGTCCCTTCTTGGAGTTGACTGCTCGGGAGAGCTATGGTTATGTGAGCTAATGGCAACTGGGTTGTACGGTTGGGAAGCTAGATACTCAAGGGCCACAAGCACATCACTTATAAGGGGTCGATATGTGGGCTGCTCCTGGAGACACATTGCAGCAATGGCGATTGCATGATGCAGGCTACGTGTAGGAAACTGCCCGTGCAGTGTTGGGTCAGCCAGCTGGCTGAATTTTCGCCTGTCCTTGAAGAATGGGCGAGACTGCAAGGGGTAAATAGTCAAAAGTATAATAAGATGCAGCATCTTTAATCATCAGAGAACTCAATAACCTTACCAGCAATTGAAAGATCATCCTACTACTAGCCAAGACAGAAAAACCAGACCGAAAAGGAACAGTTTATATATTTCTACGGACTATCCTCACTGTTTTAATGTCTTTGATGAAAGAAGTACCAAGTTTTTAAATATGTTGCAATCAATGGAGTTTGGACTTCAGTGCTGTTCATTACATGTTCTAATCAGGCACTTAAAGAACTATACATGTGTACTTAAAAGTGTATACTTTCCGATCAATAACCCTAAAATCTTATGAAATGAATCATAAATTCAAGCTCCAATTTAACATATGAAATGCTATATATGTATTCAATCCAACATTCAATTACTGATTTCAGAAAATGAAAGAAGCAACTATTCCTTGAAATTCAAAGAGTTTCAGAATATTATGAAACTGACCCAAGTTATCAAATTCTGCTCAGCCCTACTCTTGTTAGGGTCGATGGCCTTCCTTCCCGTGATTAACTCGAGCAAAACAACACCGAAACTGTAGACATCAGATTTCATGGTCAGTTTCCCACTCATTGCATATTCAGGGGCACAATACCCATACGTTCCCATGACCCTAGTGGAAACATGAGTCTTGTCACCCACTGGCCCCAGCTTAGCAAGCCCAAAGTCCGAAAGTTTTGCATGGAAGTCATTGTCCAGCAAAATATTTGCAGGCTTTAGATCCCTGAAGATAATAGGAGGGTTTGCTCGACAGTGAAGATACTCTAGGCCTCTTGCAGTTCCAACGGCAACTCTGATACGGGTATTCCAATCCAGTGGAACCTTGTCAGGACTCAAATCTGAAAAGTGAACCCAGAGGCTTAACAAAAAAACACTACTGAATGCATAAAGATATTTGCAGGCTTTACATCACAAGTTCAAGGTTATACCATACCTATTATACAAGTAATAGCAAGTTTAATATTAGTGGGTGCAGGAAGGTGCTGTCTAGCTCAGCTTTTCCCCTCTTTCCCTAAAACTGTCAACATTTGACCAGACTCTACCAGCACAGCATTTATCTCTATTTCTTATACCCAAGATTAATTGCCAATATAAGACCCGAGAATCCTAACAAATCTAGAAGTAAGAAAATAATTTGACATGAATCAACTTTTAATAGAATTAGGGATTAGAACACTTTAGATCAAACTAATTGAACAGCAAATGCTAATCCATTTTTCCAAGCTTATAAAGATCAGATTTAACCTTGGATTACTAAGGGTCATCAAAATAGGTTCATAAGAATCAGCTCATTGAACAGCAAGAAGATCCTAAAATTTTATATTAAAATGAAGAAGGAAAAAAATCCTAAATGTTTAAAATGCATTGTATTTGAAAAGTAAGAACGCCATAACTCATTTTTATCCCTTAACTCATTAGAAATTATAGAAAATCAGTAATGGTGAATAAAAAGTTGTGAAGAAATCAAGTCATTAATTTAAGGGAAATTTCATGTATATGTTGCTAACTGCTAAGTGCAAATCATGAGGTTTTGCATTTTCCTCCCGGGTACACTCACTTTTGAAGACAATGGCTTGTTACAAGATGATTTGCATAGTTACTCGCTTTAACCAAATCATGCCCTTGAAATGCCATATGACCGACCAAAAGGGATGGTAAATTAAAGATTTAAATTACAAACAACCATATTCTATGTCCATTTTTAAACCCACTATTCCCGCGTCTTAAACTTTGGGAAAAGCTAGCTTTATGTGTCGATTTTTAAAAAGGGTGGTTTAGAAAAACATGGGTTTAGGTGTTGATTTAAAAAAAAAGGGTGATTAAGGGAAATGGTAGGGATGTGATTGGCTTTAGGTAAAAGGGGGAGTGAATACAACCGGTTATATATTCAGAAAGTTTTCAAAAAGTCACCTATAAAAGTGAAAACTACACACGGCACCCATTTTACGGTCTTTGCTTACAAATCACATTTAATAGCTCAATTTTATTTGGAGAAGAAAATGTTCAAATGTAAAGGAATATGAGGGATGAAAGGCAATGAAATGAGATAAATTGAAAATGCATTTAAAAAGAAATGATATTTTATTCTCAATTTTATTTGGGGAAGATGTTCAGATGTAAGGCGCGCACAACATAAGCCTCCCAGCCTTCCATGCACACCCAGGTGATGGCGGTTTTTTAAACAGTGGTCGAGTTATAAATAGATACATATTCTGTATGGCATATGAGCCTATAGTACGATTTTCAACTTTCAGTTATACTACATTAATCTTTGATGTACAACAGCAACATATATTCTACTGGTTCCAGTTAAAACCTTTCTGCTATTATGATCCTAATCCTATACTAGATCAAGCATTTCCTAATCATAATTCATAAGATAATAACCTCCTAACGTTAGATACTCTCAGAATCTATGCCTTAACACCTGCATCAGTACATGATACACATCCACGACTGTAAGCTTATTTTAAAAGTATTTATATTATTTAATCAATGTGTTAGACAGTATGGGAAATGGAATTTAGACCCGGTTTATAGTTTCCAACACTAACCTACTAATTACCTTCTTATAATCAGCTTTACCAATCAATTAGAAGTTAATACAATTGGAATAAAGTCATAAAGATTCAATAGTAGTTGATGTATTCATAACATTCGAAGTATTACTCTTCATAGAGAGAGAAATTCAAGCACTCCCCATCTGCTGCTTTTTCTAATTCTCCAAATATTTCCAACACAGGGTAATGTGCTTGATATTAAAAACATACAAGTTAGTGATTCCAATCACTCTATCCAGACAAGTACAGATAAAACTAACCAAACAACCATCCACAGGGTCATTACGGCCAATTAAAGAATAAGACTTGCCAAACAACCATCTACACTGTCATAACTTCAGAAGTTTCTTCAAAGACATTTTCTGTGAAGGGTCATTTACAGTATAAACCTAAAAATCTATGAAGAGGTATTTCTAATAGTCTCGCTGTCCATTTAGTTTTCCTGTGAAGGGTTATTGACTGTATATACATTTTTTCTCTCATGGTCATACAACAATCTTCACATATAATAGCCAAAAAAACTTACCAAACAAGTGGTCTTCCAAGCTTCCTTTTGGCATGTATTGGTAAACCAGTAACTTTTCATCTCCATCCGTGCAATAGCCAATTAGGCTCATAAGGTTAGCATGATGTACAAGGCTCAGCATCAGAACCTCAATAATAAATTCCTGACTCCCCTGAAGTCCATCATGATTTAGTTGTTTAATTGCAACAGTCTGTCACAAACAATCAGAACTTGTTTCATGACGAATTATTGCCAAACTATCGACAGAAGTGTGCAAAAGGTTAAAACATGTATGACCAAATAATTTCGACCATCTACATAGCTTATGAGAATGTCATGTAATGTAATAATATAAGGGTGAGAAACAAATGATGCTCAAATTAACTATAATAAACCTGAAAAAAAAAACTATAATAAACCCAAATTAAGTAAATTTTTAACTTCAACAAACAACAAGGATTAGATGGCATATGACTATATGAGTAAGAACTTCGGAAATAGTGCACTTGTTACCACGTCAATCAAACAATTTTCTGCAAACGAACAATAGAAGGCAGAAGTTCAAAATGCAAAATGGGATTCAGTTCCAATACACTACCTCCCCCGATTCAAGCCGTCCTTTGTAGACCTTCCCAAAACCACCTTCTCCAATCTTATTGGCGCCGTTGAACATTCCAGTTGCAACACAGAGTTCCCGGTATGTGAAACTCTTAGCAGGGCTCTTTTCTGGGAAAGTCCTAACCCCAGCTCTCTGGTTACTTGAGCTTCCACCATGTCCAGCATCATTTTCTGCGGAAGAAACCCAGAATCAATCAAAAATCACAAATTAACATGCTCTGACACCAAATAATTCTTAGTCGGATAAGGTGAACACTTACCATCATCCACAACCTTTTGCTTCTCCCTATGAGTTGCTGCATAATTCAAAAGAATTTTTAAATAAAAATGACAAAGCAATTACAGATCAGATGCTATATTAACCACTAGTAAGCAGTCAACTAAAAATGACGAAATAACCGAACAGTTCTTAAGAACTCTAGAGCGAAAAATGAACTGAAAACTAGAAAGCAACTGTTACAAATCAAAGAAGAGGAAAACCTGTAGAGCGAGAAGCAGATCGAGCCCGGTCAGTGTCCTCGACCTTGAAAACCTTCTTCCGGGAAACAAAGCATGAAAAGCAACCCATTTTCCAGGCCCGACAAGAAATACACAGAAAAAACAAAACCCTAGAAAGTAGAAACTCAGTGATCAGGGGAAACAATTCACAGCAAAACCGATCTCAACTACAATAACCTAGTCCAGCAAAACCTGGATCGGTAGCGACAGCGCAAAAGCAAGTATAGAAGGCCTCCATAGGCAGCGGGAGCTGGTAAAAGAGGGGAGGAGAGGAAGGAAGAGAGAGGTGTGAAATGAACGTATAGCCGTATGGGACAAGGAGAAGAGCTCCAAGTAGATCTCATGAAGCACGAGTAGACACAAATTTTCCCTTTTTCCTTTTTTTTTTTCTTTACGCGCTCCTTTTTTCTTTTCTTTTTTTTTAATTAAAAAATTATTACACTCGTCTTATTTTTCGTATGTTATCATATTAATCAATACATTTTAAATGATGTATAAAACACAAAAACGAGTAATAGATTTCCTTTGATAAATATATTTTATTAATTTATTTCAATTCATACATTTTTCTCTCATTAAAATAACATTAAAAGGGATGGGTAAAAATGATTTTTCACCGTTTTAAATGGAAACTTAAAAGAAAAAAAAGGTTGTGGGTGGTGATTTACCTACAAAATGGGTTTAAGGGGTGGTTTTCTGCAATTTCAATTTTAAGGGGTGGTTTTCTGAAAAGACTCATATTTAAGGGGTAGTTTTCTACCATTTTCCCATAAATCAATTACACAAATGAAAAAAGTATTAACTAAAAATAACGAATTTAAATACTTCAACAAAAGACAAAAAAAAAATTATAAACAATACATGTAGAAATTATAAGCTCGACCAAACTCGATCGATCATGAGTTGTTGCCCATGGTGAACTCGAATATCAACAACATGTTCCACCTCAACGCCCTGACATTCACTTGTGCAGGAAACATTCTTCCACTCGCTGACTATGTTGCTAAGCACTGCAGGGAGAAAGTAGCAAATCTGCTCTTCAACTGCGAGAGATTGGTTCACAATCACCCCATCTTGCGTCCTAGTGTCCTACCATCCCTGAGCAATCAATTCTCATCGTTGAAATGTATGGAGTAGTGAAGAAGTACATGAAAGAAGCGGAACAGCGGCGCATCGATAAAATGATGAAGAACCATAAACTCTATCAAACTCACAGACGCCGGAAGTTGAAAGCTGAGAAAGATGTCCAAGCTAAGCGGAGTGGGGAGAACATCTATGGGGAGTGGAGCGAAGAGTGATCTCTATACCTTGACTTCTGTTCTATTTCCTATCGTTTTGAACTCTTTCTTTTAATTTGTTGACTTTCTGTCTATTGGTTATGGCTATTGTTGGTATTTCTACCCCTTGTCGAAAGACGAAAAGGGAGAGACATGGTATTTTTTTTATTTCGCTGATACTATTGGATGGTTTTAAAACTTCTTGGTATTTTGTTTTTAACCTAGTTTTATGATAATGTTTTTATGATCCAAACATTTCGTATCCTCTTATATCTATCCACTTATCCTATGATTATATATGTCTATCTATTTGCAGGTATTATCAATTTGCAATTTTTTTCTCTTTCATCAAGGGGAGATTAATAACTCCCTTGATGAAAACCATATAATATGTATGCTTTGTAGGTATGATGAAAGACAAAGTATGAAAGGTAGTTATGTTAGGTAAATTATTAAATTGATATGCTCTAGATTATTAATTATATATTGAATTAGATTTGAAGTCTTGTTTAAATCTAATTGTCCGATCAAACTATACGTGTATTATTAAATTTTTCGGACTTAGTGCTTAGCTAGATAGATTTGGTTTTTTTTTATTTTTATTAAGTAATAATTCGGATGCGAACCGCTATCCGAGAGCATCCTTTCGGATGAGGTCGATAAGATCTGGTTCGGTATATAAGAAGGGGATGGAGGCAATATGAGCAAGGTGTGCAACCTTATCTGCCACGCAATTGTCGTTACGTGTGAAAACGATACTTCGTAAAACCCTGTAAGTAGAATGCTAATATCTGACATAATCAGCTCAATTTCCCATGGACATTTGGTTTTAGACTGCAAATAATTGATGATGGTCAGTGAATCTCCTTCTATTATGATTTTGGGGATTTTCATCTCGAGAGCCCTCTGAATGCCCATTCTCAATGCCAAGGCATCGGACATTAAAGGGGATTGGCGTCCTATCAATTTACCTCCCATTGCTACTGAATTCCCTCTGCTGTCACGAATGATGTACCCAACCGAGCTTTCCCGTTGGCTGGAGGCGGAACCATCGAAATTTAGTTTTAATTTCCCTAGTGGTGGTTTTTTTCCATTTTTCCTTCTTTCTAATATTCACATTTTCCTTTGGGGTATTTACTCGCTGTTGTATTCTGTTATTATTCTCTTCGTTGTGCTTTTCTGCTTTAATCCATTCATTAATATATGAGTCGACAAGTTTTTCAAATCCTTTTGCATTTGGCACTTTTTGTTGTTGGAAAATCAGTTTATTGCGAATAATCCAGATTGTCCACCAGTGGAATACCAGTTTCTGTTTTTGTTATGTATCAAGTAGTTTGTCTAATTTTGTCATTAGTGTCTCGATATTTCTTGATAATACGATATTGTTTGAAACCTCAGATTTCACTTTTGGTGATAAACTTGAACAACAGAGTGAAAATCTGCATTCAAACAATAGATGAGTAATGTCTTCTTCATGATGATTGCACAAGGCACAATAAGGTGGTATTGACATTCCTCTTCTGGCAAGACGGGCAGCTGTTGGGAGTCCATTGTGGTAGACTTTCCACATGAAATTCTTAATTTTAGGTGGAACGTTCAGGTTCCAAATCCATGCATTATTGTCATTATTTAGCTCCATTGCTTTTGTATTAAGTTTGTACGCACTTGACGTTGTAAACCAACCTTTCCTGTCCGGCCACCAGTACATTATGTCTTGTATTTGATTTATTGGAAGGGGAATCTCTTCTATCTGTTGCGCAAAATCATTTGGCATTATCTTTCTAAGTTTCTCCAAATTCCATGCCCCATTGCGAATGTACTCGTCAACAGTTTCTTCCCAGTTGATTTTAGTCGGGTCTAGACAAGCATTCTGAATATTCTTAATCGGAGCCCACTTGTCATGCCAGAACTTGATTGTTTTCCCGTCGCCGACTGACCATGCTAGACCTTTCTTGAATGGCCGAATAAGTTTTCTCAGTTGCATCCATTGCCATGAGGCCTTTCCCTTCTTCTCAAATTTAAGTATTGGCGTTGACTTTAGATACTTATGATTGATAATTTTGACCCAACAATTGTCTGGTTCTGCAATTATTTTCCAAATAAGTTTCATTTGTAGGGCCTCATTCATTTCCTTTGTTTTTCTTAATCCTATTCCACCTTTTTATTTTGGTCTACATACTTTATCCCATCCTATAAGGGGTTTATATTGGAGGTCTTTGTTCCAGAAGAAAGTCCTATTTATTTTGTCTAGTGCTGAGTGAATTGTCACCGGAAGCATGAAGCTTTGCATAGCAAACAGTGGTTTAGAAGCTAAATTTGACTTTATCAACACAGACCTCCCATGTTGGGAAAGTGAATCGGCTCTCCATTTTGATAGTTGATTAGTTGTTTTACCAATGATTTCTTCAAAGGTGCTTTTATTTTCTCTTCTGTCAACAATCGGACACCCGAAATATTTGTCCAGTTTAACGTGCTTTGATACATTTAAACATCCTTCAATATTAGCTATTCGCGACGCAGGTATCCCTAGAGAACCTTGAAATGCAGATTTGTTGTAGTTTACTTTCTGTCCTGACAATTGACAGTAATCATCAACAATTTTCCTCACTTTTTCACAAGCTGCCATGTTGCCTTTTGTGAAAATGATGATATCATCAGCTAACGCCGGAAACGGGATTCTTGGTCCAGAAGGACCAAACCTAAAGCCAATGCCAGATTGGTTGAGGTTGGACTCTGCTGTTAGTTTTTTAGCGAGCACTTCTGCACCAAGAATGAACAGAAACGGAGACATGGGGTCACCTTGTCTTAATCCTCTAGAAGGTTTAAAAACCTCCGTAGGCCCATTGTTAACTAATACAGAGAATGAAACAGTTGTTACGCATTCCATGATTAGGTTTATAACACAGTCACTAAAACCAAATTTTCTTAATACCATCTCTGTAAATGTCCAATCAACTCTATCATAGGCTTTCTCCATATCTAGTTTAATAGCTAACCAGCCTTCGGACCCTTTTCTCGTCTTAAATGAATGGAAGATCTCATGTGCTATCAATATATTGTCTTGAATTGCTCTATCAGATACAAATGCTCCTTGAAATGGGTGAATTAACTTACCAATCACCTTCTTGAGTCTCTCTGTTAAAATTCTCGATATTATTTTATATATTGTTGAACACAGACTAATGGGTCTATAATCTGCAGTCTTCGATGGATTGTCACATTACGCAGTAGAGTGATGAACGTATGATTAATTTGTCGCAGTAGTCTGCCTGAATGAAAAAAGGCTTTGACGGCTTTAATGACATCGTTACCGACAATGTCCCAGTAAGACTTATAGAACTCTGTTGTCATTCCATCTGGTCCCGGGGATTTATTAAGGCCTAAAGACCAAACCGCATTTTTTATTTCACTATTAGATGGTTGTTGGCTCAGAATCCTATTTTCTTCTTCCGTTATAGCATGTGGTATTAGCTCTAGGTATTCGTTAAGAAGTGTCATGTTAATTTGTTCTTTGGAGAATCTTTTCTCAAAGTCACTTTTAATTTCCTCTCTAATATTTTCTTCCCCCACAATTTGTGTTCCAGAACTTGTTGTGATATTTCTAATAATTTTTCTATTTCGTCTCCCAGAAGCCACTCTATGAAAGTATGTTGTGTTTGAATCAGTTAGCTTGAGATGTTTTGATTTTGCTCTCTGCCCCCAATATTCTTTTTGAAATTTTAATAATTACTCTTTTTTCCTAATCAGTTGTTTTTCGACTAAATAATCCTTACTTGTTCTGGATATACTATTTGATTGGATACTAATTAGTTCTTTTTCCACAATTTATATTTGACGAAAGACATTCCCGAAGGAGTTTTTGTTCCACACTTTAGCTTTTCCTTTCAGCAACTTTGTTTTGTACATTAACATGTACATTGCTGAGCCCGTACACCTAACTCTCCAAGCTTGTTTGACAACGTTTCTAAAGTCCTTTCTCTGTAACCACATGTTTTCGAATTTAAACGGTGGGGCCGTAAATTCTCTTCCAGAAGCTAGGCAAATAGAAATGGGACAATGGTCATACCCTGTAAAGGCACCATTGAATGTTGCTAGATCAGGGAAGGTTTCAAGAAACTCGTGTTGAACCAGTACTCGATCTAGTTTTTCCCAGATATTATCCTCCCCTTCCTTTTTTTTTTCTCCAAGTAAATTGATTGCCCCAGGATGGGATCTCAAGCAGAGAGAATTGATTTTTGAATTGATTTATTCTAAGATATCTCGCTTGACTATTCACTGCTCCCCCGAGTTTTTCACTACTGTTGCTAATTTCATTCATATCTCCTATTACTAAGCATGGTCGGGGTTCACTTGTGACAATATTCGAGAATTCATTCCAGAAGACATCTTTGTCCGACTCGTGGGGGGGTGCATAGACAAAAAATATTATAAAATATTATTCCTGTGAAGTTTTTATCTAAGCGTGAGTATTTAACCCGAATTACTCTTAGCAGCACCACATCGACCTCAATTGATTCATTTTGAAGAATGTTCTCATTCCAAAGGAGTCCTATTCCTCCCGTTCTATCATTCCCTATCGACCAGATAGCATTATTGTATCCACTTGATTTCCAATCCTTTTCCTGAGGAATTTTATTTGTTCTGATCTCTGCAATTGCCATTAGCGAGATGTGCTCATTGATTCGCATGGCTTTAAGGTCTGTCCAAATATTCGACTTTCCTATACCTCTGATATTCCAGAAACACGCTTTCATTATTTGATTAACCGGTCCATCAGAAGCCGAGGGTGCAGTGCTCCTGACAGAGACAAATTATTCACATTTTTGTAGGTAGTTAGAGGTTTATTTTCCAGAAGTATGATTCTCATTTGCTTATAATTACCATGACTTCGTTCTGTAAACAAGTAAAGCTTGGGTGTCGTGGCCTTTCCTAATGTTTCTCTTTTATATTTCGTCCAAATGGACTTTCGTACAATTCTATTCACATTTGAACTATAGCTGATGATAATCGATCGACAATACCACATAAATGTGTAAGCCGTTAGAAAGTCATCAAGTGGTCTAAATCTTTTACTTAACTTAATTTGCAGTGCAATTGTCCCACAAATCCTTCTTTTTATGCTAACCAAATTGCCTTTTCCTATCGGATAGCTCCACTCACACACCCTTCTCAAACCTGAACTACTCGCCCTTAACTTAACAACATAGGAGCATATCTTTTTACTCCCCTGTAAGAACATGGCCAAGTAACCACAGCAAAGGGCATTTTAACATAAGTAGTATGGGGTTTTTCCGTAATTTTTGGGTACAAAGTGATTCACACATCCATAATAACATGAGTCTTGACATAACCTATCCATCACAGTCCTTGAGTTACAAACCACAACATTCAGGAGCCTAATATGAGATTGATGGGTAGTTAGAAGTAATCTAAGCCATAACCGCATACAAGGGAATCCACCAAGGATTGAACAAAAGTACGTCCCATAATCTGTACATATCTTGAACCTTAACCACTGCATGATTATAATAAAACCATCCTCTAAATAAGAGCCCAAAAGGAGGATACTAACATTAACCAAAGGTTTCATTCTATACCAAGAGATTTGTTTTATTGGGAGAGATTTAGTCATATAAACTTTCTCATTAATCAAAAGGGATTTAGTCATATAATTTTTCTCATTAGTCATATAAACTTTCTCATTAAAAAAGGCTTCTCTTGAAAAAACTAGTAGTCGCCCATCACGATTACAATTTTGACCAGTGAGATTATAAATAGTAAGAAACATAATCACCCATGGAGATGAGCACTCATCATATTTCTGAACAACTATCAACTCATGGTGACATTCGGACTTAAGGAACTTCGACAATACAGGTAAGCCATTAGTAATGAATGCAGACCACACAAACCATTTTGGTGCCCAGGAACCCACGAAAATGGGTATAAAAGCTTCCCTTAAATCACCTATTCTCCCAATAAGATACCATTTCTTGATCCAAAGACACAAGTATATCTGATCACAAGGCCTCTGGGCAATTGCTAAACATATTACTCTTATTATGTAATTATAAAAAATAATCACTTTGTAGTTGTAATCAGGTAAGTTACCATTACACCTTCTCCAAGAACTAATCCATTTCGACAGATCAACCACCAGCATAAGATTCTCTACTAAATCAAGCTTCAATTCAAGCCAATAATTTTCCACAAGAAAACGACAGAAATCACCAGAAAAAGATTTCCAAACATACCTCGTACATTTTCTGAGTTCTTTGGCTTCCTTAGGTTCTCCATTGGCTGTTTCACAAAGCAGGGAACTTTTATAGGCGGATGGAAAAACGCATAACTTGATATCACCAAATACCCTTAGTTTGAAGGTTGATTTTAACAAAATTTTAGTTAAATAATTTTTAGCCATTATATAGTTTAATCTAAGAGTATGGACAATCAGCAGTGGCATTGAGACCTTAGTAATAGATTTGTAAGCCATTAGCTCTTGTCTAGATCTAATCAAGACCACCCAGTGTAGCTTAATAAGGTCATTACCCCATTTGGTTGTTCTTTTCCCATAATTGGGAATAAACGGAATATCTATCAAGCAGTGGACATGAACCTTAGACTCCAAACATGGTATAAAAGAAAAGGTTATGTAAGCTAATATCAAACAATAGCATTTGTAGACAAAGTTCTTCTTTCCCCAATATGACATAATAAACCAAAGACCACTGCATGATGCACCAAACAACCGATCAATAAGGTAAGTCACTACAAGATTATATTCAAAGGTTATCTTCCATATTTTAAGAAAGCAGACTGAGCAAAACCATAGCAGCAACACAAAAGTTCCTTGACACCCAGAACCAATATCATAAGGACTAGTAATTAGATATCTAATGAAGAATATACAACTTTCCAATTTACTTAGTAACCATAGATCAGCTCGAAGCAAATTACACTTGACTAATAGCTTTCGACAGCCTTGAACTAACACGAAGCAGCTAACACTTGAGACATAATTACAAGCCAACATATAATGTTCAACAAATTCACATCTCAACACAGTAATATTCGACACATACCTTAAGGTTTTCTGAACCTCTTTGGCCTCTATAGGATCGCCAATAATAGTTGCGATTACGGAGGATTGGTAGAGAGCAAATATATTCTCCTGAACTCGACTGAGCAATGCTGACAACTTCTCCCTATTGAATGCAAGCCTTCTGATGTTCTTCTCTGCTAACGATTTCGGCTGGGAAATTTGTTCCTCATTTGAGCAAGGGTGTTTCTCAGTGAGTTTAATGCCCTTCGGCAATTTAAGGCCCTTTCGGGGGTTAGTCTTTGATGGAGCAGGATCATCTGCTACCAATGGTTGTTTTCTTTTGACAGCTCCAGGAGCAGCCATTAGATTCACAAGAACAAGAAGATAATTAGTCAAGTAAAGGGTAAACACAGGATTACCCAAAACCAAACAATATACATGGTTCCTTAAATTTATCTTTCTGAATCTGCTACTTAATACATCCATGCCAAAATTAGATATCAAGCGAGATTTTGGTAGTTGAGTAATAGTAGTTGGTTTGTTCTTATCCTTCATCAAGGCTGGAATTTGGCAGGCTTGTACCTCCTTTGGGAAGAAACCCCCTTCAGTATTTTCCTTTCCTTTTTCTGTCCTTACTCCCATTCGTTTAATCCACCTGAAGCGATTTTTGGCCTGAGATTGTTGCCTTGATTGCTTTTCTTCCTCAGCACCCGAAGGCACCTCATTGAGTTTAATGCCCTCCGGCAGTGTGTATCCCTTGCGGGGGTTGAACTTCTTTTCTGCTTTGGCCATCTGGCTTGCCACCTGAGCAACCTTGGCCACCTGGGTTTTCTTTGTGAGTTTAGAGCCCTCCGGCTTCCCCTTTCGGGTATTAGTCTTTAGAGGAGCAGGATCATCTGCACCCAAGGGTCTATTTCCTATATCCACTCCCGATGTTGCCATAAGAAAAACACAAACAGAGAGAAACGCTTTTGAGTGGAGCCTGTTACGATCAGAGTAGGAAGAGGTGCGAGAAACCCAGCACCAACTCCCCATCCTTGAATAGAGAAATTTTTTGGAAGAAAGAGGAGAGAAAAGAATAACGAAAGTGCAAACCTTTCCAGAGAAGCTAAGCGTGCCCCCACAGATCAACTTCTTGCAGAAACCCACTCCGGCTAAATCTGACGGGCCGATTGGAGGATCAAATGAAATCGCCCAAAACTGAGATCTTCTGAAATCCGTACTCAAAGGATTTGGCCACGGAGGGGGGCGATAAGACCAAATACGAGAGATCAACCCCATCAGCCCACCCCTAACACACCGATGACGATTTGGAGAGGCGAGAATAGGCCATAGCTTAACCTTGAACGCTATTCCGAATTTAGGGATTTCACCCTCAACCAATTAAGAGGATTTTGCCAGCACAAGACCTACAAATGCTTTGGATAACATAGAATTGGGGGTTTATAGGCCAACCATCAGGATTTAGGAGAAGGATCAAAATTTTGGCAATAAGAGAGTACAACAATGGTTTCTTCATTACAGAGATTGGGATAGCTAGAAGAGACAGTACAGGAGATGGCAAACAGGGGGACGCTTTAGGCGCGTGAGGGCGCGTTCTTTTTTCTCAGGAAGGGTTTTCTCGGTTAGATTTGGTTGTTATTAAGGAGTAAGATCTTTACCACACATGCTATTCAAGCAATCTAATTTAAATATATTTAGTTGTTACTTATTTGCCGCTTGAGTTGAGACTACTAACACATGCAGGATCTTCCATGTGCTATTTTCTGGGAGAAATTTAAAGATCAAAATTTGAATTCAAATAGGTTCAACGACAGCTCTTGTGCAACAATTTTCTAGGAGCAAATCAAATCTCAAGCAAGCTGTTACAAGATGCTATTCTCCCGGAATTCACCGACAATAATCTTACAGCCTGATTTATAAAAGGATGATCGCACAAGAGAGATAGAAAACACAAAACATTGCACTCAAGTGAACACTTTGAGCATTCATTTGCAAGAGCGATCATCTTCAAGATTATTTATTTTCTTCCTCTTCTCATTGCATTTGTTCTATCATTTGTTGAGAAAAGAAAAATTCGAGCGAAATAATTAGATAAGTCATCTCTGCTATACTAAGAGTATCATATACTCAAACGTATCAACACTTCGGTGTTAAAGGGGCTTTTATTTCATTGTAATTTGGGTTGCCTAGTGTGATGCATAAAATCCGCAACAAGCTTCTTCAAGAACATCGATCGATATCGAACCTGCAATTCATTGACAAACGAGGTCGGAGAGGGCTAATCTCCCTCGGAGAACCATCCGACGATCAAGTCAGAGTTTTGCGAATGCATAAAACCTCCACCCTAGATTCATCCTCTATTTATATATAATGAGATTAGGATCTAATTAAATTTTACCCGGTAAAAGAATATTGTGCCCCGTGTTCTTTATGAGCTTATTTTAGCTCTATCAATTGCCCCTCGAGTTTCCTCTTCACGAGCCAGTGATGAGGGAAGACGAATATTTTGATGTTCTTCACTTTTTTTTCATCGGTAAGGCTAGCCTTTTTGCCTCAGCTGTATCCTGCATGCTTAGCATTTTCAACCAGTAAACATAACGTATCACAATAAGTATTGTGTTAACTAATCAAGTAAGAATTGAGTGGCGATTTTCGGTGATCGTAAGCGATGATTTCCGGTGGTCGTAAGTGGTGATTTTCGGTGTCCGTAATTGACGAATTTGTAATTGCTTTTTATGGCTTTGATATAATGTTGTTCTTGAATGAGTTGTCTTTTTACTCCAAACCTGTGAACAATGCATTTCAACATAATTCATGATAAATTAGCAAGTTTCTTGAATTTCTTGCTCCTTGCATGACGCCATGACCAGCTCTTGTCATACGACTTTCGAGATTGATGCTTTGATATTGTTCCTTTTTGTCTCTCTTTTCTTTCCATGTACCCCTTGTTGAATCAAACTTCCATGTGCTCATTAATTTGTAGCATCAACCTTTCGTAAATAACTAGTGAACTAAAATACGGGTTTGTGACCGACTAAAATGCATGCGAGAACTCTTCCCTGAACTCTTAATTAGTGATCGAATTATATTAAAGTATCAATCCAAAGATTAAATAACAGTGAGTCACTTTGCATTAAGATTAATGAGATGAGACATTCTAACATCTAATATCTAATATCTAATATCTAATATAATACTAAAACAAATGTTAAAGATGCCACTTGGCGACTTTTGCTTAGAAATAGACTTATGTGGCAACTTCACATTATTCATGATCCCGCCTTAATAATTAATTAATTTTTTACTAATTAAATTAATTAATTATTTACCCCGAATATTTATTTGAATTTGAATATTTTGAATTTGAATAGTTGTTAGCTCCTTCCTAAATACAAATTTGTAAAAACCTTTATCATTTTTTATTTACAAATATATTTTTTTACCAGTTATTATTGTTACATTAAAAGATAAAGGTTGTGTGATTATTATTATTATTATTATTATTATTATTATTATTATTATTATTATTATTATTATTATTATTATTAGTTTATAATTGTTGTGGTTATTTTTGTCAACATATTTAATCAAAACAAATCAATATAATAATTTTCATTAAAATCATCTTACTAATAATAAATAATTGTGATGAATTTGTTGGCTTTAGTTTTCTTTCAAGCTTCTACATTGCAATTTAGTTTATGGTTCTTTGAATTGATGCCTTTATTTTTCTTTCTCAATTATGTACTAGATTTTGTATGAAATAATTGTGACAAATTAGTTGATGATGTATTTTCACACATCATTGTTTTTTTGCTTAGAAATATGCTTATGGTTCCTTGAATTGATGCCTTTATTTTCTTTCTCACTTCTGTACTAGATTTTGTATGAAATAATTGTGACAAATTTTTTGAAGATGTATTTTCACACATCATTGTTTTTCTAGCAAGAGTTTTATTTCTATTAATGAGTTCGATCTCTTCCTTTATACTTTTTTGTATAAAATATTTGTTTAATTTCAAATAAATATATCTTTGAGCGATTTTCTATAACAATAATGCATATAACACTAAGAACCAATTTTTATTCAGAAAATATATATAGGAAATCTTAAATAATCCTCTGTAAATTAAAAATGAAAGTTAACATGTGACTCACATTTTTTCATCCCACGTCCTGCCAGTTTTGATCCCTCACATTCTCCATCTTTATTCATTCATACTCAACCTATCTGATTTATGCTTTACTCTTTCAGCCCTAATTTACATTTAACATTCATAATTTCCAATCTTTGTAAAGAATCTCCCAGTTTTCCACCTTCAAGTCCCTCTCCACCTCAACTTCCTCTTTCATTCACTAATTCTGTGGTAATTTCTCTGTACCTCACCTTCCTCTTTCATTTAATAATAATTTTGTGGTAATTTTGGATTTACAGTTCTCCACCTTCAAGTCCCTCTCCGCCTCACCTTCCTTTTTTTTTTTTATCGATCCTCACCTTCGATCTTGCAGTCACTAATTATGTGGGAATTTCAAATTTATTAAAGATTTGGTTAAAAACAAAATCATTATTCAATATTATTTATAGATTTATATTAGTTGAATTTATAAATAGCAACAAGATGTCATCCTACTAGGTTATTTATAACCCTGATTGTTATCGCGAAATTCAATAACATTGAATTTGAACGTATACTCGATACTCCTAAGATACATCACAACTGGGTGATAAATATGTTATAATATATTATTTTAACAAGCAAATATTTATATACACTAATTCTTCTATCTTATACTTTGTGATAGATGTCATGGGAGAAGTACATCAAATATCTCCAACCATCGATGGTAGATTTGATCTTATCTAGAAGAATGTTAGACAAGTTCATTTTTATATGCACTGATTTGTATATTTTGTTATATACTCCCTCTGTTAATTAAAACTTGTCGTTTACTATTTATGTACACTTTTTTAGAATGATAAAACCTATATAAAATAATAACTTTTTTGTACTTTTGTTTTTATAAATTCATACTTAATAGTAATAAGAATGATATTATTTAAAAAAATTATTAAAAAGTTTAATATTTTATATAGTTTTTAACACCTAAAAATGCGTGCGTGAATAGTAAAACGTCAAGTTTTAATTAACGGAGGGAGTATAAGTTATTTACTTTATCACATTTGGTATTGAATTATTTCACATGAATCATATACTGAAGTGCTCAGTTGGTCCGGAATTATTTGAACAACTACATACCATCGATTCGAAGCTGAAAAGACAAGTTGTTGTCATATTTCAATTTCTTATTGTAAAAGACGTTGCAAGTAAGTTTCAAATCATATTGACCTTATTTCTCAATATTGTCAATAATTATAATTCCTTTTATTTTACCTCATGAATATGCATTCTTTACTTTTATATTTTTACCTTTAGTTGTGTGTAGGTGAGATAATATTATCAACTTTAGCCGATGTGACAAAGTTATATATAAATCCGAATTTTTTCGAAAGTACGCATATCGAAGAAGGTAATTTCTTATTTCACTTATTTGTTGTATATATTTGTTGTATATATGTGAATCGAGTGAGCGGAAACCAGTTTAGTATATTTGTCATTTGGATGTTTGGATTTGATTTATTTTTAGGATTATTTGGATGTTTGGATTTAATAGTATTTTGCTATAGAGTTTTTATAGTATTATAATATATATATATATCATCGTTTTAATTATCGATCAAACATGTGAACAGAGTGAACAACACCTGTTTAGTATATTTATCATTTGGATGTTTGGATTTAATAGTATTTGGCTATATATTTTCATAGTATATATAATTTATTATATATAAATTATGATAATATCTTCTACAAAATATAATATGCTTTACAAATCCCGTGCGTTATGCACGGGTACTATGCTAGTATAAATGAAAGCATTGGTACTTAGCTTTTGGGGTCTCATATGCAACGTGTGAGTCGCACTGATGATGCCTCGATCATCTGGGCTAACCTCAACTATTTCGGGTTCGTTGCTTTTAGTGTTGCTTCATATCCCGAAGTTATCTGCGAAGACTGAATCTCACTCCAGTTTCGTTAGTAACATTGAGTCTCGTGGGCTTGTTGTTTGTAATACCAACATTTATGTTTTGCTTGAGAGCAAATTCAATGCCTCGTAATCACATTCCCTCTATTGTTACCTATGTAAGAACACAATTGGAGTTGCAAGTGAGAACCAAATGGACAAGTTTAATTTTGCCGAACGGAGGGAGTATATTTTATGATATATTAACTATGATTGTATTAGGATATAATATTTGATCTTGTTATGTTAGGTCAGAAATATATATCTTTGGTTGGTTTAGATTATCGATATCTTTATATTACTTATTATCCAAGCATTGTAATCTCTATATAAAGGGTTAAATAATAACATTATAAACACGTGTTTACCTTCTCTAAAATGAGGCTTCCACCAACAATCTATTAGGGTTTTATCCCTCTTTAAATTCTACATGGTATCAGAGCAGCAATTTCATCAAGGCACTGTGAGAACGGCAATTTCATATTCTCTTGTCCAAGTTGGGCATTCATCTTCACCATGCTTCAACTCGAGAGGGGGGTATTGAGATATATTAGGATATTTCCATATCTTGTTGTTAGATATATCTTTACCTTATATCTTTATCATATCTTATCTAATTAGGATAGAATTTCTACCCTACATGTATTATTTAATCAAGTTCAATCAATGAGAAAACACAGACTTTTCCCTATCAAAGCTGTTCATTTTCCGAAGTAAATGAAGTAAATGAACGGAATCATTTCTCGAAGTAAATGAACAAACTTATATCCCGAAGTAAATGAACAAACTCATTTCCCGAAGTAAATGAGACTCATTTCCCGAAGTAGAGGAATAGACAAATAACACCCTCGTAGGGATAAACGGGTAAACGTCATCCTTGTAGTGATGATTCGTATATCCAAATAAACAAATCAACTATGATCCTTAATGTTTTCTCCATCAGTTTCCCGCAGTAAATGATAAAATTGTATATAAGAATACCAACTCTTAACGTAGGTGATAAAAAGGTCTCGACGATCTATGTTAAATTTTCTTGTCACTCGAAGTTGACATTAATTTTATTTATTTATTTATGATTCTTGTGGTTTATGTTTCTTAATATACTTTACTATTTAGTATTATCTTTTACATAGTTTTATTATTATTATTACATTAATCCACTATATTGAGAGTTTTTCCGCATCTATTTTGTGGGCTTGAAGTTCCTAAACTCAATGGTTAAACAATCTAGTAGATTGTGACACTTATCTCACTAAGAGCGCAAAGTCTCGATACCATTTGTAAACAATCCAGCAGATTGTGAGTTTTCATCAAAATCTGCATAAGAGCTTGGAGACTCTAATTTCATATTCTTATAAACTCTAGAAGAGTATACGATCTTATTTTAAACATTTGTAATCTTGAAGAAGTGCATGGAATGTGGGTTATGACATATTCATGACTATTTTTATTTGGTTAGTTCACCAATATAAATAACCACAAAACATTATCTGCTTTACACGACCACTTCCTAACAACCCTCTAAGCATGACCCGAAGCATGCCCTTCCGGTAGAGGTTGTAAAAGAGGTAATGGTTAAGCGCGCAACCAATTAAGTTATTGTCGTGGCTTATAACTAGGCCATCTTTGTAGGTTAGTTCCTAATGTCCTGAAGAATATTATGAATAAAGATAAATATAGTTGGTCGTTAGTTTCCTACTTGTAGTATGACACCAACTGAAGTTCTGAAAATACCTAGTTAAAGGCATCTGGTTAAATAAATAGATCACCATGTACAAAGTTCAATGGTTATAATATTTTACCATTTCAACACTTATTTATCCCATTGAAACTTATAATGTCACTAACCATAAGTTAGTTTAGGATAAAATCTTATTCTTTGTGGCATTTGGACACTCGAGAAAAACGATAATTCGCAAGATCATTGAAATTCACATGAATACCCACCAAAGGACTAGAAGATCCTCAGACCGGAAGATCCTCAATAAGAGTGACCATACATGTACGGCTTGTTCTCTGGGCAAAATGCTAACAAGACAGTCTATAATAAAGAGTAAATGCAAAATCTCTTATGTCTCTTGATCGAGTTCAATTAGACAACTACGAACATAAAACATCGTCATATGGACCAGTGTTATTCCAGTATAGATGTCTTAATACATTGATCATATGAAAATGTAGAGAATGTTATCAATCACATTGTTGAGCATAAAGTAGCTCACAACGACCTAGAAGAGTCGTTAGTCAAATGGGCACATGCATATGCGTTCCGGAGTACTCGTTTGTCCGATTGACACATATGAATATGCGTTGGAAAATTCTTTTCAAGGACTATAACTCTCATGAAGAACTCGGGACCTGATTAGAAGTCTTTAGATGCTTAAAGAGGATATTTATCCATGTTCCTCATTTCTTAGCTTCCCGATTCGGCTTCTAACACTTGCTTGGCTTGTCCCTTGCTCTTTGAGACTTTTTCCTTAGCTCTTACAAGAATTTCCTTAGCTCGCTTAACTCCTTTCCTCGTGCTCTCCGCCTCAGATCCACATTTATCTAAAATAATCAATAAAAACATGTAGATTCCGACTCCACCAACATAAAGAGTAACTAGTACGATTCCCGCGCCATGGCGCAATTTTTTAAACTAAAATCTTGATAATATAAAAAATAATATTATGAAATATTAATAAAAGTTAAGATAAAATTCATTAAAATCTTTACCATAGATGTATCTTATAAATATCTCAAAATTTTTATTTTTTTTAAAAATATCATGTAAAAGTATAATACATAAATATGGATATTTAAATCACTTAGTAAAAATAATAATAATATTGTAACTTTGTTTAAATGTGATGTGGTATAACAGTTATCTAAAATGATATTGGTTATGTCATATCATCAGAAAGGCTCATATATTTTAAGTAGTATATATAGATTAGATATTTATAATATATAAATATTTACATATAGATTAATAGTAAGCATTAGAATATATTAAATTTAATGTTTTGAATTAAGCCTCATAGTTAGTAAATATATTAAAAAGAAAAAAAGAAATGTGATTGGTTTAAAGGGAAGAAGAAGAAAAATTAAATGAAAAAATAGATTGATTTAAACTTTAAAGTGATAAAAAAAAGGGCTATTTGCAAAACTAACCTAAATATCCGGTTGGATTGCGGGGGTTAACCCCAATTTTTTTTTTTTTGCAAAGTAACCGGTTTCTCACAGCCTGCAACCGGTTGGAGAGAGAAAAGCGCGCAACAGTGAGAGAGGAAGGGAAGGATGAGGGAAGACGTCGTCGTTGGAGGCGGGGTTCGCGGCTCTAGGCGATAGGCCTCCGGGCTCGACGGGAGGGCTTGAGCGCAGTCATCTTGGTCCTTCTTCCTCTCATTCGTCTCCCATGGCGGCCCCAAACTCGAATGCCATTGTTGCGGTCGATCCTGTCGCTAGGAAATTTCTCCAGATCTGGCAGATTTTGAGGCTAGTGGTGCACGACTCCTACGAAATTGAAGGCAATTGCTAAGGTCGATAGAGGCAGCTATGAGTCGAAGGCAGTTGTTGATCGATTGTAAGTGAAAATTCTAGGGTTAAGGTTTTGGCATCTCCCCGATTTTCCATCTATTAAACCTAATTTAGGGATACATAGATAGAAATTGTTGATTTGGGGTTTTGATTTCTATAGTGTAAATTAGGGTTTTGATTCCTGCTTCTTGATGGTCCTAGATTTCAATTTTCAGTCACAATTTTGATTTCTTGCTTTGGGATGACAGTATAAGAGCTTTAGTGCTTTACTTTCATACTCAAAACTCCCCCAGCATCAGTTCTCCTTCTTAAAGCTGCAGGTACTACTTAATCGCTCATCAGATTTGTCCAATTTCGTTTCAATTGCTACGAAAGCTATGTTAATATAACTTCATGTCATGTATCCAGGATTTGAATGACATGTTAATACAAGTTCATGTCATGTATGAAGGATTTTCTTTGATCGATCTGGTGTACCAAAGCTATGTTTTGATGTGTACAAACTATGCTGCGTTTTATTGTAATGGTTGTCAATTAGTGCCCTTGAACCTTGATATAGATAACATCTTTTATTCATAAATATTTATAGCAAGAGTGAAACTTCTGTACAAGTTCCATATTGAAGATAATTGTGCAACTATCACCACACATTTTCTTTTAATGGGTGTTTTCGGCACCTGAACTGGCATGGTAATTTCTTTTGGTGGATCAATCAGTGTATTCTTGAGCATTGTAACATTGCTAGTTTGTTGATGTTGTCAATGTTGTGCACGTTTGATGTTGTCAATGTTGTTGATGTTACACTGGACAAGGGGTGGGGATAACATCTCGCAAGATCATGGAGTTGCTAGCAAGGCACAACATCTGATGAACAAGGGGGGTTGCAATGTGACTAATGAAGCTGCTGTTTATGCTAGCGCTGCAATGATTGATCAGTGCTTTATCTATTTGCCTTACATATATAATCTTCATTTAAAAAAATATTGATTGTGAAAAAGCTTGCCTTAATGAAAGAAAATAACATGACAGGTGATGCTATTAATATGACATGTTATACTATTTAACATGACAGGTAATGCAAATAACATGACAGGTAATGCGAATCGAGCCTCTTCTCCTTAATGAATGAAAATAACATGACATGTAATGGTATTAACATGACAGTTTATATCATTTAACATAAAGAAAAAGGCTTTTGTTGGGCAGCAACAATCTTCCTCTTCCTACATTTCAAGTGTGGGATAAGCCGAACGACTGGTGGAACTCACTCTACTGGAATGACTGTGAAACTAAAGTGGCCTTCCAACAACTTTATTAATTTCAACAATAAGAAGACATGCTAATCCAAGCAAAGAAACATGCTAATCCAAGCAAAGAAACTAAAGTGGCCTTCGTTTGATGTTTTATTAATAATGAACTCACTTATGCGTTGCGAGTCCCTCAAGCAAAGAAACATGCTAATCCAAGCACTTATGCCACTAAATTATGTGATAGCAGTACCAAAAATAACCCATAACACATACTGAATTTACATGTCACTCATACCGGATTTACATGACATATAATGTGCTTTACTTGACATATGAATTGTTTTTACTTGACACATGAATTTGGTGATGTAGCAAGCTTGACTTGTTCTAAACATAAGTTGATAGTCGGTGTTGATTAATGAATAATAAGCCTACGTGGGAATTGAACCCACATCTTTGTGTATGACCACAATGCTCTCCCATTGAGCTAATAGGCTACATGGGAAGAATATTTATGTCAAAGAAACTTGATATGCGAGGGTCTATCCATTTACCTTGGTCATTATCATTTGCTCTGCACACAAAACACACTAGTGCATAATACACAACCCTAAAATGAATCAAGTCAGCAACATACCTATATTAAAGGTTTCTTCATTCATTTAGATCTCCCACTTCTCATGAGAGAACAAATAGCACACAGGAAAGCCAAATTTACAACGGTGGGAGATCGATAGCCTTGCTGATATATTCAGCAACATGCCCTCCTTCTAGAACAACCAAGCGCTCAACTCATGGAGGGAGTATTGTCTGGGGACATGGAAGAAGACGATGATACACAATTCCACAAGTAACAAATCCTAATTCATGTGAACGTTGCATTCATGGAGTACTCCATATGAGGTATTGTTTGAGAATCTCCTACTCCTGACATTGACCTTTCTCCAACCAATCCCAACTCTTCATCATCATCTTCCTCTTTACTGACTCCTACCCTTGACATTACCCCCTGCCCCACTAGAAAATCCCACGGACAAACTCAACCCTCTATTTGGCAACATCACTTACTACATGACACCTACACCAATCAACATGTCACCTGTTTATTCAGACATGACAGACAGCAAACACCAACCCTAACCGAATGGGAAATTTCAAACCAAACCATTTCAATTCCGAAATTCGAAATTTCAGTCTCTAGCCCTAAACTAAAAATTCCAATTCAAAGGCTTGAAAGATAGAGCAGAGAAGAAGAAGGGTGAATGATTGTACCTGGAATTGCAGAATGGAAGCCAATTGTGGAGATTATCCTAGACGAGGCTCGAAATCGCCTGAAGAAAGAGAGAGTGGAAGTACTCGCCGCCTGCGCCTCCAAGCCACGGATCTCCGACGATAATAGCCAACAACATAAGGAACTAACCCCGTTGCCTTCAATCAACTACAGAGATCGAAGGAGATGCCTCCGCCTGCGCCTCGCCTCGAGCAATCCACCGTCGAGAGAGATACTTCCGCCTGCGCCTTCCCTCGATCCCCCTCCTTCTCCCTCCTTTCTCGCCCGCCTCCAATCCCCTTCTAGTCGTCTGCGCCTCGCCTCGAGGGAGATGCCTCCGCCTGTCCCCGTCTCCGATCCCCTTCCTTCTCTCTTCCCTTCTCTCCTTTGCAACGGGCTACCGGGTACACAGGTTACCAAATATCCGGTTTGACCTAATTTAAATCCGGGTTGGGTTAACCTTGCAACACTTTTCGTTTTTTGGGTTAGTATGTGCCATTCCCTCTAAAAAAAAGTAGTGATAATATATAGGCTAAAGCTCTTTTATTTTAAGAATATATATATAGTAAATGTGATAAAAATAAAAAAAATGTAATTGGTTTGAAAAGGTAAAAAGAAGGAGAAAAAAATAATTAAAAGAAATAAATTTGAGATAATCTCAGTAGCTATATTAAATTGAATTCAATATTTTGAATTAAGCCCAATTGTTAACAAATATGTTGAAAATAAAAGAAAGAATATGTTTGATTTAAAAATATAAATGGAAGAATAAAAACAATAATTAAAGGAAATAATAATTAAATATAGGAGAGAGGAAAAAATTAAAAAAGTAGAAAATAGGGGATTGGTTGAATTAACTAAAAATAAGGAGAACATGACACGTAATCAAAGTCTTCTAATTTAAAGTATTATATAGATATATAGTAAATGTGATAAAAATAAAAAAATGTAATTGGTTTGAAAAGGTAAAAAGAAGGAGAAAAAAATAATTAAAAGAAATAAATTTGAGATAATCCCAGTAGCTATATTAAATTGAATTCAATATTTTGAATTAAACCCAATTGTTAACAAATATGTTGAAAATAAAAGAAAGAATATGTTTGATTTAAAAATATAAATGGAAGAATAAAAACAATAATTAAAGGAAATAATAATTAAATATAGGAGAGAGGAAAAAATTAAAAAGTAGAAAATAGGGGATTGGTTGAATTAACTAAAAATAAAGAGAACATGACACGTCATCAAAGTCTTCTAATTTAAAGTATTATATAGATATGCAAATTATACTTAAATCATGCATGTTATGCACATGAATTAAGCTAAATGTGACCTATTATGCCTACCTAAGTTTGTGCTATCAATGAGTCTCGTTTACATGACAGTTTATCCATTTTTAAAATTTTTAGGCCTCATGAAAGACCAACTTTGTCTAGTACTTTGAATCATGTCCTTATAAAAAAAATAACAATGATACGATGTTAAATAATTATAAGTCTAAAGAGTGCCTTATGAATTATATTAAAACTTTTCGTTACCATTAATAGCTTTTACCTTGAGGCACTATGCAATTAAGAATCACCCAAATGAAGGATATAAACAAAGCACTACAATACGTGGGTTGCTAGTTGGAAGGGCAAGCAGACGAGCTTCGTCGGGAGAATTACTCTAACTAAATATGTGCTTTCATCTATTCCTATTTATACTATGGCCTCGGTTATTCTCCCGACTAATGTTTGTGATAAAATTGACCAGGTTTGCAAAACCTTCATTTGGGGAGGTAATTGTGAAGACTAACGAAAGGTGCACGTACCTTGTTAATTGGAATAATGTATGTGCGCCCAATGAGCTTGGTGGGCTGGGGATTCGATTTATGTGTGCCCTTAATCACACAACTACGGGGAAACTAGCTTGGAGATTCATCAAGAGCAAGGAGGGCGAGGTGTAGAGTGATATCCTCCGCGCTAAGTACATCAGGCCTAATGCGACAACCGTTGTTGGGGTGTCACCTTTGTGGAACGGCCTAACCAAGGGACCGAAACTGAATGGTGTGATCATGGGAGGAACAAGATGGCCCATTGGTGATGGTGACACCATCCGCTTTTGGGTGGACAATTGGATAAGGGAATACTGCCTTCGGGAGTCGGTGATGATCAACCATGACAGTGAGACTTTGCAGCGATATGTTCTGTCTTACTGGATTAATGGGTGTGGTTGGGATTCGGTGTCGCTCCAGCCTGCACTCTTGGCGGGTACTTTACTCAGGATGGCTTCTGTGGGGATCAATGAGGCTGCCGATAGGCTGAGTTGGCTTGCCTCACAGAATGACAACTAAGCCATCAAGTCGGCTTATGAGCTTATTAGAGGAACGACGAATCTTTGTTTCAATGACACACATGTCTACAAGAAAGTTTGGACACTAAAGATGCCAGAAAGGTGTCGTAAAGGGTGAGGTCTTTTATTTGGCTTGTCACTCGGGGGGGGGGGGGGGGGGGGGCACTCTTACAAACGAAGAAAGGTGTCATAGACATATGACGAATGATCCCTTGTGTTCAGTTTGTCCGGACATCCAGGAATCGCTTATCCATCTCTTCCGTGATTGCCCAAGGATTAACAGGAAACGCCATACCGGTGATCGAATATTTCTTCACTCTGTCTTTCACTGCCTAGTGTCTTAGCAATCTCTTCTGCACACATTTTACGGGGAAGGGCACTGATTGGGCTGAAATCTTCGGTCTGGCCCTATGGTTGACATGGAAGGCACAAAACGAGTGGGTCTTTATGAACCGTGATAGTGACAACATGAAAGATGAATTCGTAATCAACTGAGCTGATGAATACGTGGAGGCCTAGAAGCAAAACAACTCGGACAAAGCTTAGCGGGAGAAGAAGGAAATTGTTTTCACTTGGGAACGTCCAACATAGGGATGGGTTAAGTTGATTTCGGACAGTTCTGTCGTCAAGGATGGGAGTGCGGCTATAAGTGGCATCATCAGAGACAAACGGGGCCAATGGCCTACCGGCTATGTCCGACATATTGGGATTGGTATTGTCCCTACATCGAAGTTATGGCAGATGGTTGATGGCCTACAAATTGCATGGAATAAAGGGTTATGCAAAGACTGGGAGAAAACTAGGAGATCCAGTTGCGTCGGTGTGGGACTTTGTCACCCTTTCTCTAGCCTGGTGCATCGGTACTAGAGCTTCTTTGCCAAAGACTAGGAAATCCAGCTGCGACATGTCTTTAGGTAAGCAAATTGCGTCGCCGACTCCCTTGCTTCTTTTGCTTTTTCTTTCCCTTTAGGTTTTCATGAACTCCCCGAACCCTTGGTATGGGTGGTTTTGATTATTAGGAACGACAATTGGGGAAGTGCTACTCCCCGTATTACTTATGTGTAGTCCATTTTCCGGTTTTGTTGTCTTATAAAAGCATGTTCTCATTCTTTCCCACCAAAAAAATACGTGGGTAAAAATCATTCGGAAAAAATACTTAAAACAAGAAAAGATATGGGATTATAAAAAAAAAAGTGTCTCATGAGAATGGTCAAAACTCATGGTAATTAAGAATGAATTCTACACATGATTGATGTGACAAATTGAAAAGGGTAGGACGATCAGATTCTGAAAGGATAATTGGTTAGATATATAACTTCTTATATAAAAAAACGCGATTAGATTACACAATAGATGAAAATGAAAAAGTTGAAAAATAGCTGAATGCGGATAAAACATTAAAAGTGGGAAAACTTAAAAGAAACCTCCCTACTGATGTCGTGGAACAAATTTTATAAAGCTATTTACCATCTTCAAATATAGAATAAGTAAAAATGGATGGTTTGCCGCCACTCGCGGATTTAGGGATGGGCTCGTATTAGCGCGAGCCCACCCCAATCCCGGAAAAAAATATGAAAGGTTAAATATATAAAAAATTAAAAAAAGTCTAAATTAATTTAGAAGTGAAAATGGATCATAAAGTTTACCTTGCCTAGTTGGTAAAGTATAAATGGAAAACGTACTTTTTCCTCTTTATCTAGAGCCCAGGATTCAATTCCCACTTTTTACATTTTCTTCACTTATTTTTAACTATCTTTTTTTTATATAAGTTCAAATATCTTTTTAAATTGAGAATAATTAATTTCAATTAGTATTGTTAGAATTCTATTTTAGTCAATCATTAGGGGTTTCCTTGAATTTTTTTTAACTAATTATAAATTTTATTCACTTCTTATAATATGGATAAATATTTGAAATTTTTTTACATAACCCTTCACAATTAAATTTATTTAAAGTTTAGTAAAACTCGTTTCATTATTACTTAATTTTTAGCCTAAATCTCGCCCACCCCTATGTTACGGGCGAACTTCGCCACTGTTTGCTGCAACAAGTGCAAGTTAATAACAAACAATAACCAATAGGAGACAAAAGAAGAGGCATTGATTTGGAAGCGGGATTGTCCACCAAAGGTCAAAAACTTTATGTGGAATAAACAATGAAATTCCAACCAAATGCATGCTTATTATGAAGGAATACATCTCCCAACGAGTTGTGTGATGTGTGACCGTCCCTACGAAGATGCTACTCATTTATTTCTCAAAGACATAAAACAATTAGTAATAGAAATTCTTGAGTAAATTATTAGAAGCATAGACCATTCTAAAAAAGACATAAAACAATTAGTAATGGAAATTCTCGGTAAACTCACGAAAGAACATAAGTTGTTGGATAATTAGAAACAATAAAGTTTTTGAGGAAACATGTGCGGGCAAACAATCAAGTTGAAAAAGGATCATACAATAATACATATGTAACTAAAAGAGAACAAAAACGAAGATGAAATAACAGTTTTGGTAAATAAAGGGCGGCCATTACGGGGTTCGAATTGGGGACCTATGAATACTACCCACAAGTCCTTTCCGGTGAGCCATTCTGAAATGGTTGAAATATCAGGTAACTCAACAATAGAAAGAAAACGACTAGCACAAAGAAAAAAGAAAATTTTAAGGTGGCAGAAACCTCAAGACGGTTGGTTTAAGCCAAATTTCGATGGGTCTTATTCTCCTTATAGATCTACATCAACTGGCTGGATCATTAGAGACCATTACGAGCGTTTGGTGGTGTGTGGTGCTAAACTGTACCATTCCAACACTCCTACCTAGGTCAAGGCCTTGAGTTTGAGACTCGGTGTCTTAGTGGCCAATGAGATGAGGATTTCGAATATTATTGCTAAAGGGGACTGTTTGTCAATCATTAATGCCCTCAAGGGAGTTTGAGAGAATCCCTTGGAAGTGGAAATGCCGATTATAGAAGTGCTCGTTCTTCTTCAATCTTTTGACTTGGTCGACTACTCACATGCTTATAAAGAGGTGCAATTAGTCGTACAATTGGCGACTCGTCTTCGCAACGGTGCTGATTTTGCGTCTCTTAACTCTCATCATGGACTTTATGCTCTCGTTCGTAAAGGCGCCCTCAGATGGTGTCACTATCCGAATTTTCGCCTTATAAAAAAAAGAGGTACTATGCAATTTTTTTCCTCTTTTTATTTGAGTGAGCATTGATTCAAATAATTGGGTCAATTTGGTAGTGTATTTGGACTAAAAGAAACAAGATTATATTTGAAAGCCACAATTTAAGAATAATACACGAATGGACAATAATAATAATAATAAAAAGCCACATGAAAAACTGGAAAAAAAAAACTAAACAAGATGACATAAATTAAGATGATGAAAAAACAAGAGCAATCAAACCAGGAGCAACCATCGCTAGAGGAATATCATTAGATGGAGAAAACTCGAGGAAGGTGTTTTCAAGCTCAATCTGACAGCGCCAGGGCCGACCCTTGGGGTAGGCCCAAGAGGTGGTCGCCTAGGGCCCCCTATCGAGTAGGGCCCCGGGGAAAAATAACATTATATATATAATTAGGGTATTATGTATTATTATATTTACATGTAATAAAAGATTTACTAAAATTTATATGTAAAAAAACACATTTGTGATACTCCGTATGACTTATTAATTTATTCAATATTTTGAATCAACGGAAATGAGTGTAAAAAAGTTTTTGTCTTTCAGTTTTTTTTTTATAAATGAAAAAACGGGTGGTTTTTAAGTAACAATACTTCAATAAAGACATGTTTTAAATGTTTAATCATAATGTTTTACATTCATGGGAAAAGAATAAGATATTAAAAAAAAAATAACTTTATTTCTCACTAGAAAACTCACGTTTTTTTTAATCGGACTTGTAAGAAAATATAATGAAATTTCGTAAATACGTATATTTGTAAATCTAAAAATCGTAATCTTTTGTTGTGTTATACGTAACGAGAGATTGTCACATTAGTCATACTCATATCTACTTTAAAGTCTATAAATTTTCTTTTAGTGATATAAATAAAATTCGAATTTAATAATGGTTAAATAAATTTAAATTTTGCATTGTTTAATAAACTTTTTTAAAATATATATTAATTTATTAAAAGACTCGTATTTTGCCTCGCCTCTGGCCCTAAAACTCTCAGGGCCGGCCCTGGACAACGCTAAACTTCGTCTGGTTGTGTTTCTGCATGTTTCGTGATTAGAGATGACGACGGAGGGATGATTGCTTGTGATACCAGAAGATGTGGGAAGCTTTCGGTGCTTCAGGCTGTGGCGGTTGGTCTGCAAGTCGGGCTGGTGGAAGCTCGGAAGAGGGGGATTCGAATACTTGCTAGGGAGTGATTGTCTCGCTATCATCAACGCGATCAAAGGAGCCTGGGCGATCCATTGGGAGATCAAAACTCTTATTTCGGCTGCTTTCCAACCTTATTAGCTACTCCGTTGCCAATACGGGGCACGAGAGAGAAGAAAACTTCCCTCACACTCGACAACAATATTTTAATATCGGACATCATCAATTCAATTTCCCATGGACATGTAGAATTTGTTTTTAAATGATTAATGATTATAAGGGAGTCCCCTTCTATTAGTAACTTGTTTATACCCAATGCGCGGATTTGGATTAAACTGTGTCTTAGTGCTAATGCCTCTGCTTTTAACGGGGTCTGGTTACCAATTCTGTCATATAGCCAATTAAGCTATCTTTGTTATTGAATGTGGATCCGTCGAAGTTTATTTTAAACGTGCAAACCAGTGGTTTTTTCCGTTTAACATTTTTCTGCCGAATTATTGCCCGTGAGTGATTTGTAACATTAGTATTCTGAGTATACTGGATATCATCCTTCTTGAGTGGTGATAACATGTTTAATAGATTTCGGGTTGGAATGGATTCATTTGTAAATATTGTTAGATTTATGATGTACCATATTGTAAATATTGTTAGATTTCTGATGTACCATATTGTCCACCAAGTACCCGCTAATTTTTCTATTTCAGTTTTTGTGAGAGTATTTCTAATGAGTGACAAGATAGGGAAAATCTCTCGAATTTGCAGTCATGTTGGTTAGAGGGGAAATCTCTCAATTTTTTTTTATATAAAAAAAAAATTAATCTTTTTTTAGAAATTGGGCCAAATTGGGGGTTTTGTTTGAGCTGTACTTATTTGCAATCCCTAGCCCTGATCTGTTGTGATCCCCTCTCTCTCAAGAAGCCAGAGAGACGGAGGAGACCCTTGTCGTTCTTCGCCTGTTCTCTGTAAGTCGTTCTTCTCCCTCTGCTTAGATCTTTGTTCCCGCTCTTCATTTTCTTCTCGCCCTGCCGATTGAGTTCTCCATCATCCATTTGGTTGGAGTTCCCGAACGATTTCGGTTCCACGTTTCCGTAACGGAAAACGATAGGACATACCACGAATCCAACTTCCGTGAACCAACTCTTTTTTTCCATTTTGATTTTGTCTTTTTTCGGTTGAATTCAGTGAAATATGGAAGAGCCATTGGTTCGGGACATGGGCAAGTCAAGTAGAAAGCGGTGGCATCCTAATGGTAAGTATCCCTTTTTGCGATGTTCTTGTATCTTTCTCATGTTTGTGCTTTTGAAATTTGCATTTAATCTACCGAGACTGCTAGACTGTAAATATTGCATTCATCAGATGATTAAGATAAAACTATCTGCTGTACTTTTGAATGTAATTATGGTTTGGCTTTTATGATTTAACTACCATTGTCAATTTACTCTTTTTTACACTTGATTTGAAAGTATTTTATGGTTTTAAACTTGCTATATTTGCTTCCATATCATGGAATGGTGGTTGTTAATAAGGGTTGAATGTAAAGTGATGATCCTTGTGAATCTATTTCTGGTTTATGTGTGATTGATTGGAACAGATCTCTATTGTAACGCAAATAAAAGGAGAAGGACAACAGATGAAGTGAGTAAGGTGATTGATTATTCAGATCCATTTGCCGTGCCTAAGTTGTTGGAGACAATCAATTCTGGCAAATATGGAAGTGTGACAAAGGAGATAGAAGCGTTGCTTGCTAGGAACATGCAATTACGGAACTCTATGAGTTCATGGTGCCCAGCTGCTTTGCATGAGGAGAGAACCATAAGCACCAAAAATGGTGTTCCATCAATGCCAGTGACACCTGTAGTGATTCTTGACTCGGATGAAGAAGATGATGCAGTCCAAAAACCATCGTATCCTCTTCAACAGATTGATCTACAAAAGCAGGCTGAGGAACTTCTTTCACAGAGATCCGTGGTGAGATTTTCTGTTTCTCTTATTTTGCCTATCCATTTTTTTTTTTGCAACAATTTCCATTTGAAATAGTATTCAGAATTTCAGATCTTTCTTGTAGTAAGCATCAATTTTCTGTAGGAGATTATTGTCATTGGGGATGGGATTTGTAGGGTTGATGATAAACTCAATGGGTAGAGTTTAAAGATCTCAACGGCTCAAACCATATTTAAATGTTGAGATTTAAAATCTATTTAGCTTTTATTAAACTTTTCTAGGGTAAATTAATTACTATTAGGGTAATGGTTTAGCTCTATGGAGTTGAACTCCAAAGGATCTCAATAATTGACATTTACATAAAAAATGGGATCTTATGGATACTAATTCCTTGTCATCTCATATAGCTGACCGAAGAATAGTAAATTTGGTGAAATCTTTCTCTTTCTATCTAAGTTATGAAGGTTTAGCATTTTGGATATACCTAGTCCCTCAAAATGTTGAAGGGTGCTTTGTTTTATAATTCAAGGATTCAAGCATCGTAGGTTGTTTGTTGAGCAATAGATATGATAAATGAGTTAACTATCCTTTTCTGATAATCTGACTACGCCCAATGTTCTATGTTTCAAAAATTGCAGTCTTAACTCTTAGTCAATGATTAGTTTTGTAATCTAAAAGATGAATGGTAGTTAGAAATTACTTCGGTTATCAGCAATATTTATTTATTGATTGATAGATTTCTATGTAATTTTTGAAGAGCTACGAGATTTGCAAGTTGCCTGGAACAAGGGTTCGCAAAGAGAAGGAGAAAAGCGAGGATATTAAAGATAAGGAGAAAAGCGAGGAAATTAAAGAAAAGAATAAAGGTGTATATCTTGGGGTCGATTTTGAGGAAGATACTAATGGAAGTGGCGCTGAAGATAATTTCCTACATGACATGTGGACAGATATGGCAATTGCACTAGAAGGTTCCAAGGTACTTCTGCATTACCTTTCCCACATGAAAATAATGAGGAAGTTGGCAAACTTGTGTTGTTGTGGGGTTCTTTTGCTCGATGGCTTTTTTAACAATGGTTGGTAGGATTGTTCAAGTAATTCTTTTTATAATTCATATCATCATATGGTAAAATAGTTGTTGAATATTGATCTTTGGTATTAGATTAATTTTTCATTGATGGTATGAGAAGTTTCTTTCTTGCTGGTTTCATTCTGTTTCATTTAACAGGATCCATTTGATGAAATATCTGATGAGCAAAAAGATGATGAAAAAGATTGTGATCATTCATATATTTTGAAGGATGACATTGGTTATGTTTGCCGTGTTTGTGGAATAATAGACAGAGGAATTGAAAGCATCATCGATATCCAGTACAAAAAGGTAAATAGTCTACATTTTTTTTTTAATCTCTGTTTGCATTTGCCCCTAATTTCCTTCTAGGCAAGTTTTAGATTTCTTGTTGATTCCTAATAATCATGCGTGCATCTAGATCTGTCAAAATTCAACCAACTCGAAGACCTGATCCGAACGGTAAATAGTAGGTTTTGTCGTGGATATATGTTTTTTCAACCCAAACCCAAAATCACCTGAACCCTATTGATCCACAATTCCCTGGTTGAAATTAGTTTAATGTTGCAAAAAACTGTTTTTTTCTTCCATGTGTAAATCTTGTCTTCTTGAGTTAATTTTTCATTCATCAACTCGTGTCCTGATCCATTTTGAATCGCGTTTATGTTTAATATCAGCACCAGGGCTACAGCATCCGTATCTATAAACCGTGCTCTAATAATTGTCATTTTAAAGTATATTCTAGTTGATTTATTGGATTGAAAGCCGCTGTTTAAGTATCTGTAAAATATCTGTACATTCTTTAATATAATTTATTCCTCATGTATTTATTCTTGTATCTGCAGCCTTCCAGGTCACGGGCTTATCATTCTGCAGGGCGGGGTGGAAAAGATGAAGAGCATAATGGATCTTTTGAACGCATGAATTTTTCTGCACACAAAATTTCACAGTCTGAAGAAATCATTGCTCATCCTAGGCATATGAAACAAATGAAGCCCCATCAGATAGAGGGCTTCAATTTTCTGAAGAGTAATTTGTTGGATGTTGAAAATCCCGGTGGGTGTATTCTGGCACATGCTCCTGGATCCGGGAAGACTTTCATGATCATAAGCTTCATGCAGAGCTTCCTTGCTAAATATCCCAACGGAAGACCATTGGTTGTGCTGCCGAAGGGTATTCTACCCATTTGGAAAAAGGAATTCCAAAGGTGGCAGATCGAGGATATGCCTTTACTGGACTTCTATTCAGTCAAAGCAGACAGTAGAAAACAGCAGTATGAAGTCCTAATGCAATGGAAAGAGAAAAAGAGCATTCTGTTTATTGGATATAAACAATTTTCAACTATTGTTACGGACAACAGTAGCAGTGATGCAACAAAGGGCTGCCAGGAGATTTTACTACATCTTCCCTCTATCCTCATTCTTGATGAAGGACACACACCAAGAAATGAGGACACTGATGTGCTCCACTCACTTTCGAAGGTTGAGACCCCAAGAAAAGTTGTTCTTTCAGGGACACTTTACCAAAACCATGTGAAGGAAGTTTTTAACATCCTCAACCTCGTGCGGCCAAAATTCATGAAGCTCGAAACTTCCAGGGCGATAAGGAAGAGAATTATGAGTTTTGTGGAAATCTCAGGGTCTCGGAAACAGTCCAAGGTAAATGGAGATGCTTCCTTCTACGATTCGGTGGAGACCACTCTCCAACAGGATGATGATAGAAGAAAATCAGCAGTTATCAAGGCTCTGAGAGAGATGACCTCTAGAGTCCTACACTACTACAGGGGAGACTTCCTTGATGAGCTTCCTGGGCTTGTTGACTTCACTGTCCTACTCAAGCTAACCCCAATGCAGCGCATGGAAGTTGAAAAATTAAAGAAGGTTGAGAGAGGACATTTCAAGAAAAGTGCACAGGGTAGTGCAGTTTATGTCCATCCAAAGCTGAAGCAGTTCTTAGAGATCAATGCAGCTACTGGAGAGAAGGGCACTCTGGTTTCTGATGAAAAACTAGACCAGATAATTGAGACGATAGATTTGCAGGAGGGTGTGAAGGCCAAATTCTTCATGAACATGTTGCGTCTTTGTGAAGCTGCAAATGAGAAGCTATTGGTGTTTAGCCAATATCTCCTTCCACTGAAGTTTTTGCAGAGACTAGCAATTCAAGTCAAAGGCTGGAAGCTTGGAAGAGAGATGTTTGAGGTGACTGGCGACACTCTTCCTGAACAGCGGGAGTGGTCTATGGAAACGTTCAACAAGTCCTCAGAGGCAAAGGTTTTCTTTGGATCGATCAAAGCTTGTGGTGAAGGAATATCTCTGGTTGGGGCTTCCCGCATCATTATCCTGGATGTTCATGTGAATCCTTCGGTTTCCCGCCAAGCAATAGGACGTGCTTTCAGGCCTGGCCAGGTAAAGAAGGTATATACTTACAGATTGGTGGCTTCTAAATCACCCGAAGAAGAAGACCACAAAACGTGTTTCAAGAAGGAGCTCATAGCCAAGAGGTGGTTTGAGTGGAATGACTACCGTGGAGCTAGCCTGGACTTCGAAATGGAGGAGGTTGATGTCAAGGATTCCGGTGATGAATTTCTGGAGAGCCCTGCATTGTCTGGGGACGTGAAAACTCTGCATAGAAGGTAAGCGCTTCCAGTCATATATCCAATAATATCTAACACATTCTCTAGCACATGAAAGCTGTCACCATTTATCTGATATCAATTTGAATTATACAGTTTAAGATTGAATTTGGTTTACGTGAATCCGTTAAGTCCTACTGATGCACTCCCTCGACTTGCAATGCAGGTAGTCTTGTGTGGGAGGTGAATGTCGTATTAGGCGCTAACTTTAGAAGCCATAGTTTCTTGTGTGGTTAGCAGTCTAACTAGCAAGTAGAGCAGCCCTCAGAGTCAGAGACCTCCCCTTTGTGGCAACTATTTCACATTCAAGATGCTAAGTTTTATTTTGTCAAAGTTTTATATAAGTGTGAAAGTGATCATCGGCAGCTAATCACCATCTTTTGAAATTAGGCTTCTGCATGTACAGGGTCAATTTTGTGATTACCGCTGGATCGATTGCACTGTAAATGGAATAGCCTAATCCGCGGATGGACTGGGGTTCTGAAATGTAAATCATGGTTTCTTAGTTTTGTTTTACTTGAAGCCCCCTGGGATCCTTGCTATCAAATACCAATGTATCTTGATCTTAATTCTACAACATATACAGGGTCTTCTTCTGTCCAGGGTTTCTCAGTTTTGGACCTCTTCTCCAATTGATAAACTGGATACATGCCCAGGTATGTCACCAGTAGTGCCCTAATCGGTGAGTCTACGAGGATATGTCTGGCACAAGCTTTCAGATTTCAGTTATATATACAGTATATAGCACAGGAAGCTGTTTAAATTCATACTTTGTTGGTGCAGGTTTTTGGGAACTTTATTTGTCAGTAAATAATTTTCCATGGATTACAACTCCCACAACCAAATGAGCTCGAAGAGGTTCCGTTCGATGTATCGAGCGTCGCTTTATATTTATTTTATAGCACAAGGCTAAATGCCAATGTGACATCTATATAGGTATATAAGAGTTTCTGTGTCTCAAATCTGAGAGCCTCAGTTGTATTTGGCCTTGTAGTCGCTCCAGAGCTGATCAACGGACTTGCCAAGCAAATCATTGAAATAGGTGACACTGTAACCATTCCTGAGCTTGGCATTGAGCTGAGCCACGAATCCGCTTCGGAGGCTGTTGCAGTAGTCCAGGAAGTATGCGGTGACGTCGTAGCCTTGGTCCCATCGGTCCCCTTGTCCCGGTTTCACCCAGTGGCTCGGCGCATACCCTGCCTTGAGCCTCACGTAGTCTGCGATCCCCTCGATCAGGCCTCCGTTAGCCTGGCCGTTTCCGTTCCACTGCCACACGTGGGTCATCTCGTGGTAGAGCACTCCGGTGACTTCCCGCCTCACGTCGCCTGAGTATCCATTCACGTAGCTCGCGCTCAGGTGGATCTGATTCGCTGCAAAAACAACACATGATTGCTTCTTTTAAATGCCTTGGAAGTGTGTATATGTTAAAGGTGATCCATTTCAAGTTTCAACAAAACTAACAAACACTTAATTACCTGAAGTGAAAGCAACACCGGAAATGGACTCGACAAATAAGGTGACTTGCTGCACATTCTTGCGGTCGGCGGGGGCGTTTTGCTGGAAGGTGCTCCAGATGAAGCTTGTGGCGGAGGCGAGGGTTTGGCGGGCATAGGCGATTCCGACGTCGTTGTTGAATCGGATGCCGCCGGGGGTGGAGGCGGCGGAGTTGGTCACTTGGTAGTCCACAGCTTCAGTTGCTTGCAGTGATGCTGTCAACACAAAGCAAGACAGGAGGAGGATTACCGGCCAGGGGTTTCCCATTCTTCAATTTTTTCTCTATTGTGTTTGGCTTTTTTTTGCTTGATTTGGGTTGTTTCAATTTGGATTGAGTTTGGGTTTATATAGACTATTCGATCGAAAAATAGTTGATGTTTTCAAAGAAATACATGATTTAAAATCAAAATGAAATGATCAACTTCCTATCTAAATCCCAATTTTCATCTCAAATGAGACTAAAAAGATAAGGTCAGATGACCAAAATATTGGCGAATACCACATACTCAGTATGTTCTTACCTCACTAGCTGCGTCATTGCCCCAAGCGCAAAGGAAAAAAAGAAAGATGAGGTCATAAAAAAACAAAAGAAAAATAAGTTCTTCTTGTTGTAATATTTTATTGTGTGGTGAATATTTCACCTTATGGTTAAATATCCCCCTAAATCCGGGATATTTTTGGTTGTGATAGGGATGGATCTCCACTATAAAAGGAGGATCGGAGTTGTTGTAAATCAAGCAAGAAATCAGAAAACTAAGTACGATTTAAAGTACTAACGATCTGGTTCTCTTGTTTACCACTATAATTATAACACGTTATCAGCACGAGATCTAAAAACCAACTGAGTTTTTCAGATCTGAAGGTAAAATCCTCATATCTAAACTCTTTAATTATGAAAATGTTTTTACCAAAATCGTTTTATGGAGGAGTATGCTCTGTAGTTGCCCAAATTGGGATCTTCTACACCAGAAACTCATACAAACTCTCAGATCTTCCCGTTTTACATCATTTTTGTTCAGATCCATTTTCAAAACTCATAAAATATGGAACACATAAAAGGATCAACACGTTTCATGAGTTTTTATACAAAACTGAAGATTTTCGGAAACAAAACACGAAAAGTTTCATCATCAAGTTTTACAAATCTCCACTTCAAAACAAAATTAGTAGATCTAAGCTTATTACAAGAGATTTGCTAAGAAATTACATAATACAATACCGTTTTAAACTCCGTCTTCAAACACCGCCTCACCGGAACCTTCGTCGGAGCTCTTAGGAGCACTGGCAATTTTTAGTCACCCACACAATGAAGGAAACCACCAAAACCGCTATCGTCATCCCACTAACCAACATTTTGAGTAAAACCCGGTCGGTATCGGTCATTTTTTCGCCGGATCGGAAAGTGTGTGTGGTGGTGGCGTTGGGAACCAGGAGGACGAGAGGATGAGGGAGATGGTGGAAGTGAGTGGAGCGGGGAGGAGTAAGTGGTATAAAAAGGAGGGAGTGAAAAGATAAAGAGAAAGAACGTAATCTGATCAATGTGAAATGAAAGAATCAACCTCTCAAAGAAATGATGTGTTTGTTCTTCCTTTGATGAATTTAATTCATACGAGTTTTTCTTTTGAAAGGCTTGTGAAGTGTTTTCAAAAGAGAGTTTTTTTGAGGCAAAACAATTTCTTGTATGAATGATAGACCGAGTGTTGATAATTTATGCTTGCCCTCCTCCATTTCAAAGTTGTTTCAATTGATTTGACAATACAAATCATATACATGTATGCACATCAACGGAGTACATGATATATACCCATATATTACTTCTTCTTTTGACAAAAATATAGGAGTATATTACTATATGATTGATGTTTTACTATAGCTTTCGGATGGAGTACATATATAGATATATTTGATATATATGCATGTTAATTAATTAAAATATAAGTGTCAACTCTTTGCTAATTAGTAACTCAACATGTTAAATTCTTACTTTAGTAGAATACTCCTACTTTTTACATATCTCAAATTTTGGATTGATTTTTCCATACAACAATTAGAAATTAGAAATGATGACTTCCTACCAACTACACTATTAACACTATACATGATTTGAAATTGCATAACATATATCTATATGTTTGTACGTGTGTATACATATCACATAATACACATTCATTCATGATGTATTAATACTCACATCTAATTTTATACATTAACTAATTATATATGTGATATTAATTAACATGATTTTATGTGTAGTGCTATTATGGCAAACATCACCAAAAGGGAATTCGATATTCTGGACCTGTCAGGAGACAAGTACCTCGAATGGAAGGTGGATGCCTTGACGCACTTGAAGGCTAATGGTCTGGAAGAGACCGTCAAAGAAAATAACACCACCACTCCACAGGAAAAGGCCAAGGCCATTGTCTTCCTTCGCCACCATATACATGAAAGCTTAAAGTCTGAGTATTTATTGGTGGAAGATCTGAAGGAATTATGGGAGAATTTAGCCGAAAGGTATGGCAATCAAGTGAATATATTACTCCCAATGGCCATATGTGAATGAAACTCTTTACGGGTTCAAGATTTCAAAAATATCAGGGAGTATAACTCCGCTGTGTTTTGAATCACATCGAAACTGAAATTATGTGGCCATGAAATTACTGAGGAGCAAATGATGGAGAAGACATTTTCAACAATGCATGCATCTAATGTGCTGTTACAGCAGCAATACAGGCAGTGTGGCTTTAAGAAGTACTCTGACCTGATAAATGTGATGCTTGTGGCGGAGAAAAATAATGAACTCCTGATGAGGAACCACGACATGAGACCTCCAGGTACGACACCATACCCTGAAGCGAATGCTGTGAATGCTATGAATGCCAACACAAAGAGATGTGATGGTCGTAAACATTCGCGGGGTTACAAGAAATGGAAAGGCCTTGGCAACGACCGCAAACAAGGCTATTGGAAAGGTAACTTCTCCCAAAAACATGGCCATCCTGGAGAATCCTCCTCCAAGGGGATGAAGCAAAAGGTCCAGAGGGGTCCAACAGGAGCCCCAAACAAACCCAAGTCTCAATGTTATCGATGTGGGATGACTGGCCACTGGGCCAAAGTGTGTCGTACAGCTAAACACTTGTGTGAGCTGTATCAAGCTTCCCAGAAAGAAAAGGGAAAGGAGGTGGAAGCAAACTTTGCTACTAACAATGCTCCACAAATTCCCACTCTTGATCTCGAAGACATGTTTGCAAACAATGTCGAGACTGGTGATGAATTTCCCTATGATGAAGGCACTAATTTCTAAATTTGTATGTCTCTAATAATTGTTTATCTGTCTAAGTCTTATGAATTGTCCTTGTATAATAGCAGTGTAATTTCAATTTCCTTGTCCGAGTCCTATGAAGTGTCTTTGTATGATATTAGTGTAACTTAAATTTCAATCGACCATGTAATATAATGCTTGTATTAACTTTGTGTGTTTTCTTAATTTCTGAAGTTATGAATCCATCTGGAGTTAATCATGATCATAAAGAACAATGTCTAGTGGACAGTGCCACAACCCACACCATCCTGAAAAACAAAGAGTACTTCACTCAGTTGACAGTCTATGAAGGAAATGTCAACACAATATCAGGTGTGGCAAAGTTGATCGAAGGATCAGGAAAGGCTTGCCTCTTGCTTCCAAGAGGGACAAAACTGATAATAAAGGATGCACTATACTCAAGGAAGTCACAAAGAAATCTGTTAATGATGCGGGACCATCTTCTACGGCTCCAGACACACCCATCATACTTGGAGAAGGACCAATGACTCGAGCTAGAGCTAAGAAGCTTCAGAGAGATTCATTCAACTTTTTGGGTCATGCTTTGTTCTCGAGCAAGGTTCAACTCCCCGAGCCAACATTGAAGACATATATGTGCATTGGAGTGCATGAAGTTCAACTCCCCGAGCCAACATTGAAGACATATATGTGCATTGGAGTGCATGAAGAGGCCGAGCCACCTTAGAACATGCTTAGGCCGAATTTTACTAAGTGTTATGTCTAATTTCAGCTTATGAACATTATTGGGCTGAATTGGGCTTTTATTAGTTATTCGTTTTAAAACCTTATTTACTTATGTTCTTAGGATTATTTAATTAGGCCCATTAGTTATTTAATCTATCCTAGTCTATCTAGTTAGAATCGGCCAGATCAAAGCCTTATGGCTATATATTGTCGATCAGCCTATGGAGAACAATTGGAACTTTTATGAATACAATTCTCTCATATTGAGTGAAAACACATCGAGTGTTTGTTGATTCAACTAGAGCAGTGCTCGTAGCAGTGCTCGTTGGTCATCGATTGATACATATCTCAGCTTGGTTTGCTTTGCCGTTCATCAACTTCGCAAGACTTGGTGAATCTAGTATCCACAAGCCCCCTTCTGGTGCTTCAAGTTGTCCGCTTGATTGTGTCGGATTGTAGAGGCGGGTTGTGTAGTCATTGGTATTGGTTCCTACCCTCTGAGGAGGCCTGGGGTCTTTATCTTGTTCTGCATAGATCGACTCAGTCCATATCAGGCCGTGTCTTTCAATTCTTGCAATGGTCTTTATCTTGTTCTGCATAGATCGACTCAGTCCATATCAGGTCGTGTCTTTCAATTCTTGCAATCAATTTCGAGTCTTTATCTATCTTTGTCGAGTCTTTATTCTTCTTGTCAGTGTCGACATCAATAACAGCCCTGTTCTTGGTGTTCTTGTCGAGTTCTTGATCGATCTTGCGTGTTCTTGATCGAATCTTTGAAATCTTGCTTTGTTCTTGCTGCGTTCCTTGAGTCTTTATTCATTCTTGCTTCCGTTCTTGAGTTTCTTTATTGTTCTTGATTGATCTTGATCAAGTTCTTGTTTTTCTTGTTCAGTTCTTGCTTGTTGTCGAAGATCGGACCAATCCACGGCTAACCCCGTATCGGTTAAGCTTCAAAGATGTGCGTCAAAATGGGTTTCATATTGAAACCATGAATGAAAATGAAAATGAGTACTTGTGCTTGACTGCACATGTATCTGGAAAAAGGGAAGTGGTAGAATAGCTACCAGCTTATTCCTCTGGACTATACTTTACCCATATAAGTCCATTTGAGATCAATATGGTGTCTAGGAGAAGTCCAGACGACCATAAAATGTTTAACCTGTGGCATGACCGATTGGGTCATCCATGTACAACAATGATGCACAAAATTATTGAGAATTCACTTGGTCACGCATTAAAGGACAAGAGGAGCCTACAGACAAGTGATCTAAATTTTACTGCTTGTTCGTTGGGAAAATTGATCATTAGGCCCTCGAAAAATAAAATAGCAGTCGAAGCTCCTGCATTTTTAGAAAGAATTCAAGGAGATATATGTGGTCCAATCGCGCCACCATGTGGACCGTTTCATTACTTTATGGTGCTAATAGATGCTTCAACACGCTGGTCACATGTAAGCTTATTGTCGACGAGAAATGTCGCATTTGCTAAACTCCTTGCTCAAATCATACGATTAAGAGCACAATTTCCGGATTATGCAATAAAGAAAATCCGACTAGATAATGCAGGAGAATTCACATCCCAAGCATTCAATGACTACTGTATGTCAATTGGGATTACAGTGGAGCACCCAGTAGCACATGTACATACACAAAATGGTCTCGCGGAATCGTTAATCAAACGATTACAATTAATTGCCAGACCATTGCTGATGAAATCTAAGTTACCATCATCAGTTTGGGGACATGTTGTATTACATGCTGCGGCACTGATTCGGTTGAGACCAACTGCATACCATAAATACTCCCCAATGCAACTTGTGTCCGGTAAGGAACCAAATATATCACACTTGAAGGTTTTTGGATGTGCAGTGTATGTTCCAATTGCTCCACCACAACGAACAAAGATGGGTCCTCAAAGGAGATTGGGAATATATGTTGGCTTTGAATCCCCCTCGATTATTAAATATCTTGAGCCAACAACAGGTGACTTGTTTACAGCAAGGTTTGTTGATTGTCACTTTGATGAAAATACATTCCCAACTCTAGGGGGAGAAAAGAATAAAATGGACTCTAATAAAGGTGAGATCACATGGGATGCCATGTCTTTATCATACCTTGATCCTCGAACGAAAGTATGTGAACAAGAGGTACAAAAGATAATTCATTTACAATGCATAGCTAATCAGTTGCCTGATGCATTTACTAATATAGAAAAAGTGACGAAGTCACATATACCTGCTGTAAATGCCCCAGCGAGAATTGAAGTACCTATGGATCTACCTAATAAATCTATTGCTAATGAATCTACTATACGTAGAAAACGAGGTAGACCACTTGGTTCCAAAGATTTGAAACCAAGACAAACGAGGAGACAAAAGGGTAATGTTGGTGATCTCACAACAGTTCAGCCATCTGAAGATAATAATAAAGGCAAAGAGATCTATAATGAGGATAGCCTGAAAGGCGAAGGAAACTCCTCAGAAGAGGAGAATCTTGTTAAAGAAGATGAAAAAGAGAGTCTTCTTGAAGAAGATAGAAAAATCGACAATTATGAGATTTCCATAAATTATGTGTCCACTGGGATGCAATGGAACATAAAAGATGTCATTGTCGATGAAATATTTGCTTTTTCAGTAGCAGTTGAAATGATGGCTGAAGACGACGATATTGAACCTAAAACGGTTGAAGAGTGTCGTCATAGAAAAGATTGGCCTAAATGGCGAGATGCAATTCAAGCAGAATTGAAATCGCTTGAAAAGCGTGAAGTTTTCAGTCTTGTGACCGAGACCCCAAAAGGTGTTAGGCCAGTTGGCTACAAATGGGTCTTTGTGAGAAAACGAAATGAGAAAAATGAGGTAGCAAGATATAAGGCAAGGCTTGTAGCACAAGGTTTCTCACAAATGCCAGGAATTGATTATGAAGATACATATTCACCGGTAGTTGATGCAACTACCTTAAGATTTTTAATTAGCCTGGCAGTGGCTGAAAAGCTACAAATGCGATTAATGGATGTCGTGACTGCATATTTGTATGGGTCACTTGACACCGATATATACATGAAGGTCCCTGAAGGGCTAAGGATGCCTGAATCTTGCAACTCAAAACCTCGAGAAATGTTCTCCATAAAGTTGAGGAGATCTTTATATGGACTGAAACAATCTGGGCGAATGTGGTACAATCGTCTTAGTAAATACCTTCAGAAGGAAGGATATAAGAACGACTCAAGATGTCCATGTATCTTTATCAAAAGATATGAATCAGGGTTTGCCATCATTGCAGTATATGTTGACGATTTAAACATTGTTGGAACCCTGAATGAGATAGCAAGTACAGCTAGGTACTTGATGAAAGAATTTGAGATGAAAGATCTTGGGAAAACCAAGTTCTGTCTCGGTTTACAAATTGAGCATGTACGAGATGGAATTTTTGTCCATCAATCTAATTATACCGAGAAAATTCTGAAGAGATTCAACATGGATAAAGCTCATCCATTGAACTCACCCATGATCGTTCGCTCTCTAAATATACACGATGACCCATTCCGTCCTCGAGAAGATGATGATGAAATACTTGGCCCAGAAACACCATACTTAAGTGCTATTGGTGCCTTGATGTACCTAGCCAACAATACAAGGCCTGATATTGCCTTCGCTGTAAACTTGTTGTCAAGATACAGCTCAGCTCCAACAAGGAGACATTGGAACGGAATTAAACATTTGTTCCGTTACCTTAGAGGTACACATGATCTTGGCTTATTTTATCAAAACTGTCCAAATGCCACTCTTGTTGGTTATGCAGATGCAGGATATCTATCAGACCCACACAAGGCTAAGTCTCAAAATAGATATGTCTTCACTTATGGAGATACAGCCATATCATGGAAATCAACAAAACAAACTCTAACTGCTACATCGTCAAACCATGCCGAATTGATAGCATTGTACGAAGCAGGAAGAGAATGCGTGTGGCTAAGATCGGTGATCAAATATATACAGAAGGAATCTGGAATCAAGTCCATCAAAGGTAGCCCAACCGTGATATACGAAAACAACTCTGCATGTGTCACTCAAGTGAAGGAAGGCTACATCAAAGAGGATCGAACTAAGAACATATCACCAAAGTTCTTCTCTACTCATGAACTTGAGAAGGAAGGGAAAATAGAAGTCCAACAAATCAGATCAGATGAGAACCTCGCCGACTTGTTCACCAATTCATTACCTCCCAAGAAGTTTGAGCAACTTGTGCGCAAGATCGGAATGTGGCGGCTTCGAGAAGCTCATTAAGCATGTCCAAATCAGGGGGAGAACTATACGCGCTGCACTCTTTTTTCCTTCGATCGGGTTTTTATCCCACTGGGTTTTTCCTGACAAGGTTTTTAATGAGGCAACATCATCAATGCGTATAATAAGATTAAACTTGTGTAAATCCCCTAGATTCATGATATAAGGTGAATATTCAAGGGGGAGTGTTGTAATATTTTATTGTGTGGTGAATATTTCACCTTATGGTTAAATATCCCCCTAAATCCGGGATATTTTTGGTTGTGATAGGGATGGATCTCCACTATAAAAGGAGGATCCGAGTTGTTGTAAATCAAGCAAGAAATCAGAAAACTAAGTACGATTTAAAGTACTAACGATCTGGTTCTCTTGTTTACCACTATAATTATAACACTTCTATATTATTTTATTTCTAAAAAAGTAAGAGAATTTAATTGACTACACCGTCTATTAATTAAAATTTGTCGTTTACTATTTATGCACGTTTTTTTATAGTGATAAAAACTATATAAAATATTAACATTTTTTACATTTGTTTTTATAAATCCATACTTAATTGTAATAAGTATGAAATTATTTTAAAAAATTATTACAAAAATAAATATTTTATATAATTTTTAGCACCTAAAAAAGCATGCATGAATAGTAAAATGTCAAGTTTTAATTAACAGAGGAAGTATATGATTAGGGTAATTATATTATTATAAAATATAGCTACTCCTAAAAAAAATCACCTCCTAAGATCTAAAAGATCAACAATAATGGTAGGGACTAGGGAGTAATTGTTAGATTACAGTAATTTTTTTTTAATTATTGTAATATGATACTCAACAATTGTAGGGAGTAAACTTAGGGGTCGTTTGGTATTGATATCAGTATATCATATATCAGATATCAACCCTTGATATCTGATATCGGTGTTTGGTACGAGAAGTATATCGATATCAAGTGATATACTTGATATCATCTTTAGTTAAAAAAAGCCCAAAGTGATATACCCATATTTTGGATGGTATTGCCTGATATCGCTCTCTCTGCTCTGCTCTTGTTCGCTCTCTCTTCTCTCCTCTTCTTCGCTCTCTGCTCTGCTCGCTCACTCTCTCTGCGCTCTCAGGTATGCTCTCTCTTCTCTCCTTCTTCTCCCCTCTTTTTTTACCTCACTTATGGCTTATTGGAATCTCTGGGCAATCCCAATTTGCAAATCTAGGGCTAGGGTTGTGAGATTTGTCGATTAGGGTTTGTGCTTGGGGCGATTTTTGGCTTGTAGATATAGGATTTGGTGTTCTTTGCATGAAATCTGAAATTGAAATTGATATGCAGTCTTGTACAATCGAAATTTGTGTGCTCTTGTAAGAACTCAGCCCTTGTACTCGAAATCTGTAGAGCCTAAGGGTCGAAATCTGCACTTGAAATTTGTAGAGCCCTTGTACTCGAAATCTGTAGAGCTTATGAGATTGCAATATACCAAACAAGGATATCAAGATATTAGATATCGGCTGATATCACCCACCCCCCTTCGGTCTCCTCTCTCTCCCTCCGTCCATTCCTCTCTCCTCCGGGCTCTGACCCTTCCCCGTCTCTTCCCCTTTCTCCGTTTCAAATTTTTTGGAAAAAAAAAGAGACCGCGTCTTTCCGTTAGTTTTTTTTTTTTTTTTACCTTTTTCACCCAATTTCAGATTTTTTACCTTACTAATAAAACGCGGTATGAGACCGCGTTTTTCTGTCCGGCCTGCAAAAAATGAATATTTGTGTAAATATTTTAAAAGTTTGAATGTTTTGTTAATTAATTATTTTTTAGTGAATATTTTGAAAAAAAAATCATAATAATGTATCACCAGATATCAAAATTTTAAACTTGCGTAACTTCTTATCTAATTGTCGAAATGATTAGTATAACTTCTTATTTCGAAGATCTCGAGATGAATTATAGTAAGTGAATGTTAATTTAAGTAAAATATAAAAGTATTATAATCTATTGAAATAAAATTAAAGTGATTATTATACCTTTAATTTTTCAACATTCATAAAACTCATATGTCGGATTAAGGCATATTATATACCAAAACGAAGCTATCGGCGAGGAGAATACACTTAGGTAATTCGTCACATGAGAAGGGGGGCACGTGACCCCAACTTTGCCCCTGATCATCGGTCACATCCTGTTTGGTTTAAGCTTACTCGATGACTTTTTTTTAGAATGGATATACTTGAGTTTACAACATCATATATTATATATTGTTGTTTGTTATGGTTTCTAGACGGTTCTTTCGTCTGTTGATTTAGTCGAACTTCGAGTTTCATAACTCGAATTCTTATATAATAATACGGAGTAAGAAAAATTGGTCCATATGACGCGTCAAACACGAGAGATTAGAAAATGTGATGCCGTACTGAAGGGGTACAGATCGAACTACAAATTCAAAAGAAGACTTATCTTATTATGTGGGCCATGACCATTATAGTCCATAGCCCACATATGTTGATTTTTTCCAGATGAAAAATATTGCCAATTTCTTTTGAATTTGTTGTTTTTCTTTTGAATTTGTTGTTTACGTGTTGAATAAAATTCATAGTACTAGTCGAAAACCATGCATGGCACGAATGTATTAATATAGTTTAAATAATTATTTAAACAAATTTTATAATATTGAATGTTTGATATTTTTCAATATAAAACACTAATTTTTTTTTGAGGGAACAAGGAATTGTCCATATTTAAGATCCTAAAGGCATGTTTAACGGCAATGTTTCAAGTAGGGATACTAGACAATTTAATGGTAAAGTATTCAAACAGTGACATATTCGATACTAGAGCAATACTAGCGGAGTATTGATATTTGAGCATTGAAAATTATTTGTGTGTCAAGTGAGTTGGTGACCATTGTAAATTTTCAGAGGCAACAATGCGAAACGACGTTGCATTGGAAAGAAGAAACACAAAACGTTGTGGAGGTGACACTGTAGCGCCTCCAGATGTTGAAGAAAAGGGAGGTCGCGTGTCGCCACAAGATTCGCCTGCAGGCCGGGATGGTGCATGGCTACCATGTGTCCGGTGATGGACGACCTAGATTGATTATGGTGGGAAGATGTTTTACATATTTAAATCAATATTTCCGTAGTACAAAATGTAAAAAAATTTGCCAAAATACTAGATTCGTTTTTATTTGTATGTAGACGTCAATTTTGAATATGTTTGACTATATTTTTTTTTTAAATATTTCTCTTTGATCATATCCCAATTAGCTAAAACACCATCCTTTTATTTTAATACCAAAATGCCCCTACTCTTCTCTTCCCTCCATCCTCTCCTCCTTTTTTCCTTTTTTTTTTTTCTGAATAATATTTTTTATTATTATTATTGAAATTTTTCCGTTGACAAACTGACTGCTGTTATCGAAATTTTTATGTTGACAAATGTACTGCTAATATTTTAACTATTACCAAAAATTTTCGACTGGCAAACCGACTCCTGACATTTTAACTATTATCGAAATTGTTCTGCTACAATCTGATTCTTGACATTTTAACTGTTATAAAAAAAATCCGCTGACAAATTGAGTGCAGACATTTTAACTATTATCGAAAATTTGTTGATGATGAAGTCAAAGGCATAGTCACGAGACTTCAATTGCAGCCGACATTGTAAGAATTATCAGAGTCAACCAGCTCCTGCTCTGAGACCGAGAGTGATTTTAACTCACTAGTCACTATCATATCTTGTTTGTCCCTTCCTCCACTGCAGCAATGGTGGAAAACGCCCGGCCAGCAACTCCGAGGTAGCTCCGAAATCACTTCAAAAAATGCATCAGATGGTTAGAAGGAGAGCAGGAGCAACTATCAGCATAAAACCGCAACCGACGACCTGAGAAACAACGCTGTAGGAACTCTGATGAACCTCACAACAACCTTACAGACATTAACTCCTAACAGAGCAGCAGCAGAAAATAGTGCAGGTATGTCTATTGGAGATATATCAGATCGATATTAGTTTTGGGCCTATATCCATATGTGGGTTATTAGTTAGTCCATCCCATTACTCATCAGTTATAAATATTAGGGAAATTTCATAAGTTACCCCTGAGGTATAACGTTTTTCGCGGGGTGTACAAAACTTTTACAATTTTCGCATGGTACCCCTGAGATTATAGAGTATTTCACCTCGTGCCCTTAAAACGTAAAAGTTGACAGACTTTGGCTTCTCCTTTAGTTTTCAATTTAAAAAAAAAAAAAAAAAGAAAGGAAGAATTATAGGCTTAGGGCGATGGGTGTTTGAGCGATAGAGAAACACGATAGAGGCGAGAAGAGGGCCCTCGACCAAAGGTGGTGGCGACGGGGACAGTGACCAGAGGCGAAGATGACCGGTGCAGGCCCCCGACGGGTGGTCGTGACGGTGACAGTAGGTAAGTGTGTGAAATTTCTCTCCCTCTCTGACATTAGGGTTTTGGCTGAAAATTGAACATCAACTCTATATTCAGTTGGGTTGTCATGTTAATTTGGGGTTGGGGATTCGATCTCATGTAAATGTGTCAAAATGTTCATCTACCTTATTTCCTAGTTATGGATCTTTTGCAAAATAATTAAAGGGAATGTGTTATCGAGTTGTGAAGTTATGATCCTGCTGTCACAATATTCACAGAAGGAATGAACACAGAAACTGATTTTTAACACCGAACACTAAAACTACCAATGTACATATTTTACAACGTTTGATTTTTAAAAATGAACACAAAGAATGAATTTGCAGTTGTTAAAACTAATTTTTTAAACATCATAACTTGCTGAATTTACATATATGAAAACTCAACACAACTTGCTGTCTTCGTATATTTGAAAACAAATTTTTATAAATGAACAAAGAAATAATGAATCTAAATATTAGTTTTTAAAAATGAACGCATTAAGAATGAATATACATATTTTACACCACCTGTTAGTCCTATACCAGTGCATAAACATTGAAATCAATGAGTGCAAGCTGAGGGTTTGGTTAACTACTTGTTTAACGATCACAAACTAGCATATTGGCTATGTACACTAGAACTATCAAGTTTGAAAATTGCAAAGCCAAACCTATTTTGCACGTTTGAGGGTTTGGTCAGGTGTAAGATAGAGATTGTTGTTTGTGATGAGTGTTCATTTATTGAATTTTTTGGCCTATTAGCTCAATAGGTAGAGCAATGTGCTTAGGCACAAAGACGTGGGTTCGAATCACACACAGGTTATTTGGACATTGAGTTGCTACTTGTTATCTTCGTTGAAAATGTTGAATTATATATATGCATAAATGATCGACAACTTACAATAAGAGAAACTAACTAAAAATCAGCCTATGTGGGACTCGAACCCACATCATGTGCATAGCACATTGCTCGACCATTTTGAGCTAATAGGCTAAATGTGCACTCTTAAAATATTTAGAACATTATAAACAATCTGATTTAATTAACAACCATGTTATCCAATATGAAGATAAGCAATAAGGAGCCCCATCAGTCAGTGTAATTAACAATCTGATTTAATTAACAACCATTTTGTACTCTATCAGATTCTACACAGAAGAAAACAAGCAATAAGGAGCCCCATCTAAGAAAATCACGTTATCCAATATGAAGATAAGTAAACAAAAAAAAATAGCATAAACGTATGTCAATCAGTCAGTGTAAGTGGAAGTTTGCTTTTGGATGATGCAACGAATACACTTGAAGTCTGCTTTTGGATGATGCAACGAATTCATTTTTCACAGGGTGCCTATTTAGTAATCACAACCTTTAAGCCTTGGAATCCAACACAGCCCCCTTAATTCAACCCTAGTTGCAATCCACCAAGTGAACCCCAATTCCAAGAAGACTACATGAGTCCATCCTCAATTTAACACCAAATCAGATTAAAGAAGAAGATTGCAATTCAACTCCAATTCCAAGACTCTCCATCTACAATCAAACCCCAAACCCCCAATTCAACCCTTCTAAAGCACAAAAAACTCAAAACTCATACACAAAGCAATCCTAAAAGCTGAAAATCTAGAGTAACTAATCTTCAATTTCTTTTCTAAAAAATTGATCCAATTTACCGTCAAATTCATATTGCAGACAATAAAATTCAATCCTTCAGTTAGTTTCCATTGCGTTTTAAACATGAATGAACCCCTAAGACGATTTCAAAACACAATATTGAGAAGCCCCAATTCCAAACCCTAATTTTCGAAGAATAGAATGAGGCAGAAATACCTTCGTCGCTCTTCCCAAACTCGAGTCAGGACGGCGCTCAGTCATCAGAGGGCTCTATATAGTTTGTTCGGCGGCGTCGACCAGCTCCGGAGGATGGCCCCTTCTCTCTATCGCCGGCCTCCAGGTCGTTCGCTTCTCAGTTTGCCCGTGCACTCTATTCCTTCGTTCTTTCGTTCCTACTCTCACCGTCGCTGCCACCACCCGTCGGGGGCCGGCCTGCACCGTCATCTTCGCCTCTGGTCACTGTCCCCGTCGCCACCACCTTTGGTCGAGGGCCCTCTTCTCGCCTCTATCGTGTTTCTCTATCACTCAATCACCCATCGCCCTAAGTCTGTAATTCCTCCTTTCTTTTCTTTCTTTTTTTTAAATTAAAAACTAACGGAGAAGCCAAAGTCGATCTGTCAACTTTTACGTTTTAAGGGCACGAGGTGAAATACTCTAAAACCTCAGGGGTACCATACAAAAATTGCAACACTTTTATAGACCACGCGAAAAGTGCTATACCTCGTGGGTATCCGGCGAAATTTCCGTAAATATTAAATAGTGGAAGCCCATACAATTTGCAATCACTTTTCATTTTTCCTCATTCATTCTTAAATAGTGGAACAGCTTCTTCATTCGTCTTCCTCAAGTAAATACCCAAATATAGATACTTCGATCCAAACAAATATTACTACCTCCGATTCAAAATATATGTCGTTTGATTTTTTAACACGTATTTTAAGGAGCTGAAAACTATATAATATATTATTTTTTTACAATTTAATACTTATTATCAACAAATATTAAGTTGTAAAAACATAATTTAAAAAAAGTTGATATTTTGTATAGTTTTGGCTTCTTACAATACGTGTTGAAAAGTCAAACGATATATATTTTGAATCGGAAGGAGTATTATTTTTTGATAAGTCAACAATTAAGTGCTAGGTTTGTCGTTTGAAGTGTGCTCCAAACAACACCAAATTTGCAGCAGAAAATAGTATGTCACCTAATCGGAGAGTCTGTCAAGTCAGCCTAGCTCCGAGAGTCCGAGCCCAATAGATTTGCAATTTTGCATTGTTGTTTAAGCCTAACTTCAAACTTGCAGTTATTCCAAGTAGGACAAAATGTAGCTGTTTGGGCGTCTTTCTTTTATTGTGAAAACCAAATTAGTATGTTAGAATATACATATGATTCAAAATTAGGTTTATTAGAAATTAATTTAGCTATAATGAAATTGAATGATGTTGCGGTTAGGATTTGGTTAACTAAAGAAGATAGTGGCCTAATTAGTAGGCAAGTGCCCCACAGTTAGGTTTAGGGTGTTGTCAATTTTAGTTTTAGGGTTAATGAGGATTTCTATAAATTGTAATTTGCGGTTATCTGATCAATTGAATCGAGGAGAGTTAAGAAAACGCTTATCTCTTTCAACAGTATAAGGCCTAGTGCAACGGAGCACTGCGCGACTCAAATGAGGAGCCAGCTCAGCACATTTGGCATTCCGGAGGAGAGAGAAAATTTTGATTCGGGTTAAACGCCGCTTGTCGTTGAATCGGTTAATTCATCCACTTTCTCCCCCTCTTTTTTTTTACCGGCCAATGGAAACGTGACACTTGGGCGGGGTTTTAATTAAATTCAAAAAATCCACATTTATTTGTTAAATAATTATTTTTTAAAAAAAAATATTTTTTTGAATTGGATTTATTTTTTTCGATCCATTGACACCCATTTTGCATATATTTAGAGAAAAAATTCGCTAAGTTTAACATATGTTAAAAATTTGTAGTCACCAACAACATTAACTTAATTCAACATACACTTAAACCATAAAAATGCATAAGTTTCAACATAAATTTACCGAAGCCACTACATCTGGAATATTAAAACACACACATAACATAAAACATAAATTTAATTGTGTACATTTTTTTAATTATACATATTAATATTAATATTGATAATATCATTAACAAAAAAATATAAGTAAAATAAATCAATATTTAGCTTGATAAATAAATAAAATGTAAAGTGAAATAAGAGTCACGCGACTCTCTGTTATGAATGAAAAAAATAAAAAACTGAAATGTTAGCGTGACGTGACAGGAATAGGTGTTGATGTGGCTGAAATAATTAGTTAAGAGTCGTGAGACTCTCTGTTGCACATTGCCTAATTAAACAAGAGCGAGCAACGCAGTTATATATTCTATTTGTTTCACAAAAAGAAGTCGTTTATTATTTATGATGCCTTTTTTTAAGACGTAAAAATTATATAAAATATTAACTTTTTTAAAATTAATTTGATAGTAATAATAAGTATACAACAACAATGGACTAAGAGGTTCCATTCGATCGATGTATGGAGCCTCACTTTATTTCTTTATAGCATAAGGTGTATATAAAGAGTTTCTTAATTAATTTGTATCTATCGATCTGTTTCTGAGAGCCTCCATCGACTCAGTGGGCGTTGTATTTGGCCTTGTAGTCGCTCCAGAGCTGATCAACAGACTTGCCAAGCAAATCATTGAAATAGGTGACACTGTAACCATTCTTGAGCTTGGCATTGAGCTGAGCCATGAACCCGTTTCGGAGGCTGTTGCAGTAGTCCAGGAAGCGCGCGGTGACGTCGTAGCCCTGGTCCCAACGGTCCCCTTGTCCCGGCTTCACCCAGTGGCTCGGCGCATACCCTCCCTTGAGCCTCACGTAGTCTGCGATTCCCTCGATCAGGCATGCGTTAGCTTGGTCGGTTCCGTTCCACTGCCACACGTGGGTCATCTGGTGGTACAGCACTCCGGTCACTTCCCGCCTCACGTCGCCTGAGTATTCATTCACGTAGATCGCGCTCAGGTTGATCTGATTCCCTGCAAAAACAACACATGATTGAATTGCTTCTTTTAAATGCCTGAGTGCGTGCGTGAATAGTAAAAGTCCATGTATTTTTGGACGGAGAGAGTACATAGTAAGAAACACTTGCCTGAAGTTTCAGCAATACCGGAAATCGACTCGACAAATAAGGTGACTTGCTCCACATTCTTGCGGTCGGCGCCGGGGGCGTTTTGCTGGAAGATGTTCCAGATGAAGCCTGTGGCGGAGGCAAGGGTTTTGCGGGCATAGGGGATTCCGACGTCGTTGTTGAAGCGGATGCCGCCGGGGGTGGAGGCGGCTGTGTTGATCACTTGGTAGTCCACAGCTTCAGTTGTTTGCAGTGATGCTGTCAACACAAAGCAAGACAGGAGGAGGGTTACCGGCCAGGGGTTTCCCATAATGCTTCTATTTTTTTCTCTACTGCGTTCACTTTTGCTTCATTTGGTTGGTTTGAGTTTGGGTTTATATAGACCATTCGATCTAAAAATTGTTGATGTTTTTTTTTTTTAAAAAAAAAGTGCATAATCTAAAATAAAAATAAAATCAGCTTTTTTTGCTAAGGACTCGTTTGGTTACATGTAGTATTTACTTCCTAGGAAATAAACTTCCCATGAATTTTACTTTCCGGGAAGTATAAAAACATGTTTGGCTCCTATAATTTGTTTGGTTGAACATGAAAATCTCATAACAATTTATTTAAAATTACTCTTATAGCCTTTATTTATTAACACACCCTTCTTATTATATGGATAAATTCAAAATTTTCTTAATCAAAATAAAAATGAGATTTGAGAAAAAAAAAAAGGGAAGTAATTTGGGAAAAAAAGGGGAAGTACTCTTACTCACCCCCTCATGGTAAGTTGAATTCCGTCATTTTAAAGAATTTCAGTTCCCGGGAATTCCAATTCATGGGTTCTTTAATTTTAATTTTTTGTACTAAACATGTATATTGTCAATTACTTCCTGAATTTTTGTACTTCCCATGAAGTAAAGAGCTAACCAAACCATGCCTAAATCTCAGTTTTCCCCTAAAATGAGATTAAAAAGATAGGTCTTTTATTTGTTTTCTAAAAAAAGTAGGAGACTTTAATTGACTAAAAGATTAGGGTAATTATATTGTTATAAAATATAACTATTGTTGATTAAAAAAACAATCTCTTAAGTAGGGTTGTTATTCGAGCCGAATGAGCCGAGTATTACTTGTTCATATTCAGTTCATTTAGTATATGAACGAGCACGAGGCGAGCCTAAATATTGACTCAAGCTTAAAAATGTGCTCATATTCGGCTCGTTTAGGAAATGAGCGAGCTTGAGATGAGCTTTTTTCGAGGTTAAAATGGGTTTAATGATATGGGATGTAATCTTGACCATCCATTTAGATTAAGGGTTGAGATCAATCTATTAGGTAAATATTAGGAAGATTTGATTAGGAGAGGATCCAGATCCATATTCAATTCACTTATGTTGCTTTTTTCGAGATGAAAAATATTGCCACTATCTTTTGAATTTGTTGTTTACAGTTTGAATAAAATTCAAAGTTGTTTTCTCACGGTTTATCATAGTATTAAGGGCCCGTTTGGTACTGATATACATATATCAGATTTGGGTATCACTCATATCCATACTTGTGTTTGGTAAATGAGTATATAGATATCAAAATGATATACACATATTTCTCTTCCTTCCTATTTCCCCTCAACTCCATATACCCATTAAACCACAGATATGGAAACAGATCTTCATCGCTTCTTTGATTCCTTCCTCTTTCTCCTCTTTCAAATCCTTAAGCAACCTATTATGCCTATCTAAATATGCATTATCAAATTCCCCCGCACTTAAACATTTGCTTGTCCTCAAGCAAACTAATCAAGACTGAATCTAAAATGACTCACAGACAAACAAACACAAGACACAAAAACAAAACACAGAACATTTTCTATAAAAGATCACTCATCAGTATCATTATAATGGCTCTCAAAAGAAACCCCACGAAATGGTTCGAACTAAATCCCGAAAGGGCCATTGTACAAATCTCAAAAGTAATAGTAATATTTCTCCCCGGTCTCTTAGCTTTGTCCAGGGGATTTTTGTTCACAAATTTTCGTCGGATGAGTGATCTTCCCTATTTTGGCTCGTATTTTGTCCCGTCTTTTGGCGTCGAGTCGCTTCATTGGTGTGGTTGCATTTGGTTTTGATTTGAGTTGCAGTACCGGGTGTCCTGTATGAGCGAGAGGATCGTGGTTGTCTTCGTGATCTTTGAAGATTCCTCATCTAGGTGGAAGCAACGTGTTGGCTGGCAGCATTTATGGGTGGTCAGGATTTTTCTTTCATCTTTGTTGATTTGTGTTACTTAGGATTCATCGGTCTCTCGAGCTTTAGGTTTGTCTGAACTCAAATTTTTACCTGATAAAAAAAGGACTCTCGAGAATAGTTATCAATTAAACTCAAAGTAGTTATGACACTCCGACCCACGTCAAATCCTTTATATCCATTGCTTAAACTCGAGTTGATACAGAAGATGCGTGCATTCAGAATATATTGAGCAATCAAAATCAAATAAGAAAATAAAAATAATCACAAACACCCGTCATCACTAAGCTTGTTGTGCTTCAAATTTTTGTATGATCTTTTTTACTAATCGTTTTTTTTCCAAACTGCATCGTTTTTTTTTCCTGTGTGAATTTATCCTTCGCTAACTGTTTTTTTTTTCTATTTACTATCATTCCCTCAATATTATCTGTTAGAATGTTGAAAAGTATTCAGGAAAATAATTTTAAAAAAAATTGTGGCAAATCTAAAAATTAAAGAGAACCCACAAACTTTTTCTAAATAAATGTTAAAGCACTAATCAATAAAGAAATTAAACGTAAGAAACATAAAGACAGCTGTTTCTTGTTCTTGAGCTTTGCAGGTGTACAAGGGCTCATTACCATCCTAAGTTGGACCCTTGAAATCTCTGCTTCAGTGACCTGAAACTACTCTGCCCAGCCTCCGACCACCGAGACGAAGCACTGCGAATAGAAGCACTCCGTTTAAGAAGATCTGTGATAACGGACGCGCTGGTCAAAGGCTGGTTTTCGCTTCCTGCCCCTGGGTTATCATCATATGCTGTGCAATATAGCCAAAATATTGTTCATGGATTGTCAGAGTTCAACAAAGAAGAAATGAGTTTTCATTGACATAGCTTGATATTGATCAGAAAGGGAATTCAAGGTCAAAAAATTTGCAAGGAAAAATCAATTTCAGATAGAGGCGTCGTTTGGTTAAGAATATGTCACAGACAGCTAACTTTACACACATTAAGCAAAAGAAAGGCCATAAAGTTTCACCTGAAGAAGCAGGCAACCCATACTGCCTATGTAGAAACTTGGAAGCTTCTCTGTCTTTCTTGTGACACAGAACTCGAACTAGGGTGTTAGCATCATCCAAGCGTCTTCTAGGAGGTCTTTGCAACTCCAGATCAATTGGAATGTTCTCACTTGCAGCCATCAACATTTGAATAATGGACCCAGTCTGTTAAGACGGCGAAAGGTGTTATGGTTTAGTTATCAAATATTGGTGAAACACTAGCGCAAATATGGTTGGTCATTAGATCATCAAACCTGATAGGAAAACAAGCTTAATACTTGATGGGCAAACTTCGCTTCTTTCTCAATCAAGGAACGAGGAAGGCCTTCACCTTCGGCTATGAAAAAGTCCTACAAAAACAGATGTTAATGCCTAATCAATTCTCTAGTGGTTTTCCCCTTGCAATGCCCTATCATTTGAAGCTCTTTAAATTGTATATATATATATTGTTACATCCAGAAAACACAAACCTTCAAAATTTGTAAGTCATCCTCCATTAAAGAGATGTCCGCAGTTGAAAATGCTCGAGAAGGTCCCCCATCAAGTAATACCCATACAAAAGCTTCCTGAAATTTAAGCTGGATAAATCAAAAGAAAAAACTTTGGATTCTCAAGAACAATGATTCAAATAAATGGAACTGGAAATGTACCAGTGATGCTCTAAAGATGCTTAGAGCAACAGAGGCTCTCACAGTAACATCAACTAAGCTACAAATATGGTTCAATATCTGCAAACAATCTCCCAAAAAAGCAATGTGTTCGTAAATCATATGACAAGAACTTTCAAAAATAAGATAGGGAAGATGAAAACTCTTGAGTTGAATTATTTGCTAGCTAGAGTAGGTTCAAAATCTCACATTGTCAATATGTGAAAGAATACCTTCCATGCGAGCTCCTTCAACACTACCTCGATATAAACCAAACAAAAGCGGCTCTCCCATATCAATGAAAATAGCTCTGGCTCCTATAGATTCAAGATACAAATTCTAAAATTCATTTCACCATAATAGCTGCGAGGGAAATGAAATATTAAAACGAATATGACATAGCAAAGAAATACTCTTATTTCAAGAATGAATTACGAAAGCAACAATATATGGGATCACCAATCAACTAAAAGAAATCCATTACTCTTCAAGCCTTTGTAGATTAGCAAACCAAATAAAGGGAACAATATTGTATGCTTACCAATGAAGTCAACAATTTTGTTGATAGCATCAGTAGCAGGGTTTCTAATGCCATCGAAGGTAGTTTCCAATAGCTCATCGATAGACTCATCACTTGTTGACATGGTTCGTTCCTGAATTTCTGCAGGTTCTTCATCCTCTATGTTAACTATCAATTACACAAATGTTTTGCTTGCTATTATAACACAAAAAACATATATCATATAATACGTAATATATTACTACATAAATATAATTAGCAACACGATTATACTAAACAACATTACTTGACTAAATAAAAATACTTAAGTTTAAGCAAGTGTGATATCATGAGATGGTTTATAGTTGCCGAGCCACTGGCATTCCAGCTGTACTTCAGTCTATATTTACATTGAATAGTGAACTAAAATGCCATAAATCTTAATCAAATATGAGAGCCAGCATATGCTTCAAGACTTAAACAGAACTTACACCATCTTCGCTTGACAGCTGGCTTAACTAATCCCCAAGATTTCCTAATGCCATCTTGCAAGAGCCCAACTTGATTTCTGATATACTGCAGATGGAAACAAACAGATGAGTAAATAAGGTCAAAGAAAGTATTAATTAGTTTGGCAAACAATATCCAGACAGGTAGAATATGCTACTCCGTATTAATAAAGAGAAATGAATATTGCGAACCTTATTGTATTTTTAATGAATGAAAAATAATTTTGTATTCATAGAACTATAAAAGTGCCCCAGTTAGATTTTTAGATCCCCTTTCTTTTTCCTTACTTTGGGTTTTCTATGAGAAGGAACCAAGGAAATGTCAAACTCACATTAACAGTGTTTAGTCTGATACAGAGCTTCGATAGCGTCAAGTCGTTCAAGATGTCGGTGACTTTTTCATCCAAATTAGTGGGCTCAACAAGTTTTTTCCTGATAACAGGAACCAGAATCACTGTCTCCTTGTAACGTGTTAAAGAGGGAACAGGGGGGTACAAACGACTCTTCTCAACTGCATTTTAACAGAGAATCCATTATGAATGGCATAAACAACATAATTCCAGATTTATTTAATTAAATACAGTATGAGATTGAGAATATGACAATGCCTTGCTTTTTCCAGACAAATTGCCGTTACAAATGACAATTCACTCCATGTCACAGAGTCAAAGAGGAAGAGGAAAGACAAAAAATAAAAAATAAAAAAAAATAGTTTTTTCCAGACAAATTGCCGTTACAAATGACAATTTACTCCATGTCACAGAGTCAAATAGGAATAGGAAAGACAAAACAAACATGAATAAGTACTACCACATTATTTGAATTCTACAGTCCTGTCTTACCTAACGGGCTGACCACCCTAGTCAGATAAGCATCCAGGCTATGGAAAGTTACTGAGAGCAGAGCTTGCAAATGAGTGATATTCAATGGAAGGTTCAATCCAAAGAACTGAGCAATTGTCTGCAGTTATAAAAAAATTAATAGTTAAAACAAGGAAACACAACAATTAATCATTAGTAATCAAATCAAGTTAAGAATTGTTGCACAGGGCAATCTTGTCAAGGGGGTTCAAACCGCAACTGAACTTACAACTTAACTATCAATTACATAACAAAGATATGATACTAAGAAAATCAGAAGAATCAAACATACCTCCTCAATCATTCTAAAAACCTCAACTACAGATAATGCAAGTTTTTGCTGAGACGATAATGATTCCCAGTCCTGCATGGGAGCAAGGCACAATGTGAGTCAATGATAGAAACCACTAGGAGCAACGATCTCGCTCCTAGAGTCCTAGGAAAACCACTCAAGCAAGAATCTCGCAAGAGGACATTGGTGGAGAATCTCCAAATTTGTATTCAATTCAGTAATTCAAGTGTCTTGTCCTTAAGGCCATCTCCCACCGTAGGGTGAAAATGGGGTTTTAGCCTATTTTTGCTCCCACCATAGGCCAAAACCCAATTTGGCTTCTTTTTTTTTGGCCTATTTCCAAATGAAAGGCTAAATTTAGCTTCTTCTTTTGGAAGGCCAAATCTGATTATTTTTTTAATATTTATTTTTTATTGTTTAATATTTACAGTATATAAATCTATAAACAATACAATTATAAATCTATATATTATATAATTATGATTTGACATATTTGAATTATCATTGCATAAATAATATTTTTAGAAAATGAAATTCATCTTTTTTGTTATATATTCGACAGAATTATACATCGAAAGGATTAATGATCGAGTGATGGAAATGAGAAGTGTAAGTGAAATTTTACATTAATACTCCCTCCGTCTCGAAAAACAGGTCGTTTTAGCATTGTGCACTAGTTTTAATAAAACACTCACCTATCAATCAACATCATCATTCCACTAACTTTTTTCATTAATTTTATTATTTTTAAATACCCACTATTTTTTAACCAATCAAACTCTTTTAAAAAGTCAACAACACGAAAACCAATACAAATCATTACTATCCCCCTACCTAGAAAAACCTAAAACGACATGTATTTTGATACAACTCAACTAGTCTAAAACGACTTGTTTTTCGAGACAGAGGGAGTATTTATTGATAGTTTAGCCCGCCAAAATTGCCCAACGGGGACCTACAAAATCATATACTCCCTCCGATCCAAAAAGAATGTCGTTTGACTTTTTAACACGTATTTTAAGGAGCTAAAAACTATATAATATATTAACTTTTTTATTATTATTTTTTTATAATCTAATACTTATTACCAAAAAATATTAAGTTGTAAAAAAATTATTTAAAAAAAGTTGATATTTTATATAGTTTTTAGCTCCTTAAAATACGTGCTAAAAAGTCAAACGACATCCTTTTTGGATCGGAGGTAGTAGAAAATTCTCTTTTGGTAGGCAATTTTCCCTCGCCATTATGGCCTACAGAGGGATTCCCTAAAAGCTGCAGGTTCTCCTCCTTATATAATAGAAAGCAAATAACTAACTCGTAAAACTGAATAATTAAAATTCTGGAAAATGAAAGAGATCAGGGAGAAAGTGGAGGAAATGGGGAAACTGCCTAAAACTAGGAAGATGGGATCAGAAACTAACTAAATTATGCAGGAAAAATGAAAGATACTAATTAAAACTAATAATTCAGTAGCTAGGTTCGTATCAGTCAACCAGACTACGCTTTATAATCAGAAGCAGGTAAAATTTTGGATTTAATTCCTCTAAAGTCAAAAGCAATGCTGTGTATGGGGCTTGTTAATTCAGTTGAAATTTTCAACCGGCTTAAAGTGATAAATCTTATATGGGGACACATATTTTGTTTTAGGGGGAATTATTTCAGAGTTTAAATGATAAGCTTCTTTTCGAAATATTATTGGAGTTTATTTGGTATGAAAAGACAAAACTACCCCTAATAACAAAACACCACGGTTTCTTACAAATAAACTCTTTTTCGCCACATAAGGAGTTATATTATTTCATGATCTTTCAACCCATATTTCACAAGGTTTATCAATTTAAGAAAGTTTATAAATTTCAGTCAGTTTATCCATTGTGCCAAAACCAATGTGCACAATGTCAGTCAACCAGACTACAGCTTTATAATCACAAGCGTAAAAACTCGCTAATGATTCCCAGCCCTTGGTTTAAGACAATCCATATTGCCCAAAACAATACTAAACTGAGGTAAGTTAAAAAATGAGGGCAGATAATAAAGTAGATTTGCCTATGCTGTAAGAATGGGCCAATGGATAAAGTACATATTTAAGTGAAACAAAATGAGATGACTGATCATAGAAGTCTGCAGAAAAAGGGTACCCACCTCAAGATTGAAAGCACGGTCAATCCAATCCAAAATATGAGTATGCTGAGATATTACCCAGTCAAGAATAAGTGGCCCTGAAACTTCTCCAATCTGCAAATAGGAGTCAATTTCACAACATTAGAGCTCATTGTGCAACTCCCCCTTTTGGAATTGCTCCAATCCAATTTTTTTTTAAAAAGAATATCAAAGAGAAGCGCATATACTCTTAGCTATAAAGAGCCCTTTACACATAAATTCTAGAACAAAAATATTGATGTTGAGGCTTAAGTTGAAAGCCTATGAAGAGAACTTCAGGGTCTCTTTCTCTGGAACACATGCAATTTTACACTTCTTATTTAACACTACAACCCCTGCTTTTGCGGGATATACTGGGTTGTTGTTGTTGTTGTTTACTTATTTAACACTACAACCAAAAACTTATGGGTACAAAATCTAAGGCAATAATAGATGGAAGCTTTAGTCTCATAATTTTACAAAGGGTAGACATAAACTTGTAACACTTCAAAATAAAAAAGATTAAAATGATATACTAATCACAACCCACAGAACCGAGAAAATTAATCACAACAAGAGGAGATGGCAAACTAAGGTGGGCCTATGAAGGTCCACCATCCACCCATGACTTGCTTACATTGTAATGATCCAGAACATGAACAGGGTGCTGAGTGCTGTCATTTCCTTCACTTGCCAACATATGAAGTTTAGCCAATTCTTGGTCAAGCATATACGCAGCAGAGAGTATCAGCTTAGCTTCTTGAGAAAAAGAAGAGATGTCCAGGACAAATGGTTTCTGATTTGAACAAAAAGAAGTTCATTAGATTCTAGGGAAAATTACAGAAAACCACCCTTTAAATATGAGTGTTTTCACTTAACCACCCGTTAAATTCAAAATTACAGAAAACCACCCTTTAAATGGTATTTGTTTACAACTCACCAGCCATTCAACTATTTTCGTTACTTTATCATTAAATATATTATATTTTAATATTTTTAAACTCAAATTTGATTGTAAATACATTCAGATTTTGAATTTAAGGGCCCAATTATATTTTAGGGATCATTGTATTTATTTTTAAAAATAATAATCAATAAAGCCTAGAATTATTATCTTAATTTAGGTTTGAAATTGTTTAAAACATTATGTAAATTACTCTTATTTAAAATATAAATAAAAAAAGAGTAATTTCCATAATATTTTAAAATTTTATAAACATTTTCAACCATAAATTAAGATAATAATTCTAGGCTATATTTATTATTATTATTTTAAAATAAATAAAATAATCCATAAAATATGATCGAGCCCTTAAATTCAAAATATGAATATATTTACAATCAAATTTGAGTTTAGAAATATTAAAATATAATATATTTAATGATAAAGTAACGATAATAGTTGAATGGGTGGTGAGTTGTAAGCAAATACCATTTAAAGGGTGGTTTTCTGTAATTTTGAATTTAACGGGTGGTTAAGTGAAAACACCCATATTTAAAGGGTGGTTTTCTGTAATTTTGCCTAGATTCTATAATAGTTTCCAGAAACAAAATACATGATCTCATATAATGCAAAGTGGACAAACCAGTCTTTCACCAAACACTTGGTGCAACAGGGTAGAAGAGATTTTCCCAGCTTCAGTATACCACTGATGCAATACTGGGCAAAATACAGTGACTTCTTTATGAATAATCAACTTTAACTTATCAGCTAAAAGCCCTAAAGGATGAGTGCTATCTGATTTAGACTTAAAATCCAAGCTATCAGCAACCTGAGAACATCAATGACGAGACTTAATACACCATCTTAAACCATTTCCTTAAAAATAACAATTAATAACTTCTTTTTTTATTACTTACTCGAACATATGCAGCCTGAACAGATTCTTTGATATATGTCTTTACCCTTTTGCAAGCAATTTTATCACTGCTTCCTGATTTTATTATCTACAACAAAAGATAACCATAATGTGTTGGCAACATTGTTCTAAAGGTTAACGTCAATGAGAAGGAAATAATTCTGAGTAGTATCAGAATTCAGAACTAACCTCACCACGTTTATTTTGAACAAAAACACCAACTTTCAAAGCAAAGGTCAACAGCCTTTTAAAATCGGAAGGTTTCTGAAATTTTTCATTACATTGTCAGATAAAGCATTCTAGAAACTGAAACTGAGATAATATGACAAAACCAGCAGTAGTGTAACTGGATAAATTTAAGAAATGTCCTATTACCTGTCCAAAGTGCAGATGATAATCATTAAGTATCCCATCACACCAAAGAGTGATGGAGAAGAATATAGCTGGCACCAAACTAGACTGAATCATATGCCCATTACATTCCAAGGAAACCTGATACTGCCTTTCTTTGATTTCTTCATTATCACATGGAGCAGCAGCCAGGCCTTTCTGTAGCTGATGAGCTGCATAATCTAGTAGTTCATCCTCGTCTGTTTGGACAAACTTCAAGAATGCAACGGTATGAGAAACAATCTAATCCACATAGCAAATGAACAATCACAGAAGCACAAACCATTTTCAAATATAAGGAAACATTCTTTAAGATCTTACGGATATTTTTTGTTAAAATATTGTAAATTTTATGCAAAGCTGATTGTCTCAAGTCAACTTACACAAAATATCATAACGATCATATTGCATAAAATTTGAAGATAGCTCATCTTTGCAAGTCTGTAACTATTTATCACTATGACTGATACAGTTGTAATTCATATCAGCTATAAGAGTCATTTTGTAATCATCTTATTACCTCGTAAAAACTCTTGTTGGTCATGGAAAAAAAAATGTGCCAAGGTCGTGTGCTAGATGACAGTGTAACATAACCTTGTGGCACCCAACCTAAAAATGCAGTATTGCTCCTAGAAACAATTATACCTGCTTGAAAAGCACCCAACCAAACATTGCATCATGAATTATCTGATTGATTCCAAGAGCAGACCAGGTTAGCTTGACATGCTTCAGAACATCATCGGCCTCCTGTTATTTATAATGGTATCATAAAAAAACATCGCTAACTTAATATAATATATTTAATAAGTGTATAAAGAATGAATTTGATACCACTATAATTTGAGCTTCATCAAGTATGTCAAAGACAATATAGAGCAATCTCTCATAAAGACGAATTTTCAAATGGTAACTAGCTGCCTCATAACTGGGTTGGCCTCCAATAAGAGATTGTCCATTTACAGGCAAACGCAAGGCTTTTGAAGCAGAATTCTTAATGGAAGATAAAACCTCAGCTCTCTCAATGGAAGACATCTCATCCCATTCCTGCAGTAAATTGTACAAAAAGGATAATCAATGGATTCATAACTTAATTTTAAGCAACAAATGATGTAGCAGAGAAATATTCAGGATGGTAGTTTAATGTATTTCTACACAACATCCAGTTGTATTGCATATATGAGAATAAACAACCTATCAATGAGTTATTCAACCCAACTTTGCAAAAGTACATACCCGTGCATGTCTGATCTTTCCAATTGAATATTTGATAGTTGCATGTTCAACTGTGGAACAATACGTTGGGGAACATAGCAACTCTTCCAAGACATTTACCTAAGACCAAAAAAAGTCAGCATGATCAGCAAAAACCAAGGTTCAGTAGACCTGTAGATACAACTTGTGAGAATATCACTCAGTAATAACCTTCAACAGAAACAATAAAGACAAGGACCCTCATACGAATCTCACTTGAGCAAATAAATCACCAAACACTGCCAAATCAAATCATGTATCTAGCTACCGTATGCTCCGAAATAGCGAACATTTAAATGTACAGCTTATTCAACCTCAGGTATTATCAAACACACAGGCTTTATAGTCAACAAACTGAATCAAGCAACCAACGAGCAGGGTACAAATGCCAAGCCAGATCAAGTCAGGAAGCTTCTACAGTTCTAAGTCTTCTGTCAATTAATGTTTTTACAGTTTTACTGTGGATTAAGAGGCTTAATCCTTTTAACAGTAGTTTACGAGGAGAAATCAGTCCTCCATCGTCTCATTGAGAAATAAGCTGCAAGTTAGTGCCCAGTCTCAAATAAATCAAGATAAACCACTCTACAAAAATAAATAGAAAATGTATTGCATTCTTAATATACAACTGTCATTGCTACTACCTGCCGGTTTTTCCATTGAATGTAAGACTTCTCATTATGAAAGTTGGATCTAGAAGTGTTATTCAAGAGACCCAGTACGATCTGTACAACACTGGCTTGTCGACCTGACAACTTGGAAAGGCTTCCCATCAGTTTTTTCCGGATGCATAAATCCATTGCTTCAGAAACCTAGTGAAAGATTCATAAATGATAATTGGAAAAATAAAAGATTCTTAAAAGCAACCTGAATGAGCATAAACTATTTATTGGAATCCATTCTGAAAACAAGACAACCAATCCAGAAATTATATTATTGCAATGAAATATCTAAAGAAAGATCTGGTTCACCTAAGAATTGGAAAAGGTTATAAATCAACAGGAGACTTTTCCCTCTTCAATAAGGAGTGCAGCAAAAATATTCTTGCTACAGAGATGTGCAAGGGATGTGTTGGGACTTGGGAAGCATTAAACAGGTTATCAAACTGTAGATTTGAGAGCATAACACATTCATAGGAGATTTCCACACAAAACATCCTTTGGATTTTCCGTAATCCTGCTCATTCTTTCTACTTCCATCTTTTTCCTTTTCTCTTCCTCTCCTTCCCTTTGTCCATTTTCTAATAGCAGTCCTTAAGCAAAAGCTTGAAAGTCTGGAAAGATACACCGCCATATTCTTCTTAAGTTCGAGTATGAATTCTATGATGGTGGCACATGATACAAGCAAGAGCCTACGGGTAATTGCCAGACAGCAGAAAAGAGAAAGACAAAGGGACTAGCCTGCATTTGGAGGCGAATGTTATCAATCAAAGCAAAAGTTCTCTGCTGAGACTGAGACTGTGGAAGTACTTTATCTCTGTCTTTTTTACTCTTGAAACCTGAAAGAAGTTTAGAACTTCTTTCCTTTACCTTGTCTTTGTCAGGTAATACTTCAATCCTGAATAACAGGAACAAAACAAAGAGTGGATCACCTTAGTGCAGAATATAAAGGAAATGAGGGAAAGTATTCAAAGCTGCGACAGGGAATTTAAGTGCTGATTAATCTGCATATGGAGTATGGACAAAGAAGGAAAAAGAGAAGAGGAGGAGAAAGAGGTAGATTACCCAGACAAAACCATGCTTGCGAGTAGTATTTCATATGCTGACTCCCGCAAGTCATCCTCCGACATTCCTTTTCAAAATTCCTAGAATTATATATCAGTTGACTCAAATATGGATACTCTAGGCATCATCAAATAAAACAAGACAAAAGAAAAAGGATGAAAGCGAAAACTGTGGTTAGAACCCAATACAAAATATCTTATCACGACATATTTTTTATTTCATAGATCTCTACCAAGTGGAGTGCATATTAAATAAGACTGCGAGATGTTAGTGTCGGGATACCTGTTTTTAGTGGGGGTAAACCTAGTGAAGGAACATTTTTAAGTTGTTTTAAACATCTCTGACTTGCATGCTTAGCTTGATTACTTCTTTTGGCCCCCGAAGTACTCTCTTTTAAGTTCTCTTCTTCCATGCCAGATGAATGTGGCATATGACTACGTCTCACATCAACTGAAGGGGGCTCACACCGCCAGAGATCCAGACCGTTTAGGGTGTCATAGCATAAACCTGCACATTATACCATTTGGCAGACCCTTTTAGACCTTTAACAAACCAGCGCTCTAAGTAACAAAGACAACATCTAACCAAGGACACACTCTATGAATTCAACAAGAAGAGGTAAAATACTCTCTCTCACAATGATAGCTAAGAGCTTGCAGAGGATTTTACCTCTTCTTGTTGAATTGATAAAGGTGCTCAAAGATAATTATTATCAAACACCCACAAGTTACACTCCAAAGACCAATCAGTAATCCTTATTTAGACAGAGAACTCAGAAAACAATAGAAGTAGAACCCATAAGAAAAAGGGTGAAAAACAGAGGCATCCATTCAAAAAGTGAAACAAAGAAAGAACAAGAACTGAAGAACCTAGATGGTATTTGGTTGCGAGAAATGGGATGTATTATGAATGGATTTGTGAACCCATATCTAGTGTCAGTTTTGCACTTTTGAATTTTGAACCCAGATCCTTAAACAACCAACTTTCCCATATCCCACCAATGATGCTTGTCTCTAATTGCATTCCAACATGATTCCTCAATCTAACCAAACATCTAAAATAATCTATCAAGTCCCAAACTCCCATTCCATTTCTTCATTCCAATAACATATTATCATACCTAAACTTCAACCGAATGCTACAACAAGCTAAACCTCTCAATGTCCATGCCCAAAAAAAATAAAAAATAAAAAATAAAAAGTCCTAAAAGACTAAAATCAGAGTTTAAGGAGTATAAAGCAGCATAAATCAGAATTTTTACCATTATAGTTATAGGATAAGCAAATCAAGTGAAATTCTCATAGACCTCAGAAATGTCCAAAGCTCCTCCTGAACAAAAAATTGCAATAACAAAAAATTCAAACACTGGTTTAACAATAGAAAGCGCACAAATCTTGAGGAGACATAACAAGGAAGACTAAAATTGATCTGAGCGACCTGAGTAGGCACAACGAAGCACGTAATCAGCGCTGATGTAGTCAAGGTCAGCGGTGGAGACAGAAGCGGGGGCACTTTCCGGGGAACGGACTTGGCTGATCAAGTCAGAGGAGAGGATGAATTCGAGAAGCTTCTGTAGATCGCGGCGAAGGCGTTCGAGTTCGAGCACGACAGGCTCCATCCTCCCCTCTCATCTTATAGCATTTGGGAAGGAATTTAGGCCAACCGATCGAGGGGGAGAGAGGGATAAAGTAGAACCACCGACAGAAAGGACGATTCGAACGGCACTTAGTCGACGCCGGAGGAGAACGGCGAGGAATCGGAAAGCAAAAGCACAAAAAGGGAGGGAAGTTCGGGGGTTTACCACTTTCGAGGTTTTGAGTTTGTGTCTCTGTGTCTCCGTTGTTTTGCTTTTTCAACTAGTTTTCTTTTATTTTTCTTTTTGGCCGGCAATCTCAGTGAGGTTAAGGTGTGTTTGGAAAAGTCCGTGTTGAGAAACAGGTATATTTGTCTAAGTTGTATAATGTTTTATTATATGATTTTGTAATGTAAACAATAAACTATAAGTTATATGTGTAATAAGGTGTAAAGTGTGATTGAACTAAGTGTTGTGAGCTAGGCTACACTCGGAAACCATTGTATATGGCCCGTGGGAGACCAGCTAATCACTTGGATTGAAGCTTCCTCCAAAGCACTGCGTTTCAACTAGGGTTCGAGCTCTATATAAAGGCTTGAGCTCGGGTTGTCCTCTGTGGTTCACTCGAGCTTGTGAAAAGAAAGAGAGAGAAGAGAGAGTGCTAGGGTTAGGGTTTCGCTCTTCGATCCCCTTTCCTCCGTCCGCCGCTGAAGGTCTTCTTCCCCGGCGTTCCCAGGGTGGTGCTAGGTTGCAGGCTCCTCCAGTGATCGGCGCCATCTCCTCTGAGGGTTTACCTTCTCGATCTGGATTTGTATCTCCAGATCTGAGAACTGCAAAGGGGGTTCTTCCTTCCTTTGCTTGTGTAGTTGTTGTTTTCGTTTCTTGTTTCAGACTTCCATGTTTTGTAATTGGCTTTGTCCAACCCCTTGTATTGTTCGATTATCATAGTGGATTAGGGCCGACTCCTGAGGCCCCGGTGATGTAGGATCTTGGATCCGAACCTCGTAAAAACTCGTATGTATTGGTTCTATTTCGTTTTCTATGTTCTTCGATCATATACGCGGTTGTCTTGCTTGAATCGAATCCATCTTTACCCTCTCACAGTGGTATCAGAGCCTGATTCCCTAATTATCGAGAACCCGATTTCTTATTTTATTGGTTTTTTGTGACCATTTTGTTGCTTCCGTTGTATCTGTGCCTTGATTCTTGAACATTCGGATTATTTATGCTTTAGAAAAAAGTCTGATTCCATTCGTTTGAAGCCTTTCAATGGCACTACTGATTTCGCTATGTGGCAGGTGAAAATGCGAGCTATGTTTATGAAAGAGAAGTGTTGGGTCGCGGTCACCAACAAGTACCCTGAGAATACCTCCAAGGAAAAGATTCAGGAACTGGATGATCAAGCCCGTAGTGAAATCTTGCTACGTCTCTCAAATGAGGTAGCAAGGCAGGTAGTTGAACATCACACACCTGAAAGGTTGTGGGATGCTATTGAGGATCTTTATCTTACCAAATCTTTGCCTTCTCGTGTTAATTTGTTCAATAAACTGTTTAGTTTTAAAATGAACACTGCATGCACTCTTCCTGAGAATCTTGATAGATTTTTACAAATTACTCAAGATCTTACTCGTTGTGGTGACAAACTTGATGAGACTCAATTGTGTGTGCTTCTGTTAAACTCTTTGCCTAGTCAGTTTGACACATATAAGGATGTTGTCCAATATGGAAATAATAAACTGGTTAAGAAAGATATCATTAAATCTTTAATCCAAAAAAATGAATCTCTTAAAGTGTTTAAAACTGCAAATGGCTCTAAACCTGAACCTAAGGCTGAGTCTAAAGAAGAGGATCTTATGGCTAAGCCTAAAGGTAAAGGTAATAGGAAGAAGAATAACAAGAAGAAGGAAAATAACAATAAAGATAACCAACAATCTAAGCTTGAAAATGGATCTGATAAGAACTTTGAAAAATCAAATGTGAAGTGTCATTATTGTCCTAAAACTGGCCATTTTGAAAAGGATTGTTATAAGAAGAAAATATATGAAAAAGAAGCTTCTAAGAAGAAGGATTGTTGAAAATGCTTCTGATTGCTGGATTCTTGATTTTGGATGCACCATTCATGTCACTCATCATAAATCTTGGTTGCATAATATAACTTGAAATTATTTGATGGTGAAGATGTGATGCTTGGTGACCATTTTATCTTGAAAATTAAAGGCATAGGATCAGTTGCTTTAAAAATGCATGATGGTGTGGTTAGGGTCATAAATGATGTTAGATGGGTTCCAGATCTTAGAAGAAATCTCTTATCTAAAAGTGTCTTAGAAGCTTTAGGTTGTGTAGTGAATAACAAGCATGGTATTAGGACTTTGTCTAGAAACAATAAAGTTCTTATTCATGCTTAAAAGAAAAGAGGATTGTATGTTATTCATGCTTCTCATGAGTTTAACTTTGCTACCATTCTTGATGTTTCTGGTGCTGAAATGTCATTAAATGAGCCTATTAAATGGCATAACAGACTAGGGCATATAGGAAAGAAGGGCTTACATTATCTGTACAAGCATTGCATTCTTAAATCTAAACCTGTTGATATTGATGTGTGTGATAACTGTTTGATGGGAAAGCAAACTAAGAATTAAGGGTTTTCCCAAATCCTCTTACGTTGCTTCCACCCCCCTTGAGTATGTTCACTCAGACGTGTGGGGGCCTGCACAGGTTGACACTCAGGGGGCAAAAGGTATATTCTTATCCCTTGTAGATCATTACAACAGAAAGGTTTGGATTTATTTACTTAGGACTAAGGATGAGGCTTTTGACATGTTTAAATTGTGGCATAAAAATGTTACTATTGAAACTGGCTTGCCTTTAAAATGTATAAAAACAAATAATGGTTTTGGAGTTTTGTAACTCTAGATATAACTCTTATTGCAATGAACATGGTATCAAAAGACACATTACCATACCTAGCACCCCTCAACAAAATGGGACGACTGAGAAGATGAACAGGACTCTCCTTGAGAAGGCAAGGTGTATGTTGATATCCTCTGGAATGAGGCACTCTTTATGGGGTGAAGTTGTCATTACAGTTGCATACCTCATAAATAGGTCTTTTTCCTCCACCATTGGTTTTAAAACTCCTTATGAAATGTGGCATAATAAGAAACCTGACTTAACTCATATTAGACCTTTTGGTTGTGTTGTTTATGCTCATAAGAGTGATGACGAATTAAATCATAGGTCTCAAAAATGTGTTTTGTTAGGTTATCCAAAAGGAGTTAAAGGTTATAAATTGTTTGTTATTCAACCTGGAGCCTATAAAACCATAGTTAGCGGAGATATGGTGTTTGTTGAAAATGAATTTCATTTTAAAAATGTATTCATTCCCTCTGTTGAGGAGTCCTTGCAGGTACCTACAGGGTCTGGTGCAACCCAGTTCTACACCCCATATCTTTCTAAGGGTCATAGTGAATCTGAGGATGGCATGGACTCTGAGGATGCTCAGGAAACTCCAGGAGCAACACCTTCCACTGCTATACAACCTCAGATCTTTCTGAGGGTCGTAGTGAATATGAGGATGGCATGGACTCTGATGATGCTCATGAAACTCTAGGAGCAACACCTTCCACTGCTATACAACCTCACCATGATGATACTTTTGATATTTCTTCTAACAGCTCAGAAAATGATGGTAATGACTCTATCTCTGCTAGTTCTAATATGCTCCCTCCCCCCATTCTGAGTCTTTAGAACCTACTACTGTGTATGCTTCTTCTGTGCATGCTGCTGGCTCTTATAGCATTTCATCATCAGAAATACATAATTTAACCACTTGGCAATTGGCTAGGGATAGATCACCTAGAACTAAGATTCCAAGTAAGAAGTACGTCAATAACATTGTTGAGTTTGCTTGTGTTGTGCCTGAAGTTGTTGATCATTTTACACCTGACACTTATGAACAAGTTATAAGATGTGCTCATGCTAAAGACTAGAAACAAGCTATGTCTGAAGAAATTGATTCCATGATGAAAAATAAAACCTGGATACTTGCTGAAAAACCTAAAGATGCTAGGTTTATAGGGAGTAAGTGGGTGTTTAAATTGAAAAAAGACAACTCTAAGGATGAACCCCCTAGGTATATAGCTAGGCTTGTTGCCAAGGGGTTCACCCAAAGAGAAGGTGAAGATTATACTGAAATCTTTACCCATGTTGTCAAATACAAAACTCTGAGGTTATTACTTGCTATGGCTGTTGTGTATAACTCTGAGTTGGGACAAATGGATGTAAAAACTGTCTTCTTACATGGAGATTTAAATGAGATCATTTATATGAGACAATCCTAAGGTTTTGTTAATAAGAATAAACCTGACTATGCATGCTTGTTTAAAAAGTCTATATATGGACTCAAACAATCTCCTAGACAATGGAATATCAAATTTGACACTTGCATGAGAAGAAATTTGAGCTTTAAAAGGAGTAAGTTTGACAATTGCTTATACTTTAAAGGTCATAAATCTGGATCTGTGTTGTATGTTCTGTTATATGTGGATGATATATTGCTGATGTCTAAATCAAAATCTGATATTGATGCCACAAAACATGAACTTGCTAGATATTTTGATATGAAAGATCTTGACCCTGTTAAGAGAATTTTGGGTATCAAAATTGTTAGATATAGGAGTAAAGGTAAGCTATGGCTTAATCAGACTGACTATGTGCTTAAGGTTTTGGATAGATTCCATATTAAAAATGTGACTTCTAATGCTATTCCTCTTGGTTCACATCTTGACCTTAGTAAAAATCATACTGCTCTTTCTGCTGCTGAGTCTAATTATAGAATGGAAAAGGTTCCTTTTGATGCTGTTGTAGGCTCTGTTATGTACTGTATGATTTGCACTCGTCCTGATCTTGCTTTCTCCATCAGTGCTCTAAGTAGATATATGTCTAATCCATGTGAGAAACATTGGAATGCTATGAAATATCTTTTGAAATACCTGTTTGGAACCACTAAGCTAAGATTATGTTATGCTAAGCACAATTATGTAAATGAGTTATATGGATATGTGGATTTTGATTTTTCTAGTAACAAAGATAATAGGAAATCTATTACATCTTATGTTTACACTTGGGCTGGGAATTGCATATCTTGGAAATCTCAACAACAACCCATTGTTGTTCTATCTTCTACAGAAGCTGAGTATATAGCAGCCACTAAGGCTTGCAAAGAAGCCATATGGATGCAGGGTTTGTTGCAAGAGATTGAAAAGAAAACTTATACTAATGTGCTGCATATTGACAATCAATCTGCTTTATATTTGTGTCGTGGTCCCATGTATCATGAGAGAACTAAGCATATAGATTTTAGGTATCATTTTATTCGAGAAAAAGTTCATGATAATGTGATACATGTTGTTAAAATAGATGGTAATTAACTATAATCCTGCTGATTTTGGCACCAAGATAGTGCCCAGATATTTTTTTTTGTTTTGCAGGAACTTCCTTCACTTGGATGAAGGAGGTTGAGGGTCACAAACAGGTAGGGAGGGTCGACGACGGACTTGGTGACCTAATCCACAACTAGGAGTTGGTCTGCCTGGAGCGGACTTAGAAAAATATAGGGGGCAATTGTTGAGAAACATGTATATTTGTCTAAGTTGTATAATGTTTTGTTATATGATTTGTGTAATGTAAACAATAAACTATAGGTTATATATGTAATAAGGTTTAAAGTGTGATTGGGCTAAGGTTGAGCTAAGTGTTGTGGACTGGATCGAATTGGGCCCTCTGGGCTTGATCTTCTAATCACAACATAAGCCCAAACCTAGGCTCACACTCGGAAACCATTACACATGGCCCGTGGGAGACCAGCTGATCACTTGGGTTGAAGCTTCCTCCAAAGCATTGCGTTTCAACTAGGGTTCGAGCTCTATATAAAGGCTTGAGCTCGGGTTGTCCTCTGTGGTTCACTCATTGTTCACTCGAGCTTCTGAAAAGAAAGAGAGAGAAGAGAGAGTGCTAGGGTTAGGGTTTCGCTCTTCGATCCCCTTTCCTCCGTCAGCCGCTGAAGGTCTTATTCCTCGGTGTTCCCAGGGTGGTGCTAGGTTACAGGCTCCTCCAGTAATTGGCGATGTTTCCTCTGAGGGTTTACCTTCTCGATTTGGATTTGTATCTCCAGATCTGAGAACCGCGAAGGGAGTTCTTCCTTCCTTTGCTTGTGTAGTTGTTGTTTTTGTTTCTTGTTTCAGACTTGCATGTTTTGTAATTGGCTTTGTCCAACCCCCTTGTATTGTTCGATTATCATAGTGGATTAGGGCCGACTCCTGAGGCCCCGAGGATGTAGGATTTTGGATCCGAACCTCGTAAAAACTCGTGTGTCTTGGTTCTATTTCGTCTTCTATGTTCTTCGATCATATACGCGATTGTCTTGCTTGAATCGAATCCCTCTTTACCCTCTCAATCGGATTTTTGGGTAGTCGGAGACTCGGAGTTGGAGCTGGAGTTGGAGTTAAAATAAGTAGTTAATGGCATTTTTACTTTGCAGTTTGCACCCGACTCAAATACTGCGATTCGATTCGAAAAAGTGGGTAAAATCGAACAAAAGAAAAAAAGTGAGAAAATGGATGCTGGGTGAGTGGGTGGTAGGGTGAATTACACGTGGATGATGATTTTTCCACTTACACCTGACCGGCTAACCCATCACCTGATCTATCATCTACCTCTCATTTACAATACTATGTATTCTTTCTAGCCTTAAATCTCTAATGGTACATGACGATTGGACATCAAAACTCATGTGAAATAATATTTATGATATAGTGTAATTTGAATTAACATGTTAATTATAATGTTAACGATATGTTATATATCTTATAATATTAAATTTTTTTATGTATGTTGTATGAGATGATGTTATTTAAGAATGATTGTTTTATAACAATTTTTTTTATTTTAGCTATATGTTTGACAATTTATTTTTTTAGATCAAGTGGAAATGAACAGAATCAAATGGGCGAATATGTATGAATATAAATTGAACTATTTCAAAAAAAGTCCAAAATCAAACGAATGTCCATTTACTTGGCTTTATAAAACTTTAGCAATGGATTGTAAATAAAATTAAAATTTGGGTATTATTTCCAAAAATTAAATAGGAACCAAATGAGTGACTGAGATTGGAAAAGGATGACAAATCTAAGTAGAAATAGCAAACGATTTGTTGCTCAACAAGACGAAAATAAAATCAGCTGATCTAAATGGATCACTGTTGTTGCAGGAGGATGGTCAAGTATGAAATAAATTTAAAGTATAAATCAGAATGACTTCCCTGTCTCAGCAAATGATTACAAGACTTCCTCCCGTTGTAATAAGAGAATAGTCAGGATCGAATCCACGAGGAAGCACGTCAGCAGTTCTTAGGTAGCTGTAGATTCTCACAGACAAGCAGCAGAAAGAGACAGAAACACAGAAACAAGGAAAGAAAGACAAATAAAAGCAGAAAATAACAAACAAAAGCAATGAACAAAGCAAAACAGAAAATAAAGCAAAGACAAAGGCTCGTCGATCTCGACCAACAGATACTCGAGATCGACCACAGGCAAGTTGACAGAAACTTGAAATCAACGACAACAGAGAAAACTTCAACTCGACTAAGACCAGTCCCTACTCGAGATCGACCACAACTACTCGATCTCGACAAGGCTCTACTCTATGTCGACAAGAAACAGAAACTTAAATTCACAGACTTCGAACACATAACTCAAAATTTGACAGAAATAAATTCAATATATTAAAAGACTTCCAAGGCCAGGGTTTCAACACCACAACGATAACCATGCAAAGTAACACATAAAGGCACAAAAGATCATGCTTTCCATCAAATAACTTTCGTCATTAACAAATAGGCATATAGAGGCTTTCGCATAAACCCTAATTGTTACTAGCCCTTTTCACATAATTAATCCAAGTTGCATTAAGATCACTTTTGCTTCAATAACACAAACAAGGATCACCTTCAACTCTCGCAAAAGAATCATGCTCATAGGGATAGAAGATGAATTGCACAAAAAGATCTGACCTTTACTGCATCGCCTCACATGGCCACCGTCGGGCTCACCCCAGCCCCAGAAGTGGGTGGACTACTCACGCCTCATCGCAATAACAGACATTGATGTATGAAAAGAACTAACTTGCATAAAATAAACTCCAACTTACAACCTCTCTTTATGTAACTGACTAATTGTCTCTGAAATTGAATGAATGAAAAACCAGCCCCAAGGGCCTTATTTATAGGCTTCTAATCCTTGCTAATCAAGGATAGAATCTCCTATCTATATCTAAAATTATATCTAAAATACTTAAAGATAAATAAAATGCTTTAAGGAAATAAATCAATAAGGAAAAAAATAAATCTAAACTAGGTAAGATGTCTTCCATGATGTTGATAGATTTCCCTCCATGGATAGATGATGATGGAATCGGATAGATCTTCGGTCAGCTCGACTTCCTTCTTGCCCAAGGATTCCCAATTCTACTCGGACAACACTTCGTTGACGCGTTTCTGGAAACTGGGCTACTCGACCTCGACAAGGGCTCGTCGACCTCGAGTAGGATTCTTCATCGACTGGACTTCCCGGCTAGCTCTGCTCGACGTGGCTCGGTCTTGGCTCCTGGTGCTTGTCGACCTCGAGTACCTCTTGTCGATGTCGAGTAGGAATGGGTCATCGACTAGGTCTCCTCGGGTGGCTCTACTCGGCAAGCTTCGGATCTGGGCTCAGGCCTTCGTCGATCTCGACTAGGGTTCGTCGAGATCGAGTAGAGTGGTGAACGTCTGGTCGAGCAAGCTTCTCCTCGGCATGGACTCGGACTGGCGTGGTGGCGCTTGTCGATCTCGACAAGGCTTTGTCGAGATCGAGTAGAGGTGTGCTCGACTTCTCGTCCTCGGCTTCTCGGTCAGCTTCTCTCCTTGTCGACTCCGGGTGTGGTGCTGGGCTTCGTCGATCTCGACTAGGGCTTGTCGAGATCGAGTTGGGTCCGGAAGTCGGGTTGGTCTGGCTCTTCGACAATGCTCTGTCAACCAAGGCTGCTCGGCTACGCTCGTCTAGATCGAGTAAGGTCTACTCGAGATCGAGTAGTCTGGTTCCTTGGCTCGATTCGACTGGTTCCGCTGCTTCTTTGACCTTGGACTCCTGTAGCTGATTTCCGAGCTTTTCTGACCTTCTGTAGAATTGCTGTAAAATGCCTCGAATTCTGCGATTTAAACAGAAACTTGTGTAGATTCCATAATTTGGCAAATAAACATAAACTACATAGGTTATGTACTATCTTAGCCCAAATGAATGCAATGTATGCAGAAATCGATATAAACTTAAGTGTAAAACATGGCAGATTAGGCTTACAACAATCATGGATGGAGAAGGAGAGAGATACCATGTGGTTATAGATAATATTACACTTGATTAGGGTTGCAATTGAGGATGAATGGTTACTTGCACATGGGGTTTCTAAAACCAGATTGTGCTCTGTCGAGTAAGTGTTGTTAGCCTCCCCTGGGCCTCTCCCCTGTTTTATCTACCAAAAAAAAAAGAGGTTTCAATTGGTTTCGGTTATGGACAACTTACAAATCTTTGATTGGGGATGAACAAAAATAAACCAATAGGGCTTTGATTTCCGACATTGCTTTAAAGCTTGAACAAACATGAATACCAATTGAAGTACTCATTAAGTATTCTAAAAATCGCGCCTAGGCGCTTGGCGGGAGACCACCTAGGAATTTTTACGCCTAGGCGGGCCTTTAGGGGGATTTCCACCTAGACACTGCCTTGTCCTGTTTAGGCGCCACCTAGAGCCTGCCTAGTCCCGCCTAGCCCGACAATTATTCAATTTTAGTTTCTAGACATGTGATTAGTCGACTTAGGTTTTTTTTATCCCATAAGTCGGCATGTATTTGCTTTTGAGTCGAATCTATGGTTTTGGATTTTAGGAGGCTTAAAGTCGCTAGTTGGACACGTATTTTTGCGTTTATTTACTTTAGTAATAGTTAAGTACCACAAATTTGGGTTTATAAGTGATATTATAGATTATTATTACATTGTATGAATTATTGATATGTGTTATGTGTTAAATATAAAAAATAATAATCATGTTTGTTCTAAGTCTGTCTAGGCGCCTCCTAGGCACCCGCCTAGCCGCCTAGGTGCTAGGTGGCTACCCACCGCCAATGGTCTAAATATCGCGTATCGGGGTCTTATCGGTTGGAGGTAAAAAAAAGGATATATCGGGGATATATCGGAGATATATCGGGATATATCGGATTTATCGGATTCGCTAATTTTTAACCATAAATATTATATTTATACTTTAAAATTTAAAAATACACATGAAAATTTAAAATTTAAATGGTAAAATTTACATTCACTTCAAATATCCTGCATAACATTTACCTTTCAATTTTCAAATATCCTAGTATTTAACAGGAATTGAAACTTTGTTAATCCCTCAAATTAAAAATTTGAAACCCATTTATTCAAATTAAAACCTTTTCAATCCCTCAAACTAATAGACACAGTTACACCAGGAGACTCCCAAATCACAATGTATTCAAACTACAGTAAAAAAATTCGGACTTACCTTACGAGTGTCGAGGGACTTACTGAGGGAGAGAGTGTTGTAGCCTTCCCAAATCAAATCAGTCCCAAATTAAAATCGAACATTTGAACCTGTATGCAGATTCGCAGAAGACTAATTTGCTCCCATTCCAAATTCCAAACTCAACTAATTTGCTTCCAAATCATTCCCAAATTCAACTAATTAGTCCCAAATAATACAATGTAAAATGTATTCAATCTAAAAAAGGTCCGACAGACCATGAATGTGCCGAACTGCAGAGGTGGCCGGAGAAGATCAGGGGAGGCCGGAGAAGAAGAATGGGCGACCGGAGAAGACATAATCTGAGCAGAAACCGAGGTCGCGACGCCGAAGAAGAGCACTTGCACAGTCACAGAAGAAGCAAGTGAGCAAGCCGCGCCGGAGACGAAATAAGGTGGCCGCCGACCGGAAAAGAAGCCAGTGAGCAGGCCAGGGTAAACCGGAGAAGAGCCCTCGCACTGATTCGCCTCTCGCAACTTCGCAAATCGCAAGCCTAGGTTTGGGTTTGGATCGATTTCATGAATCTCTCAGATCGATTCTCACACTGATTCGCCTTGTTTTTTCAATTTTTTTTTTCAAATTTTTTTTTTTAAAAAAAAACAAAACGACGTCGTATAGTAGAGGCGATAAATCGGTCAATCCAATATTGACCGATATATCGGTCATTCACCCGATAAATAGCGTTGACCGATATTATCCAACCGATATCCTGATATCGTATCGTGTTCTAAATATCCCCGATATATCGCCAATATATCGGACGATATATCCGATATTTAGAACACTGCCCACCGCCTAGGCGCTAGGTGGCTACTCACCGCCTAGCGTCTTTTAGAACATTGATTGAAAGTGATGTTTATCACAAATTCACAATTAAAATAAAGTCATAGTTCAATTTTTATTTACAAATCATTCCTAGGCATCGGTTCGATTATGGACTTTTTAAAAATAGTGTAGTTTATATTCATAAATGTCTTGACTTTGGATTTTTTTTTTTAATTATGTTGAATAGGTTAGTAGATTATTTGTAGGCATGAAGGCTTCCAGTAATCCAATGATGCCATGATATAATTTAAGATTTTTTTTAGATGGGAAAAATTAGGGTAAAGACTTAACGAGAGCATTCAAACGGATGAAGTTCTGAAGACCTAGATCACGATCTAATTCAATGCCCCAGACAGAGTGGTAAATGTTTACAACCTTATTAGCTACCCTATTACTAGAGCGAAGTATGTTGGAGAAGGACAATTTTTCCACAAGCAGCGATAACATCTTTACTTCTGTCATAATTATTTCAAGTTCTCACGGACATCCTTTATTCTCTTGTAGATGATTTATTATATTTCAGAGTCCCCTTCAATACGTAGGTTAAGCCAAGCTCTAAAGCAATTTGAATGTCAGGGCAAGTGCTTCTGATTTTAAAGGAGTTTGTTTTCCTAGCTTTTTATACCCTATGTGGATCTGGCCCCACTCCCGTCCCTTATTATGAACCCCCGCTAGCGCTAGTGCTATCAGAATACGAAGATCCCTTAAAATTAAGTTTAAAAGTCCATGATGGGGTTTCCATTTGCGTATTTTGTTCTTCCTCCCAATTCGGTCGGTGTGCATATGGTGTGTTGTTGTTTGAGGCTAGCACCTTGGGGTCTGTTTGGATTCCCATTGTATTATATTTATAAGTAAAATACATGTATTATTTTCAAAAGTTACTTATAATAATAATTAAAGAGTTACTTGTTTAACACAATGAGTGTTTGGATAGGTTAAAAAAACATAATTATAATATAGGCAAAATTACAGAAAACCACCCTTTAAATATGGGTGTTTTCACTTAACCACCCCTTAAATTCAAAATTACATAAAACCACCCTTTAAATGGTATTTGTTTACAACTCACCACCCATTCAACTATTTTCGTTACTTTATCATTAAATATATTATATTTTAATATTTTTAAACTCAAATTTGATTGTAAATATATTCAAATTTTGAATTTAAGGGGTTGATCATATTTTAGGGATTATTTTATTTATTTAAAAAAAATAAAATAAACATAGCCTAGAATTATTATCTTAATTTATGGTTGAAAATGTTTATAGAATTTTAAAATATTATGGAAATTACTCTTATTTATTTATATTTTAAATAAGAGTAATTTACATAATGTTTTAAACATTTTCAAACATAAATTAAGATAATAATTCTAGGCTTTATTGATTATTATTTTTAAAAATAAATGCAATGATCCCTAAAATATAATTGGGCCCTTAAATTCAAAATTTGAATATATTTACAATCAAATTTGAGTTTAAAAATATTAAAATATAATATATTTAATGATAAAATAACGAAAATAGTTGAATGGGTGGTGAGTTGTAAACAAATACCATTTAAAGGGTGGTTTTATGTAATTTTGAATTTAAGGGGTGGTTAAGTGAAAACACCCATATTTAAAGGGTGGTTTTCTGTAATTTTGCCTATAATATATGCATTCATTATCCTTCATTCCTTCCCCGATCTGGTTCCACAACCAGGGCTTCGTGACGTCGCGTTGCCCAAACACAAGGCACAACCATGGCGGTTGATTTAATCGACTACCCTCTCTATCATTCGAATGTCCTCTTTCATTTGACTGTCCTTCCTAATCAAATTCAACCGCCCTCCAACAAGATTTGGGGATTAGCCCATCCCAATTTGATGGATTTGAAGGAGAAGGGTGGCGTAGAGATTATATTCGGAAGGAGAAGGGAGAGAAGGGCGGCGGCGGGGAGAAGGGTGGCGTAGAGAAGGCCTCGGATCTGGCTTCCCGTTGAGGCGATGGCGAGAAGGGAAGTGGCGGCAAGAAGGCTCAGATCTGGCTCCCATGGAGGCGACGATGGTGAGAAGGGCTCGGATCTGGCTCCCATGGAGGCGGCGGCGGTGAGAGGGCTCGGATCTGGCTCTCATGGGGACGGCGGCGGCGGCGGCGAGAGGCTTCTCCTTAGATACTTCATACTTCCATGGAGGTGACGGGGAGGAGGAAGGAGAAGTAAGATGACCACTCTCAATTTTGAATGGAATAAGGAAGAGGAAGAGTTGTAAGAAAGGAGTGATTATAAATAAACGCATATTGATATAATTGCCTTTTCAACTTTCTCCTCCAAACATTATTTAAAAATTATTTGTATTATAATTAAAATTAATTGTTTATAATCATAAGTAATGTGGAATCCAAACGGACCCTTGATCCTCTGCATTAGCGTTTTCCACGATTCATAATTGACCAACATTGTCATTGTTTTATTGAAATACGATCTTATTTTTTGTATGTCAGATTGTCCACCATGTAAAGGTCAATTTCTATTTCGATCTTCTACTTTGTCGGTTTTTCGCCTATTAATGCAAGTATTGGCCTGATATCTCTGTTGTCTCTAATAGCCTCTATATCATGACTTAATTCTCATTGAATCCAATTTAATTTAAACTCAACCCAACCTGACCCGCCCCACCCGACATTGTAGTAGAAAGTAGACCCGTGATTGCATAAGGAACATGATACTAATTTATATGCACTAGGCGGGACGAGTTTGGTAATCCAAGTTGGCTAAACTTCCATAGGAAATTCTTTATTTTCGGGGGGGTGTCCAGATTCCAAATCCACGCATTCTGATAGGTCTCGAGACTATGATAGTTAGTTAGGCGAAATTGGATATATACCCATAAAAACTTCATTAATTGGGTATATGCCCATCAAAACTTCATTAATTTTCACTCAATAATATTAGATCAAATATATTATGGACAATCAAACAAATTTTAAATGATTTGATGGGTATATAAACAATTTTGAAGTTTTGATGGGCATATACCCAATTAATAAAGTTTCCATGGATATATACCTAATTTCGCCTAGTTAGTACTACCTCCGTTCGGAAAAACTTGACACTTTACTATTCATGCACGCTTTTTTAGGAGCTAAAAACTATATAAAATATCTAGTTTTTTTAATAATTTTTTTAACAACTTCATAGTTATTATTAATAAGTACAAACTTGTTAAAAATTTTTTATAAAAAAATGAATATTTTATATAGTTTTTATCGTTCTAAAAAAACGTGCATGAATAGTAAACGACAAGTTTTGCCGAACGGAGGGAGTAATTAGTTTATATGCACTTCCCGAAAAGAACCAACCATCTTTTATTGGCCACCAATACAACTTGTCTTCTATTGAATCTTTTGGGAGGGGGCTATCAATGATAGTGGCAAAACTATCAACCAATGAAGAAGGAATGTTTTTCCATAGTTTTTCCTCCCATCATTTGCCATCGATTATGTAATTACTGATTTTTTCCTTTAATTTAGAAGTGTGTCATTTGGGCATGGGATTTCATCGGAAATTGGGGGTTTGTCCAACTTGTTGTCAGTCCACCGATTATATAATTTAAGATTGTTTTGACTGAATAATATGCTTATGAATTAAATATAAGTTCTTTCTGAATAAAAAAAATCGAGACACTCTTCTTTTTTTTTTCTGAAGAAAGGGAGGATCTAAGTTACTTCAAATAAATTACATATAAATATGAATTTCTTTAGTTTAAACCAATTTACAAAACAATACCTACAAGATAAAGAAGTGAGGTTTGAAGTTGGTAATAGCTTCTCCTCTTGACCTTAACCTAAACTTGTAACCCGTTCTACCCATCAACCTTTGGACCCATGACCCGCCGGTTAACCGACCCATCGTGACCCGTGGCCATGTCTAGTAGTACTCTAGTATTTTTCACTCTTCTATTTTATAGATTATGATGTATACTTCTATTTATATGAAATGCCCAGACTTTCAAAAGTGAAGAATCAACCCCTATTTTCTAGAATTGTTGGATTTGACCACAATCTCGAGAGATGCACATTTGGTCCCAATCTTAGTTTTAGAGACATCTTTGAAGTAGAATCGGACAAACGCAGGTGTGGGCCGGGCTTGGGATGGGTTTTACCCTAAATATTATCTAGGTATTGCGGGCGCAGGTCAGGTTAAGCTTGCTTCACGGGTTGATGTATTGTCCAAGCCCGCCCGGTATTGCGGGCACGGGCGGCTCATGAGTAGCCACAAAACCTAAATTGTTTGTTTACGACCCCCAAAAAAAATGTGGCCTAGTGATCGATGACTGTTGTGTACTTCAACCAACCATTAAAAAAAACAAGTAATGAAGCTACTTGAATCAAAAAAAAAAAAGTTAAGCTAATGTAAATGTTTTTTTAATTAGGTAAAATTTCGGAAAGGGCAGTCTAGACGAAAGCATCCAAACAGATGAGATCCTGTAGGACAAAATTAGTGAGAATCTCGTTCCCCGCGGTAATGTGGCAAAGTTTTGCGACTTTATTAGCCACTGCGTTGCATTGACGGGAAATATGAGAATATGTGCTATGCGCAAACCCTTGAAGGATTAATTTAATATCCGAAATGATCATTTCTACTTCCCATGGGCACCGAGACAAGTCCTGCAGGTGCTGAATTATGATTAGAGAGTCGCCTTCGACACATATGTTTTGTATCCCGAGTTCTTTAACCTTCTTAATTCCTATATATATAAAGCTAACACTTCCGCCATGATAGGCGATTGCTTCCCCAACTTTTTTATATATACGATCCCTTCCACTGTCATCCTGAATAATAAAGCCACCAATGCTAAACCGATTAGAAAGGAAGGACTCATCGAAGTTTAGTTTAAAGAATCCCGTTGGCGGTTTTTTCCATATGTGATTATGCTTCTGGGAGTTTGTACTGGACTGGGCAGTTCTGTCCTTATGAACGCAAGGCGTCATTTCAGTAATACATTCTAGATTACGAGCATGTTTCCAATTGTCCACGCAACTCATAACCAGTTTCTTGAACTCCCGTAGGGAGGGTGTCGTGTTGTTTGAAAAAGTAACTTTGTTTCTAACGAACCAAGTAGTCCACCATCTAAAAGCAAGTGATGTTCTTGTCCTGTTATCCGTTTCCTCGCCAATGAGTTTTAAAAAGGGATTGAAATCCCTAGTTGAGCGGATTAATTCAGCAATTTGCGTTTGTAATGATGCAGACAGACCTCATGAGTTAAGTAGGGCTGACATTCAATAAAAAGGCGAGTGTCGTCTTCTGGAGTCTCATTACATAGAGGGCATGTACTAGGGACATCAATCCCTCGCATGGCAAGGCACGCTTTGGTTGGAAGGCCGGCTTGAACTAGTTCCACATAAATTTGTTGATTTTGGGCATTACGTCTAGTTTTCAAATCCATTTATTAGCATCATCACCACCCATCCTATTACGGGACAACAAGTTGAAAGCATTGTGAGTAGTAAACCACTCATGGCGGTCTGGCTACTAGTAAATCCTATCCAAAAAAGGGTTCGGCGGGATAAGAATATGGATAATATCATTAATGATTGATTGAGGGAGCTTTTCCGGCAATTTTTCAATCCACCACTTTCCATTGATAATGTAGTCACAGACGATGGCGTCTGAACTGATGATGTTATAATTGTCGTTGGCGCTCAGTTTCACCAAAAGTAATAATATCCTAACTCAATGCTTAACCAAAAGATTAGTACATCAGACAAGTAAGGAGTCAATCCCACGTAGAAAACTAATTCGTAGATTTCTATGATGATTCATAAAGATAATAGCAAATAAGTTGCAACAAACTAATGAAATAGCAAAATAAACTAAATAGAATAATAGTTGCAAAGTAGTGATAATATGATAGAGACGCGCTTCACCTGTAATTCTTGACAATGATTGGGCATGATCCTCGAGTTGATTTCAATATTATTTCTAAGGTTATGCCGACTTACCTAGACTAGATTGTTCCGCAAAGATACAATCACTTATTCAATTAGGCATCTGAAAAAGCCCCGATCACTAGAGACCACCATTTTTAGTGGGGCCCGGGAACCTGCCTAATGAAATGACCAATCTTCATGACGGACTTACCTGACCCGCGTCGAAAGAATCGACGCGGCCCAACCTGTGCCGCGGGAAGTTAACTAAAGCTAATTATGAAGGACGATTCCCTTATCGAGTTTTTTCTAGACAATTTGGAAACTTGGCTCGTTTACCTGTCGTTGTTGAATGTCTTGAGATTTATTAACAACAGTTCTTAATAGGAATTTACACTAAAGACGGACAGGGTTTTTGTCCGCGGAGTTTGACATTGTGAACGATGTAGACTTCTTTCTATTTATCAGGTTTCTTTCCACGTGTATGATAACTTCTTGTTCTTCTTTCTTCTGAGTTCACTGAGTCATGTTCCGCCCTCTTCGTTTTCTCCTCTTCCAAAAAGTCCCTCTCCTCTTCCAAAAAGTCCCTCATTCTCTTATGAGGTTTTTTCCTATTTATAGATCCTTGACACCCTTGCATGTTGTGCCACGTGGTGTTCGACTTTCAACACGTGTTATACTCATGGGGTGTGGGCATGTTTGCCACGTATCTGTTCTTTTTTCATCCGCGGATGATCGTATTTGAGTGGATTTTTGGACCTTTGTCTGCGGATAATAATAATATGAGTTTCTTGTTTGTTTTTTATTTAATGGGTTGGTGCTCTTTATGTTCTGACAGATGTTTCTAACATTGGTTTAGTCACAGCTCCTCAGGACGTGTTGATTCCGTCTAGTGATTGACGCGGATCGATAAAAATGTAAACATCTGTAGCTTTGTTGCCGTTATTGTTTCCGATGGGGTTGATGGGCCTTTCCTTTATCGAGTTATGGCCCAATTTGGGCCCATTAGGCCCATTTATGTTTGGAATTCTAAACGTCAGTAATTTTTCTATAAGTTACCCCGTTCCGTTCTCTTTTTCACCCAACATTTGTCTTCTTCCACTTTCCAAGAAATTTAATCCTTATCCTTATCTTAGTTTTCCGGCGGCGGTTTTCTAGGGTTCCGGCTGTTTGCTCGACGCTTTTGGTGGTTTTCTTCAACTTCTTCAAGGTATTTTTCTTGTTCTAGGCTGTTCTTGAGTTTTCTATGTTGAGTTTTTTTATTTCTTGACGTTTAGATCGTAGATTTGGGTATGAAATTGTCTCCAAATGTGTTTTTTGGATGAAATTTTACTTTGTATGAGTAAAACTTCGTACAATTTTCTTCTAGTTTCTTTAGAAATGGCTGATCTCAACAAGGAACGTGATTCGCTAGAAGATTTTGAGAGGGATGAAGGGTGGAGGAGTGGCGTTGCTTCATCTTCTCAAGCGCGTCCGACCCCTGAGACACTTTCTTCCTCTTCTGGGAGTTCCTCTTCCAACTCTAATGATTCCTCATCGGAGTCATCTTCTTCTACATCCGCGTCTTCCCCGGATCGAGTTGGTCCTACTGGTAGTCCTATTAAGGTGAGAAGGCGTCGGAAGCGTTCTGACCCTGATTACTATTCTTCACCTTACTTAGTTTCTTCTTCTTCGAAGGGATGCGTGAAAGATGAAAATCCAAATGCTTTGGATGATTCAGGTGCTAGTTCATCTGTGGACGCGGGGGCTTCGTCCATATCTCAGTCGGCGGACCAAGGGTCGGAGGAGGTTTGGATTCCCTATGAGCTTCCTCCAATCGGTTTAGCAGAAAGCCCAAAGGTAATCCGTTCTAAGGAGAATTTGAGCGACCTGGACACCCCAGTATATGACTTAGGGGATCTAGATTCTTGTCTTTTCTTGGGGGATTTCAAACCTCTTCCACCTCCCGCCAGTCGTCCACCGATTGTGCTTGAAAGGGTTCATCCGTGGAGATCCCCTGTGAGTAAATTGAGGGGTTGCACTACTCTTCTGAACTTTGAAGACCTTGACGCTCTCTCGCAAGTCTTCCCATGGCCAGCGGATGTTGAATTCTGTCTTCCCGAGGAAGGAGGTGGTTGTTTGGACGCTTATGAAGATTGTTTAGTCGTGTATGCAGCTAGTTTATCTCAGGGTTTCTGACTTTCTCTTCATCCTTTTTTCTCGAAGTTTTTGGAGGAATATAACTTGAGTCCTGCTCAGATTGTTCCTAATGGTTGGATGTTTTTTACCAGTTTCATTATGAGATGCAAGGAGATCGGTGTTGCTCCCTCATTGAAGTTGATGCTCAGTATTTTTTCCTTAAAAAAGGGGACTCAAGACACAAGATTTTATCAATGTAACTCAAGTTGTAGGTATATGGAGAGATTGTCTAGTAAGCCAAATTGGAAATATAAGTGGTTTTTGGTCCGCGATAGATCTGGGCAAGGCTTTAACTGTCGAACGGTCCCAGGGCCTTTTTGCTCTGCGTTAAAACCGAAAATTTCCAATCTTTCTCAGTTCAAGCTGTCATTTTCTCATATTCCTAGATTCCTGTGGGATAAAATGTTATCCGCGTTTCGTCTTGAGATGACTGGCTTGAGCATGCCTCATCCGCGACTAGGTGGCTTCTTTGTTTAATAATTTTCATTTTCATGTTTTATCTTTCTTAAAATGGATAACTTATCAGGAAATGTATTTTGTGTTTCAGACAAAATGGATCTGGATGCACTTTTGAAGCGGCATAAAGCCAAACCTGGGAAAAAGAAGAAATCTAGTTCGGTGGCCAATGATCCTCCCGTTCCTCCTCAGGCCTTAGAAGTGGCGTCAAATGTTGATGCAATTGTCGCGGACGAGACTGGAGCTTTAGTTGAATCTTCATCATTGGTTCCTGCATCTTGAGAGAAACGCATTTGTCCGTCCGCGCCCGAGTCTTCGAAATCTAAAAAGAGGAGGATTGCCGTCGCTGTTGGGCCATCAGTTTCGGATAAAAAGGGGCTCTTTTTGGAGGGTGTGGCGACCCTTCGTGAATTTCTGATCCCAGGTTTTGATCCGGTTGACCTTCAAGGCCTTGCTTTTCCAACCAAGAAACGTTGTTTCCCGGAGCAAGGATATGTTAAGCGCTTGGACCCCGTCACTCTTTCCACTAACTTCGATCGTATCATTCAGTGGGTAAGTCAAAATCCTTTTATTGTTTCTCCTTATCTGTCTTGACGCGTCCTATCTTCAAATTTTCTTACTCTAACCTTGATTTTTATAGTTGAGGGTGATTCAACCAGATGTTGAGAGACGTATGGTATGCGGAGAGGAAGATCTTAAGAAGAAGGATGATGAAATCAAAAAACTGAACCACCAGCTTCGAATATTAGGGAATACAGTGGGGGATCCGGCCTCAGTGGAAACGTTTAGGAAAAGATCGGTTGACCTTCACGAGGAGGTGCAAACTCTGAAAGAGGCTATGGCAGCTTCACAGAAGAAATATGACGATTTAAAATTTTCTTCAAATTCTGCTGTCTCCCGCGTCAAAGAGCTAGAGGCTTCTGATGATGTTTCGCGGAAGCTTCTTCAAACTAAACAGGCTACCATTGATAAAATGGAGGAAGACTTCTCCATCCTTCGTGAGGAGCTATCCATCACTACACAGGAGCTTGACACCGTTAAGGCACGCTCAGATCAAGACGTGGCCCTGCAATGGCTTCAGAGTCCTGAGGGTTTAAACTACCTATCCTCTGAGTGGATCAAAACCGAGGCCGGTCTCTCCTTCTTGTCCTCCATGGCGAAAGTTTGTCTGCAGACTTCAAAAGGCTCTAGTATCTTGAAAGACAAATGCTTTAGTTATTTTCGGAAGGGAATGGTTGCAGGGATCAACCAGAGTGTTACGCGTTCATCAAACAACCCAGGTGTTCCTTTGGAAAAATTCGAGCCTAGCTTGGAGAGTGCTGACTGGGGGCTTTCGAATGAGGAGATGGACGCGGAAGATTCTTATTCTGAAGATGACGATGATGAGAACGCGGAGGAAGAAGTTGAAAAGGCAGCTACTCCTTAAAAGACTTTGGTTTTTGGTTTTTTTTTTTTTTGTGTGTGGGATGAAACTTTTTAAGGATATTGGGAATCTGTATATGGTTTCCTGGTTTTTGGTGCATCATTGAGATACTTCCTTTGTTTTGAGAATAGGTTGAAGATCTCTCTGGCTAATACATTGGTATCGCTTGCATGCCTTATCTATAGTAAATATTTATATATTTATATTCCAAATTTTCCAGGTGTTGAATGGGTTAGTCCTGGTGTTCAAAATTCCTCACCACTTGTCTTCATTCTTTCGGATGAATTTTTCTTCTTAAGGCCCTAATCTCCATCTTTTTTGCTATCTCCTGAGTTGCGTTAATCGATCGTGCTACTGCAAGTGTCATGTCTCCAGGAAACTTTAATCCTTGGGCCTTTTTTCAAAAGATTGAGAATGTGGAACAACTTTCTCGGCTAGTGAGTTTCCTTTAACTTTGTTTTAAATGAAGTTTGAGCTTCCTTAACTTAGGTCTTGATTTGGTTAATATGTAGGTTATGCCTCCCCAGTCTGAGGCTGAGTATGGACCTCTCCCGCCTCGATGGGCTTTTCTTTCGTCTTATCTCGTCCGCGACTTTCCTGTGGCCGTATCTTGGAGTGAGAACGGTCTTTTTCAAATTGACAATGGTTGGGATGAATTCCTTATGCTTCATCACCTGGGAATAGGAAGTGGCAATGTTTCCTTTCAAGTTTGTCCGCGTCGTGAAGTCGAGGATGAACCCAAGGCTACTTCGGACTCAATTTCTTCATCGTGCAGTTCTAATTGAGTTATTTCCGTGTTATACCTTTGGAGTTTGTCAAGCTTGTCTCTTGATATAAGTTTTTTCGTGGAATAAAATAAAGAAAAAAGGGAATTCATGATTTCCTTAGTATTCTCATGTGTTTTCTCAAACTAAAATTAAAGGAGGGGTCCTTTATTACTTAATAATAGAAACTGCGTACAGAAACCTTTCACAGGAGCTAGATCCCTCTAAGCATGTTACATCGTTGACGCGGAGAATTTATGGGGAGATCAAGGGTGGCATATCTCTCCATTTTCTTCGTTGTCCGGGCTGACGACGTTGACTTCAAAGATAGAATCACCCATGTAGGTGAAAATCAACGCGGACCCGACATTGACTCGATTTGCTTGTGTGAAGTCGCGCCACCCTTGGGTTAACCAGAAAAGGCCATCTTCATCTTTGTCTACCTTCACCTCGTGTTCCTGGTTGGAGCGGGACCAGAGCCTAGCTTGAGTATGAGCGTCTTCGTCGATTAGAACATACATGAGGGGGAGACGAAGGGTTTGAAGTTGTTCCTCCCTCATAATGACTCTGTAAAAAGCCCTAGGCTGTGGGTTCGGATCCATCTTGTTTTTAGGATTGCTCATTTCTCATGGATAATTTGAGCGTGTTTTATACTCGTCTTATGAGGTTTTCCCGTCCTTGGACTCGTCGCTTTTTACCAACAAGTGATTTCAATTTTCCTTACTGTAATTTTACTTTTACTGATCTCGGGAAAAGGTTCAACATCTGGTTAACTTTTTCTCGGAAAAAGTGGGACGCGTGCCCTTGGTGGTTGTGTCACCCATTGCATGCCATGCATGTGTTCCTCTTTTTTCTTGTTTGACTGTTCCCCTGTGACTAATAAGTAAAGGGATTTTTACTGTGTTTTTTTTTTCAATCTTATCGAGATGCGGGGATCTATCATAGTTCCTCCCCTGTCATTTAGGGCCGACGGGGTTGTCGGGCTTGAAACCCGTTGGGATTTCTTTCAAGCAATCGATTATCCAGAACAGTTCTTACAATTGATGAGTTAATTGTATTAGAAATTTTTAGTGAGCTTACTTTTAACTAACACTTCTTTATTTTTTAGTTACTTCCACTTCGGTTTGAGGAAGAGTATGCTGATGCTATTCCTGGTCAGGTTTTACTTTCATCTTATCTACTGCGCAACTTCCTGGTTTGCATAGAGCGGCGTAACGGTGGTCTTCTTTATCTCAGTCGCAGATGGAAAGACTTTGTAGAGTCACACGGTTTTGAACTGGGGGCCTCTATGATTTTCACTCATATAGGTGAGGCTCATTTTGATGTTCGAGTTGTGGATCCGCGTGGGAGAAATAATGAAGATCTTGTTTCTAATGTTGTAATTTCGAATGGTCACTAAGATGTACTTTTCTTAATGGAATAAGATTTTTAATCTCTTCGTAGTTCTAGTTGTTACTCTGTTGTTTATTTAAGCCTTTGGTAACTATTTCTGAGGATTTTCTTGCTATGTATATTAATGGTGCGATTGTTTCAGTCGTTCGAGGACTTTTTGTAGTGATGCTCCTTCCACGGGATTTCTGAGAATTTCAGTAATAGTGTTTACTGTTTACCTCATGCATGGTGCATGTGGTTCTTGTCTCAATGATATGACATTTCAAACTTATTTGCCCCATATTACTGCTCTTCGACACATGTCCAGGTTTTTCCATATAAATAAGAGTATAGGGAAGAAACCACTAAACTTGTTGTTGTGCTTTCATAATGCCCTCTGTTGATGGCTCACCTTGGTCTTTCTTTGAGAGGATCAGTTTTCCTGAGCAACTTCTCCACCTGGTTAGTTTCTTTATTGTTGACTTTTTCTTTTTATCAAGTCAGTTTATCTATTAGCATCCCTTAAAATCTGTTGTTTTTGTTAGTCTTTGCCAATATGCTTTGAAGATAGACTTGGGCCGGATCTTCCCAGGAATGTTCTTCTGTCCACCAGGATTCTTCGTGATTTCCCAGTGGAGGTTATGCGCGGAGACTACAGAGTTCCATTTTTAAGGGGTGGCTGGAATGACTTTGCTGAGTCACACAGCGTCCACATTGGTTCCTCTTTAACCTTCATCCATAAGGGTGGAAATCGCTTTGACGTCCGGATATTGGATGCTGTAGGAGATGAGGTAGACGTGGAGTGGGCTGTCTCAGAGTCAGAGGGTCCCCCTTCAAATGGGTTTCGCTTAAGTCAGGGCAGAACTCGCATTATCCCTGCTCGCGCTCCGCGGGCATGAGCTAATAGCCTCCTGGTTCTTTTATTCGGTGTCGTCAAACCCTTTAATCACAGCGTCGTGTTTCTTCCTTGTTTGTTTTTTGCTTTTATGATGGATTAATGGCTATGATTTCTTTCGGAAATTATGAAATTTTTGGGAGCTTCAGGAAAGTTGAAAGAACGTTTTTTGTTTTGCTCTCAATAGTGATTCGTCATGAAGTTAATATCTTAGAATGTTTAGATACGTTTTAAGATCTGACACAGAAACAAGCTCTAGTGTCCTATATTTTATAACATAATATCTTTGAGAGCGTAGATTAAATCAAAGACCTGACGCGGAGGCAAGCTCCAGCGTCTTAGGACTTACTACAAAGTATCATCTCTGAGAATGCGGATTCGATCAGAGGCCTGACGCGGAGCCAAGCTCCAGCGTCTCAGGTCTTACTACGAAATATTTGTTCTGAGAATACGGATTCGATTAGAGGCCTAACGCGGAGCTAAGCTCCAGCGTCTCAGGTCTTACTACGAAGTATCTGCTCTGAGAATGCGGATTCGATCAGAGGCCTGATGCGGAGCCAAGCTCCAGCGTCTCAGGTCTTACTACGAAGTATCTTCTCTGAGAATGCGGATTCGATCAGAGGCCTGACGCGGAGCCAAGCTCCAGCGTCTCAGGTCTTTCTACGAAGTACCTGCTCTGAGAATGTGGATTCGATCAGAGGCCTGACGCGGAGCCAAGCTCCAACGTCTCAGGTTTTACTACGAAGTATCTGCTCTGAGAATGTGGATTCGATCAGAGGCCTGACGCGGAGCCAAGCTCCAGCGTCTCAGGTCTTACTACGAAGTACCTGCTCTGAGAATGTGGATTCGATCAGAGGCCTGACGCGGAGCCAAGCTCCAGCGTCTCAGGTCTTACTACGAAGTATCTGCTCTGAGAATGTGGATTCGATCAGAGGCCTGACACGGAGCCAAGCTCCAGCGTCTCAGGTCTTACTACGAAGTACCTGCTCTGAGAATGCGGATTCGATCAGATGCCTGACGCGGAGCCAAGCTCCAGCGTCTCATGTCTTACTATGAAGTATCTGCTCTGAGAATGTGGATTCGATCAGAGGCCTGACGTGGAGCCAAGCTCCAACGTCTCAGGTCGTACTACGAAGTATCTGCTTTGAGAATGTGGATTCGATTAGAGGCCTGACGTGGAGCCAAGCTCCAGCGTCTCAGGACTTACTACTGTTGTAAGCCTAATTTGCCATGTTCTATCGATTTCTGCATACATTTCATGCATTTGGGCTAAGATAGTACAGAATCTATGTGGTTTATGGTTATTTGCCAAATTATGGAATCTACACCATTTTCTGTTTAAATCGCAGAATTCGAGGCATTTTACAGCAATTCTAAAGAAGGTCGGAAAAGCTCGGAAATCCACTGCAGAAGTCCAAGGTCAAAGCAGCCGCGGAACCAGTCAAATCGAGCTAAGAACCCAAGCTACTCGATCTCTAGTAGCCCTTACTCGATCTCGACGAGAATTTCCGAGCACAGCCTTGTCGACCAGGAGCAACGTCGAGAGCCAGACCAACCAAGCTCCGGAACCTAACTCGATCTCGACAAGACCTGGTCGAGATCGACGAAGCCCAGTGCCACACCCGGAGTCGAATGAGGAGAGGAGCTGATCGAGAAACCGAGGACGAAGACGCCGAGCACATCTCTACTCGATCTCGACAAGACTTGGTCGAGATCGACGAGCCACCAAGAACTTGCCCGAGTCCATGCCGAGGAGGAGTCCTCGACATCACCAGAGAGCCGTCTTCGACCACACCCTTACTCGATCTCGACAAGACTTGGTCGAGATCGACGAGCCTCGAGTCCAGATCCGAGCTTGTCGAGCACACCTACCCGAGAAGACCTAGTCGACAGAACTTTTCTACTCGAGGTCGACAAGGGCTACTCGACATCGACAAGCACCAGGGGTCATATCCGAGTCTGTCAAGGACCAGCTAGCCGAGACGAGGAGCCAAGCCAGTCGACCAAGATTTCTACTCGAGATCGACAAGAGCCTTGTCGATATCGACGACGCTTCCAGAAGCCATGTTACTCGACTTGACGAAATCTACTCGGTTTGGCTTTGCTTGGGCTCGAAGATTGCCGATTCTATCCTAATCTATGAAGACACATCATGAAGAGAAGAAGATCTATCCATGGAAGACTTTAGATATATTTTCCTATTTTGGATTTAATTATGTTATGTCTTTTATTTATCTTTTAAAGTTTTAGATATAATTTTAGATATAGATAGATATCTTCTATCCTTGAGTAGAAAGGATTAGAAGCCTATAAATAAAGCCCATGGGGCTCAGTTTTATTCATTCAATTTCAGAAGTAGAGAAGTAGTCCACATAGACCGTTTTAGGAGTTCGAAGGTTTTTAGGGTTTTGGCATTCAACGAGAGTTGGATTGCCGGGATTGTAAAGTCTTTGAATTTAGTTTAATGCAAGTTGTTTTCTTTCAATCAATGATGTATGAGTTTGCGATGAAGAGCGAGTAGTCCACCCACTTCTAGGGTTGGGCAAGCCCGACGATAGCCATGCATATTTGAGGTAAAGATCCGACCTTTATCATGTTTTGAGCATTTTCCTACTTGTTTATGTGTTTATTGCCCATCTAATGGAGATCCATGCTAACAACTTGGATTATAAACATAAAATCAGTAGAGACAATTAGGGTTTCTTGAGAGAGTTGTCTAATTGTTGGAAAAGGCGAAAGCTTAATCCTTTAATGCGATTCACATGATTATTTGTTTATCTCTACCTTATGCATGCTTGGTTATTGTCGTTGCAAACCCCAATCTTGGAAGTCTTTTACATTAAGTTTAGTCAAAACCCTAAATCATTTGTTCTTTATTTTCTTTCGTTTTACTCTCTGCCCTCGTCGACCTCGACCAAGCCCTGGTCGATCTCGACTACTGATCCTCGACCCAGAGTCGCCGTAGCTTACTGTGTGCAGGAACTCGACCAGACCCACTCGACCCAGACGAAGGCTACTCGATATCGAGTAGGGCCTTGTCGATATCGACTAGAAACTGCCGAGTTGCTGCTGCCCTGTTCAACTGTGCCTGACCCCTGTCGACTAACCCTTAGTCGAGGTCGAGTACCACTGTTGTCGACTTCTGTCCGTGAGATTCCACCGCTGCCTAGGATCCGCTGACCAGCATTCTCGAGGATTCGAACCTGACTTTCTCTTACTACATTGGAGGGAGTCTTGAACATTATTTGCTGGGATTTGATCGGTTTGCTTTACTTTGTTTACTTACTGTTTTGCATTCTCGATTTCCTCTTACCACAACTACGAAGTATCTTTAGGTGTGAGTCATCATAGAAAGCGCCCTCTAACCGCTTTATTTGATTCTTGCGGGGGCGACTAAGTTTTATATTCATTTAGCTATTTAGTGATTACACATAGTACTTTTTTAGATTGTCCGCGTTCCAAGTCTTGTTCAGGATGATTCCTTCGGGAGTGCTGAGTTTATATGCGCCTTCTTGAACTTCTTTGATGATTATATATGGTCCTTCCCAGTTGGGGTCTAGCTTCCCCCCTGAGGTAGCTTGTCGTAGCACTAGATCCCCTTCCTTGAGATGCCGTGGGGAAATTCGTCTATCTTGATACTTGGAAAGCCTCCTCTTGTATTCTAGCTCCTTCAAAGCGGCTGTCATTCTGCGTTCTTCTATGAGATGGAGCTCGAATTCCAACGCTTCATTATTGATGTCTGGGTCGTACGCCATGATCCGTGCTGACGGTATCAATCTCTCAATTGGGATAACCGCGTCCATGCCAAAGACTAAAGAAAATGGGGTTTCTCCAGTTGGAGTTTTTGCTGATGTGCGGTAGGACCAGAGTACTAATGGTAAAAGTTCTGCCCATCGCCCTCTGGATGTGTTGTCGAGTTTCTTTTGTATCCCAGGTAACAACTGTCGGTTAGTTGTTTCCGCCTGCCCATTCGTCTGTGGGTGAGCCACAGATGAGATTTTAAGATTGATGCCTAAACCGACGCAGAAATCTCTGATTGTCTCACAATCAAATTGAGGTCCATGGTCCGTAATTATTGTTTCGGGTACTCCAAAGCGGCAAACAACATTCTTCCATAGGAACTTCCTCACCTTCTCCGCGGTTATTAATCCCATTGCTTCGGCTTCCACCCATTTAGTGAAATAATCAACTAGGACCAAAACATATTTTAAGTGACCGGGAGTAGTGGGAAATGGACCTAGAATGTCCATTCCCCAAACGGAAAAAGGGCAAGCACCGGTTATGCTCTTCATTGTCTCAGAAGGGCGGTGATTCAGATTTCTAAACCTTTGGCACACATCGCATTTTTGTATATAACTTTGGACATCATGCCTCAGGGTTGGCCAATAATATCCTAGCCTAATTGCTTTGGCCACAATAGCTCTCCACCCTTGGTGATGCAAGCAAACTCCGTCATGCAATTCTTCCACTACTTGACTTCCTTCTTCCGATGATATGCACAATAAATCTGGTAAGCAATATCCTCTCTTGTACAACTTTCCTTCTCTGATGGTGAATCTAGAGGATCTAACAACCATCTTCTTAGCAGCTGTTCTATTCTCATGTAAAATACCTTTGCCCAGATAGTCCGCGATCGGTGCTCTCCAGTCTCCTATCTCAATTTCTTGTACCTGATATACTTCTTGAATAAGTCTTCGGTTGCTCATCCTTTCAAGAAACACTTCCTTTCCAACTTCTTCTGGCATAACAGCTCCCAAACGTGCTAACGCGTCCGCCTGCTGTTTTTCATCCCTGGGGACAGCCGTTAAGCAAAAGCTTAGAAAAGCCTTTGATAATGCACGTGCCTTTCTCTGATAATCGGGCATCAATCCAGTTCTTGCTTCATATTCATCAGTTATATGCCGCGTCACCACTTCTGAATCAGTGTAAACGGATACTTGTCTGGCACCTTTAATCAAGGCTATCTCTAGTCCAACTAGCAAGGCTTCGTATTCGGCCTCATTATTTGTAGCTTGGAAACCCAACTTATAAGCGTAGTTGTACTGCTGTTCATTTGGGGCTGTTAGTGTGATCCCTGCTCCACACCCATCTTTGTTAGCCGCACCATCCACCCTGAGTGTCCACTCACTTCTTTCTACTTGAGTGCTTAACTCGAAACTTGTTTCTCCGATAAAATCAGCTAAAACCTGAGCGAGGACTGCTTTTCGCGGAGTATATTCTATTTCGAACTCTGTGAGTTCGACTGCCCACTTCATCATTCTTCCCGATAGACATGGTGAGTGAAGGATTTGTCGCATCGGCAAATCCGTCATAACTCGGATAAGATGGTCCTGGAAATATGGTCTCAATCTTCTTGCCGCGAATATTAAACACAAAATCATTTTCTCTACCAGTTCATACCTCGTCTCTGCGTCTTGCAGAACACGACTGATGTAATAAACTGGGAATTTTTCTTCTCGCGTTAAGACTACGCTAATGGTGACACTTTTCACTGACAAATACAGATGGAGGACCTCTTGTCTCTAGGGCTGATGAAGAGTAGGAAGTGACATCAGAAAAAGTTTCAAATTTCCGAAAGCTTCCTGTAATTCGGGAGTCCATCTTACCGGCCCCTTATTTTTTAGCAGAGCAAAGAAAGGTAAGGACTTATCCGCCAAGCAGGAGAAAAACGGCTCAAATAGTTTACTGCTCCGTTTAAAGATTGTAACTCTTTAATCGTCCGCGGTGGTTGGAGATTCTGAATTGCTGTGACTTTTTCAGGATTCACGTCAATTCCGCTATGGCTAACCATAAAACCGAGGAATTTCCCAGAATCTACCCCAAAGACGCACTTTTCTGCATTTAAATTCAAACCTCCTCTCCGAAGAGAATCAAAAGTTTCCTGTAGATCCGCGGCGTGATCCTCTGCTCTTTCACTTTTGACGACGATATCATCAACATAAATTGATACATTCCTGCCAATTTGACTACGAAAGATCCGATCAACTATTCTCTGAAACGTTGCCCCATCATTTCTGAGTCCGAAAGGCATGACGCGGTAGCAAAAAATCCCCTGACTAGTGATGAAAGTTGTAGCTTTCTTGTCTGAAGGGTTCAGGTTTATCTGATTGTATCCTGAGTAAGGATCAAGAAAACTAAGGACTTTGTTCCCCGCGGTACCATCGACAAGATCATCTATGGATGGCAGTGGATAACTGTCTTTTGGGCAGGATTTGTTAAGATCAGTAAAATCGATACACGTCCTCCACTTCCCATTAGATTTTTTCACCAGAACCACATTTGAGAGCCATTCAGAGTCTTCCACTTCCTCTATGAAGTCTGCTTCTAAAAGTTTATCGGTTTCCTCTCTCGCCACGGCAACTTTTTCCGGAGCCATTTTTCTCCTCTTTTGTACTATGGGTTTCGTTCCTGGACGAATCCTTAAAGTATGTAAGGCTATTGCGGATGGGACACCTAGCGGGTCTCGAGGACTCCACGCAAAAATGTCTCTTGACCTTGCTATGATTTCTAAAACTCTAACTCTTTCTTTTGTTTCCAATGCTTGTCCCAAATAGACTTTCTCCTCTGGGTTTGAGAAGGGTGTAAACGCAATTTTCTCGTCCGCGGTAGGCACCTTGACTTCTGTCGGTCGGACCTCTAGTTCAGCTTCTGAAAGTTCGACTGAGTCATTGTCTCCGACCACGGATTCAAAATTCTCACCTATACACATCACTTCTTTATTCTTCTTGAGGGAGGTTAAATAACAGCTTCTACTTTCTGGTTGTTGTCCGCGGACCTCACCAACTCCTCCCCCATGTAAAGGGAATTTTCCTAAAAAGTGGTAGATTGAAACTACCATTTGGAAATTATAGAGCGAGGCGCGGCCCAACAAAGCATTATACACAGTGGGAATCTTTACTACTGTGAACACAATATTTTCCATACGCCTGTTTGGAGACGTTCCCAGAACAACTGTAAGCTCGATTGTGCCAGCCACCTGTACTTCTCCTCCCGAAAATGTGATCAGCGTTCCTGAATATGGTTTCAACGAAGCCGCAGAGATTCCCATTTGAGAAAAAGCTTCCCACGGTAGGATGTCCACAGAAGACCCAGTATCAATAAATACTCTTTTTACTGTCTTGGCAGCTATCTGCGCGTGAATGACCAACGGGTCTGAGTGCGGCATTCTTACTTCCTCTGCGTCTTTTGGAGTGAAGGAAATATTCTCATGTTGCATGAGAGAAATTCTTCTATTTGACGCGGATGGTGGCTGTCTTCCTTCCCTTTCATAATTTCTTTTCTCCTGCCTACTGGACCCGGCCATAGACAAACCTCCTGCGAGGGTGTTGATGAAGCCCTCTGGTCCTGGTATTTAACCTGCTTCTGTCTTTTGAGCTTCTCTCTGATTGACAGACTTCTGGGCTGTGGGCGTGTAGTTGTACCTCCCTCCGCGTCCTCTTCTTCCTCTCCCCCTTCCCCGGTTGTGGAATGGGAGATCTCTACACGGATCTTGTTGCCTATCAAATCGTTCTTGTGGATTACGAGATTCGTCAAACCTAGGATCTCGGTCCTCCCATCGAGGTCTGTGATCGGGTCGGTTCTCCCTTCTAGGTGGAGATCCCATATCGCGATTTCCGTGTCGACTCTCTCGTGGATGATAAGAACGCGGATGATTCTCCCTATGACGAGATCCTTGACCCCTTTCCAGGTTCATATGCACTTCGTCACGGCGGGGATGGAAGTCTATTGCTTCTGAATGATGTCTAGGAGGCTTGACTTTCTCTTTTCTGAATTTTCCTATCAATTTCCCAAAAGGACTTGAATTTCCAGTATTTGCTTTGGAGCTGGACGCGGCTGCTTCTTCTGCTTCAATCTGCCTCGAAACCCGCTCTCTTAGGTCATCATAACTCGTGGGCTTCTTTCGAAACAAATATGTCTTGAAATCTCCCTCAGCTAAATTGCCCATAAGTATGATGATAGCCGATTCGTGATTGAAGTTTGGGATTTGGACTACCATGCTGGTAAATCGAGTGAAAAAGTGCCCCAAGGATTCCCCAGCTCCTTGCCTAATGGATTTCAAGTCGAGCATAGTCTTCTTTCTTGATCGTGCACTCCCAAAGTGAGATGTGAAGATGTGGGACATCTGGGCGAAATTGGTCACAGACCCCTTTGGAAGGTTTCTGAACCAAGTTAGCGCAATCTTCGTTAAGGTTGAAGGGAATGTTCTGCACAACATGGCATCATTATACTCATTTATCCCCATTGCAGTAGCAAAATGACAAAGATGATCTTCAGGATCAGTCGTTCCATCATACTTTATAAGGTTCACATCTCTCCACCGCTTTGGTACTGTCGCGGAACAAATCTCTTGAGTAAACACTGATGGGAAACCGGCTGGTGCATTTTCGTTTATTTTTTCTACAGAGTCAGATTTTGTAGAGGTGGAAACGTCTATTGACTTGTCCCCGCGTCGATGTTTATTTTCTCTGTAACAGTGATCATTTTGCCATGTCTGATGCGGTATGTCCTGATTCTGAAAACCGTAGTTCCAGTTACCGGGATTATCATATGCAGTGTTACGTCTATCAAAATTCCCATACTGCCCTTCTAGTCGATAGTTTCCTTGCTGACGCGGATTCTGCCCCCATTGATCATAATAAAAGTACTGAGACTGCTCCTGCTGAAAAGGGTTTGGTTGTTCGTGTCGCGCTTCATAATACCAGAAGTTCTGCGGGATGAATCCTCCGTCTAGTCCGTACTGATTGCCATAATGTTGAGGAGGAGTTCCAAGATTCTGTTCTCCCATCTCAGCATCAGGATTAGTTAGCGGTGCCAGCGGGATATACATACTAGAGGCTTCTTGATCTTGATGAACCCCTTGACTCATGTCCTGAGTCGGATTGTTCTGGCTATCACTCATCTTCTTGTTATTGTGAATCTGTCGTTTTAAGAAAGTTCGATGTTAGATATCTAAAAACTTGCATTTATAACTTTAGTCGCGGATCTCAACTTTCTCAAAGGTTTGAGGATTTTTGTCAATTCTTAAAAAGGAAACCCCTTAGTGTGAGGGGGTTCCCACAAACGGCGCCAGTGAAAAAACCCCGATCACTAGAGACCACCATTTTTAGTGGGGCCCGGGATCCTGCCTAATGAAATGACCAATCTTCACGACGGACTTACCTGACCCGCGTCGAAAGAATCGACGCGGCCCAACCTGTGCCACGGGAAGTTAACTAAAGCTAATTATGAAGGACGACTCCCTTATCGAGTTTTTTGTAGACAATTTGGAAACTTGACTCGTTTACCTGTCGTTGTTGAATGTCTTGAGATTTATTAACAACAGTCCTTAATAGGAATTTACACTAAAGACGGACAGGGTTTTTGTCCGCGGAGTTTGACATTGTGAACGATGTAGACTTCTTTCTATTTATCAGGTTTCTTTCCACGCGTATGATAACTTCTTGTTCTTCTTTCTTCTGAGTTCACTGAGTCATGTTCCGCCCTCTTCGTTTTCTCCTCTTCCAAAAAGTCCCTCTCCTCTTCCAAAAAGTCCCTCATTCTCTTATGAGGTTTTTTCCTATTTATAGATCCTTAACACCCTTGCATGTTGTGCCACGTGGTGTTCGACTTTCAACACATGTTATACTCGTGGGGTGTGGGCATGGTTGCCACGTATCTGTTCTTTTTTCATCCGCGGATGATCGTATTTGAGTGGATTTTTGGACCTTTGTCCGCGGATAATAATAATATGAGTTTCTTGTTTATTTTTTATTTAATGGGTTGGAGCTCTTTATGTTCTGACAGATGTTTCTAACATTGGTTTAGTCAGCATCACTAAAGAATAACATAAAGATTTGAATACTTAGACCAATTGGCACATCAATTCAATGCAATTAGACATAGATCAATTAAAAGGAACAACTAATTAACCCTAATTTCATCTACTCGACATAGATCAATTGTTATCATCCACTACAAAAGGCAATCGAAACATCACTGGATCAATGGCTTTGTTTGCTATCAAGAAACCAACAACGGATTCATAACATGTTTGCTACCAAGAAACATCACTGGATAAATAACTAATTAAAATCAAATCCTCAATTCATCCAACCATGTCTTCGAATCAGATGCGAAATTATAAGTTTAGCAACTCAGTCAAATCCGTTCTCATAGTATCAAACGGCTCTCTTCTCTCTCTAATTGCTTTATCATCCATCTCTCCAAATCATTTGTTTGTTTTGTTTAGTTTAAAACTCGAATTCTCTTTTGACTTAACCAACTACTTTCTAGGTAACAATTAATACAATATAATCCCTGAGGTCGATACACATATACCGCAATTGATCTCTATTCTTACGCGGTTGGTTTAGTCTACACCATTCTTGTATTGGTTTAGATCATATCAAAGTAAAAGCCTAGAACATGCACTTTACCAACAGTACCAAATATAGAAGTTTGTTTGCTCAAAAAAAAAATATAGAAGTTTGTTAACTACAAATTATAAGCCACCATCAGAGGACTACTTTCCAGCCTCACCGTGGAGTTCTTCAATGGCTTTCCGGATCTTGTTTATTGCCATTTTCTGCACCTGTTTCAAAGCAAGAAAATAATGCATCAAGGAAAAAATGTCTACTTTAGGACGAAAGTAGGTAGGCCATGATGCAACTTGAGAGCTCACCTCCACCTTGGATGGTCTAGGGTTGTGGCCTGCGGAAGAAGCCTGATGTTTTTCAGACAATTTGATGGACTCCCCAGCATTTTCAGGTGACATGAACCCCAAAACAACGTTCACGCACGACTACAAACAATTGAACAACATGAAAGCACACTAAGACTCAATAATTGGCTAGAACACCATCTGATGTTCACTGTCAATCTTGATCTAAACAAATAAATGCAATGTGAAGTACAAAACAAACATATGGCTCAACTGCATTTCAAGCTAGAATCTCCTTTGGGTGAATGGAAATATAGTTCTCTAAAGAAAAGCAATACACTAGTTCACTTCAAGCATTTCATGTTTAGTCAGAGACACAGATCCATAGTTTTAAATTTTTACTAATTTTTACCTTAAGGTTCCTCATCTGATATGGACAGCCTGCAGGAATGATAACAGCTTCCCCAAGATTCTGTGTGAATGTCCAAGGTTCAATCTCTGGGAGCAACCGATAGGGTCAAATATTAGCAATACTTCGTCAGAGGTAAAACAGAAATCAGAATAATAAACTTTGAAGATCACTTACTGAACTCATCCTTGAGCCGCATTTTATGTGCAGCATCAAGAAAGAAACTTCCATCAAGAATAGGGTCAGCCAACTGCACAAAGAGCAAAAGAACATAAATTGTCCCACCCAACAAAAGGAAAACAGAAATCTGTTTAATCCATATTTCATCTGATCTCACCTGTTTTGATGAGCTATATGGATTGAAGAACTCATCTGAATGCTTTTGGATGTATTTGAGAAGTTTTGGAGCATCTTGTCTGCGGAATACATCCCATTCAACCCCACTAGGTCTCGTATCATTATGTTGCCTCTTCAAAGTGGAGAGTTGAATAGGATCTACAAGAAACTTGTCACTTGCGGGTTTCTCAGGGATATCACTAGTACTAGAACACATCACTGGAGAACCAGACTCAGTTTCAGAACCTGGAGCAGGGAGATTAGATAATGCACCAATTTCCTTGTTCAATAGTGTGCTACCGATGTTCCTATCTGGTTGTCCTGCCTCTTCTGTGATCTCGCTATGCTCCCTGGTCATCCTGTCATCCAGATATCCTCCCATATCCTTGACGGTATTCATCTTCATCAATGACTTAATCTGACTAATCTGATCCGAAGACCATAGAAAATCTGAAGCATGAACGAGAATATTAACCTGAGCCAGAATCAAAGAAGAATAAGTCATCATCAAGGGGTGAGTCTTCACATGGAACATGTAGTATATATCAGTAACATGGCAAGAAACCACAAACCACTACTATGTGTGAATTGTGAACATATTAGAAAGTTGATGCGGTTGTGGAAACATTGAAACGGACAGACACTGACCAGATCATGCACACTGTAACGAAGTTCAGCGACGAGCTTTCCCCTCCGAATTTCCTCATCACTGCCGCATGTAATATATATATGTGGACTGAATTCTGACACTTGAGAATCTTCTGCTGACTTAGCAGCAAGATTTAGAAATCCAGAACCTGGGTTTGTGTACTCTTGGATAGGTAAAACATCAACAATTGCAGCCAAGTAATCTGCAAAAACTCTCTGAGACAAGGATGAAGAAAGCTTAGCCTTTAATGTCAGCTTTTCACAACTCGAATGTGCTGTCGCAGAGAAACAGTCTTCACTTCTGAATTCAACCTGTAAATAAAAACAAAATAGTGAGTGAGGGTGAGGCAAAGTTAAGTAGCAAAATTTTCCCTCTTTCAGGGATACTGACAGGACATTAGATCCAACTATTACAGACTTGAGAGAGGGAAAGAATACACATACCTTGTACAGATCCGTGCAATTAGAATCAATATTTTCTTCCTTGTGATTCTTAGACATGAATAAGCACATCTTTAGATAATATGAGAACATGGCTATTGGATCCCAATTCATGTTTGAAGCTTTTTCCAGCAAATCACGAACTACAACTGGATGAGAATTGCACCAGTGCTTCTGAAAGTGTAGAAGCAAGGTTTTGTAATCAGCATGAATGCTGGGGCTGTACAAAAAGTTGTCACCCGGATGTTTCCTTTTAGAAGCCTCTAGCAATTCCTTTTTGTTACCACCTTCTCGGACCGTGGCTGAACACAGTGCACAGTGCAAAGAAGAATCTACAATATCTGGGGACTCTTTGCTCAAAATCATTTCTTTTGCACTAGTTTCCAGTTCTTTGGTGTACATCAATGGAAATATACATCTCAAATGAAGAATACTTTTACTGCAACCACCAAGCTCCAAGGATGGACAAAGTAGACTATCATTGCCCAAACTGCCATCACGCAGCAACGATTTGCTTGCTTGTTTCTTCTCAGTATCCACCTTGCCCCCCAAAACAGATTTCTTCTTCCTAGGATGTTCGGTATCTACAAGCATCAAACTGCGAGACTCCTGGCAACAGCTTAAGCAGAGGTTATATGAACAACTTGGGCAGTTTCTGTGCATATCCAGTATAAAAGAGTTGCACTTATTGCTGCAAAAAAAAAAAAGAGGGAGAGAATAAAGAACTCAATAAACTACTTGAAGCAATTACTTAGCAACTGATAGAACCTAATGCAATGAAGGCGATACCAAGAAATTTGATTCTTCTCATCTATTTCAACTTGTTGAATTTCAACTTCCGAGAGACTTTGTCCTGCAATCAACATTCTATCAGAAGAGAGCAACTAAAAAGGATAGCAAAAGTACTACATAAGTATACTCAAATCACACCTTTCAATTTTGCTTCCATCTCTAATTCCACCCTCTGCACTTCATTAATTTGTTCAAGAATTGGAATGATCAAACTGATCAAGTAACACAAAGACAGATGTTCGCTAACTTTCTTTTGTTTTTCTGAGATAACCTGTAACAAAGGTTGTGCACAGCTTGTAAGTTGCCATTTGGCACATTAATGTTCAATGGAAAGAATGATATTTTACTACAGAGACATCAACCTTTGAAATGGCATCCTTTTCAAGGCTAGTCTTACAGGAATTACATTCACAGGTTCCACGGCAAACGATGCACCTCTTTTCAAGTTCTTGAGCGTCAATGCATCTTATGTCAAAAGTGCAAATGAAATTAGAAAAACGCCAAAACCCATAAGTAAGTTTGCATATGTCTAGAAAGGCCTGAATAATTATTCTCATAAGTCATAACCATAAGATCAGGAATTAAATAATCATTATGAATTTAATCAACATACTATAGTTTTTTTTTAATAACCAACAGAATTGAATGGAAGATAGTGACCCAAAACAGAGCAAAACAACAAATATCAAGCAAATGTACCAGTTCCATCAGGAACACTAAAAGAAAACATCAAAAATATTTACAAAACTGTGTAACCCATGTTAATTGGCAAAACTCTACTTCCTCTTCTACATAATTGAGCAAAGAAGAAAGGAACTCTGCAATCAATAACAAGGATTCCTATCAACAGATGCATTTAAGAACTTTCTATCCTATATCTAACTACAAATCAGAAACAGCAAATTTGAATGATGACATCTTTAATCCATCCAAAATAAAGGCATTATTTTGCTTCTCTTTATATGCATGAGAAGAAAAACATATCTCATCATAAATGAAATGGATGAAATCCATAAATCATAGATTAGGCAACAAGAATGACTAAAGTCCTTGAGACAGAAATCAAAACATTTTTGAAAACCAAAATATTGAAACCCCATAGCCGCCAACAACAACCCCGCCCCCCAGGGGCGGAGTTGGGGGTGCTCGGGAGTGCTAGAGCACCCCCTGGCGGGAAAAAAATACAAAAAATAATAACTTTTTTTGCAGATAGTTAGTATTTTATTGTAATATAAGATCTTTAAATAGGACTTGAAACAAAAGTACTGTATTATCTAGCTCAAGTGGTAAATAAAGGAGGGGTATCAAAAGGTTTGGGTTCAAATCCCTACCTCTTTACCTTTTATTTGTTTTTATTATATCATTATTCCTTACAATTATTTCCACTGAAAATATTATGTTTAAATTATATATTTATTTGTTATATTATATCATTATTCCTCACAATTATTTTAATGAAAAATGTTCTATTCAAATTATATATTTAACAATTTCTTTCAATATTGTTGTACAAATAATTCTTCTTGATTTCTTTTCTATATTTTTGGGACCTCTTAGCTTTTAAATAAAAAATATAAAAAATAAATAAAAAATTTAGTGTTTTTTCAATATATTTTTTTTAAAAATCTTCTTATAAGGTATATACCAAAAAAAAAATCGCAGATTTTTTTAGCACCCCCCAAGTATCTTACAAGATACACACTCAATGTCATTAGCTTCATTTAAAAATCAAAGAAGTTATAGATTTTTTTAGAGTGAATGTTGTGGCAGTAATCATCCTGGACACTTTGAAGTTGTAAACATTTTAGAACATTTTAGTTTGTTGATTTTTCTTTGGGACAACAAAGAAGAACATCAAAGAATGTTCCCTCCTATAAAAGAATGTTTTTTTTTTCAAACTTCCTCGTAAAAAAATATCTAAAAACTAGAAACCCTTAAATGTTAATTGGCAAATTTTGAAAAATCCAATTACTAAATTCAATTTTGAATTTCTTCTTTCTACCTCTAGAACAGAACATAGGAATAGCAGCTCACTTCCAAAAGGGAAAGTATCATGTAATGATTAGCTTACGTAAGGACTAAGGAAATCCATAGTAAGCTCACATGCGACAAGAAAACCGTTTAAATCCACTTAATAATGACAAGCAAGTTTTGTTACCTACCTAAAAGAAAGAAACGGAACACCTCTAGTGGTTTTGTCCATCTATGTCACAGTTACCGATTATGGACATCAACTAAGTTAATATGGTTTGCATTCACTCTACAAAAGCACAAAGACAATATATTCATTAAACCAACTCCCCAGAGACCTTAATATGGTTTGCATTCACTCTAAAATGACAAGATATTCACAACGAGATAAAGTAGCACGTGCACAAGAATTCAAATACCGAATTCAACAAATTCTCTCGTAACTAAGTCTAATCATAAATGATAACCGCATTAAATACACTCACTCTAAAACGACAAGAAATTCGTTAAACCAAGTCCTTGGATGTAAATCACATATCAAAGTTAAAGTAGCATGTGCACAAGGATTCAATCACTGAATTCTACTCTCTTGCAACTAAGATAAATGATAGCGGAGTTAAACTCTCTCTAGGAATGGCATCTCATTTCCAAAGAGAAAGTATCATATAATAATTAGTTACGTAAGAAAATGTAGAGTAGGTCCACATACGACAAGAAAACCGTTTAAATCCACTCAATAAAGACAAGTGAGTTGAACCCTACCCTAAAGATTGAAATTCCGAACACTTATGTAACGGTTAAAAATGTATGGACGACAACCTTTGCATTCACTCTACAACGCCAAGATATTCATTAAACCAACTCCCTGGATACCTTAAAATGGCGTGTATTCACTCTAAAATGACCGGGTATTCATTAACCATATCCCAAAAACCAAATCACAACAAGCTAAAGTAGCACGTTCACAAAAATTCAAATTCCGAATTCAACGAACTCTTTGACAAATAATCATAAATGATAAGAGCGTTAATTCACTTGCTCTTAAACGACAAGAAATTCATGAAACCAAATCCTGGGGAAGTAAATCACACTATCAAAGCTAAAGTAGTACGTGCACGAGGAATCAAGCACCGAATTCAACGAACTCTCTTGCAGCTAATCATTGATGATTACATAGTTAAACTCATCTGTTCTAAAACGACAAGAAAGATAGCTCAGCCAATCAAGATGTCGAAAGAGGCGGCATGCACGAGAATATGAGTCAATCAAGATACGTGTGTAGCATAGGGATGAGGACTTAAATACCGAAACTAACGAACTGACATGCAGTAAAAATGCAAGATTGATCATGCTAGTGTGTAACTAGGAAGTGAATTGAATCCATTACCTCCCTTTGATGCAATCAGAGCAGAAAGATCTCTTCTTGCAGGAGAGACAATTGATAAAACTCACATCAGGGTTTTTGCGACACCAATGGCACTTGTTTGTTCCACCAGGATTACCGGCAGATTGAGCTTTGTCTCTCACAATCTTGGCATAGGGCACAGCCTTCCAGACATAATCACAGAAATCGAAATTCGGTCAGGAAATTCAATGTGAAATGAGAACCAATTACAGAAAAATTGGCAAACATGATACCTTGACAGTGCTAATCGGAGGCCGGTCGACGTTTTTACTCCTGAATCGCCTGTTCACCAGACGACCAGCGGGAGGGTTTAACCCTAATTTCACCGGAGGAGCAGCAGTGGCGGAAGGTTCATCCAGCGGCTCCGGTGAGGGAGAAATGGCCATGCGTCCATACTGCAATTCCCTGGTGACATCCACCGAAGCCGGCGAAGGAGACACAATGTTCTCTTTCTTCTTTCTCCTCCTCCTCTTCTTCATTGCGGGCTCATTCATCGTCTCCTCCAGACTCTCTTTGTTCTTCTTTCTCTTCCTCTTCACCGGTTCGTCCTTTGGCTCCTCGTCCGCAGCCTTAGCATCCGTGGGCTCCGCATTGAGCTTGAGCTTCCTCGTCCTCCGCTTGATCTTGGTCCCGCTGGTGTCATTGAAAGGCCTGGGCTTGTTGTCGTCGTCGTCGTCATCAACGATACTGTAAGCGTCCTGGATGTCAACCACCCAGGAATGCTTCCGCTTCTTGGTCCTGTCCAGATGCTCCCTCCCGGGAACCCTGAAATCGGCATCAGAATCATTGTCGGACGCCGGAGGAGGAGAGCAAGGGGAATCCCGTGGGGGTTTGGGTTCGGAAATGGGTTCAACGGGAATGGCTGCTAAATGTTTGGACTTTTGGTAATGGGTGTCACATAAAAGCTTACCGGGCAAGGAGGGCCGCTTGCAGCGCCAGCTCCGGCCGTCGGAGCGTTTACAGCGAAGCTCGTCAGGCAGGGGGGACTGCTGTTGGTCAGCCATTTTACTATTTTAGTAGTAGTGAGTGAGAGAGAGAGAGAGAGAGAGAGAGAGAGGGGTTGTTATATAGACAAGGAGGGCAACGGTGGTGAGGGGAGGCACTTGGGATTTGGCGCTGACAGAGTGTGCAATGTGGTTCTGGGCTGTCTCTGTGGGAATTATGATAAATGCGGAGAGAGAGAGAGAAAGGAAGGGGGGGTTGAACTTGAACAGATGAATTGAAGTTGGATTGCGGGAAGGGTTGGGGGATTTGGATGGAAAGAGGAGAGGGATGTGTAGAAAACAGGGATGGATTTCCCTGCGTGACTAAGAAAGGAAACTGAAAATGGGGACTGTTGGGGAGAGGGAAACACACAGTGCAGTGCATAACTGGATACTCTGATATCCTCCCATCCCCCACCCCAAACAGAATTCAAACCCCAGGAGCCAGAAACAAGCGTTACTTTTCTCTCTCTTTTACATACTCCGTATTTCACTCATCCGTCCGTTTCTTAATAAATGAGTTTTTTATTGGCTAAAATACCAGATTGGTATGGGATATTTGAGTATTTAAAAAGATATCGATGTCAAATTGGTATTTAAAGCTGCACCAATGGATTAATTGATATTTTTTTGGTTGGAATTTCGGTTTTTATGCGCTTCACTCCTACCCGTATACCGAACTCTATTTGTTTAGTTTGGACTGGTTTCTTTCTCCTTATAAAAGATCTGAATCTATTGAATCGGTTTTTTAAAAAAAAAATACTATTGAACCAATTTTTGTTTGTATAATATCATAATTAAAATAATTAAAATTTTATTATAATTAAATCAGTCCAATCTAAATAAAAAAGGGTTCAGTATACGTGTAGGAGTCATGTGCATGAAAACCGAAATTCCGACCAGAAAAAATATCAATTTGTCCATCGGTGCAGTTTTAAATATCAATTTGGCGCCGAACTCTTTTTAAATACCCAAATGTCCAACATTGCCAATTTTAAATACCAATTTGGTATTTTGGCCGTTTTTTATTTGGATGATTTAGATAACTAGACATTTGGAAAATCTAATTAACTAATTGTACGCTAAATAAATACGTAGTAAAATTAATCTCACACATGTCAATGCGGATCCTCTGCTTCACCCAATATAACACTTATTGCTTCACACTTGTTATTGGTCCACCTATCCTCATTTTTCATTCTTTAATTTCATTCTTTATTTGTCGAGCTGAATCATCGTAGACAAACTACCATCTTTGGAGTTGCATTATTAGATAATGAGACAGTAGGTTCGTTTGTGTGGTTGTTTGACACATTTTTTAGAGCTATGGATGGAAATCTACCAAAGACAATATTAACTGATCGGGGTAAAGTAATGTCAAGTGCACTTGCTTATCAATGGCCACAAACTCATCATCGACTTTGTATATGGCATATCTTCCATAATGCAGCAACTCATTTGAGTAGTGTTTTTTCATAGTACAAAGAATTTTCTAGAAATTTCAGTAACTGTATTTATGAGTATGACCATGAGGAAGATTTCTTGGAGGCTTGGAGTCAGATGCTCGAAAAATACAAACTGAAAAATAACACTTGGATGCAAAGGATGTTCAATATCAAAGAAAAGTGGGCACTAGTTTATGGGAGAGATATGTTTTGTGCAGAATGATTACTACACAACGAAGTGAAAGTATGAATCGAGTCATCAAGCAATATATCAGTTATAAGTAGGGCACGACTTGAGAAGATTTTCTGAACATTTCGAAAGATTGCTTAATGATTGTCGTTATGGTGAGATGATAGGGGATTTTAAGGCTAGCCAAAGTAAAGTGGTGTTGTCCTTGCTTGTCAAGATTATACACCTATGGTTTTTAAGTTATTTCAGGAACAACTTTGTAAAGCTCATGATTGCCATCTTGAGATTATTGGTGAGGCATGATTGGTTGTGAAATATCTTATTAGGCCTTCTGAAAAGCATCACACGTACATAGTTCTTATGACGAGGTGAATGAAACTACGTACATGCTGCACTTATAAGAAATTTGAGTTTGTCGGCTTGTTATGTGGGCATATTCTGAAGGTATTTACTTTTCGAGATGGAAGTTCCTAGCAAGTACATTTTGAAAAGATGCCAAAAAAAAAACTGCTAAAGTTGTTGGTTAGAGTTCAAATGAAGGATCAATAGATTCGAAAGCATCAGTACAAAGGTATTATAGGGACTTATGTCGTCTATCTACTCCCTTATTTACAAGGGCTGCAAAATTCAAAGAAGGATACATCGCTGTGAAAGAAAGTCTTCTTAATTTGTTAAGAAATCCGGATATTAACTCAAGCTAGATGTTGAGAGACCTTGAATCAAACTCAACCAAGAGGCATGAACAATCTGGCTCGGAGAGTTGTCGCATAGGCACTGAAAATGGTTATGGTCCTAATATGCCTATAAATTGCAATGCAATTGTAAAGAAAGTTAAAGGCATAAAACCGAACCAAAAATCTGGATCTCAATCAAGTAAAAGACCAAAGGGTCCACTTGAAGCAGCAAGAAGGAAAAAGAAGAAGTCTCAGCCTAGCAAATCGCCCGATAAGGATCTACAATGTCCTATGTGTAATCAGATAAGGGTTCATTTGTGTATGACATAGCTATCCAGGATAATGTACTCATTGCGCATGAAATCTTTCACTCATTGAGAGGAAGGAAAGGAAAAGAAGGATGGATGACAATTAAACTTGAAATGGAAAAAGCATATGACATAATTGATTGAGACTTCTTATTCAAAGTACTAGCGAAATTCGGATACAATGCCTGCTTCATTTCATGGATTGAAGGATGTGTGAAAACTATCTCTTTCTCAGTGTTGGTAAACGATGGCCCAACCGATATTTTTAGACCTAAGAGAGGACTCGGATAGGGAGATCCCATTTCCTCGCACCTATTCATCATAGGAGCAGAAGTACTAGCACGAAAATTACAACAAACATGCGACGAGTCAAGGAAAACAATTGGTTTTAATACCATTAGATCAGGGACTATAATCCTCTTTCTATCATTTGCCGATGACATTATGATTTTTGCCAAAGCAACTATAGAATCATGCACCAAAGTGAAACAAATTATTGATGATTATTATAGCATATCCGGACAAAAGGTCAATTTTCACAAATCGACGTTCCAAGTGACATCTGGAGTGCCGAACCCACAAAGGCAACAGTTGCAAAGCATACTACATATTACAAACAACATTGCATTGGACAAATATATGGGATGCCCAATCATAAATGAAAGAGTGACTAAGAACACTTTTGGAGACATAATCCAGAAAACTAGAAACCAGCTGACAAAATGGAAGGCAAGCTCACTATCCCAACAAGGACGCGCAGTTCTGATCAAATCCAATCTTGCCATGAAACCAAACTATATGATTCAAAGCTTCATGCTACCAACAACAAATATCCACCTTGAGTTAGACAAAATAAGTATATCATTCTTTTGGAATAAAGATAACTAGTACAAACCGCTGATTGGATGAGACAAAATTTGCAAATAGAAAAACAGGGAGGGTTAGGAGTTAGGACTTCACAAATTGAAGGACTTTAACAAAGCTCTCCAAATGAAATTACTCTGGAAAATCCTTGTAGAGCATGAGAATATATGGGTAAAGATTATAAAAGAAAAATATATGAAAGACCAACCACTCTGGCCGGGAATACACAAAGAAGACACAAGCATCATGTCAGTGGGCAAAACTCATGAAAATCAAAGATGAATTCATTGACGAACTGATTTGACAAGTTGAAAATGGGAAAACAATTCGCATATGGAGAGATGTATGGACGACTGAATGAAAACTGATAGACCACCTTCTTCCAAATAGGTTGATTGACGAAAATGAAACAACTCATCAATATATAGGATCGGATAAGCGGTGGAAAGTTGACGAACTACACTAGCTATTACCAGCAAACATAGTTGACAAAACTGTAAACACTAGGATACCCATGACAGAAATTGAAGACCGAATCTACTGGAGAGCAATTAGGCATGGTTGGTTTACAACATTGAATGCCCTTGACAAAATTGCAGGAAACCAAAGAGACCAGGAGAGTGATATTGCTTGGATATGGGAAACCGAGTGTCTTCCAAAGGTGAAAATTTTCCTTTGGAAGCTAGTCATGAATGGAACCCCAACGAAAATGAGACTAGCACAAAAAGGTGTAGCAGTTCCACTACCTTGTGTGTTCTGTAACCATTATGATGAAGACACCACCCACCTTTTCACAAAATGCGCTCACACGATACAATTACTCTCCAAGATCAATAACACCATGTCGAACAGAATAAGGGTCACAACCACTACGGATCTCACCATTAGACAAATCACAAATGACATTTTTGGCAACCTTAATAAAAACACAAAAAATGACTCTAGCAACGCTTTGGTGGGGCATTTGGACTATTAGGAACAAGGTCACCTTCAATGAAGGAAATTTCAACAATATTGGAAATCATGAAAAACTTGTGAGGCAACTCCTACAACAAATAAACGAAGCCAAATCGGACTTATGAGACTATAAGAAAACGCCGAGCACACGACCACAAAATCAACCTTGGAAATAAACAAACATTAGATGGCAAAAGCCTAAAGTTTGGCACTTCAAAATAAATTTCGATGGTTCCACGCTCCAATCGGGGCTTGCTACGGCTGGTTTTGTCATCAGGTATGCTTTTGGCTCCATCATAGCCTCTAGTAGTTTCCATTATGGCGATTCTTCCCCCTTGATGGCCGAGGCTTTGGCTCTCCGATCCAGCTTGGCAGTAGCGCGAGACCTCGGTTTTCAACGCATCGACATCGAGGGAGATAATCTTACTGTCATGAACTCTATTTCTGGGAAGTGGAAGTGTCCTTGGGAGATCGAGATGATCGTCACGGACATCCAACAGCTTCTCCGGCACTTTGTTTGGTCTTCCCGCAATCATGTTTTCCACGAAATCAATATGGTGGTTGGCAAAGTGGCATCTTTGAGGCATACTCTGGACCACGATGTGATTATATGTCGCACCCAGATATCCTCTCCCTTATCCGAAGGGATGCAGTTGGGTGGTGGGTCAGCAGGGTCTAACACCACTCAAATCCTTACCTTGTTTCAAAAAAATGATCGACATCATATAAGAGAGTATCAACATTTATCTATAGCTCTTTACTCATATTTAGGTCGTTGTATAATGGTGAGTGTTGTGAGGGAGAAGATTCAAAACATATGCTCAACCAATCAAATATATTTGACTACAAATGGTCAAGTTCCAAGTCTCTGGTCACCGTCTCTACACGACTACGAACGATCAACTCTCAAGTCTTTAGTTACGAACAAACAGAGCACAATTTTTATACGACTACAAATGAAAATATGAAATGACCAAGTTACAAGTCTATGATTATGAACGACAGAGGATCTTCTAGATATGGCTACAAATGGCCAAGCTACTAACTACAAACGACTAGATCGACTCTAGTTACGAATTACCAGACAACTGAAGCATCTTCTATACTCCATATGATTACGAATAGCGAACATTAGATATGAATGGGGTGCCACAAACAAGTCCTGGTCCGAAAACGATAAGCAAGCATCAAGATCGTACATCCAGAAACCAAGAAGTGTTCATGACACCCATCTGTCTTTAACCCCATACAGTATTTGTTTAATGATGCCCTCTTATTGTATGTGCACTCAACTGGAACTGGTACATAAACAAGGTAGGCAAACAGACGTCATGCCGATCAAATTTCTCTCAATTAGAGATCTGAGATGAATGGAGTTAACACAATTGAAATAAACCAACAAGTCCACAAACTATGATAGAGACTCCTAAGATACCGATTGCATCTACATTCATCTGTTTTGAAAATTAGTTAGCCACAATTACTGTTTCTTACCCATAGTCTAGAGAATCATTAGCAGAAGATGAGTGATGACAGACATCTCTGTTTTATGCTTGAAAATTAGGCATTAGCCACAAAGTCATTGCCTATTTGCCATGGAGCGCTTGACGTGGTCAAGAATGCGAATGTACTCAAAGAACAGCGACGACTCTTTACCTTCCAGCCCATCCCTGTGCACCCGGTTGCTCCCAGCGAGATTGTTGCAGGGGCTCCCTCCGATGATGAAGTCGAATCCCCCAAACCGGCTTATCAGCTCCTCCAATTTGTTGCCAGTAAGATGCTGCACGTCTGCGATGTGGACGAGAGTCCCCTTCTGATTCGTCTGCTCCCACCAACTCTGAACAATGTTCCGGTTCACCTCGGATATTTCCACTGATACCACAACTTTCAAAGGGATGCCCAGGCGATGCATCCCTACTTCTCCCCCTCCAATCCCCGTGAAGAGGGAAAGGACCTTGATGCCACTTGGGAATATCTCCTTCAATACTGAAAGATGATAGGCAACAGTATCAACCTGGGATTCAAAGCCAACAATCAAGCATCAAACAGAATCAACAATAAGAAATCCCAAGTCGGTTGTAAAGTAAGATATCTTAAATGCAATAAGAACAAAAGATTTACCTGAAATGAGTTTCCAAGGGACTTGTATCTATCAGTCCTACTAATTCCCCTGGTGTGATTCTTCGGAAATCCCAAAAGCATTTCAACTTCATCTGGCTCGAGCGTTGCAACTTTGTTTCGACCAACCCACACCAGATTCCATTTTCTGCACTCATCTAAGACGTACTTCTGGACATGTGGAGGTGGATCCCTTGGCCAATGTTCCTCGAGTTTCTTGCGAATTCGGCCGGTAAGTTTTGCACTCCCATAGGCTGTCTGCAAGCAGTTCAGCTTGGTTCGGGTATCCCATGCAGGCCACCATTTCTTGGTAAGTGGCAAAGCCTCATGTATGGTGCGCGGAGGAAGAGGAAGGATAGGAAACCGCTTATCAATAGGGAGGTTGTGGATGTACCCTCGCTTTCTCGCAGTAGCACAAAAATGCTTTGAATCCACAAACTCCGGTTCTACCTCGTATAGAAACCGGGATATGGTATCCCAAACCCCTTTGGGAGCAAGCGCCACATTCTCATAGTAGAAATAAGGGGGGCCAATGGCTGCCTCAGGAAGCCTCCTAGTCTGTACAATTTCACATGACATTGTGGGAATCCCAAAGCCAATCATAGGTTTTGGAAGGCGGATTGGTTCTTCTTCATCAAACCCCTTTTGTCGTTTATTACTTATCCTATAGCCCATCTTTTTCTTCTTAGAAAGTTTCTAATGGTAAGCAAAAAGAGAAACCGCTTAGCAGGTGTATAATTGGGAAATAAGTCAGTAACTAAACCGAGTATGAAATAGATCAGAATTAATATCCATGCATAGGAACAATGTAATGAAAAGTACCTCTTTGGCTGGTGGATCAACGTAATATGGATCATCGGCCCTAGCCATTTGAGCAGCCAGTATGAAATTTGTTAGCTCTTCTTCTGATGCTTCTGACCCTGCCACATTTCAGAGGATCTCATTAAGTGTACAAAAACTGTTAAATATTGAAGAACACGTGAACATTTATTATTTGCAAGTCATTGAATATACTCCCATATAGAACTCACAATATAGTTTAGGGCCAGGGACAACAAAAAGACCCATTACCATTCATAAATTATCCTAGAAGGCAGGACACAAAGTCCACTGTTAATGCTAGGATCAGCAACAATCAATGCCACAACTAAAAGGATTGTCATGTTTTCCATCTGCCGTAAGGCAGATAAAATGGGGAACGCTCAGAGAATAAATAAGAGAAACCCTAATCATTTCCCTTCCAATATGTCGGATTGCTTTTGGTGATAAAACAAACACCAAATGTTCTAACAGAAGCTGAGTATTTTCAGGAAGCTGCTTGCACCACTACCAAAGACCTTCAAGTGGATGGGATATGCCTCCGAAAAAAATCTTTTAATGGAAAAAGAACAAGAACAAGTAAGAAACATTCACGGAGCTGCACTTACCACATCTTTCAATTGCTATGAGAATTTCTTCCCTTGGGAAATTCATATCCTCCAAAAATGACAACTTCTTGCACTTCTGAGATGGGGACAGTGAGCTTTCCCTCTACAAAGAAACAACCAGTCAGCCAGAAGGGAACACCCAACAGGAAGATATTATGTAATGCAAATGTGGTATAAACTAGCAATAAAAAAAACATGTTAAATACCTTAACTTCAAGAAAGCTATCTGAATCTGATTCATCCAGAAGATTTTCTTCACAGATCTCTTGATCATCCGAAGACAAGAAGTCAGAGTCAGAGTCTATTTGCAGATCAGAGTCAACATCTTGATCTTTTGTTACTGTGCTTTCAGCATCCTGATTCCTAACGGGGGAGGAGTTTTCCAGAGCCTAAACATTGCAAAAAAAAAAAAAGTGGTATAAATTTTGTTTAACAAATAAAGAAATAGGATCAACCTAAGGATATACTGCTAGAAACACAAAAAAAAACGAAAAACCAAGCATCTTGCCCTCATCTAATGATTGTACTTAAATTTCAATATCACTTATGAATACCAGATGAGCTACTATGCTTTTTTATGACAGAAAAGTACCAAATGACTCCTAATAGGAATTAAAGTTTTAAACTTAAATCGACAAAGGAAGTAAATAATGAAAAACCTGGAGAAAGTTCATCTTAACTGCAACCCCAAAATAAATCCTAAAATTATTTAGTGGTACTATAGAAATGTGGCACATAACAAATACTCCATAAGTTTCAACCTATCAATAGTAGAAACCAATTTCTGAGAATCTGAGAACAATAAATGAGGCAGACATGAACTCACAGCGTACGTAAGAAGGGTTTCCAGTATGGAATCTTCATTCCCATCTCCTGTATAGTTGTTAAGGCAATATGAGAGAAGTGAATACACGTAAAAGCTAATTTAATTACAAGGAGAAAATGGCATACCATTTTCTTCAAGAGCTCTTGCAACTATCTTATCAGAAAACCCCATGGCAACAAAACGACGAAACAATGAGCTTGATGGCCCAGATGAGGAACTTGCCTATACCAAATATCAAAACAATGAAATATTTGACAAGCTTCTTTGTTTTCATTAATTTTTCTTCTATGCAGCAATGAAATATTTGAATTAAACAATAAAAGAATAGTTTACTATTATACATGTTCCAGCAAATTTTAAGTTTTAGCTCTTAAAAGAATCTATGCAGCTCCTATTGTTGGCCCAGAATTGTGTTTAGATTACAATTTTCCCATATACTTGTGAAATCAACCATACAAAGGGAATGAAGATGCCTAAATGCTCATCTCCCAAAATCATTACCTCACAAAAACCGGAATTTTGTCCTTGACCACCATTACACGCAACTGAAGCAGAATCAACAGGTAGATTCTCATTTTCAGACTCGTCGCCGCCCCAACTGAAGTCGTCGCTTTCATTGTCAGAAGTATTACCACCCTTCAACAACATAATGAAAGGTGAAAAGAAAATACGAACAAGATCTCAAATAACTTCAATTGACTTGAAAAATCACTACAATCAGTCATAACTAAACCAAGATAAGAATATTAAGAGAGTAAGAAATGATAGATTTTTTTTAAAACCTTACCATTTCTTATATGCACTAATGTGACCAAAATCTAGGTTCCAAGAAGATGACACGTGAGGTAATCAAACCAAAAATCTGTGCAAACCAGTCAAAGTTCAGGCTAGTGATTAAGCTAAAGCAATCACATCCAATTTCTTATTAACAAAATGAGGTACATCTTGAGCACCATACCTACTCAAGGAAGCAACAGAAACCCCTCACTTTAATTAATACATCTTACTACTCAAGGAAGCATCGTATGCCTACAGCTGAAAAAAGGGGCAAATGAAGTCAGCTTCAAAAAAAATCGCATTGGAGCTGAAAGACTACAGATGATATAGAAACAAGTGAGAAGTTCCCTCAAGGTGAAAGCAAACCAACATTTGTCTTTGAAAAACCCAAGAAATGACGTCAGTTCTCATCATAAGTACCCATTGCAGCTGCACCAAACAAGCAAATTGCAACCGAGACTGAGATTACTTCATCAAAGACAATCTGTGTGGTGCATAAACGTAATGACATACCAGACTAAACAACCAAATAAGATCTAAGACCGCAAAGAGAGGGGGGGGGGGGGGGGGGGGGGGGGGTTGGTTCTTCTCTAACACCCAATATAAGCCCGTCAATAAGATCACGGGAATAAATAACACAATACTTCACAACTGCACATGTTGGCTCAAGACCTACGCAGGTGTTTTGATAGCAATGTACAGCATTGCTTGACAAGTCCCATGATCAAATAATCAAATGAAAGATCATTATCAATTATCCAACTGACATTGCAGTAACATTTTAAGCATTAATCAAATAAACAGAACATTATCTCCTAAACTAGCATCATCGCCTTGTAACAGGCTAGACACCATGTCCGTACTGACTGAGCCCCTTTTTTTATTTGGAAACTGAAAAAAACTCTGTCTATTCATGAACAAGAAAGCAAAGAAAATGATGAAATTTCAATCTACTACAATGCAAGTGTGGAGTAAAGGCCAGGAAAATTTAAAGGCGAAAAAGCTGACAGTAAGGTGGAAAGCCCAACAAAATCGCTCAAAACCCTAACAACGAAATCACCCACGTAGTACCAAAATTGAGACAAACTACATCAATCGCCCAAAAATTACAACTCAGAGAGAGAAAACATCCAAAAAGAAAAACAAAACTAGGGCACTAGATCTAGAGGCAAACAAGTTCAACAAGCAAACAAATAAGTACACAAGAAGGTCAGAAAAATACGTGAGAAGTAGACGATCCAGTTGCAGTGACTGGGTTGGAGGGAGACGGCGGCGGCGGGACGGCGGGGCGCCCCAGAGGGACGGTGGCCACAGACAGCAGGTGAAGGCGCTTTGATTCCACCTCTGCCGCAGAAAGAGCTCTGTGTGGGAGACTGGACTCGGAGACTTTTAGGCTGAGGTTTCCCTGTACGCTGAACTGCTCGATTGATATTTAAAATTGACACTTTGATGTTTGGATAATAAAAAAATATTCCGTATTACTAGTATAATTCTCGTGTCATATATTAAATATTTTTTTTTGGGTAGGTCATGCACTCAAAACGCATTATTTAACATTAATTTATAATATAAAATTTTATACAATTAATTGTATAGAGATTGATGCAACTTTAATTTAAATATATTATTAAAATAAAGATTTAGTTATTCGAGAAAAGGTAGGAGTGATTAGTATTCAGGTTAAGATGCGGGAATCGAGACTCCGATGGTATGGACATGTTCAGAGGAGAGATCCAAATGCGGCGGTGTGTAGGTGTGACAAGCGTTCGACGGGGCAGAGGGCGTCTAAAGAAAAGTTGGGGTCAAGTGATTAGACATGATCTGACCGCTCTTAGACTCTCTGAGGAGATGACACGGGACAGGTCTAAGTGGAGGATTGCTATTCGAGTCGACGAACGCTAGTCGGGGGCAACGTCTCTCGCTCATGCTTCCCTTCTATCTCAATTTTTTTTCGTGCATCATTTCCATCTTTTCATCCTTGTCCCTTTTGCGTGTTATTTATTCTCTTAATTTTCAGTTTCTAGTGGTGTGCGTCTCTCTTCCCTGTGGTGTTCGGTCATGGGTCACTCAGAAACACCCTTTTGACCTAGTCGGGGTAAGGATGCGTACATCTCGACCCTCATACCCTACTCTGAGCGGGAGATACTGGGATTGTTGTTGTTGTTGTTTTGCAATAACAACGTACTGCTACATATTACGTTTTCAATTATGTATGATCGAGTGAACCGTGGTTGTATCGTCGTCTTCGAAGATCCCTCAATTAGATGAGAGTAACGTCGGTGGTCTGCATTTTTCCAAGTTTCGTCCTTTCTAGTAGTGGGTTACTATTTTCCACCTTCTCGGCGTCGAGACGTTTTGTGAGTAGTCGCACTCTCTCGTGTTCTCGGCATTCATGGCTCGCCATTGATCGTTCTCGACTCATCCACTAGCTGGAGACTTTTTTGGGTTATTTGGGTGGTGTTTCTTTATCTGTATTGATTTGTGTTATTTAGTATGTTATATGTTGATGGTTTATCTGTTTGCTAATTCGTGAGCCTATTGAGTTACGAGACAACTTGTTGTCTAATATCTCAAATTCTTACCTTATAATAAAAAATGTTTTGAATTAATCTCATTGTTATTTTCTCTATTTGTTACGTAATTTTTTTTTACTATTTACATCATTAACTTTTTATTAATTTTTTAAACTGATTTCATAGTTATTATTAAGTATGAAATTATTTTTAAAAATTAATTAAAATTTTGATATTTTATTATAGTTTTAATTATCTTAAAAATTATATGCATTGTAAACAACATGTTTTATCAAATGGAGGAAGCATGCTTTCTAAAAAAATTAATAAAATTAATATTTAATAAAAAAATATTAAAAATGATTAGTTAAAATCGTTTTGTTTCAAAAATAAATGATATGTAAAATTTAACCTAAAACTCTACTAGCTACCCTTCCGCAACTCCTACTTTCTTTGAAATGGCAGAAGACAAATCTCCCGGCCCGGATGGCTACCCTCCTGAATTTTATAAAAAATATTGGCATATAGTTGACCCCTCCTGCTATAAAGCTATAAAAGCCTTCTTCCATTCAGGTCAGTTATTATCGGAAATAAACAAAACCGTCATTGCCTTAATCCCCAAAATTGAAAACCCTACCACAATAAACCACTACAGACCGATTAGTTTATGCAATACTATCTACAAAGTAATTACAAAAATTCTAGCAAATAGATTAAAACCTATTCTTCCAAAACTCATCAACCCTTTTCAATGAGCCTTTGTAGAAGGAAGATCCATCCGGAATAACACATTAATTGCTCATGAAATCTTCCATAGCTTTCACAAGCAAAAAAGGAGAACTGGTTTGATGGCTTTAAAACTCGACATGGAAAAAACCTATGATAAAATCAACTGGATTTATATCAAAGCGGTTATTCAAAGGTTCGATTTTCATCCTATATGGATCAACTGGGTTATGACTTGTCTAACGACCTCCTCCTTCTCGATTCTAGTAAACAATCGTCCAGATAAACAATTTAAGCCTAATAGGGGAATCCGCCAATGAGACCCTCTTGCACCTTACATTTTTGTTTTAGTAATGGAAGATCTAGCAAGAGAAATGCACAAGAAGACTTTGCAAGAAGATGCTCTAATCGGGATCAAACTCACCAGAAACGGTAATCCTATAACTTTTCTTACTTTTGCAGACGACACAATTATTTTTGCGAAAGCTGCTCATACTAGTCTAAATACCATTCAAAATATGATAAATAATTTCACCAACCTTTCGGGCCTTACTATTAACTATAGTAAAAGCGCTCTCTAATGCTCTAAAAGCGTTAACCAAAACCTAGCCAAAGATCATGCCCAAAGCATGAGAATTTCAATCTCTAGCACTCTTGAAAAGCACTTAGGTATTCCGATAATTAATGGCCGGATTAGAAACTCGACTTTTGAGGAGGCCATCCAAAATCTGAGAAAAAAAAAATATTTTTCCAAATGGAAGGCTTCAAATCTGTCTCAGGTAGAGCTGTTCTAATCCAAGATAACCTAAGTTCCAAAACCAATTATCTGATGCAAAACTTCTTACTCCCTAAATGAATTCTCAAACAAATAGATCAGATAAACAAGAACATTGTCTGGAATAAACTTCACACGGAGAGATATACCCCTCTTATAAGATGAGATAGGTGGCATGGGCATTAGAAAAGCAGAAGAATTAAATATAAGTCTTCAGTTTAAATTATTGTGGAAACTCTACTCAAATGAAGAAAATATATGGGTTAGAGTCATTAAATAAAAGTACTTGCAAAATAATGGCATTAGGGACAAACCAAATCAGGCCACCTCCTCACAATTTGGCAGATTATTATCTCTTAGAGAAAATTTTGAAAAAGGTCTCCTTTGGATTATAGGGGACGGTATCACCACAAATATTTAGAATGACCCTTGGATTCCTAACATAAACCTACTTTTATGGTAAACAATGATCCAAATATGAAAATTTGTCATCTCTTTACTCCTCAAAAGCATTGGAATAAGTCTCTCATTGAGAGCATGTTTCCTCAAAATATAGCCAAAATCGTTCTAGCTCTCAAAATCCCAACTAGGCAAACTCCGGATAAGCTAATCTGGATGTCTGATCCCACTGGAAAATTTACTACTAAATCTGCGAAGAAAATTACTAACATCCAAAACCACAACACAGATAACCACTGCTGGATATGGAACCTAAACCTCCCACCTCAACTCAAAAATCTAGTTTGGAAAATTAAAGTTGACGCTCTTCTCACTACCAACAAGCTTAATAAGTACGTCAACAGACAACAGAGTTCCTAGCACCTGTTACCTTTGTAACCAAAGTAATGAGGATGCTACTCATCTATTTACAGAATGCTCCTTTTCAAATGAGTTAATAGCTCAGTTTAAACAATCTACAGGAAAATTCTTCAACAACCTCTTTATTCAAGGTCCCCTTTGTGACAATATAAATCTAATCAAACAAGCAAATCATCAATTTGATGATCTAGTGGTCATTTGGCAAATGATCTGGGAAACTATAAACAATTTAATCTTCAAAAAAAAAAAATTCCCGACTCCTTTGGGAACATTATTAGTCGAATGAAAATAAATATTCAGGACTGGAGAGAGGCAAATCCAGGAGAGAAAAATAAAGATAATGGAAAAAGGAAAAAGAGGTCTAGGTCTAAATGGACTAGACAAGCAGGAGCCATCTACAAAATTAACGTAGATGGTTCTGTCAAGACCAGCAGGAGTCATCTACAAAATTAACGTAGGTGGGGAGAATCATTTGTGATTCTAGGGGTCATGTAACTGAGATTTTCCACCAGGAAATTAGTCAAGGTACGATTATTCAAACTGAAGCGGCAGCAATTCTGATAGGAATGCAGCTAGCTCGAAGATTGGGATTACGGAAGATTGTTATAGAGGGAGATAACCAAGAGTTGATGAGAACTCTTACTCAAGAAAAAGGCAGCAGATGGGAAATTATGCGCCAGGTAGAAGAAATCAAGATTATGGGAGCGGACTTCAAAGCGGCTGAATACAGACACATCTATAAAGAAGCTAACAAAGTTGCAGATTATATAGTCACGAGGCATCATTAGCGATAGATATACAATCTTTTTTAATAGGGATCTTTGTACCAATGATCCCAGAGCGCGTTTACATATTTTGTAATAGCTCCGAATGTTTGCATACTGTAAAAAAAAACTCCTACTTTCTTCATCCCTCCCTCTCATTTATTTCAGTTATGTTAACAATTGTCCTTACAAAATACTACCTCCGTCTCAAAATAATTGTCACTTTACTTTTTGGCACGTTTTTTAAGAAGCTAAAAACTCTATAAAATATTAATTTTTTTAATAATTTTGTTTGATAATTTTATAGACAATTGTATTAAGTATGAAATTATTTTTTTAAATTAATAAAATCATTAATATTTTATATAGTTTGTACCGTTCTTATAAAACGTGTAAAAACTAAAGTGACAGGTATTTTGAGACGGAGGGAGTATACTATATAATCCATAGTAGTTTTAAGTTGGAGACTCGTATTCACATCAAATGATTTCTGGATCCCCCATCCCACCCTGGTATTTTGGTCTACGTACTTTACTCTAACTAATTAGTGGTTTGCATTGTAGGTTCTTATTCCAAAAAATTGCCTATTAATTTGGTCCAATGCATAATGCACTTTTACTAGGAGCATATATGCATGAAGCTCTTCATTAAATAGTTTGGTTTGACCTGTAAATTTGATATAATTGTAACCGACCTACCTTCTTGTGATAACGAATTAGCTTGACAGTTTGTTAGTTGTTGTTTTGATTTACATATTACCTTTTCGAATGTTGTTCTGTTAATTTTTCTACTGATTATCGGACATCCAAGATATTTTTCGAGACCGGTGATGTTTTTAATAGGCAAGGTACCTTGTATTTCCATTATTATAGGAGAGAAAATTTCTAATGTGGCTTGGAACGTTGATTTTTAAAAATTAATTTTTTATCTCGATAATGTGCAGTAATCGTCAATGACTTTCTTGACTAGATGACATGATATGGAGCTTCCTCTTGTGAAAATTATAATATCATATGCGAATGCTAAGAAGGGGATCCTTGGGGATTGGTGAGAGCACTGAAACTCAATCAAGGTCTTTTCCATAAGGGATTTTTGTTGTAGTTTTCGTGCCAGAACCCCGGCACCAAAGATGAACACAAAATGAGAGAGGGGGGTTTCCTTAACATAGACCCCTTTCAGAGACGAAGAGATCCTAGGGATTATCATATGCTTAATTTTTCCATATTCAATTGATTGCAAGTCATTCTTCCTGACCCCTTCTTGTTTTAAATGATTGAAATATCACATGAGCTATAAGAATATTATCTTGGATCAATATATTCGATATGAAGACCCCTTGGAGCGGATAAATAAGTCGATTCACCACCCTTTTAACGCATTCGGTAATAATTTTTAAGATAATTTTATAAATGGTTGTGCATATTCTCCCCCTCTTTTACCCTTTTCCCACAAAAATCTTGTTTTTTTTATACAACTAAAAATTTGGAAGTGTTAGGCCCGTTAGACCATCATCCAATGACATCTTTACGAATGTAAATATCAAGCTCTTTGTCCTGAAGAGGCTTTGATGAAGCGGTTGTTTGGAAGAGTCCGACAACACGATCAGTAGCTCAGTGCACATATCCATGTTGGCTCCCCCGTAGACATGGACCAACAACCATTTAAGACGTTGATAATGGTAAAGTTATCACCCTCAATATGCAGATTAATGTTGTAGTCCTCAATCCCTTACCTTTAGAAGACACAACTTGAGTCCCAACACTTTCGAAATCAGGGCACTATTCAGGCCAATTTTTGCCTCTTCTATAGCTATCGGTTCTCCTTGGTGGTCATGGATGATACACTCTGTGGTTGATATGTCACTACCTCTGCTACTACCATCAAAGTTTATTTTATATTTTTTTCTTATAATGTATTTGCTGATTTTATTTTACTTTAGTTTTTTTTTAGTTGAAGAAATGTGATTTAAAGTCGAATTAATCAATAGACAATGGGTAAAATAAATACAAATTTGCAAAACCGCCCAATCATGCAGTTAACATAATTGATCACAGATTAGTAAATGATTGAGACTGACTGCACAAATCAATTCCAATTTCAAAACACCTTGTTCTTGCTTCCTAATGTGTTCTCTCGGTTGAAGTTGTACCTATAATGGTTGTCAATCAACTAACCATGTAAAAAAGGGGAAAACATAACTTAGGCTAATCCCATGTACATACAAAATACATAACGTACATGACATTCATTTCACAACATTGATACCTACACAACGATATCGGATCATACGGTTTGTTCGTGATGAGCTAGCTAGTGACCGCCTCCATGGTGACTCGGACCAGAGAACGCTTCGTTCATGACAAACTTCAACGTGGAAAGCCTTGAAGAATTAGATGATGACGACGACAACCACACTGAAGATAAAGAAGGAGGTGGAGGAGGACGAGGAGAGTAGAGATGATCTCTTAGAGGTCTAGATCCATCGGTGCAAACTAAGAAAGAAGAGAATGTAATGAAAATGAACAACATGAAGAGGAGATGAGCACCACAATTGCCACTTAGGTCGTCCAATGCTTCAAGCTTTAGGTGTTGGTAAGGCTTCATGTTCCTAAACGATGAAGGATATATAGGCAAATTCTTTTCTTTCACTTTCTTGGAGCCCGTTAAGCTTGTACATGTAAATATAAGTAGGCATGTTATTTTTTATTTTTTTTGGTGATATGATAGGATAAATGTCGGTATGTTGTTTGGTGATTCAAGGTAAACAAGTGCTTTCTTTTAGGTAGTGTTTGGTTTGGAGTTATAAGGAACCAATTATGATAGTTCTTGCTTTAGGCCAAGCATTACTAAATAATTTGTGGTAGGAAAAATAGCTAATTATCAATCATGAACTAATATTAATACGAACCTTAAAAATCACTAAATGATACTATATAAATTATTGCACATTAAACAAATTCTGATACGGAATAAACTGCCGTTGATTTTCTGGCCAATTTTTTATGTGAAAAGTAAAGATTTGATCTTTTTTTTTTATTAGGAAAAAATTCGAGTTCAGACAAATCTGAAACTCGAGAGGCCGACGAATCGGCAGACGGACTATCCATCAACAAACAACAAACTACAGAGTACAACCACAAATAAACACAGATGGAAGAAAAAGCCCAAACAACCCGAAAGAGTCGTCCGCCAGCAGAAGAGACGAGGGAGATCAAAGGCGGGCCACGAATGCCGAGAACACGGGGGAGTGTTATGACTCTCACAGCGACTCGACGCCGAGATGGCGGAGAACAGTAACCCACTATCGGAAAGGGTAGAACCAGGGGAAGTGTGGATCACCGACGTTGCCTCCACCTAAATGAAGGATCTTCGAAGACCACGAACACAACCACGATCCTCTCGATCATACTGGCAACCCGATACTGCAACCCACCTCGAAACTAAACGCCACCACACCAAAGCAACGACCCAACGCCAAACGAACAAAACAGAAACGGATCAATAAGGGAAAATCAAGCATCCAACGAAAATTTGTGGGCCGAGAACACGGGATTTAATCCAAGCGGGAAAGAAGCAAGCCCCACCGGAATTAAGTTAATTTATAAGTTATTTATTACCATTGTTTATTTTTATTTTTAATTAATCCCAATTCTGTCGGGCCAGCTTTGGGCCCAAGGAAATCCTTGGGCCCAAAGGAAAACCAACCGGGCCTAGAACCACAAGCACCCTGCCACCAATCGGGCCGAAAGGCAAACCCTAAATCAGGAAGCAAGAAGCGGCGGTGAGGCCAAGTGCATCAATGCCGACGGTGAGGGAAGCACTGGCAAGGCAGAAAAGCGGCCTAAATTGCAAACGGCGGTGAATCCAGCCGGTAACGAGGCCGGATGGCCATCGCAAAAGGGAAGGGTGAAAGAACCCGAGAGGGGGGCGGTGAGACGGGTCAACAACAAAGCGAGGACGCCCGGGACGGGAACCACCACCGGACGAGCAGTTCGATACGGCGGCAAAACAGATGTGGATCTGGAGGCAACACGCACGACGGAGAAGAGAGAGGCGAGGAGATATCCCACACGCCTGTGATGAGCAAGGCAGACGGCCAGAGGCGCCTCCATTGAAAGGGAGCGGGATGAAGGACAACGGGGAAGGGGAGATAGAGGTACAAGAAGGCCAAATCCGGCCACCACGACAACACCCCATCCGCAAAAGACCCCCATATCGCACGTATAGGGCAAGGTCGACCACCCAAGTCAGGATCGGAACGATCTAGAACAAAGGAAAGATCGAGATGAGATCCCACAGAGCCATCCAAAAGAAGCCGGAGAAGAGGCTCGGCAACCGGATCCGACAACAAGAGGTGTAGAGGGAAACGTAGCGAGACCCCGGAGGAGATGTGTTTTGGCTCCCGGAGGAGATGTGTTTTGGCTCCCGAAGGAGATTTGGGCTCCCGAAGGAGATTTGGTCTCCCGGAGGAGCAGACGGATCATTGTAGCTTGAACCACCAGCGAGAAGAGTAGGAGGGATGGAGCCCCGAAGGAGCCCACCAACTCATTAGCCTATGAAGAAGTGAAAACACTAAACAATCTCCCATAGTCCCACGCTCTTCTTCTAAAACTAATTCCATTATTTTGTTCTTCTTTCACTGCTAGATTGGAAGATTGAAACTTTTTTTTTTTTTTGAGTTGCTCCCTCTCTCTAGAAATCTAGAGAGAGGACAGAGTGTTTTCGTTCTGGTCTTAATCAAATGTAAAGATTTGATCTTTTGATTCGAGTATTAAAAAATATTAAATATAATTTTAAAAAATATTAAATTTGAGGAGAAATTGAATTATAGAGTTAATCAATTTGTACTCAAAATTAGTTTTGTTTATCAAAAATTACATCAGGACATGTAATGATGTAGCGCTACGTCACTAAAATTTTGAACTTTTGATGGTTAGGTATAAAAAATTGGCCGGAAAAATCAATCGGAATTTTCCCCATAGCGAATTTGATTTAATATGCAATATTTGTATACCTTTTTAGTGATTTTCAAAGTTCATATTATTTTTCTTTTATCATTTTTCCATGTCTTCTATATATGTATATACATGGAACAAAATATCTAACTCGCAACAATTCTCAACCAAACGCCACCTTATAGTTTTAATGCCTTTTGGTTAGCCTTTAGGTCAATTCAAGATGTTGGAATAAAGGTGAAATGTGGAGATAGGGTTGTTTAAAGAGTTCCCTAGGCTTACCTCAGCTATATATGTCTTTGCTGATGAACATCTCCTGGCTTATATATGATGTTTGTTTGCCATGATATTTTGTTTAAACACAAAGTTATTATTTTTGCACCCAAAAAGCTAATTTTGCGAATATTTTGTCACAATATTGTCTGCATCTTTGTGTTTCAACTTAATGATGATGTTATTTCATCCATCAAAGGAAAGCCTCTACTTCATGCCTTTAATTACGGTCAGGTTAGTTACCATATGTCAAATCCATTACCAAACATATAACATTAACATACAAAGTTGTACACACGAATAGTTAGGTTAGGGTCAATGTTCTATCTTATAATCACTAGCTTGTCTACTTCTTGTTTGATTATTACTTTCTACCACTTGCTCGATAATCAAGTTGTTACACTTATGCATTATCACACTCGGATTTATCCTCCTCAGATGATCAAATCATAATTTTACACAATGCGAGGTCAGCAGTTTAAGTCTTGGTCGGCAGCTTCACCGACACCGGATTACAAGGTTGATGTCTTGCGAATGACGATATCACACCGTGTCAATAGCAAGACTGCATATGATTGATTAAAATGATGTGGAACACGTACTCTCTTGGTAATACATGCCATCATTAGAGCAATTTATAGGCTAGGTGTGGAGGGTAATGCTTATACGTCCATATGTGATTTTTCTTAAAACCTCTTGTTTTCTTTATAACGAGTTTGAAGGCTATTGTTGTTATTCATCGATTCTTGGTTGTTTGTTTTGTTTTATTTATTTTCATTATTATTCGGGGTCACTCAAAAATATTATATCAATGTAGTAGGAAAAATAGTATGTACAAGTTGTTGTATATATTGAGATAGCAGTTGTTGTATATATTTTTCCTAAATAATATAAAAATATGCACCATTTTGACCTACTACATTTTTGTGTTGGGAAATAACATTCAAGTTCTCACAAGATCTTTTAATAATAAAAAAATAACTAACAAATTTTGTTGAGTATTCTTGAGACAAGGATCATAGGACATGGCTCTGAGAAAAGAGAAGGTCACTCGGAAGGAAGTGACCACATAGTCAGGAAGTGGAGTTGAAATTCTGAAGGAGTAAAAACACCCACATTGTATATTATGTGAGTGTCTTAGATTAAACAGAAAAAAGAAATGTCAAAAGAAGAAATGAAAAAGTGGAAGAGGGAGTGTCTTACTCTCCCCCATATTTCTACTTGTTAAACTCGGTTGGTCCTGGTGCGGGCCAAGGCGTTGGAGGGAGGTCGTGTGTGCGGGCCCACATACGGGTGACTCGAACAACACATAAACCCGAACGGGGTTCCATCTCAAAACCAATTGGCGTTAGGTGGGGTAGCCCACCGGCTTATATGCAAGGCTTGGATACAATTTCTAACCAATGTGGGACACTCCCACAATCATAGGTTTTGAGATGGAACCCCGCTCGGGTTTATGTGTTGTTCGAGTCTCCCGTATGTGGGCCCGCACACACGACCTCCCTCCAGCGTCTTGACCCGCACCAGGACCAACCGAGTTTAACAATATAAGGTTGGTGGGCTACTCCTCTCATTGCCAATTGGTTTTGAGATGGAACCCCGCTCGGGTTTATGTGTTGTTCGAGTCTCCCGTATGTGGGCCCGCACACACGACCTCCCTCCAGCGTCTTGACCCGCACCAGGACCAACCGAGTTTAACATGGTATCAGAGCCGGGTTTGGCTAGTTTCGGTCTTCGGATTGGTGGGGTCGGTGGCTGGCCTTGTGGCATGTCGCGGGCATTGGTTCCCATATAAGCGCATGTGGCAAGTGCAACTTGTTGGCTAAAAAATGCCGTTGCACTTGAGGGGGCGTGTTGGAATGGTGGTTGTCCCACATCGGTAGTTTAGAGAATACTTGAACAACATATAAGGTTGGTGGGCTACTCCTCTCATTGCCAATTGGTTTTGAGATGGAACCCCGTTCGGATTTATGTGTTGTTCGAGTCTCCCGTATATGGGCACGCACACACGACCTCCCTCCAGCGTCTTGACCCGCACCAGGACCAACCGAGTTTAACACTACTGCAAGAAACTCAATTCTGACATTAGATTTTCATATCTGTATGTTTTAATTAAGAAGAAAAAGGATTTAATTTTATCAAATCATTAGTTAAAGATAGATATTTAGTTAGGAATTAATAATTTGTAAGATTAGATCCTTAGAGATTGACAAGAGAGAGATAGTGATGCTAGGGTTGATGGAGCACGTAAGGCGTTTCATATATTGAATATATTGGATAGTGGATTGGTTATTGTAATCGAAAACTATCAATAAATTTTAAGTCCCTACTAGTGAAAAGCTAGTAAGGCGTTTTACCTAATCAACTACACTAGTTGATTGTATTATATATTACTCATATTCATATTCTGTTATGGAGTGATCACTTTTGTTCGATCTACAAAACGAAATCACATTTATAAAACAAACCTATCCAACATTTAATTTTGTTTAAAACAATAAATTAACATTCCAAACAGTAATACTAAAAATACTTTTGAAAAATAATTATTTTCAGCTTAAATCTTAATCTATGCTTAGAGAGTATAAATTAAGAGCGCGCTATAATCTGAAAATATTTTCAATGAGCTAAAAAATTTCGAGAATTTTTTTTGGCATGCATATATAGAAAAGAATGTTTTTGTTAAAATATACTGTATTAGATAAGACCTTAAATTTGTTATTTAATTAATTATTTTTAGTAGAAGAAAATTAAGAGAAATAAAAATTATAAAAAAAAATGAAGTCAATGTGATTTAATTTGAACTCATAGGTTCCATGAGGGACGGGATTCAAAAAGTACGTGACTAAAATCTATAAACAAGTTGAAGTTGAAAAATTGTGTGAACTAAAGTTAAAGTTGAAAGATTATGAAATAATATAAACTCCGTATTGGGCATAAAAGAGTTTATTTGTAAAAAAAAAATTGGAGTTTATTTGGTTATTATTAGATGTATTATAGTATTTTCAAACCAAATAAACTAAAAAAACTCATGAGAAACAATAAAAGTTAGCTTCTTTTTTTAAACCACCAATTTAAGTCACCTTGTCCATGGTAACTCCCATACACAGTTAATTTTAACAATTCATTACTCTTTTTACACTATTTTATTTTTATGTAAGAAATTAGTAAAAAATAACAAAAACAAAATTCAATAAAAAAAAATTCATGCGTTTTTTTCCCGGACTAGGAAGACTGGAAGACTTCAGCTATTTCAGACCCCTCTTCATTAGCTTTTAGGATCTATACATTAAAATTAATGTTTAATGTATAATGCGTACACATTAATACCAGTTAGAAAAACGGTTTTCGTTTAATCAAATAGATGTTTTAGCAAATTTGGTCCGAGTAATTATTTGTAGCTATAAAAAAATAATTAAAATTCAGAAAGCTAGTGATTTTGTGGCCAGCGCTGCAAAACTTTTTCACGTTAAAAAATAATTAAAAATCCAACTTTCAGCTTTAAGATTCCACATCAAGTAACTTCATGCTTTGGTAAGGTGTTGTAATTAACAATGCCAATTAGGTTGATCAATCATCTTAATTCATGCTTCTTTAGATAAAAATATATTGTGCGGATAATGGCTGAACAAATAGAAGAGACACTACTAAAAAAACAGGAAATAGCTACGGATTTTTAACCACGAATGTCAGCCGACGCTGTTTTGATTGCCAATAGCAATGACATTGGCCACGATTGTTCTTGACCGTGGCTATTTTCGTGGCTGGTGTGCACCCAAGAATGCCACATCATCAAATTCGTTGCTAATAGCAACGAACACAATGTCTGTGGCTGAAGAAGTGGATGATAGTGGCAATTAGCCACAAAATTAGCTACGAATGCTTATTTCGTGGTTGTATTCGATGCTGATTTGGCAACAACATCAACCTCGTGGCTAAATCTGTGGCTATTCAGCATCAGAAATCTGACGATGGAATGGACACGAGGTGAGTGGGCTTGGATCGGTTATTGTAGGCGAGTCGGACATGGGGTGAGTGGGTTTGAATCGTAGATGAATCCGTGGCTATTAAGCCCTATAGGCGGTCAAACCCGTTAAAAATAGTCAAAGCTCAATGAATGCAAGCCCAATAAATCACTCGTACATCGTATTGATAAGCCCATCCGTAGTAGCCACGATTTTAGCTATGGTCACATCCGTGGCTAAATCCGTGGCTATTTACAGTTGAGCTCAAATAAGCTTTAATTTGTGGGCCTAAATATGACTACATTTTTCCCAATTGGCCCATTGATGGGCCCATGTATGATTATAAAATATTTTCATATAAATTAATAAGTGTTGGAAAAAAATATATTAACTAATTAACAAATTCTTAGGAGAATATTATAAGGATGTGTTTAATTTTGAGGAAAACTCATATAAGTGACTAATAAATTTTAAATAAAACCTTATACTAAGTAATAAATTGTTATTAGAATACTATAAGAATATGTTTTGAGGAAAGCTGATATAAGTGACTAATAAATGTTTAATAAAACCTTATATTAACTAATAAATTTTTATTAGAATATTATAAGGGTATATGTTTTGAGGAAAACTAATATAAGTGTCTAATAAATGTTTAAACTATTCCGGAATGGCTCACCGGAAAGGACTTGTGGATAATAGTCATAGGTCCCCGGTTCGAACCCCGGAATGGCCGCTCTTTATTTACCAATTCAAGTCTAATAAATGTTTAATAACACATTATATTCAAGCAATAAATTCTTATTAGAATACTCTAAGAGTATGTTTTAAGTAAAACTCATATAAGTAGCTAATAGAAATTAATATTAACTAATAAATTCTTATTAGAATACTATAAGAGTATGTTTTGAGGAAAACTCAAATAAGTAACGAGTAAATGTGTAATAAATTCTTATATTGACTAATAAATTCTTATTAGAATACTCTAAGAGTATGTTTTAAGTAAAACTCATATAAATAGTTAATAAAAACATATATTAACTAATAAATTCTTATTATAATACTCTAAGATTATGTTTTCAGTAAAACTCATATAAGTAACTAATAAAACCTTATATTAACTAATAAATTCTTATTAGAATACTCTAAGAGCATGTTTTAAGTAAAACTTGTATAAATAGCTAATAAAACCTTATATTAAATAATAAATTCTTATTAGAATACTATATGGGTATGTTTTGAGGAAAACCCATATAAGTAACTAATAAAACTTATATTAACTAATAAATTCTTATTAAAATACTCTAAAAATATGTTTTAAGTAAAACTCATATAAATAGTTAAGAAAAACTTATATTAACTAATAAGTTTTTATTAGAATACTCTAATATTATGTTTTAAGTAAAACTCATATATGTAACTAATAAAAACTTATATTAACTAATAAATTCTTATTAGAATACTCTAAGAGCATGTTTTAAGCAAAACTCATATAAATAGCTAATAAAACCTTATACTAACTAATAAATTCTTATTAGAATACTATAAGAGTATGTTTTGATTAAAACTCATATAAGGAACGAATAAAACCTTATATTAACTAATAAATCATTGTTATAATACTCTAGAAGTATGTTTTGACTAAAACTCATATAAGTAGCTAATAAAACCCTATACTAAGTAATAAATTCTTATTCGAATACTATAAGGTTATGTTTTGAGGAAAAGTTATATAAGTAGCTAATAAAACCTTATACTAAGTAATGAATTCTTATTATAATACTATAAGGTTATGTTTTGAGGAAAACTCATATAAGTAACTAATAAAACCTTATATAAGTAAAGTAACAAATTCTTATTATAATACTATAAGGTTATGTTTTGAGGAAAACTCATATAATTAACTAATAAAACCTTATACTAAGTAATAAATTCTTATTACAACACTATAAGGTTATGTTTTGAGGAAAAATCATATAATTAACTAATAAAACCTTATATTAAGTAATAAATTCTTATTATAACACTATAAGGTTATGTTTTGAGGAAAACTCATATAAGTAGCTAATAAAACCTTATACTAAGTAATAAATTCTTATTATAATACTATAAGGTTGTGTTTTGAGGAAAATTCATATAAGTAGATAATAAAACCTTATACTAAGTAATAAATTCTTATTATAATACTATAAGTTTATGTTTTGAGGAAAATTCATATAAGTAGCTAATAAAACCTTATACTAAGTAATAAATTCTTATTATAATAGTATAAGGTTATGTTTTGAGGAAAACTCATATAAGTAGCTAATAAAACCTTGTACTAAGTAATAAATTCTTATTATAATAGTATAAGGTTATGTTTTGAGAAAAATTAATATAAGTAGCTAATAAAACCTTATACTAAGTAATAAATTCTTATTATAATACTATAAGGTTTTGTTTGAGGAAAATTCATATAAGTAGCTAATAAAACCTTATACTAAGTAACATATTCTTATTATAATACTATAAGGTTATCTTTTGAGGAAAATTCATATAAGTAACTATATAAGTGTTGAGTAAAACCTTATATTAAGTAATAAATTCTTATTATAATACTACATGGTTATATTTTGAGGGAAATTCATATAAGTAACTATATAAGTGTTGAGTAAAACCTTATATTAAGTAATAAATTCTTATTATAATAATATAAGGTTATGTTTTGAGGAAAACTCATATAAGTAGCTAATAAAACCTTATACTAAGTAATAAATTCTTATTATAATAGTATAAGGTTGTGTTTTGAGGAAAACTCATATAAGTAGCTAATAAAACCTTATACTAAGTAATAAATTCTTATTATAATACCATGAGGTTATGTTTTGAGGAAAATTCATATAAGTAGCTAATAAAACCTTATACTAAGTAATAAATTCTTATTATAATACTATAAGGTTATCTTTTGAGGAAAATTCATATAAGTAACTATATAAGTGTTGAGTAAAACCTTATATTAAGTAATAAATTCTTATTAGCGTTTATTTACTTTAATGTTTGTTAAGCAACACATATTTGGGTTTATGAGTGATATTATGGATTATTATTACATTATACAAATTATTGACATTTGTTATACGTTAAAATATAAAGAAATAGTCAAGATTGTTCTAAGTCCACCTAGGTACCCGCCTAACGCCTTTTGGAACATTGCATGATTCCTAGTTTTACAGGAGCATTGTGGATCCCTTTAGTACATAGCCTTCACTTGGCCAGATGTCTCATTCGCAAGCTGTGAAACTTATCCTTCAATATATATTGATATTCAATTATTCACCACAACAACCGTGTAGTTTCATACCTCATCCTCTCTGCAACCCACAATCTTAGCTTTCATTGATATTTTTTCACTGATATAGATTAGGATAGGGACAAAGGTGACCTTAGATCCATTAGTACTTATTGTGCCTTCCAGGACCCAACTTTGTGCTATGGATATCAAAAAAAGCAACAAACAGTGTCCAGATCATCGACTGAGGTTGAGTATCGTGCCCTAGCTAAAGCTACCTATTAAACTATGTGGTTGCAATCCTTGCTGGCTGATCTCCAGATCCCTCTGCTGCATCCTCCAACACTCTATTGTGACAACATCAGAGCAACTTACCTCATCAGCAACCTCGTTCTTCACCATCACATCAACCATCTAGACCTCGACTATCACTTTCTTAGAGAGCGTGTATGTGCCAACTACCAAGACACTAGTGGTCTCCTTCGTCTCCTCTAAGGATCAGCAGGCTGGTTTTTTTACCAAGTCACTAGTTGTTGTTCCATTCATCGAAACCGCTCTCTTCTCAAGGGGGGTGGGGGAGGATAGCGGACCAAACGACCCAAGAGACTCCTAGCCCGTGAACTGACTCTTGAATGGCCTAAACACTCGGGCCATATTAGGCATTCGGGATCCACGAATGATTTGTGTATAAATACGAACGAGCTAATGCTATTGTAAGAACATGGTGAAATCAATGAGGATGAGGATGAGGATGAAATTCCACAACTTTCTTGTCTTTTTGCAATATGGCAGTGAAACCAGGATACCGTCAATATTTCTCAGCTTTGAAACTAAACAGAGAGTTGCATAGAGGCATCCAATTTTGCATATTAGTTGACAAATTTGGGTCATTCACGACAAATTAGACCCTGTAAGGCAGTGACAAGCGGAAAAATCTCACATCATGTTTAGCTTTGAACGGGTAAGAAAAATAGCATGATTTCAGCAAGTACTGCTCCCAATTAGAAGGGCAAACTGGTGACGACTTTGAAGCATCAACAAGCACGAAAGCACATTGCTTTATTACAAATTATGATTAAGAAATACCAAGGGCCTTAGGAATCACCCTGCTGAATGGCAGAAATCACTTGGCTAATGGATGTGAATTTTACCCTTTCCTTCATGAGGGTTTTCGCGAAATTTAGGGCCTTTCTCTCGCATCCTGCTCTTTTGTCAGCATTGGTGATTGATTCAAAGTCCTCAACATGGGCAACACCAACTATCCTCCTGCAAGAAGTGGAACAATATTGCGACTATCACAGTTTAGGATTCCGATAAGAGATTTGAGATAACAGGTTTTAAAAAATAAGAAGAATTTTAATCCCGTGCGATTCAGCTAAAACTAAATAAAGGACATTATGAATTTGCATACAACAACAGCAGCTTCAAATTAATTTCTTACAAGCGATGTTTTAAGTAAATTTAGGTAGCTCTGGCAAAAAATGCAAAGAGCTCATTCACATTAATTTCTTAAAAGTGTAGAGTAAAACAAAATTTGTGTATAGAACTTCAACAACTAGAATAATTCAAATCTCATTGTAGGTAAAACTAACCAGAGAACATTAGGAATTGCCTACAACAGCTTACCATGTAAATAAACTTGAATTGCATTCTAACTAAATGGGATGAGTGGAGAACTGATCTGAATTAATGAGAAACTTGAATAGAATGTTGTTAATGGCGCCCTTATTTGAGACCCTAATGCATGGTTTTTAAGATTGAAAGGGTGTACACTAGTTGATGTTCAATTAATTAGGTAGCTCTGCCAAAACATGCAAAGAAATCATTGCTCGTCCATTTTTCATCATCTGGTGGATTTCTACATCACATCAGTCCTTACAAAAATTGGAATCAAGAAATTTGTAATAACAATTAAATTTTCTTATTAAAAAAAAACTATCTACTTTTCTCAAGGGCATACAGCACAAAATGCAAGAAGCAATACAGTGAATGTATAAGATGACAACATTTCATACTAGATTTAACAGAAGAAAGATGAGTTAAGATAAAAAAAATAAAAATAAAAAAAAGATCTTACCTTATCATTTTAGCTGCCCCAAAACCAAGAGAATCATGGAGCAGTTCTTCAATATATTTTCTTTGTATCAGTTGCCAAAGATCAGGGCTATTGTATATTTGTGGAAGATAGGCCTCACCACGGCCATCCTTGTGTTCATCCCAAAGTGCAACAAATTTCTTTTGGAATAGAGTCCAAGTTCCTTCTATTGTGTGCAGTATCCAAGTTTTGTATGCCTACATGACAATGCGTTCAAATGATAAACACAACAGAGTACGAGATAACTTTTTTAGATGATAAACACAACAGGATCCATATAATTTTCTTTTTCAACTCTAAAACATCTGATTTAGCAAGGATTAATGCTATAGGAGAAGATATGCTCCAAAGTCTCTTCACATCTGACAAACAAGATAGGAAAAAAAAAAGGACAGAAAATCAACCTTATCTAAAATTCACTAGGAAGAAGGGGAGCTGATTTCTTGTGATTATGGAAAATATCGCACAAGAACCTTTCTCAATATAGAGCAAGGAACAGACTAACAGTGATCTGGCAACTGATCCCACATATGTATGAACTATGAGCCCCCTCTTCCAATATGTAGAATTATGATTTTTCACTTTTCAGATACAACTCAGTCCTATGTTATAACATGAATCACCTGCTTCTGTGAGAATGATCCTTAAATTTATTTAACTTCCGAAACCCACTTTAAGAAGGCACTACAAATTTATCAAGCTTTTGGTTGATTCTAGTTTGGGATATTTTGATACATTAAAAGTAACAATGACATCATTCAATGAATCAAATGAAGCCCAGAATAACAATTATGTTTTGACTACACCTACCTTCCGGTCGTTTTCTTCATTACCATGTCCATCTTGGGCATAGAAAGCCAAAATCAGGTTGCCTAGAAAAGCTCCAATATCATACCCCATTGGGCCATAAAATGCAAATTCTGGATCTATAACCTGTGTAGAGTCATGGGTAACCATGATGGAACCCGTGTGAAGATCTCCATGGATCAGGGCTTGTGCTCTTTCACAAAATCTACAAAAGATTATTTGTTTAAAATTTCCTTCAGTTTGATTGACATATTCATAAGAATGATATACTAGTAATGTCCAAACAATTGGCAGAATGTGCTATAGATATCAGTACTTGGATTTCAGATGAGCAACTTCTAGTTTCAAAAGATTATCTTCTCGCACAGCCACTGCATCCTTATCAAGGTGAGGAGTGGTCCAACGGTTGTATTCAGATACTTTATATGGATCTGAGAAAACAACCTGCTCAGTGAGCCTACACAGTTCCACATTCCCACAGAACTCAGCAACTGCATACGACATTATAAATAACCCCGAATTAAAATGCCATTGCAGTTAACAAATCAATGTAAAAAGGATTTGATCACAGTTGTTCAACAAGAGTTTAAAGAGATAAATTCACAACAAGTCTAGATGCATGTGAAATCTAAAATGAAAAGAGAAAACTATGTACATTTTATGCAGGATGAGAGATTGTAGGTAAAAGAGTAAGTGATATAACACAATAAGCTTTAATAGAAGGAAGCCAATCCAATAAAAATAAAAACAATTACAGACTAATAACAGAAAACCGTTTATTTATATCAGTTCGTAAAACAAGATGAACTTGACTTGCAATTAGTTGTCCAGCTAATATACTATAAGTAACATGTTACAATGTCATAATTCACTGAATGAATAATCATCACAGTTAAACTAGAAGGCCCAAGAAAAGAGTTAAAGAACTTCCATTCAATAACAAAGCTACTCACGAAAATACTTAAGGATATAAAGAGCACTGCTTACTAGCACACTTTTGCTCTGTGGTTGTTCGGTAAAGAAGGGATGTGAAAAATAAAGTCTTTGACATGTATTCCGACATATGTTCTGCCAGCAATGGATATTCAATCCCAGCAATCAAACCCTTTCGCAAGATTATGTGTGGAGGCTCCAAATAACGCATGCCAATCAATGACATAGCACGATCAAAATGGTAAACTGCTGGAACGTGATCAGGACACAGGTTTCCATGCTCCTTTAAAGTAACTGCCTCAAAATATGCCCTCTCCTTCGTCATTGGCCACGATTCCCCAATGCAACGGATGTACGGAAGAGCCTATATTCATGAAAGCAATCATGAGAAAAGCACCTTACATCATAAACAGTAAAGCAAGAAAGACCTTCGCGTAGAAAATATCAACAAACTTGGAGTGATCATGCTACTTCTACTTCAACTAAAACATACTTGTGAAATGGCAAGTGTTTTTCCAGAGGAATCACTATTTAAAATCCTAAATACCAGTTCCAAAGTACTACTCTAAATCTAATATTTGTCAAACTTATTCAACCTAATTGCTAATGTCAAAATACATAAATGAATATATAATTTCACTTCAACATACTAATGAAAAGCGCCGATTCCCAATTCCCAAATATATTCAACAGATCAAACTGAAAATCTCCATTTACAAATTCCGTATAGCAAGTCCGCGTAAGCAGGAATACTTAGCAGTTAGCAACAGGAACCGGCAAGCGATCCAAAAAATCAATCACACGGAAACAAAAGGAAGACAAAATCAGAGTCACAGAAATCGAAAAATTGGATGAAGTTCGCGCGTTTACACCTGCTTGATGACGAGAGAGCCGGAGGAGGCGAGGACGATGTAGACGAAGTTGAGATTGCCATCGCCGACCTCTTTGATCTGCAATCCATCAAGGTTGCCGCCGAGCTGGGAAATGAGAGGAGGAGTGGCCTTTATGTACTCGACAAGAGAGCTCTCGTTCAGCGGGCGGAATCCGTCGGACGCCATCCTCAGCGGCGGAGGCGGTGGTGGGGATGGTTAAGCGGAAATCGTCCGGCAACTTGGAGAGAGAGGGATAAGGGGAACTTACTGTATAACTGTACAAGGAGGATTGAGGAATCAGCGGAAGAAGAAGGCGTGGAACTTGACTACTTGAGTGGTGTTGACAGAATGATTGTGGGAGTTGAGACTTGAGAGGACGGGAGGGATGTATATTGCCTGAATTTAGGCCAAAGTGAGAGGGAATCTTGTTTTCTTTTTTCTTCTTTCTTACTATTATTGACAAGGTAAGAATTTGAAATTCTGATATCGATTAAAAAATTATGAATGCTTTATACCTCTATCTGATACTCCTAAATACCGAGTAAAAAGTTACGAAGATTTGAAAATTAAAGACAAATTAATTATTTGAAATGTATTTTTTAACAAACCTCGATACTTTTATATTTTACTTAACTTGATATTTTGATAATATAGTTATGAATCTCAAGAGCTTCAAAAGAAGAGGTTATATTACTAAATTCAACAACTAGATAAGAAATTATGTAAGTTTAAACAATGCTCTTATAGACTAAACGACATCGTTTTGTTTGTTTAAATAGTTAAAATATACAACAAATCTTTAAACTAAAATGTTATCGTTTTGAACTACTCCGTGAAATGTTGTCGTTTTGAACTAAAGCACTTTTGTTTTGAACTAAAGCACTTTCATTCTAAACAAAAATGTCGTTTTAAACTAAAAAACATTGTTTTGGACTAAAAATATCATAATTTTGGTCCACTAAACTAAAAGAGGAATTGAATTTGAACACAATTCCACCCCAGAAGTCTTTAAAATTAGCGGGTGAAATTCTCTCAACTTTACCTATTTGGAATCATTTAGATTACCAATTTGAACTTGCTGAACCTTAATTCGTTGCCTACTTTCAAATGAAAGCAATTGATCCATAGCTCATTGCCTCATTTTCTAGTTCAGCATAAAGGGATCAGAAGCCCCAAATAGGCAAACGAAACTCCACCTTAAAAGAAGCATACAAGAAGCAAACTCTGTCCACAATGAACAAGAATCAGCAAGGGGCAAAATCATTTTCATTCGATGTCTTTTCTTCGATTAAAACTTCCATCTAGTCAATAAGAACAAATATCACCCTCCCTATGTCTTGCTCCAGGACAGCACACAAGTCATTCGAGATGAACGAAAAAAGGGTATACCGGTTCTTCTATCCAGCCGGTTTTCTTTCACTCAAGGAAAATCCTTCAGAGTAGTAGCGTGGATGAGAGAATCTTTTTCCTTGCTGAATGTATGTGCTAGCTGATGAGGACGGTTAGCCTTTGATTTATAAATGCCGATGACTGAAGTAGATGTTCATTACATATCTTGATGGATTAAAGCCGCTCAGTATAACTGTGAAAGCCAGAAGCATAAATTCATATGGAAAAAACAAGGGTAGTCAAATATTGTATAAATAGAATAAGGCAGCATTGCACTACTTACAGATGGGAGTAAGGATGATGAAGATGCCAATAGGATAAAGGAAGAAGGTGGTCCTCTCCAAAAAGGGTAGAACTGTATATAGAGCCGGTAATAAAATCACATTAAAAGCAGTAAGAATATCTGAAAGGGAATGCAGGACGCTTAAACCTGCCCCGAATCTAAGGGAATTAAATGAAGAGTATTGGCAACAAAAACACTGACCAAGGTACCCGTGCTTAGTTTTTCAAACATAATCCAGAAAATTATACCAAAAATGTCAGGAGAAGAGCTGGGGATTACCGTCATAACCTAGAAAGTTCAGATAATGGTAGTAGGAGATTGCTATCAAGAACAGCAGATTTGATAGCAAAACAGGTATGAAACCATGCACCAAAAGGAGGGGCGATAGAAAGTAATGTATCACTGCCACCAAAAATGTAGTTGTCAAACAGGTGCACAGATATTTCCAAATGATGAACAATGAAGCAGCTGTACAAAGGGGAGAGGATTTACCATAAAGTAAAACAAACATTGGGAAGAAAGAGTTGCAGTGCACATCAAATGCATATAACCTTGAAAGAAGAATAGAACTATCAGGATAATGCAAGATTTACAAAGAAATAAAAGATAGTATAAATTTCGGTAGCATAAAAAGATGCATAACTCATTATAAAGCCTACTAATACATTCCTTATTTCCCATTCCCTCCGTTAATTAAAACATGCCATTTTAGTATCTTATACGATTTTTAAGGAGGAATAACAAATATACTATACCTTCATTTATTACTTACTTTTATAGTCTCTCGAAAACAACTAACAATCTACCAATAATTGAAAGGGAAAATGCGTAAAGTAAACACAAAATATCCAAAATGACATCTTTTGTTTAACAAAATTCCCTGAAATGACGTCTTTTAATTGAAGAAGGGAGTATATCTCAAGTAGATATATAGTCAGCGTGACTGATGCTGCTAATAAGAGAACAGACAGGAAAATTTACCATTCAACCCTCTGTTCAACAACATGACTGTTTGGAACCTCTTCTCGGAGATAATTGTTCGTTAGGAACCTGCAAAGGTATTGACTTATGACATTACAGTCCAGAACAATATTGCAATCGCACCACCCCATAATATGTTTCAAGAGCAACTAACTGCATTTTAAAAGGTCCCTTTGCTACCACAGCAAATCATGAAGAATATGTATGTCTCAACAAGTCAATATATCAACAGAACTTACAGCATATCATGAAAGTAAAACAGTTAAGTGACCACTGATGAGACAAAGACTATATAACTAAAAAAAGAGTTGTAGCCGAATAAAATCCAACAATAAGTTAACTAATGACATTTAAGAGAGCACAATCCATCGTGACAAGTAATATTACACAAACTGAAGTGATAATATTACACAAACCGAAATAGAAAAATCATATGAATGGGAACTCATATACATATGTGCAGAAAGAAATGCTCATAAAACTACAGTAAATTAATAAGTATAAGCAGATGCAGATTCAGTAATTTTCAGAAAGCATCTCAGACTGGCAAGATAATTAGGCAAATGAACGTGAAGGAAATGAAAAGCAGTAATAAGTCCTTCGGAAACTGCTGGCAAGCTCCTTGTCAGCTAGCAAGAGACAATAAATTAGTGATATGATATCAATATCATAGTTCTTGCAATAAAAACCTCTAACTTCTGCTACATGAATCAAAGTTATGCTTTAAGAAGCTGAACCTTACCAACAACAAGTAGCAATAAGAATTCCAGTGAACAGAAAGTGGAAAAGTAATACTGAGATGACAACAAATACAGCATGGCCTGCACTATGATCATACCTGCAATATTTTGATTGATAAGGAACAAAATTTAGAAGGACTTCATAAAATTTTCTAAGAGACTAGTTACTAATAACACTATTATTATACCAGAATGGACCTAAACTGGAACCAACTATTTGATTGATTTTTTCAATATGATTTTCTAATTTCTAATGATTACCCATCAACGGCCATTAGTGGACATTTAATGCTATTACTTTTTCAAGTGTCGATAAATTATTTTCTATTTTTTTTAAGAAAAATGTTATTTAAAAAGTTGATGCAGTAATCACCAAAATTATATATTCAATACTTGTCACCACTTATATCAAGACTGATTTGCACAAAACAATGCACACTAATGTAAGCCCATGCAAACAAATGAGAATAAATGTAAAATAGAATCATATATGTTATTAAATTTTGTTCCAAGTCATCTTTTCGGGGGAAAAAAATGTTCCAAGTAATTGTTCCTCGATGAGAGAACTAATTTATATCTAAAAATTAAATAATGAATGCTAGAAAGATTGCAAAGAGAAAGGAATAACAGTAAAGTTTTTCCATCAGTTCATCAGAAACCCTCAAATAGTGACCACGAATAGAAGGAGGTGTCAAAAGGGAAGGTTTTCTCATTTGAATAAAACACAGACACTATAGTTTATGCAGAACAGAATTTATCAAGCACAAATTAGAAACTTACGCAGCACAATATGCCAAAGTTGTAACAGCTAGAAGGAGACTGCATATGACGACAAAGGCAGGATCATCACGAGCCCATTGATTTTTTGTTTCTGAGAAAAGAGAAAGCGCATGAAAATAAGTTATATACAAAGGCAACCTATCTCAGTTTGTAGGCTAATTATGTCCTCGGTGAAATAATTTGTAAATATCATGGATGAAAGTAACCTTGCAAAGAAGTTCCAGAAATGTAGGCGAAATTTGAAAGGTTATTGTATAGTTGCAGAGAAGCAAATTGCAGTGACAATTTTTAAAAATAAATAACTTCTCCACTATTGTTGTTCCTTAAAAAAAATTACATAAATTGTTTCCAAACATCCAACTACGATTCCTGTGACTCCAAGGCAATTTGGTCATGAGGAGCAATATTTTCCAAAAGCTGCAGTTGCATTATGTTTCGGTACTGTACTTCAAAATTTACTGCATAAACTACTAGGGGTGGGCAAAATTACTTGAAATTGAAAAATTGAATTGAAAAACTGAAAAATTGCTCTATTTTACAATTAACTGTTTTGAAATAAAAATACATTTCAAGATAGTTAACTGAATTGGTTTTATTTTACAATTCAAAACAGTTTCAATTAATTGGTCCAATTAATTGATTAACTGATAAGACACTAGCGTTCTCTCGCTCATCGCCTGACGCTCGCGCGCTGTTCTCTCGCAAACTCAATCGTTTGGGAATTAATTGGTACAAAGCAGTTTCAATTCATTAATTTAGTGGAATGTGTTTAAACTTTAATTGGTCCAAAAAAATTAGTTAAGCGGAATGTGTTTAAACTTTAAATTGTGTTAATTTTTCGGTTGGGAACTAAACAATCAATTAATTAATTTAGTGGAATGAATATATACTACATCCGGTCTAAAATATATGTCGTTTGACTTTTTAACACGTATTTTAAGGAGTTAAAAACTATACTGTATAAAATATTAATTTTTTTTTTACAATTTAATACTTATCACCAATAAATATTAAATTGTAAAAAAATAATTAAAAAAAAAGTTGATATTTTATATAGTTTTTAGCTTCTTAAAATACTAACACTCACAAACTCAATTTGGGAATTAATTGGTCCAAAACAGTTTCAATTAATTAATTTAGTGGAATGTGTTTAAACTTTAATTGATCCAAAAAAATTAGTTAAGTTGAATGTGTTTAAACTTTAAAACGCGTTAATTTTTCGGTTGGAAATTAAATAGCTAGTCAATTAATTAATTTAGTGGAATGAATATATAGTATCTAAATCTAACAGATTTCGTCATCTCTAACCGTGCAACACAACACTTTGGTTGTGGACTTGCTGCCCCTAATAAAGTCACAATTGTCCACCCAAAATTCCAATTATCAATTAACCGATTAACTGTATTGAAATTATAGTTAATTGGTAGTCAATTAATTGCCTATTTCAATTCAAATAGAATAATTGCATTTTGGTAATTGAAATGGCAATTAATTGATGACCAATTAATTGAAATGTCAATTAACTACAAATGCCCACCCCTATAAACTACATATTCTCGAAATGAATAAGCTGATATCTGTATTTGTAAGGGCAGTGAATGAGAAGAAGGTCACTTAGCATCAATCGCACTCACCAAGTCACCAGAGGTTGGCAATGGCAGCAGGTTGAAATGGAGTTTGCAACTAGTAGTGTAATATGTCTAAGCTCAGTAGCAACTGAGTTGGGTGAGGAATGTTCAAGGTGGTGGTGGGTAAGACTGGATTTGTGAATTTCACAAATTCACTCAAAATCGATTAAACCAAGAAAGCGATGTTAAGTGCATACTTCCCATATTTTCGATCATGCAAAATTAAGGGTAACGTGGTGATTCATTTAAAATAGATGTGTTCCACTTTAGTAGTGATGAACTTGAGATGAAATTAGGCTTCTCAATGCAGTACGAAGCTGTATGATTTATAAAAAGCACAAAGCTAACTTGTAAGTAAATAAGTAGGAGAAAGCATGACAAAAAAAATTGTAAATAAGAGAAATCCTGCTAAACCTAAGAAGACAAAAATGACATCACACAACTTACGTTTATGGTATTTTGTGTGCTGGTAGCTGTAGCAATGGCCCATTTCCAAATGCAGCATCAGACAAGAAGATAGGATTGGAATTACATTAGACATGGCCAGAAGGTATAATGGTAATAAAGCAGTACATACCAACTTGTTTTTACTCATTAGGAAACATAGCATTCTTGAATGAAGCCAAGAATTGAACTTTAGAATCTTGCGTGAATACAATAAAGAAAAATCCCATACTTAAGGGTGCTATTTGACTTAAATCTAACAAACTGCTCATAATGAAGACATAATATCATATAAATTGTTATAACAGAACGTTGATGCCAAACAACTCATAATCTAGAGGCACTATCTTTTTATTTTAACCAAACATAGATGTTGGATAAGGCATCTGCTCCAACGACAACACAGGGCACAGACCACATGGTAGAAAAATAGATCTATTTTACAGGCAACTAGATTTAGAGAAAAGCAAAATTAATCAGACAGCACAAGTTAGAGACAACTTACACTACTTTCGGTGAGGTGCAGAGGTGAAACATTTGCCAAAATGTATATTCAATATCCATTTGCTGCCACTACAATAGCCAGGAAAGAGTAACAAAATCAAGATAGCTTATAGAATAATAACGATTCAAAGATGACATGATCCAAAATCAAGTTATTGTCAGTCATTTATGAACAATGGAAGTGACAGTATCATTCAGGATGAAACTCAATGGATAACTATTTAAAGAGAGTAGAAGTCAAGCATTAAGAGTTGGAAAATAGTAGTTAAACAAACAGGAAATGGAAAGAAATCAGTAATTGACAAGGGAAGCACCAAATAAACTGATTCCTAGAAACTCTATCTCAGCATACCCTTGTATAACAAGTATAAAAATTATTGTAGTCGAACAAAACACTGATCTCCAATCTAACAGATCCTCGAATTTCTAGAATATATAGCCCAAACGCATTTAATTAATGCACAATATAGATCTGATCTTAAGCAAATCCATTCACCTACACACATACCAGTCGCCAATAGCTGATTATAAGTTGCAAGGTTGAATCAATATATGGGCACAGTTGAGAAATTAGTTAATAGAAACTGGAAAGAAATAAATAAGAGTTACGATGCAAATACAAACACAAACACAAACACAGTTATTAATGCCCCATTCATAAAATACAAACAGAATGCCTTGGAACTAATTTTTGGTATAAACTACAAATCTTGCACATAGTCCGAAGGGAAGGATTTCTTAAGAGTTTTACACATTCATAACCACTTATAAGTTATATCTGTAGAAATACATCACATCGAAGTGTCTGTCCAAGATTTCAAATAAATGTCACTCCTAACTCTGATGGGCAGGAGAAAATCAGTGCTAGAAATCCAATACTCATTGGTAGGGTTAAAATGTCAGACAGAGTGAAACAAATGATCCCTACTTTCTTGCTGAGATCAAAGTCCTTCACACCAATCCATTTATTCGGATAGAAGAATGTTACATTTGTGCGTGATTCAACAACATAAAAAAATTATGAAAGCCTGTTATTTGTAACCACAAAAGGGAAAGGGTCATTACATAAAAATAGAAAAAGAAACCCAGGAACTGAGAGCTTCAGAGTCTGTTTACCTCATAAATTTCTCAAAAGCACTCATTCGTAAATAATTCATTTTGTGGTAGATAGCTGAAATTCTTTTTTCACCTGATTGATTCTATGCATTTTACTGAATAATGAACATGGTTGATTGTCCTCTCATAAGTAGTAACCTATAACCTTCTGCATTCAAACATTTTTCCCTAATGTCTCATCCCTTCTCATGACATTTCCTCCTCTCCCACTATTAACTCAATCTTGCAGAGCTGTAGATGTAATTTAACTAGCAGCAAAACTACCTGAGTTGAGTAGGTGGAATTTTCTTTCCTTTAAACACTTATATTTTAATTGTGTTTATATTTTAATTTCAGCCGTACAGGAATAATTATACCCAGAATAATTGACAGAAATAAGTGGTTAAGAAAAAGGGGGAAAGATGAGGGTGAGTGAGAAGAATAGAAATGAGTTTTTTTTCTTCTAATGTTTAATTATTTTTAAACAATTAACCTGTACTGCTTTATCATCAAAGTACCTAATTATAACTTCATATATCTCTCAAAACTTACATGGCATTTTAAGTCTGCTTACATTTATGAATTTGGGTAAATTACACCCAACTACAGGTAATCTAATCGCATTTTCACTTAACCATCCGTTATACTAAATTGAAAACAGTGGCCCATTATGTTAAATTCAATCAATATAGATTCACCAACTGAACCCAAGGAAACAGAAGTGATCCAATAAAGACAAGGTCACTAACCATTTAGACTTAGCAGACAGGTAATTTATGTTATAGGTACTGTAATTTTTCAAATCAGTCAGCTAACTAGGTAGCAGATCTCAGCTTACATTTCACTGAAGAAGTGCTAGTTGCACCAAACAAAATCTGGATAAGCTTCATATTGCCCTAAGAGATGTATGGGAAAGGGAAATGAGATAAAAAGAACATGACCAGTTTTTAAGCTGGCAGATCAGGAGAACCGAAAAAACAGAAGAATTAGTTTGGGTTTGATGGCCGAATGGAGAAAAACTCAGACAACAATTAATAAGACACACTTCGATGACTCCAAATTTCCACATTCACTCCAGCAAAATTCGACGATAATAACCTACAACTCAATTTGAAGTTCCGATGAGCACAACAGATCACCGCAATTGTCGCAGGTAAACTTGAAATGGAATCAGAAAAGGCAAAAATCCTCCCAAATACAAAGCATCGGTGCCAGATCTAATAAAAACACAAAAATCCGCAGAGCAAAACATTGAAAGAGAGTGGGAGTTAGAGGGAGAGAGAAAGAAACCTTGACAATTCGGCGAAGGTAATGGGGGAAGACGGGATTGGGAGGGCGAGAGGAGGAAGCGGAGGAGGGCCCGCGCCCTTTGGAAACAGTAGGCAACATGTTATCTTCAGCTTGTAGTCGGATCTCGAGATCTGATCGCCGGCGAACCAGCGGAGCTCTTGTCTCTCGCTCTGTAGAAGGGTATGGAGGGGAGCGGAGATGCTCAGAAGTTGAAGACGACGACCGAAGAAGACTAACCTGGGGCTGGGTTGGTTGGTTCGTTCACCGGGCGACTCGATTAGATCCCCCTCTCTCTCTTTCCTTCCTTGCCTAATTTTTTTCACTTCTTTGAAAGGAACAATTTAATTATTATTATTTTTACAAAAAATACTTCAAAATTAAGTTTGCTAATTACACGTGGAAATAGATTTTTTTTATTACTAAAAAATTTGGGTGAGCAAGCTCTATCCGGCGGCGTCAAGAAGACCAGAATTGTTGTGAATATCGACTTTCCAAGCAGAGTAGCAAAGGTTTGCAACCTTATCCGTCAATCTATTGTCCGATCTGGGAACATGAAAGAAGGAAATTTTTTCATAGTCGATAGTAACAGTTTCACATTTGACAGTAGGAGCTCAATTTCCCACGGGCATGTAGTTTTAAGTTTGGTTTTTCAAATGATTAATTATTATGGCGGAATCATCCTCGATGTGGAATTTTTCAAAGCGAAGGCGGGTGGCCCGTTGGATTCCTAGTTTTAACGCTAGAGCCTCTGCCTTGAGTGGAGTTTGAAAGCCAAGTTTCTGAAAGCTTATGTTGATCGGTCGGCCTTCCCAGTCCCGGATTACTGCACCTGCCGAGCTGTCGTTATTAGATAACGAATAACCATCAAAATTCAGCTTGAAGACTCCAATTGGAGGTTTACGTCATTTAGTATACTTACTCTTTTTCCTTTTGCCTTGGTGCATGTTTTCTTGGTTAAGTGATTGGAATATTCCTAAAAACGAGTTGGTTCCGATTGTACCAACTATTCCACCACACAAAGGCAATCTCTATTTTAGCCTCTGCACTAAGGTTACTCCCTAAGAAATAACTAAGTTATCCGCACGAGGAAAAAGATGTTAAATGTCATATTTCTTTGAATATGCATTAATATAAACTAGTACAATACACGCGCGATGTGCGGGATTGATGTATAATAGTCCGCTGATAGAGGTTATATGATATAATATATTGAGACAATTATGGCATTATGAAATAACTAAGTTCGACTTGGAGAATCGTCTTAAAATAATAATAAAAAGATCGAAGATCAAAATTGTAAGGGTAAATTGAAAAAATAAAGGCTAAAAACTATACGCAAAACTATAGTTGAAGTTTCTTGTTGGATTCAAAATAGATAAATGATCAGAAAGTCTAATTGAATAGGTCGATGCTAAGGGGAACACCAGAGGTGATGGTACTACATCAATCAATATCTTCAGAACAACTGCAATAGAAAACAATAAACAATTAGAATAAAATAAAACGTAAAAAGAAAGTAAACGACATGTCAATCCACATTTTAGTAACATACCCCGAATTCACCCAAGTGCCAGCAAGCATCATCTTGGCTAAGAGTGTTTCAGGGGATCTGTTGGAGTGCCGATTCACAAGACTGGAATGATGGCGCGTGATTCTCGAATATGAATTTCAGTTGTCGGGTGCTTTATTTGATATTGTATTCACTTATTTGAACTATTATATGAAATAATAAAGTCAGGGTTTCAATCAAATAAAAACAGTAAAGTTCAACAAAACATAAAGAAAGTTCAAGCTACTAAATACATCCATAAAAGTTGCAATTGCAAATATTCCATGAATATGTGATGAGTTTGGTTCTAGTTATCACACCATCAAACCAGAAATTGCATTTTCCCCAAGCTCACACATAAGAGCAGCTCTTTGCTTGAAATGTGCCTCCATTCATCTATACTTAACCCCAAGTATACATTCCCTAACTCAAGAGCGATGCAAATGACAGATATGCAAACTAATCTATCATATGCTTCTAGCATGAAAGCTCAATCAGTTTGTTAAACATCACATAAGAAAACTTAATAAGATCAAACGGATAAGAAAAATAGTAGAACCTGCACTTGGGAGAGTGTTCTTATTATGAAAAGTGTAACGGCCTTATAAGCATCATGACCTAAAGTGATGACCAAAAGAACGCTCGTGAGATGTCACTTGTTTCAGATTTCAATTCAAATGGTAATTAAACAAATTTACATTTTAATGAATACCTATTAAAGAGTCTATAAATACTATAGAGGGGGGATGAATAAAGGATGCTCAATTTTTGCAAAACAAAACCTTTTGACGATTTTCAAAACAACTTGTCAAAACCTTGATATGACTATCAAATCTTGACAAAGTAAAAATCAAGTAAGATAAATAAATGCGGAAAAAATAGATGGACACACGAATTGTTAACGAGGTTCGGCACGAACTTGTCCTACGTCCCTGCCTAGGGTTATCCAACCCGTAGGATTCAAAACGCTTCTTATTTCACTTTCTTCGAGCCCTAGAACTTCCTTGAAAAAACTTCTCTTCTTCTATACAAAGCCTCACCGCTTCTATTATAGCACTCAACCTTACAAGTGAATAAAAGCCCTCACCACACACCGGAGTGTGTTTTGATTGAGTATGAGATACTCCTGGAGTAAGATAAATGACTTGTACAATAAGCTCTTGTGTTTTCCTCAACTCTAAAAAATGAAACAAGTTAACCGTTATGAGAACTAAGAGAGAAACTTTCAAGTGACGAATGTTAAGAAGACTTGATCGCTTTGAATGAATGCTTGCAGAGTTGTGTTTGATCGTCTTCTTGCACTCCACCATGTATAGCCGTTCTCCTTCTCATGGACGGAGGGAAGTCATTTAAATTTTGAACCTCACAAATATTTTCTTTCCAAAACATGGATACATGATCTTCCACATGCACACTCCTAGAAGATTTGATGAAGCTGAGAATTCTCACAACCTTTATGTAGCTTCCAATCCATTCCTGAAATATCTTAAATATTTTCTTTCCATACAATGAAGGTTAGGAGATAGCATATGTACATATTTGAATAATATAGATCCAAAAGAGGATCCTTACGGCCCAATACAAAGGTCCATGAAAATGAATGATCATGGCCCAAATATTTGGCCTTGTATTATTTCTTGTACTTAAAAAAATTCATTACACAAACGATATAGAAATAAGGTATGAGACCAAACATTTTAGTCCTAATTTCAAGACCTTGAAATCGAGCATTTTGTTTTGTCTTTCATCATCCTTAAAATTAACATGCACGTTAGTATCTCAAGGTCTTACAGTCAAGATGGAGTCCTCAATCTCCCCCTTAATGAAAGACAAAACTTGTTTCAAAGACATAATCGAATACCAACAAGATAGCATATAAATATTATATTATAATGCAGCAAAATGTTTGGATCAAAGTATTAAGCCATCATAAAAACCACCAAACAGTATCAGAAACATTCTCCCCCTTTTTGTCTTCCAACAAAAGGGTAGAGAAGGTAAAAATGTTCAAACCATCAACATAAAAAAAGTCTCAAAACCACCAAAAGAACGAGAGCGGAGTTTTTGAAAACTAGAGAGTAGAGGGAGAGGTTTCAAGGCCTTGAGGATGAGGTTCCATATGCAGACTTCTTCTTCTTCTTCTTGTAAGTCTTGATGTCCTTAGTAGATGATGGATCAGGCTCCTTAGCAACAAATGATGGCTTAAGAGCTTTAGTAGGAGTGATGTCAGGTCCTTCCTCATGCCACTCTCTAAAGGTGGGGTACTGCTGTAAGTGTTTGGAGAACTGAGTCCTTAACGGATCTCAGAGGCCTACTCCTGTATATATATCAATGGGTGAAAACCCGAGGGTACAATGGTAACTGTACATGTATAAATAATATAATACTAACATCCTCCCTCAGTCGCAGCTAGAGGTGAGCGAATAGCAAGACTGGAACGAAAAGAAGTAAAAAGAGGAGTAGGTAAGCCTTTTGTGAAAATGTCCGCATACTGATGTGTAGAAGGGACATGAAGAACTCGGACCTGGCCTAGGGCGACCTTCTCTCTGACGAAATGGATGTCAATTTCGATATGCTTCGTCCGTTGGTGCTGAACTGGGTTCGACGACAGGTAAACAGCGGAGACATTGTCGCAGTAGACCAGTGTAGCCGATCGAAGGGGAACCCGGAGTTCGCAGAGAAGGTTGCGGAGCCAGCAGGTCTCAGCGACGGCGTTGGCAACACCACGATACTCAGCCTCGACTTGTTTGGCTTGATGTACTTTCTCCTAACCGAATCCCTACACTTCTTCTGCCATCTTTCCATAGCCTTCTTACTGATATTGTCCCTTGTCTTCTTTGCAAGCTGCCTCTAGCGTTCTATGTCCCTGTATTTCTTCACCACTCCATATTCCTCAACAGTGAGGATGGTGGGTTCCTTGTGAGTGGGACGAAGGATTGACCTCTTCTTTACTTGGTTCTCACAGTTCATAATCACGTTTCCAGTCTTCTCTCGGACATGATAAAAAACTTCCTGTTCCAAGGGCATAATGGATCCAGTAGCAGTGTATGTGAGGGTGTTCAAGAGCATCATCTGGTCCATTTTGCAATCCATGATAGAGAGTAGCTCATGCGTGTTGTCCTGTCGAGAGACAATGTCTGACCACATCCTGCTCATTTCAAACCTAAGATCTTGAATGTCAGTCTCCAAGGCCACCTATCTTTCCTCATCGACACTCGGTGCAACAACATCATGTCCTTTCGAATCCCTTTTCAACACCTATTGCCCACAGAAATTCTTAGCAATCCCTAACCTCTCTTCATCAATGATGCCGTTATAGGTTTGTCTCTCTTTAGATGATGTGTCGACATCAAAGAATTCAAAGATTTTGGGTAGGAGGTTAGCATAGGGTAAGGGCATTGGGCGTGAGGAGGTAGAGGTTTGGAGCATGTAGTTTAGGATGAGTTCAGGGAGGTTGGGCTCGTAGCCATTCATGACCAAATATAAAATCTCAAGCAGGCTTTCGGTCACGAGTTCTATGGAGTTGACTCTAGGAAAGATGCAGTAAGCCAGGATGGTGAGAATCAGTTTGGCTTTGAGATTGAACATTGTATGAGTGGGCTTAAGGGAGGAGGGAGACGCACAATCTGGGGGAATGAGAAAGAATTCCTCCCGAGCACGATTGATGCAATCAATCCTGTTAGGGAATTCCTTGGCATGGATATCACTGGGAAGGTCGAGAATGAAAGCCAAATTGTTTAGATTGAGTCGGATTCGGGTGTTCTTGACTTTGGAGATGAGGGTTAGGGTGCCCTTGTCCTGGTGAACAAAGAGATTGGCATAGAAGACTCGGGTAAGGCGTGGGTAAGTGAAAGTGACAGGGTTCAAAATTGACCATAGACAGGTCGATTTGAGAGTGAAATGCATTCTTAAGGCATGGATTGGAGAAGAGGGGTGTTGACAGCATCACATAAGGACTGCCTTCGGTTACCAAAGCCCTGTTTTCAGGACTCGACTTCCACAACGAGCCACGTGCTCCTTGGTTGCTTTGCTAACTCTAATTGTCTTGAAATGCCAAATCACAACAGCGTTGATGGCGAACAGAACCCCAAATGCTTATTTTGGATAAATGATTTTTTATCTTCTTTTTTTAGAAAAGAGGAGTTTTAGTTTTGAAAAATATAAATTAGAGACAATTTTGAGTAATTATTGTGAAATTGAATATATGGATAAAGGGTACTTTGATCAAAATTACATAATTTTTTTTTAAAATCAAATATAGTATCAATCTAGGTGTTTCAATTTATCTCAAAATCTTATATAAGATGGTTTTACAAAAGAAAATTTATAAAAGATGGTTTATTAAAAAAAATAGTCTCATTTAAAAGGGGATTTTTGAAAAATAACCCTAAATTTCATATATAATTTTTTTAATTTAATCAACTCTAATGTTAGAAAATTTGCATTAATTTTATTAAAATTTAAGTAATTTACTACATTTTCTAGCATCGGAAAAAATCAAATATTATTGATTGGATGGATTAATATACAATACAAATAAATATATAATTTGATTTGAAAAAGAAAGATAAAGTGTTTATAATTATAAAATGTAATAAATTGAAAACTCTATGAATTTTAATAATATATAATTATAAATAAATTGATTTTAATAATATATGAATTACTGAACTCACCCTAGTAATATTACTTTGAGATTCTCCTGCCTTGAATTGGGCAAAGTTTTGTTTTAACAAACCGGTCAAAACCCATTTGACCCAGATCTACCTCCATCGGTCATTCGGTCTAGATCTCATTCCGTCGCCGTCATCTAGACCTCGACCACGTCCAGATATATCTCCATCTATCTAGATCTCACTCCGTCGTCGCCTTCTAGATCTCGACTCTGTCCAGATCTAGCTCCGTCTTCACTATCTCCAATCTTTTAATTATCCATAATTTTTAATAATCATTTTTCATAATAAAATTTTATAAACATGTTAATATAAGTGTATAGAATATAAATATAATTTTTAAAATTTTTTAATATAAATTTATACATGAAATAATTAAGTGTAACACCGAGTGTAACACCCGGTGCTACAGGGGATCCTCACTGAGTTTTTGTACATGTTTTGATTTATTTAGCAATGGTTCGTTTTTTTTTTGAAGCAAGATAAGAATTCGGTTTCCTAGGAAAACCGAGAGACCGGACAAGCCGGTGGATGGACTAACCATCATGTACATCTGAAAACAAATAACAGAAGTAAATGACTGAAGCAAATAACAGAAACAAATAACAGAAATAAAATTACAAATAAAAACGTACAAGCCATCCTACATTGAGAAACACAAGCCAAAGAGAGAAATGAAACGATCGGTCAAAGAGAGACGCACACAGAGAACTCTGGGAACACCAGTGGACATCTCAGATTGTGGACTCAAAACAAGCTATCAGATGTCAACGCACTTCCACGACGTCATCGAACATGACAAATCAAACACCGCTCAAAGAAACCTACAACACAAAAAGAATAGCACTGCACATCAACCCGCAAAACCGACTCCAAGCCAAACCATCGTCCATTAAAACCCCAAACCCATCCCAAACCCTCTAGGACGATAACAAGATTGTGAGCGACTACTAGGTAGTCAAAATAGAGGCGGATGAAACGGACCAAAGGAGAGGATATGAACGACAATAAAAAGGCATAGAGGCGGAAGAACGGATTGAGAATTGATCGAAGCCAACACACGATACAAAACAGCTTTGTACCAACGCTAATAAGATCTTGGCGGCCCAAGGAAGAATCACACCCCTAAAAGGTGAAACGCCGACATGGGGAACCAGAAGGTCGAATCGGCGGCCATGGGGGACTTCAAGCGAGAAGGGAAACAACGGTGGTGAGCCAAATATGGCGGTGGATGCACCCAAAGGTCGGAGAGAGAGCTGTCGAAGGGTAACGGAAACGAACTGGAGCGGCGACCGAGACACGAGGAGACGACCTCAACATTAGTCCAGCGGCGGCGACAGTAAAGGCGGAGGCGGAGGCGCTGGTGGCGGGTGAAACGCAGGGTTTGGAAGCGGGTGGTCGAGATGGTGGTCGGTGACGCCGGTGGACCAGGTGGTGGCCGGTGAAGCCTGGTGAAGGCTGAGAAGTTGAAAGAAGGGAGGCGGCGGGGGACACTAGGTCACGCTCAAGGAGAGCGTTTCCAAGTTCCGCTTTAGTTACACAACATTACTTTAGACATGCACATAGTTGATTTCAACAATGGTTCGTTTGTAATCGGGTTGATGTTGATTTCTTTTTGTTCAATTTGGTATTAGTTTATTACGATAGTATATCAAACAACATGTCTCAGTAATGATTTATTCCGATTTTTTATTCTCATTCCGATTCCCGATTTTCATTCTAATTCCTACACTCGTATAAAATGGGATCTAAATTCCGCCCAAAATGTGTGTGTGTAGGCCTGTGCAGATTTCGGTTTAAACCGGAAAATCAACCGGAACCGAACCGGTAGAACCGGTCTTATAACCGAACCGGATATTCCGAGCCAGTTTTCGGTTGATAGTTTTTGTGAATTACGGTTCCGGTAATAATTTACCGGGTTAAACCGGATAAAATCGACAATTTAAATTTTGTACATACAAGCTACACAGCACCGATCATGACTTAATTGTTTAATTAGTAATTATTGGCTTCTTTTTTTTTTTTTTTGATTAAGTAAAAATTCGACGCACCGGACAGGCCCGGTGGGTCGAGAGGCCGTAGCAACGGCGACGGAAACCCGTCATACAAACAGATACAAATAAATAAAGCAACCCTGTAAAACCGAGAAACAAAGATGCAACAAAGGCAAACACTAGCATTATCGAACGATGAACAAGCATGCAATGCACTCCAACGCCAGAAAGTAGAGGCAACTCAGGAACACCTGGGGAACTTGTGGAAACCTCAGATATGGACCCGGACGACGACGAGCCTTCAGGTTTCGGTCACGTCCACGACCTCTCGCAGACGACAACGGAGAGAAACACCGCACAAAAGCCGCTAGTCTTCAAGCCCAATAGAAAGCACTGCCGGACTCGATCAAGGGATTTTATTGAAACCCTTTCGGGACTTTTTGGTGAAATTGGATTTATATATATATATATATATATATATATATATATATATATATATATATATATATATATATATATATATATATATATATATTAAGCCGGATGTAAAACCACAAAAATGGCCCCACCACGTGCTTGCCTTGCAAGGATGAGTGAGGATGGCTTGCACAGCAAGAGTTGAACTTCAAGCGACACGCCGAAACCGAAGTGCAATCCCGGCAAGTCGCACACGCCTACACGATAAGGAGAGTAACAAGGCTTAGCGGCGGCGCATGGGATGAAGATGGTCGGCGACCGGAAGGATAGGGATGACCAAGAACCAGCCGGAAACCAGACCAAACTGACCCGGAGAAACCGGGAGACTAAGCCAGATCAAACGGGGGTCGAACCTAGATCCGAAAATCGAAGGCTTGTTGAATGAATTGGTTGAGGGCGAAAACAGAATCGAGTTCCTCAACTATGAATCTACAAAAGCCCCAAGAAATTTGGGGTTTTAAGCATATTAAATACGATGGAAAAAAGAGTCCCAAGCTCCTCGACGGAGAACTAGATGTCGGTGAACAAACACGGCGGCGCAATCCACCTCCGAGTGACAGAGCACTAAGAGGCGGCATAGCAACCACCAACGGATTGTTCAGCCGACCAGAGATCATCGGCCCCAAAGGGATTTTGATGGCCCCGAAGGGATTTTGACAACCCCTCTCTCTCTCTAGAAAACTAGAGAGAAGAGAGAGCTTTTTTTTTCCGTAGTAATTATTGGCTTTTGCTAGTTTGCTACTTTACTGTTTTTTTCCCATTCACCATTTTTCATTTTATTGTTAGGTACATACTACATCCAACAACTTCTCTTTGAATAATTTATTTTTAATAAGTTTTTAAATAATTTTCTTATAAATATAAATTGTTACGGTGTAAGTGGAAAAAATATAATATTATTAAAGAAATTTGAAGGATAAAAGATAATTCTATTTACTTTCGGTTGTTCCGGATCCGGATTGACTTTTTATAATCCGAGTCGGTTTTAAACCGAACTGGAATGTTACCGGTCCGGTTACCGGTTTGAATATTTAGAATATTCCGGTTCCGGTTTTTCTGGGTTTGTGCCGGTTTCGGATCGGTTTCAACCGGTGCACACCCCTATGTGTGTGTATGTGTGTGTGTGTGTGTTTCCGATATGTGTGGTACTTTGAGGTAAGGTCATATACACCTCTTCATCCAAGTCACCATGAAGAAAGGTGTTTGTGACGTCCATTTGACTGACTGCCCATCCCTTAGCTGCTGCCACAGCTAGAAGTGCTCGAACTGTAATCATCCTTGCAACTGGTGCAAACGTTTCACTATAGTCAATGCCCTCAAGTTGAGTGAAACCTCGAGCTACTAAACGAGCTTTGCACCTATCCAAGGTACCATTTTCCTTAAACTTCAACTTAAAAATCCACCTACAAGTCACTAGAGACTTGTCTTTAGGCACTGTCAGCAGCTCCCAAGTGCTCGTCCTTTCAAGAGCATCCAATTCCAAGATCATGGCATCACACCAAACTGGATTCTGTATAGCTTTCTTGACTGTTTTGGGTTCAGTATAGGGAGCAACATTGGCAACAAATGACTTATAGGGTGTAGAGCAGTTATTGTAAGAAAGAAAGGCAGTTATGGGGTAAGGGTGAACCTGCACAACAGAAGTTGATGACACAGTTGATGGCATGGTGGCAGTTGTTCCAACATAATCCCTCATCCATGTAGGAGGGTTGTGTGGCCTAGTGGAGTGTCTGACAGGTGCAGGAGCAAGATCAAAAGAGAACCTGACTAGTGAAGGGGAATAGTATGCTAGTGACTCAGAAGTAGATTCAGAAGGGTGGTCAGAGGTGGGTAAGCTTTGTGTGGAGGTTGGTGTAGACTCATTTGAAGAGTCAGAGAATGAAGGAGATACAATAGGCATGGGAGATTCCTCAGATGAGGTATCTTCAGCAACAAAATCAAATGGGAAGTTGTGATCAATGTGAGTGTTTGGTGACAATTGCTCAGAAGTATGATTGAGGCTAGAGGTTTTGAATGAGAAAAGATGTTCATGGAAAGTAACATCTAAGCTGATCATAGTCTTTTTTGTGTTGAGATTATATACTTTGTAACCCTTTTTTCCAAAAGGATACCCCAAAAAGACACAAGGATCAACCCTTGCATCAAACTTCTTGACATTTGTATTGGTGGTGGTGGAGACAAAACACAAACACCCAAATGTACGCATATGTGACTAATGTGAGTATGTAGGGACTTTGCCAAACAGAATTTCATCTGGAGATTTATGTTGTAAGAGAGGATTTGGAAGACGATTAATGATATATGTGGCAGTGAGTATGCTATCACCCCAGAACTGCATTGGCATGGATGCTGCAAACATGAGAGAGCGAGCGATTTCAAGGACATACATATGCTTTCTCTCAACCCTCCCGTTCTGTTGAGGTGTAGCAGTGCAAGAACTCTGGTGAATAATCCCTCTCTCAACAAGAAAAGAAGACACAGACTGATCTGGTTAAAAAATTAAGTCCCTTGATCACTTCTTACGACTTTGACAGTGGAGTTAAACTGTGTTTGAACCATGTTAATGAAGGTTGTAAGATGCATACTCACTTCACTCTTGTGTTTCACGAGAAAGGCCCACACCCCACGACTCTTGTCATCCACAATTGTAACAAAGAAACGAAAACCATTCAAGGTGGGGGTAGCATAAGGTCACCATACATCACAATGTAAAATCTTAAAAGCATGATCAACGTTAGAAGTACGACCAGTATAAGAGGATCTGGTTTGTTTTGCCAGAGGGCATACAAAACATATATGAGACAAAGTGTTTGACAATTGATCATGTAAACAGTAATATGTCTTACCTTAGCCACAGGAGCATGGCCAAGTCTTAGATGCCATAGAGCAGTGAAATCTGGTATGGCAGAAGGTAGAAAGAGTGGCAATGTAGGATGATGAGCATTTGTATGAGCAATTGTTGAAGAAGAAAACACATGTCGACAGGCCTGGATGGAATTGCAGTGATTAGGATCCATGTAGAACAGTCTGCCACATAGCTTACCAACTGCAATCATCTTCTTCCTTGCTCGGTCCTGGACAACACAAAACTCATCATTTAAGGTAATGTTGCATTTGTTTTCAAGTATCAATTGAGTAAGGGACAATAGGTTAAAGTGAAAAGCTGAAATGCAAAGGACATTTGTAAATGTGAAATGTGGAAATTTCAGATTACCAATATGAGTAATTGGATGCATATTGCCATCTGGGAGATGAATAAAGGTGTTTGGTGTGGGTTTGGGATTTTCAAGCAGAGAGAGATCACAAGTGATGTAGTCTGTTGCTCCACTATCCATGATCCACAAATTACCATTACGAAAGGTGTTTAAACACAATTTACCTGCAAGGTGTGACTCATGACTTGGGGTGTTAGATTGCTCAAGAAATTGGATGAAATTTGCTACCAGACGATGCTGATTTGAAGATAAGGTCCCCTTGCTCGTGCCTTGAGACTTCAGAAAGTCTTGCACAGAAGAGGTCCCCACTGAATTAGCCTTGGAGGAGTGCTTCATCTCCCCCTTTTTCTTGTTTGTACCCCTGTCAAACCTTTTCTGATCATCTAACCTTGGTGTCTGAGGCTTGTCTTTGCTCTTTGGATGCCAAATTGGGTAGCCAACAAGTTCCCAACATATCTCCAACTTGTGATTTCCTCCACAATGACTACACATTTCCCTTCTTCGTGTGTCATCAGATGGTGGAGGTGCTGAAGTGGTCTCTTGCTTTGACATCATGGCTGTGATTTATGAGAAAGATGTGGACGCATTTGACCCCATTTCACCCTGCATCAAGAGAGAGTATGCACTACTAACTGTGGGTAAAGGTGTGCCCATCAAGATCTGTCGTCTAGCAATATCAAATTTCTCATTAAGCCCCATTAGAAATTTCATCCACTTATCTTCCTGATCAGCTTCCTCAATCAGCTTTTGCAAGTTGCACTCACATTTGCCACATTTGCACATCAGAGGAGTAGATACAACACTCAATTGCTGCCATAAGCCTTTCATCTTTGTAAAGAAATCAGTTAGAGACAAATTTTTTTGATCACAATTCTGAATCTCTTTCTTAATCTGGAAAATTAATGGTGCATTCTTTTGACCATAACTTTCTTCAAGATCTCTCCACATTTCCCTAGCTGTGTCATACTCATCTAGAGTATTGTAAATCTTGCTAGAAACTGTGTTGAGATTTGAGAATCCAAGAACAGACCATATCATTGCACCTAATCCACTACAATCCATTCTCTTCATTTTTGAGATCTAAACCTTCGACTAAACAGAGTTTATTCTTGACAGACAAAGCTTTAACCATCGACTTTTTCCATCGTCGATAGTTGTCACCAGTAAGCTTTATAGTGGAGACAATCATACCTGAATTGTCTGAAGGATGGATGAAGAGAGGATTTTGTAGGTATGATGTTGTAATCTTATCCCGACGTACGATTTATTTCTTCTGAGCGATCACCATTTCTGTCCCTCATTTCTTGAATCTCAATCAGAGCTTGAGCTTCAAAGAAAATAGCGAGATCTGAGAGCTTGAACGAAGACAGATGCGCGGAAACGAAACTTCAGAACATCTCCTGTTTTGATACCATGATGATGAGCCGAGATTGATCATACATCCATCGAAGATCAAAGAGAGAGTGAGAGAGAAAGCTCTGAATTGGACGATTGTATTGAACTGAATTGTGTTTCTACAATTACAGTGAACTCCCTTATTTATACTAAGAAGGGGAGTTAGTTATATGAGATATAATATCCTGCTACACACACATACAAGCATATGGATCCTCACATTACATCACTGTTAATGACCTTACAAGAAAAATGACTAAATATAATACAAATGATCACATATGAACTTAAAATAATACAAACTTTAATAATGGTTATTCATATACTAAATATGGTCTAATAAACCAATTTTAGTATGGCTATAAAAAAAGTTCGTACATTGCAATACACAACTAATATGCAAAACCGTTGTAATGAAACATTGAGTTTCCCACGATATTTATATACATTTGCACTCTCTTCGTAAAAGTAAAAAGATGTGGATACAAAAACAATTGTGTAATTGACATTAAAATTATATATTCAAGTATTTGTTTGTCTTCTTAAAATATGTATAAGATGATAAAAATGATACTAACAAATGAAGTATACATACACTTTTATCATTTTACTTGTTACCGCTTAAAATTCCATACCAGCTGTAATACATTCAGACCAGCTCAGACACTAGAGGGCATACTTTCAATCAATTATAAAACTTTCTCTAATGGGATAATGGCCTTCACATTTCTTACGAATAATGAATCATCAATTGTCCAAGTTAAATGCCCCAAACCTACCTTTAATACTTTATTATAAATGGGCCTATTATACACACGGTCATTTTATCGCCATCGGCACGGTGCCGGAGCCGAGCTTCTAAATCGATATGCAAAATAACGATGCCAAGTCTCCAGATCACGTACTGCAATCTCAGCAACTTGTCCCATCCCCTCAGTCGATGTCGAGTGTCTCCAGAAAGTTGCAAGATTCCTAGCTAGCCCGTTTCGTCGACTGGGCACTGCAGCCTAGCTTTGGTTTGCCGACTTCGGAACCAAGCATAGGCATATTGTTTGCCGACTTCAGAACTAGGCATAAGCATATTGTTTGCTGACTTCAGCACTCGGTTTCGACACCATGTATTTGACAATATGTAGTCGTGCGAATAACATACCTGTTATAAATTCATCTGAAACACCAAATTACCTAAGCTAATATTTTCACAGGGAATAAAACCATAATCAAAATTCGACCAACTAAATTATAACCCTACATTTATGAAATATGGCAAAGTTTCTCTCATTTGAAACTTTTTGCATAAATGCATAGATAGAGCTCTCTGGATTAATTTGCACATTATTGAGTCCAAATATGTAATTTAGGGGTTGAATGTTTGTGATTTTTGTGTGATATATAACATTTGCCAATATTTTTGCATATTAAATGTATGAAATTACAGAGTAAAGAAGTCTGATTACCAATTTATATTTAGCGAAAACTGTTATTACCACGTAGAGTAGTTCAAAAGTTTATCACATCTATCCCGATTATTACTTTGTACGGAGTACGTTTTTACAGTACCACTTACCAGTTACTACCACCATGGAGCATCATCATCCATGTGACGTGGACCCCATCCCCATGGTCTTTTAATGCCCCCCCAGGTTCTTTATTTTCGAAACTACCCCTCTCCTTCCTTTTTTTTCCAGAAATTGCCACCTTGGTGTTCGAAAGATCTAGAAATTCTTCAGATTTCTGATTCCTCCGCTCCCGCTCCGCCGGATAAACGCTTATCTCCGGCGTTCACCGCCCAGCCTGTTTTCAACCACTCCCCCCCCCTCTCTCTCTCTCTCTCCCACCTCCTAAATTAATTCTCATTTCATTCTATTTTTGGTTATTTTTTATTTTTTATTTTAATTAAGCCAAGGTAATTAATTTACGGAGTACGTTTAAGTATTTATTTTTTTATTTTCTAAAGAAATTAAAAAAAAAAAAAAAAGTAGCCAAAATTATCTCTCCTCTCTCCTCTTGTGCGTCCTGTGCCTTTTCTCTCTCCACCTCTGAACTCCGAAGTTGTGGTGATCAGTCCATGGCCAGAGCTCGCTCGCAACGACGCTCTCTCGATTCCTACGCCCTCAAAGGCGCCAAGCTCACCATCAAACGTACATCTCTTTCTCTACTTTTTCTCCCCCTCTCTTCCGGTGGAAGGATCCAGAAAAATGGTTGAAGATTTCAATTTTATTTTTTTTGCCTTTTGTTTTTAATTTTGCGAAATTAGATTTTGATTTTTCCATGGCTAACTTGGCGCAGCTGGAGACACGGTTTTGATGAAGTCGACGGAGCCTGGGAAGCCGTACGTGGCCAAGATAGAGAAGATCGAAGGTCTCGAGGGAGGAGGAAGCAAGAAGAGCGGCGGAGACAGCCAAGTTAAGGTACACGTTCAGTGGTACTATCGGCCGGAGGAGTCGATCGGCGGCCGGCGACAGTTTCACGGCTCCAAGGAGGTTTTTCTCTCCGACCACCGGGACGTGCAGGGCGCCGACACCATTGAGGGCAAGTGTACTGTTCATAGCTTCAAGACCTACACCAAGCTCGATGCCGTCGGAAACGAGGACTATTTCTGCCGCTTCGAGTACAACTCCGTCACCGGCGCCTTCACCCCTGACCGGGTAGCCGTGTACGTATTCTTTTCCTATTGAGGGGAAAAAATCTTCTCTTTTCCTTCATTTTTGGGCTATTAGCTTGATTCATGTGCGATTGGATCCATTTCAAGGCGAATTGTTGCATTGGCTGACGATTTTATGCTTTTATTTATTTATTGTTAAGGTAGTTAAATGCTGAATTTGTTAAAGCCGATGTAATTTCCATGTTGTAATTGGTCGGTAGAGCCCTTTCAGAAAACTTTATTTGGCTGTTGGTTTTGTTGATTGAGTCTCTTTTTATATCTGCGGCTGTAGGTATTGCAAGTGTGAAATGCCCTACAATCCGGATGACCTGATGGTGCAGTGCGAGGGATGCACTGACTGGTGAGTTTGCCTTTGTTTTTGGAACTGTAAGGAGTTTCTTCATGTGGCTCTTTTCTGTTATTTGGTTCCATTTGGTATGGTTTTAGTATTTTTGCCCCCTTCAATCTGGTGGCTCAAAGCTTTTGGAGTCTGCTTGCTGAGATGGTTCCTTGAGTCGTGGAAGGTTTAGAGAATTTGAATTGGGAGTTGCCCGATTTTGTGTACAAAGTTTGAGTGAATTATCCCATTCTCTTGGAGCGTGGAAAGGACCTTTCTCCATACCCCAAGATGTTGCTATTGTTATAAGATTATTAGCATGGTTTATGTGCAAGTAGTGTCATGCACCACGGTGTAAGAAGGCGTGCACCATGCTAAACATAGATTTCTTCCCTGAACTGATCAGAAATAGCAACATCTTGAACTGGTACCGAAATAGTTTGTCATACACTAGGTGCTTTTTCACGTGAAAAGCGGTGTTGGCTATCAAATTTCAGATTGTTAGAGAACATGAAAATTAATAGATGGGCTGTTTAGTTTTGCAGCTTATGCCCCCCCTGATTTGGGACGATGTCCTAATTTCACATGTCTTGCCTTTGGAACAAATTAGACATATCCAATAGAAAGAATATATTACAAGATTGATATAGCTTTGTAAGAAACAACCATTATCAAACTCTTACAAAGAGTCGTATCCATATACTGTTTCTTTCTCTTTTCTTCTCCAGTCTACCAAAATACCACCTCAGTTGATTTCCTATTCAATATACTAGTTAAGGTAATGTGCCGATTATCATGATCCTACATATTAGCAAGAAAGTGTAGTTGCACCCCTGATCTTATTAATGATGATTTGTGATTATTATTCCCTTTCTCCACTTTCCATTCCGAAGATGCTTGATATGCACCACATGCCATGCATATGTCATCCGTGTCACATGCTATGAAGTGTTGATCTTTACTATTATCTTTTCATTTAATTGAATTTCATGGTAAATAGTAGTTTTCTTACCCTTTTGTAATTGTCAAACATGGATTAAGAAGGTAGCAATGCTGTTAGTATTGAGTAGGAAAAGGGAAAAGGAATTTTTTTAGGGATCATAACTGAACTATTTGATTTCCCAAGCCACTGCACATCACCTTATTTCTTCATTGTTTCAACCTCATTTTGTTGAATCCATTCCCCAATCTCCACCCAGGCCCCCATCTGGGAATCAAATTGGGTGATATCCTGATTGTAAGAGTTAAGCCTTTTTATGTGATGCATTCATCCTATAAACTTCTAATGATTTCTAAGATTGTACAGTATTTTCTGAGTTTATCAATTACCATATCAGTTAATTTCAAATAAAATGCACTAATTAAGAATGCATGGCAACTTGTTGTAACATAATAGTGAAACGACTTAGTTCTATTCTTGAACACATTAATGATGATTTATTGTCCGTCTCTGTATTTCATCTATTAAACTGGCTTATACTTCACACTTGTATTTAACTTTTTGTATTGTCTCGATGAGAATGACTGAAAGAGCTGTTTAGTTAATCTATTATTTATATTATACATCATATAATATTCTTTTTTACATGTGGCATTTGTCTTATGCGGCACATGTGATTTTTTTTCACTTGGTTAATGCAGTATATATTTATTAATGAAAAATTAGTTTATGAAATTAAATGTTCCCCCCTATTGTTATTAAGGCCACTCCATAGAATGTCATTTATAAATATAGTGTAGATGGAAATGCATATGCAGTTTCTGGATGTGGAAAAAAGAGGAGAAAAAAAAAATGGTTTGAGGTCTTGGATAGAATTTATTAAAAGTCATGTTTTACTACACTTTGATGCCCTATCTCACTGTGCCCCACCAGGTTAGTGTAACTAAGGTTTCCATGACCAATACATGGCTGGATTTAGTTCCAGAACAAAATGATACAGATTAAGAGTGTTCACTCCCAATATAGAACCAAGTTTATGTATGTGCCTTAAAAGATTGACTGTGGAGTTATAGTCTTGGATTAGGGGAGCTTGAGGGAGGGACTTGGTGGCAGCGGCCTATATAGAAATTGGCATTTCACATCATACTGTTCAATTCTTTTGAAGTCAGTGGATCTCTTCCCTTGCTTGAGCCATTTTGCGTGGATGGGTTAGTAGGACCACGCTTTTCATATTCTTATTTCTTGTTCCAATTCAGCACATTACCTTTTTAGTTTTAAAAAGAAGAAGATTATTCTTGCCCCAATCGGGGTGGCCTAGTGGTGTAGAGCAAGGAGGGTGGTAAGGAGATACCGGGTTCGATCTCTGTCTCCACCCCTTTCCTTGGATGAAAATTCCAAGATTTGCCTTGCTCCCTACTAATTGGTCAAGCCGGTCGGCGCAAGTCGGTTTACATGGTATGTGGATCTTGATAGTTGGGTCACATCCTCGGGGTTTGGTTCCTCGTCATCAAAGAAGAAGAAGATTATTCCTTTTTATTGTACTAATTAAACTTTTCTAATTATAAATAGGAGAGCTATGTGGAATTGTGGATAGTCCAATGCTCTCCGTTTCCATGTATTGTCTTCCATGTTTTGATGCCTCTCCGTGACCCACTTGCTGATATATGTCTAGTAAAATGGTCTAGTATGGTTCCTTGTAACTTAGAAGGATTGTAGTTGCAACTTGCAAGAAGTGAATGTTTCCATGCTAGTGTGGGGTCTAGCAGCAATAGCCGATAGTTAGATACTTAGATGGGTGATTATTTATGTAGGAACCAGGAAGGTCTAGCAGCCATGATTTGGTTAAACATGTTATTGAAACTTCCAGATGGTGCATATGGATGGTGTTTTCTGGTTGCAATGGATCTTCTAAAATGTTTCTATCTGAAGTCACATACAAGCAAAATTTTGGAGTTCCCTTGATGGGTGCATGTACTTTGTGTGTTCTTTGTTTGCAACCATAACAAGTCCAGTGACTTAGCCTCATTGTTTACTATTGACTTCCTTTCCATATGCTATTGAGCAGAAGATTTGAAAACTTTATTCCCCTCTTATTCATACACCAATCAACATTACTCCCTTATCAATCCTTGACCAATATGTTGAAGTTCTCAATTTCAACAATCATTTTCCATGATTCTCTGGCTGGCTAGATTTGGATTGTTGAAGGAACCATCTGGAGTATTAATGTATTTAAATCTGGAGTGACACTTGCACTATCCAAGGTTCTTGGGTCTTCTCCTTTATATGTCATAGTTGCACCCCTTGGGTTTTCTTTTTCCCATTTTCTTTCATCAAGTTTCATTTTTGCTTTTGCTTTGTTCCAATGCTTTGATTGTGCCATGTAATGCTGACTCATACTTAGCTTTGTGTGCCATAAGAACTTTAGAATCTGTTTGTGCAAGCTTCCGGGATTGTGTGTCAATGTCAAGAATTTGCAGTTTTACCTCTTTAATTTCGAGATTCTTCTCAAGAAATTTTCTTTTGTCTTGTGATTGCAAATAAGGTGGGTAAAAAGTTGCCGTCATTCCTTTAAAGCTGACCAAGTTGTTTTTTAAATTGATTATTTCTAGTTCCTTTTTAGATAAATATTTTCTTCATTTTAAGATCATGAACCCTTGACAAATTTGGCACAATTTGATTCAGGTTTCACCCTGCTTGTATAGACATGAACATTGAGGAAGCAAAAAGGATCGATCACTTCTACTGTCATAATTGCTTATCTGAGGATCAAAGAACATTGCAGAATCCTTCAGCTGCCCCCAGGCAATCAGATGTCAAGGTATTACTTTGCATGCATCATGAATAAGGTGGCATTGACTTGTCTAGATTGAAATCTTGATAATGTTAAATTAGCCCTAGCCCTGCACCTCTATGTTAATTTTATTCTGTTAGAATTATCTTGCTCATGAAATGATGTCAGTCTATGATGGATTGATGGTAAATTGGTTTAAATTTGTTACTAAAATGATGAATCAAGGTCAGTTTGGGGTAGAAAAATGAACCTCACTCTGCATGTAGGCATGAATGTTGAACCAGTTACGGGAGCTTGAACCATTAGAAATCAGGTGATTTTACTCAACTTAGAAATATTCTTCATTCATGTTGCATGATAAACGTGGAAGAACTATTATTTTTAATCTTTTCTCGAGCCTCTCCTTGTTCTTTTTTTGAGAATGGAAGGGGTTGTGTAGGATGAGTTGGAACATGTTAGATGGCTTTGAGATTGACTCGTTTCTCCACCAGTTGGAGGTTTACCTCTTAGGTCAAAGTATGCAACACATTGACGCAGGAAATTATGTTGATGCTAAGCCAATTATTTGGAGTGAGAATTCTTCGTGATGTTAGACTAGGAATAAATGGTTCACTCGTGGAAGAAAGAGAAAGCAGGTGAATTATGTTACTCAGAACCGGTTTTATACTAATTTTGGCAGCTTAGCGAAATAGTGAGGGCATAGACAAGGAATATTGCTAATGACTCTTGCTCGTCTTGCTTCTGTGGAGCAAAGTACTTGTCAATTGAAGGTGTAATTATTACTGGCATCTTATTCAAATATATTAGCTGCTGAGATCAATAGTTGTTTGTTCATGAACTTGAATGTCACTCACATCCAAGGTACTAATGACATGCCATTAACTACTTGCCAATTGCTGCTACTAATCAACTTGGTGAAATGCAGGTGGATACTAAACGCCGTCGGAGGTAGCCTGTCGCTGTAAAGGTGTAAGCTAGGTATTATTTAAGTGTGCCATCAGTAAGTTGGTTTTCTTGGTTTTGGACATGGTTGCAGTCAAAGACATGGGACTTTGTAAGGTTTATTGGGCATTTCAAAGTCAGATGATTATGTATCTGGGTTTGGCACAAGCTCTGAAAAGCCTAAGACACTGGTTGTGTGTGGTTTGTGTTGACCGTCGAGTCTTTGCTTTATTATTCTTCCGAAGGCTAGGGGTGTGTCCGGTGGTAAGCTGTAATTAATACCTTACCAACTTGAGTAGATTCACTTTTTTTTTTTTTTTTTCCTTTTGTGACATCTGATTTAGCTTTTCTCGCCGATTGCTAGTTGTGGAGTAGAGTCTATCGAGCTGAGCTTGTAGAACAACGCTCGGCATTGATGTAAAAGTGCCAATTGAAGGCTAATGATCTTATATGTGGGTTCTGCGCGGCTAACTGTATGAACCTACACGGTAATTGAATGTCTCACGCACCACCCTGCTCATCGTTTCTTCGATTTTTATAAATCATCCCATAGTGATCGATTAATGCCATTCGGTGAACTGGATTAAATAATACTTCTAAATCAATTTATGATGAATTATATATATCTAAGTGGATAAACCAATAATACGAAATTTATAAATTACTAAGGACATTTTGCATAACTAGACCAAAAAAAAAAAAAAAATTTGCACAAATAGCCAAGTGCCTTGTTTATTTGCTAGGGGTAGAATGTGGCTAATTTTGCAAATAAAATAGGTAACCGGATGGGAGAGTTACAGGTAAAGAGAAAGAGAGGGGGAAAGGAAAGAAAGCGAGAGCGCCTCATCCAGGCGCTGGCGGCGCCGGCAGTGGAGAGAGGCACCAACGGTGGAGAACTCCTGGCGCTGGCAGCGGAGAGCGGGTCAACCCTAACCGTAAGACCCTGGCGCCGGCGGTGGAGATTGACACTCGATCTCTCCCTTCCATTGTTCAAATCACTGGACTACTCCATTGTTGCCCACTTGCCCTTGCGTTCCGGCAACAACGTTCCACCTACCTGTCATCGAGCTTCCCTTTCGATCTCGACTTGGTTATCATAGGTACGAATTCACCCAATTTTCTTGTTGAATTTGCAACCGCAGAGAGGGGTTCTGAGAAGGGCGACGGAGGCACTTCGCAGTAGCTCTGCTCTTCGTCGGAGTCATGGTCGGAATTGAATTTGATTATGGTTGTTGATTCAGAATTTGAATTAATTAATCAGTTGATTGAAATTATTAGATTAGATTCATGAATTTTGATTGATAGAATTGGATTGAGATTTGGATTTGTGGATTGGTAATTGAGATTGAGATTAGGCTAAATCCACGCCTTCTAAGTGTTTGATAAAATGTCTAGGATAGAAATTGAGATTGGGGCTTGGTTAAATCCACGCCTACTAGGTGTTTAATAAAATGTCTAGAAGATGATTTTATTGGAACTTAGACTTTAGATTTTCTTGACAGCTTTTATTGATGATCTAATTTATGTTGAAGTTGAATTTCGAAGGAGTTTGAAAAGGTAATGGAATTGGGATTATGTACATATAAGAGTTCAAACTAAGGTTTTAAAAGGAGGTTGTAAAGCTAAATTTTATGGTTTGAGTCGATTGTTTGTATGGATGTCTTGATTACAGTTGCTCAACAAAATTACCATTATCTCAGTTGTCTCAACAAAATTAGGGGATTTTAGTGTCTTTGTGGAGCTGCTGCTGCGTGAAGATCTCAGCTGGGTGCCTGGGCAGTTGCTGTCATGTCACTAATGTCATTGGTCTTGTGTCTTTTTTTGCTGTTGTGTTTGTTCTTGCTGATTTTTGTGGTTATTTCTTTGTCGTTATGTCTCTTTTACGCAGCTGCTGGTATAGGGGATATGACCTGCAAGCTAGAGGCATTCAACCTTGATATGGATAACATTCAAGCAAAGCTCGACAATGTTTGTGAGAGACTCAAGCTCTCAGATGCTGAAGAAAGTTACGCAGGCATAAAGGAGGAACTGATGTCTGATATCTCTCATATGGAAACTCAGCTGCATGAACTTTCAGGAGTGTGTTCATAAGTCTATTAGCTCATTTGAAAATAGCCTAGATGATCATAAGGAGTACCCATTGAAAATAGCCTATTAGCTCAATTGGTAGAGCGTTGTGTTTGCACACAGAGATGTGAGTTCGACTCTCACACAGGCTAATATGGAGCGTGTGTGCATCTATCCTACCATTAGTGTCAAGTTATGCCGGAATTATTGGGTTTCCATTCTGAATCTACCAATATCGTTCTTTTCTCCTACCATTAGTTTCTATCTATCCTACCATTCTGATCCTACCAATATCGTTGTTTTCTCATTCCATTAGTTTCCATCTATCATACCATTGTTGTGCATCTATCCTACCAATTTAAATAGCTTTCAAGGAAAATCAAGCCAGAAAAAATTGCAAATTATGTTCCACATAAATCAAATCAGACGTGCATACTCAATAAACATACCTTGCTGTCGCCCCCTATCAAAATCGTCTTCAGTTTAACCTTCGTCCTTCGTCTTCAGTTGAACCTTGATCTTGCCCCTTATCAAATCAGACAGCAGCGGTGGAAGGGAGAACGAGAGAGTCTGATATGACTCCAGCAATGACTCACCCTGCTAGTGAACTCAAGATGCCTCCATAGGTCCTCGTCGTTAGCCCTCAGTATGTATTTAAGCCTTGAAAGAGTGGAAAGGATTCCTACTGAGCTGTTGTTGTCCAACTGTTGCCAGAAGTAATCCACCGTGTCACTCAGCAACCGCACAAAACATGCAAAACTATTAGCTTAAATGCAATTGCAGTCTCAAAATTCCTAAATCAATATATTCCACTAAATACTAACAGTTGAAGAGTAGGACTAACAAAATCTTAAATACAACAACCAAAACCATGTAAAGGCATTCCTAATACATGAAAATGCTAAAATAGAGATCAAGTTGGTGGACATTTGTCTATTTACGTATGCTAGTTGTTTGCAACTTATAACTCAGTGATTTCCTATTCATGAATTTCCAAAGATAAAAGCAATAAATGTGTAAAGGCACAACGATATTGGTAGGATAGATGCACAAATAATGGTAGGATAGATGAAAACTAATAGTAGAAGAAAACAACGATATTGGTAGGATCGGAATGGTAGGATAGATGGAAACTAATGGTAGGAGAAAACAACGATATTGGTAGAATCAAAATGGAAACCCAGTAATTCCTGTATAACTTGATACTAACGGTAGGATAGATGCACACTAATGGTAAGATATATTTATACTATTGGAAATATGTAAATGCATAATTGGCTTGACCAAAACACAATATATAGGAGACTTATGAACACATACTCCGTATTAGCCTATGTGAGAGTCGAACTCACATCTCTGTGTGCAAACACAACGCTCTACCGATTGAGCTAATAGACTATTTTCAATGGAAAAAATAAAAACCTGCAAACCATTTCCAACAAATAAAGATGTATTTCTCATTCTTTATTCATTGTTGAGACTTGAGAGAGAAATAGGAATTGACAATAAAGATTGTTGAGACTTGAGAGAGAGAGAAATAGGAATTGACAATAAAGAATAAAGATGATGAAAAGAATCTATGATACCATTGGAACCATTAATTCGCCACCACAATTCTCCTTGCTATATAAAAAAAGTTCAATGGAAAGTCAATATCAATTCTACTTCTTTCCAATAGTACAAATATATCTTACCATTAGTGTCAAGTTATACAGGAATTGCTGGTTTCCATTCTAATCCTACCGATATTGTTGTTTTATCATACCATTAGTTTTCATTTATCCTAACAATAGCTTGCCTAATTGTTTCAAAAGTGCATGACAACATATGATGGGCCAATTTTCAGAGATTACCATACAGAGATAAGCATAAAAAAATAGCTGACCATATATTCGACTTTAATACTGAGAATGCAGGCATCAAGCCATCAGAAATCAGTTCAATGAAAAAAAACATCAATAACCAATCTACAACATCATTAGAACCGTCACTACAAGTACAACAGGAACAAACTTGCCAGTAAAGAGCACAAGATCAGGCTGCAAAATTACAATGGGAGACCAACAATTAGAATGTACAAATTCGGTCAAGATTGAAAAAGAAGTGCAGCAATCATCCATTATTATTTAGCATATACGATAACCTAATTAGCAAAGATCAATCAAGAATTCGGAACTAAGGAACACGAAATTCAGAATTAAGGAACACAAAATTCACATTAATCCTCACTTCAAAAGCCTTACAGTAACAGGTATCTGAATCCAATCTTATCACCCCGTAACAAAAACCAAACAGGCAAACACGAAATTCCACCATCAAGTAATCAACCACAAACCAAGTAACCCTAAAGCAATCCAAAAACAACGACCAATACAAGCGGAAGTAGTATCCATCAACTGAAACTATAATCTTACGGAAAACATACTTCAGATTTCAAGCCACGAACACTTTCGGGAATAGGAATCGAAATCAAAACGAGGAGGAAAATCAACAAACAACGAGAGAGAGCGAATAGGGGAAAAAAATTGAAATCCCTACCGAATGTTCAGATCTGAAACACGAAACCTGCACCGGAAGACGACGGAGGCGAACAATCAAGCGAGCTTTGGAGAGCTTGAAGAAATAAGACAAAAAAGCTAAGAGAACACACAAAACAAACCTCTGCAACTGCTAACCGTGATCGATCGAAGAGGAAGGCATAGAGGAGCTTGCGATTTCAGTACGGGAATGGAAGCAGGGAGAGCGGGAGAGAGAAGGACAGAACCCTAATCTGGAAGAGGACCGGTCGGAGAGGCGAACCCGGCGGGTTTGGGAAGGGCCGACCGGAGATGCTGCTTCTTCTGCTGCGACGTCGGATTTGTCCACGGCCTCCTCGTTTCACCCGAGCGACTGGCTACTGCCCTTCCAATCCCCCCCGGTAACCTGCAAGTTTTTAATTGCATTAGATGGCCAAGCCATTTTGTGCCAATTTTCACCCTCTTGGCTATTTGTGCAAATAGGCCCATTTTTTGGCCTATTTTGTGCAATTTCCTCAATTACTAATTAGTATACAACCTATATTATTTCGACAGCATATCTAAAATTCACAAACGAAAAAATAATTTAAACTTTAAATATAATTAACAACAAGTTTGGGAAAATTTTATAAAATTGGGGGAAACTGGGCATTGTTCATCATCTTCCTCCAGCCCCTCCAAGAGCAATGTTGTACTTGATAGATTACATATGTCTCCTATTGTATAGTGGGCTGAAAGCCCGTTAAGGCCCAATACCTTTGTAACCTATATATATGTTATATCAATGAATGAAAACCCTCAATGAGGACATTACAATCAATCTCATGATCTCACATTGTATCAGAGCCTAAGATCTAAAGGCCCAAATTTTTCTCTCTCTCCTTATTCTAAACCCTAGCCGCCTCCCCCACCTCTTTGCCGACGGCGTCGAGCTGATCAGCCAGGGTCTTGATGTGCTGACAGTAGGCAGATATCGACGGGAAAGAAGAAGGCTTGCAACTTGAGAATTCGTGCTCGAGATAGACAACACGGGTGGACTTGTTGTCTTGAAAGATATATTGAAGTTTCTTCCAAGCATTCAAAGCGGAGTCTTTGGGGTAGAGTATGGTGGTCAATAGATCTTTTGAGATGGTGTTGAAGATCCATTGAAGGACAATGGTGTCAAGTTGTGCGAAGAGATCGTCGTCTTCACTTTCAGAGCGTTTGGCGGAGGAGTCAATGTGGTGGAGATGAGCCTTAACATGGGTCGTGAAGAGGTGCGATCACATGGTATAGGCATTGTAGTGCACTTGGCCCATATACGATCACCTTCGTACCTTTGGTTGCTTGTGCTTCCCTAATCAGTCATCCACCGCCCCCCACAAGCTTCACCCACGCTCCACCCCTTGTGTCTTTCTTGGCTACCCGTCTGATCATAGCGATTACATTTGCCTCGATATCAAGACTCACAGGATCATTCTCTCTCGTCATGTCACCTTTGATGAGTCGCGATTTCCCTTCGCGTCTCCCACACCCCCTATGTCGTCGACAGAGTCTGAGTCACCATTCCCTCACTTCATTCTTCCCCAGAGCTCTCCCGGTGCTCCTGCGTCTTCCCCCCCCCCCCCCCCACCTCCCCCACCACCCTCTACCACCAGACCACACACTCGCAGCGTCTCCGGTGTCTTCAGACCCCGTCAGATCATCTCCATGACCACCGACCATCACCCCGCTATCCACCTCCAATCACCTCGCCAAACAACCTCGCCTCACCTACGTGCGGCGGCCGCCGCAACCCCAAATGCTGCGCCCGCCGCCCATAACCCCTCCCTGGTGGCGCCCACCGCAGGTCATGCGGCTCCCGCCGCAACCCTCGCCGCATTTGATCCGCCCGCCGCCTCTTCCCCTTGCTTAGCCCCTTTTACCCCCGTCCTTCCCGACTCCCATTCACCCTCTACCTCCCCCAGACCTCCCTCTCCCCCGTTCCCACCTCCCACAAAACAGCCCCCCCTCGACCCGAATTGGCAGACGGCTATTCTCGACGAATACAGGGCCCTTACGAAGAATGGTACTTGAGTTCTTGTTCCTCGCCCTCCTGAGGCGAACGTCATTCGTTGTATGTGGCTCTTTCGCCACAAGTTCCGCTCTGATGGGACGTTGGAGCGCTACAAGGCCCATCTTGTGGTGAACGGTAGATCTCAGCAGGCAGGTATTGATTGTGATGAGACCTTCAGCCATGTGGTCAAGTCTGCCACTATCCGAGCAGTCCTGAGTCTGGCTCTGTCGCGCAACTGGGCCATCCATCGGTTAGATGTCAAGAACGCCTTTCTGCATGCTCATCTGAACGAGACAGTTTACATGTTTCAGCCGCCAGGGTTTGCTGATGCTGAGCGTCCAAAGCATGTCTGTCTCCTCAAGCGCTCTCTTTATGGTCTGAAACATGCTCCGCGGGCATGGTTCCAGCATTTTGCCTCTCATCTGCTCCGTTTGGGTTTCACTGGCAGCCGTTCGGATACGTCTCTGTTTATCTATCGCAGAGGCTCAGACTTGGCATTCTTGTTGCTTTATGTCGACGACGTCATTCTCACCGCCTCTTCTGATGCTCTTCGGACGTCCATAATCTCGCAGTTGAGTGCGGAATTCGCCATGTCTGATCTGGGTCAGTTGTCTTACTTCTTGGGAGTTGCTGTTCAGCGGCATGCGTCTGGTCTGTTTCTCTCACAGAGTAAGTATGCTGCTGAGATTGTTGCTCGGGCTAAGATGGTCAACTACAATCCCGTCGCGACCCCAGTCGATACATCCAACAAGCTCAATGCTCATTCTGGTCCTTTGGTTGACGATCCAACACTGTACAGGAGCCTCGCTGGTGCTCTTCAGTATCTCACTTTCACCAGGCCTGATATCAGTTACGCCGTCCAGCAGATCTGCTTGTTCATGCATGCCCCTAGGGAACCTCACTTTCAGGCTTTGAAGCGGATCATTCGGTACATCAGCGGCACCCTCGAGCTCGGCACCACCATCACTCCTTTCTCTAAGCTTGATCTTGTGGCTTACACTGATGCGGATTGGGGTGGTTGTCCAGACACACGTCGCTCCACGTCTGGTTACCGTGTCTTCCTCAATGACACTCTTGTGTCTTGGTCGGCCAAGCGTCAGTCCGTCGTGTCTCGCTCCAGCGCTGAGGCCGAATACAGGGGTGTTGCCAACGTTGTCTCTGAGTGCTCTTGGCTCCGCAATCTCCTGCTTGAGCTACGATGCCCCTTACAGAAGGCCACTCTGGTCTACACTGACAACGTCTCCGCCGTCTATCTGGCTAGCAACCCAGTCCAGCATCAACGCACGAAGCACATTGAGCTTGATCTCCACTTCGTCAGGGACAAGGTTGTCATTGGACATGTCCGCGTTCTACATGTCCCGTCCTCTTATTAGTACGCTGATATATTCACCAAGGGTTTACCTAGACAGTTATTCATTTATTTTCGTTCCAGTCTCACTGTACGGACCCCTCCCGTTTCGACTGCGGGGGTTTGATAGATTACATAGGTCTCCTATTGTATAGTGGGCTGAAAGCCCGTTAAGGCTCAATACCTTTGTAACCTATATATATGTTATATCAATGAATGAAAACCCTCAAGGAGGACATTACAATCAATCTCATGATCTCACAATACTGTACTCGCGACCTGTGCAGCTCAGTGTGAATTCTGACCACAGCTCTGCTCGAAAATAGCAAGGTGACGAGAGAGGAAGACATATGGGAATAGAGGAATCGAGATCAACGCGACCTGAGGGCCACCATTAAGCCCGGTATTAATCAGCGAGTTCGAGCTCCTGTCTACTAGTCCGATCGGCCTTCCATAAGTGCCCTAAGCAGTCATTCTACTGTTTGCAAATGCTCCGACAAAGGGGGAGGTGTAAATTCGGCTCGCTTAATTGTGGGTATTGAATTTAAACCCTGCAAACCCTCATATTGAAGTTAAGAACACAAATCATATTATGTATTGAATTAAGTTAACAAAGGCTTTTTCAAATTTTTAACCCTTGGTTCCCTAGACAATCCTTCCTCCCGGTATCCAAAGATAGATGAATGAATGATTAGTCCCCTTTAATTTTATAATTTCTCTCAAACTTCTTGTTAATATATTACGGAGTATATTTTATGTTCAGATTATTTTTTCGTTTATAAATTTTAGCTATTGCATCAATATTGGTTTAATACAAGGTATTTTGTACACCAATCCGTTGATATTATTCTCAGTCATTTTTTTCTTAATGATAAATATTGTCCTTATTTGCCCCAATAACTAGGACTTAGTCGAAAGATGCACTCGACAACTTGACATGAGAAGAAAATAAGATAACGAGGCAAGGCCGGTTGGATAAAATCTAGGAATCATCCTATATTGGTACTAATAGTACAATACGAAACAAAAATGATGCATAAACTCAAGGGAACCACTACTCCTAACAAGTCTGGCAGAACTAGATAGATCACAGGCCTTTAAGACTCAACCTGAGCATTCAAAGATTTACAACACTATCCATCAGAAGCACCACAGAAAAACGTTGAATAAAAGTTACACGATTGACATGTTGAGCAACGGGAAATTCCCACAGTGCACTTAACTCCTATGTTGTTTAATCTGGTTCAGAACTCAGAAGGACAAATTGTCCGAGTTGCAGATTCTCTGGGCATGACGACACTGGTATTGGCAGCCATTTTTAGTTACTCTGCAACCAAATGCTAACCATCCTATTGCAATGCTTATATTCTCTTTACGTTGTCACCATGAACAGAAACAAACCCCTCTGTCGCAAGACTTGAAAGTGCATTCCTCAGCTGTGAAATCATAAATGACGGGTGTACGTCAGGATACGCGATTAAATACAAAATATAGTGTTAAAAGGTGTTGAGGTGTGGGTGATACTCACATCATTAAGACTGGCTTCCGGCCCAGAACTCTGCTTCTTCAACTCTTCTAGAAGCTGTGAAGGTGGAAAACAACACAAGTACATTGAAGAATATGTTGTGGGAAGGATGAATTTGCCAGAAGGAAAAAGTGTTCTGAGTTGTTAGGAGAAGTGACTTTACCTCCATGACGCGAATGGAAGGGCCCCCAAGTTGCATTTTCTCCATGACTATGTTGCGAATTGCAGTCATCAATTGATCCCTTCTCATCCGTTCACTTGCAGAGATACCAGTTGTAATCAGATCCATGTCAATTGTTCCTGGCAAGTAATAACAACATTCAAGTCTAAACTTCAGCATCATGAAAAAGGGAAGTAATAATAATCATGAATCTATTTGGTTAAAGGGTTGAGCCATGGGTTGAGAAATGAACAAGGGATCAGGCCTAGCAATTTGCATCCAACCAAAATTGTTTGAATGCAAGCTAAACTCAGACATAAAAGAAGCATGTGCAAACAGGAAAACTATCACTCGTAGCTGTTTAAGAATTCCACCTGTGGAGTGATCAGTTGCTGATTGTTGCAATGCAACTTCCAGTAGCCGAAAAGCTTCAATAACGTCTGACTTCTCAACCTGCATATAGAACAGACTAATAAGCATTGCACAAAAAGCAGTTCAAGTTCTGCTCACTAACAATAGTTGCAATTACTAACCACTTCAGAGAAACGAATTCTGGCGAGTGCTTCACTAAGGCGTATCAGACTCTCAATTTGTCTAGGTGTTGCTGTTATAACCTGTTGCAGTGAGAATGTTTCAGAAACAAGGCACCACAATAAACATCTCTAGTATTTCAATGGGGAATCACTGTACTAAGTAAAAGTCAAAGAATATAGGTATCATTTTTACCTTTTTGCTACTTCCTGGAAAGTTTCCCCTTCTTCTCATTTCAACATATCCACGGGTTAGCTCTTCCGCAGCTTCATCAGATAGTTTTGGATGAATGTTCTTTCTGGCATAACTCACATATGCAGTTAAAGTATGCAGGTCCAAAATATCGTGCTGAGCAACCTGAAAGAAGACATAAATGTATTTGAGAAATATACCAAAAAAAAAGGAATAAGAAAGAGAAACAAAAAGCAAGCTCCATCATACATCTGGATTATCAAAGTGCAAACCAACTATATGCTTTGCCAACCGTCTGTCTGTCTGCTCATCTGCCTTGTCAAGAATCAAATAGATCAAGTCAAACCTGCAAAGCACATCAGAACCCAATATTTATAAGATCATCAGCTTCTATTTTGACATTATCCTGGATGTACCAACTAGAAGATCCTATACATCCCCTTCCACATCATAGTGGCAACTAAATAATTAGCTAAGAGACTGTCAGTAGATAGGATGCACTTCAAATTTAATAATTTGCTACAGAAAGCAAAATTGTGATTTATTACAACTGTGGAAACTGCAAAATTCAGCATCTATGATGGTAAACAAACTTCCTTGTTGTCTTGAAAACATGGTGATAAGAAAAAGATAGAAACATGTCATAGAATAAAGCGAAAACGCCTGGTACCAGACGTATCAGAACATCAGACGCCAAAACCATTTCATTTATCTAAAACTTTAAAAATAGCAGACAGAGTGCATGTATGACAAGCGTATATTCTCACCTGGAAAGCAGAGTAGGGGGAAGGTGTATATTCTCAATCACAGACAAGCGTGGATTGTAACGCGATCCACTTGGATTAGCACATGCTAATACAGATGTCCTAGCATTAAGGGATGCAATGATCCCAGCCTTCGCTATTGAAACAGTCTGTTGTTCCATCACCTAACAATCAAATTTGAAACAGAAACAGAAAAATAGTAAGTGGCCCTGGTAATGAAATGGTCAACAAACACAGATCACAGTTGAAATCTCCTGGTGAATGTAAAGTGGGACTCAGATTATGAAGAAGCTAAGCATTTTAACATGAAAATCTTACCTCATGTAGCATGCTTCTTGCATTGTCTGACATCTTGTCAAACTCGTCAATGCAGCAGATACCTCTATCACTCAAGACCAAAGCACCACTTTCCAAAACCTTCATTTTTCCCCCAAAAATCAAAGAGTAAGTTATCTGCCCAGAATTTAGATGAGGCAGTAGCTACGAAATATTGAGATAAGCTCAAGCACTATCTTACAGTTTCTCCCGTCTCTGGATCCTTGGCAACATACGCAGTCAATCCAACAGCAGAGCTACCCCTCCCACTTGTATATATGCCACGAGGAGATAGCTTGTGGATGTATGTAAGTAGCTGGGATTTACTTGTTCCAGGATCACCAACAAGGAGAATGTTGATGTCACCACGAAAACTTGCCCCAGATGGTAGTTTCAGAGCATTTCCACCAAAAAGCTACAGAGATCACAGTTAAGTAGCACTAGTGTTATACTAACCATGAGTGTAGATTCTAGAAACACCAATATTTACTGGTACAATTAACATGTACCTGACATAAAAGACCTTTCTTAACATCATCTAGCTCCCAGATATTTGGTGCCAATGACCTAGTCAGCCTTTCATATATATCAGGTAGCTTTGACAACTCTTTCAACTGCTCCACCTGTTATACCGAACTAGAATATCAAGGTGTGATACTAATCATTCATCCTGAGGAGGAAAAGAAAATAGTAGTCCATTTACCTTATCTTGAAAGACAGGAGGTGTTTCATCTTTCCGGGTAGGCCCACTATCCACATCCAACACATCATCAGCTTGCATTCTAGATTTATCAGTTTTCTTAATGTGAAGGCAATCAATGTATGTCTGCAATTTCGATATGATACCATGAGAAGATTCATAATAATCCATCTTTAATTTTACATTCAAGAAGGCAAATGCTAAAGAGAACTTGCCTTGAACAATGACTTAACGGTCCTCTGTGTTGGGCCAACTCTAACAGTCATTGCCCTATATATACCTGTAACCTATTGAAGCAAAATATAATTAGACCTATATATGTTGGCAGAAAAGAAGATTACGGTAGTGGTTCTAATAGGACATTACCTCAACCCTGTCACCTGGTTTTGCTGTATCCACCAGCTTATCATGCATCAACAAACTCACTGTGTGTGGTGTCCCTCCCTCAGGAATTTCATCTGGGGTCTCCTGAAGCCTCACAATCTGCTTGTCAGCAAATCTGTTTTAACAAACCGCAAAAAAAAATCACAAATTGGCAGAAGAAGCCTATATCTTTAAATGCTGATCAAATGAATCTCCAATTGTAGAAATATCAATCAAAATCACAACAGAAATTTCACATATCTTTAAATGCTGGTCGAATTACCTGCAGCGATTGTGTATCAGTGTCATTGAGTTCTTGGCCTGACACTCCTCCTTTCCGCAAATTGTTGGCTCATCAATTCGTCCTAATCATAATCAAAATCCCGACAGAAATTTCACTTCCACCCCATATCAACTGACAAAGAACGAGTTACACATTGAGGGCAAAAATGATTTACCTCGTTCCACCAAGATGGGGTCAGTGTAGTATCCACATACAAGGCACTTGAACACAGCTTCTCTTATCTCAGGGATAATAGAGCTAGATCGTATAACCATTCCTTTCATAGCCACCATCTTCTCAATATCTTACCCAAGAAATATAAACACACCCAAAAACACCAACAGATAAGTTTTCACTAACCAAACAACCAGTAAACTATCTAGAGCTTCATATGAAATAAATACAGACAAAGGAATGAAAGGACAAAATTGCATATTGAAATCTCACCGGATGGGTTCAAATTCCTCATACATGTGGAATTCTTGAGATTAAAAATCCTCACTTGCACATGCTTTTCGAAATACGGATTGATCTTACTTATTATATCCATCAGCACAATGTCAAAGATAGCCAGCACTTCAAGTGGAAACCTGACCATTTTGTTGTACAGATCGGGGTCATAATCCAACACATCTTGTGCATCTACATCAAGCCAATCCCCTTCCAGCTCAAGTACATGATGAACCGCGCCCATATATTTCCCCTCGAAATGGTCAGTATCCATAGAAGAGCTTTCAGTGAAATTCCTCAAAAACCTAAGAATCGCCGAGTTCACGTCCTGAACGCTGATATTCGTCCCCCAAACATAAACCGGCGGTGCATCGTCGGCGTCAAAAGCCTCCCCAGCCTCCGACGACGCCGGAACATCTCCGTCAGTGAAGGAAGGAGTGGCAGCAACCGGAGTAGAGACCGGATCATCCTGCCGTCTCCGTCCCCTCCGGCGAGAGCTCGAAGGCGTGGGAGTCACTTCACTCGGAGTGACGGCAGCGGCCGCGTTGGACCTCAAAACCCGCGGGGTGGAGTGGTTCGACGAGGACTGCCTCGGCCGGCGACGTCCACGGCCAGATCCAACGTTGGGCGAAGATATGGTGTTTCCGATGGGGCTGGAGGTGAAATCGTCCGGCGAAGAAGGAGCTGAATCGACAAGCAAGCAAAATTCAGAAGAAAAATCAAGACCTGCAATTGAAGAAAGCAGAAATAAAAAGGTAGAGAGGGAGAGGGGAGAGAGAGAGTTACCGCCATTGACGCGGCCCGGTGAGGAGTCGGAAGCCATGGTTGACCAGAGAAGAGGAGAGATTGCAAGATTTTGGGGGGAGCGGTTTTTGGGGTTAGGGCGAGGAGCTGAAAGGGGACAAAATGGTATTGTGTTCGATTTGGCGGGAAATGAAGGAGCCTTTTCCCGCCGAATTTGAATTGGGCTGGATGATGGATCCTCAGCCCATCATTTCTGAGGCCCAGAGTATAAATGTTTTTCTAGTCTTTGATTTCGATTTTTAGCCATTTAGTATAACGGCTGAAGGAATAGAATGAAAAAATCGGAATAGGAATTGAAATCGAAATTGAATGAAAAAATCGAAATGATCCATTCCTGTGGCTGATTGTTGAGAATGTTGTCGGAATGAATCAATATTATTATTATTAAAATAATAATCAAATAATATAATACAATACTCCCTCCGTCTGATAATAAATACTCCCTCCTTTCGGCAAAACTTGTCATTTTAACTCTCCACACAACTTTTAATAAAGCTAATAATTACACTACTTTTTTACTAATTTACCCTCATTTATTACTCTACTTTTTACTTTATCAAAATCTACAACTCACAAGTTACAACACATCAATCAAATCAAGGGCAATTCAGTAAAGTAGAAGCAAAAATATCTAAAATGACAAGTTTTTCCGAACAAAAATAAAACTTTAAAACGACAAGTTTTGCCGAACGGAGGGAGTAGGCTTTTAGCTCATTTCACCTTAATTATTAAGGAGACCTATTAGTTGGCAAAAAAAAAAGGTAGATTATTACCCTAAAAACCAATGTGTTTTTAGGGGTAATAATTACCCTAAATACATTAGAGCATCCGCATCTGTGAAACCTATGCTGGGTTCCTTAACTTTACTTTTCATTTTTCTCTCTTTTTAGAAACCCCATCAAAATTTAACCTCACATCACTATAACTCACCTTATTAAAAACTAAGTAATATAAAAATAAAATTGGCTCCATCACCTAACCTCATCGGCCACCACTGTCATCTTGTTTCTTTCTCTTTCATCCTTCTTACCCAAATGAGTAATGACCCCACCTCTCTTACTTTTTAAGTTTTTAAGGGGTTTTTGCTTAGAAACTTATCAAATCATTCCCTAATAAAATGTGTCTTCTTCTTGTTATTTTATTATTAAACTTCTTATATCGTAGCTTAAACACCCCCATTGTGGGTGTTCTTAGTAATGTAAAAGGCACTAGCTTGTACTACTTTTAGGGGTAAGAAATACCCTAAAAACCCATGTATTTTGACAAAATATCAAAGACTAAAAACTCATTAATTATTGGACAGAGTATATTAAATAATAAGAATAATAATAACAATAACAATAAAGAATGGATGAATTTATGAGGTTTGATGGAGGATTCCCTAATATTTTGATGGGAATGAAACTAGTCCAAAATCGAGAATGGATGATTACCAAAAATCATTCAGATTTCAATTTTATCATACCAAACACTTAAATCTAAAATCGTTCATTCTAATTCTCATTTCTTATTTCAAGGAATACATTATACATACGAAACAGACCAAGGTAATGATGCGAAAATGAGTTGCTTCCAAATGGGGTGAAGATCCACTGTCACCAAATTTTCCCTATCCCCCTATCCCTTCTCACAACTTTCCCTCCTTTACCATTTTTCTATTTTTTTTTTACAAATTTTAATGGTTTCCATTTTTTTTTATTATTGGGGGAGGAGGAGCCCAATTCAGGGGCCATGTCCCATGAGGGACAAGCGATCTCTACCCTTCCAAATGGACCAAATCTACTATCCCCTTCTTCCTCAGGTCCAAATTGTTTGTCCTCGACACAAAACTCTTTGTTTTCTTTTTATTTTATACTTTAATTTTAATTTAATTTTATCTTTATTTTAAAGGGAAAATTGCAAAAAATAGCCTAACCTTTAGGGGTAGTTGCGCTTAATAGCCTGAACTATCAAAAATGCAGAAAATAGCCTCAAGTATTTAACTGGTTGCGGAAAATAGCCTCAAGCTACATTAAAATTCAAATAATTACCTTTAAATTCAAATTAATGATAAAAAAAAGTCCTAAGTTGTCATTAAATTCAAATTAATTACAAACCTTCTCCAAAACAATTTTTATTTAAAAAAATCATCACTTCTTATATAAAAAAAAGGCCTAAATAATTTTTATTCCTAAAATCTACCACTTCTCATAAATTTTTGTTCTCACTAATTCATTATTAGCTAAATTCATCATTAAATTAATTAAAAAAACTACCTTATACCATATAAATTGTGTAAATAAATAAATTTTAAAAAAAATCTAAGTAATTGTGAATAGAAGTTATTATATCAATTGTAAATAGAAGCTTAAATATTTATTTACTTTTAATGATATGTAAATAATCTAATTAATTTTTTAGAATAATAAATTTAAATTATATTTATATGGTTTGAGATAGTTTTTATAATTAATTTAGCTATGAGTTTAGATAACAACAATTAAGTGTAACCTTTTTTTTATATAAGAAGTGATGATTTTTTTAAATAAAAATTGTTTTGGAGAAGGTTTGTAATTAATTTGAATTTAATGACAACTTAAGACTTTTTTTATCATTAATTTGAATTTAAAGGTAATTATTTGAATTTTAATGTAGCTTGAGGCTATTTTCCGCAACCAGTTAAATACTTGAGGCTATTTTCTGCATTTTTTATAGTTCAGGCTATTGAGCGCAATTACCCCTAAAGGTTAGGCTATTTTTTGCAATTTTCCCTATTTTAAACTATGGTAGCTGACATTTGGAGTCCTATAATTCGTAATTTGACATTTTCCAATATGACAATCACTCGTTTAGAAATAAGTTTGTTTGATTTTTTGGCACATTTTTTAAGTATCTAAAAATTTATAAAATATTCTAATTAATACGGTTCTACCGGTTAGCCCTCGATCGAATATCGGATCTCCATTGTTTGGTTACAAATCTCACTCCGAAGAAGCATGAAAAGCTAACCGGGAAAGTCGAAGCCAACTTCGGTATCAAAACACCAACCTCATTTTCGAAGCATTCGATTTCAAATAGAGAATTTCGCTAGATGTTTAGCTAGCAAAGTTCGAATTTGCTTCATCAACCTACATGTTTTAGTTATATATTTAGCTAGCAAAGTTTGACTTTACCTCCTCAACCTTTGGATGATTATCTTTCAAAAATAACCTCGTGGGTCTGGTCTTGTGTGTCATATAATCCCTTTTCGATTTTATTAATATAATGCGTAACCAACACTATTTTTAGTGTATCGTCAAAAGAGATAAAGAAACACAAATAGCTTACCATAATTGGTATAAAGAAGAGTATTTATTTATTACATTAAGGTTATAAGGTCAAATCATTTTACCCTTATTTTTTTAATTTTAGTTTAATGTACTAAAAATATATAATTAAATAATAAATTTAAAACATTCTCCAATAAATTAAACAAAAACATTATTTGTTATATATTCATATAAAACAAATTCTCAATATTTGATTTTTTTAATTTTTTCTTATTTTTTTCTACTACAAACGACTCTTTAAATTATAAATTTAAGGTTTTTTTTTAATAATATATATGTATATTTTTCACATATATAAGAAAATTTTGTAGCCTCTCACTAGAGATTTGAATTGGAGGCCGATCTTGTTTTCACAATAACATGCTTTACACGTTTAAATAAGATGGCATCTCATAGTGGAGCCATATTGCATTAAACACAAAGCGAACTATTCTTTCGATCGCCTTTTACTAAAAAATAAAATAAAAATGGCATCTCATGGGAAATGGAAACGGTTCCGCTATATACACCTCAAACCTTGTATGTCGGTTAAAGTGAGTTAATTAATTTTTTAAAAGTGCTAATTAGTAAGAAATGGTTGCACGTTGAAAAAGACGTGCATTTCTGATGAAATATTTGCGGTGTATCTAACAATGAAAATTAATGCATCACACCGAACTAGCTTTAATGACTATATTTTATTACAAAATTGGCATGGCTATACATAACACGGAAGCTCAACTCGTATTGCCTCCAAATAGCCACACATAGCTCGAGCTCGTGCTAATAACGTATGCCAACATTGGTCCCATTGTGAAAGGCCCTCTTGGAGTTTATGGGTTTGTATGGGACGGGGTTAATAAACTGACTAAAATTATAAACAGGGTAAAAATTTATAAACTGTTGGTAAAAGTGGTTAAAAATTTATGAAAAATATAAACTCCGTATGGGACGAAAAACAGTTTATTTGTAAAAAGTATGGTTTATTTGGTTATTATTAGGGGTATACTTGTCTTTTCAAATCAAATAAACCCCCAAAACCCAAAATAAGCTTCAAAAACAAGCTTTTTTTTTAACCCCCAATTTTAACTATAAACTAGCTAAAATTAATTACCATACACAACTTATAATTTAAACTACCTACTTTACCTACTTTTTTAGTAGTTAAAAATGCAACCATACACACCCTATATAGTTGGAAACATTCCCACGGGTCGTCCAAAGGCTTACCATGAACCATGACAAAAATGAACAATATATGGCGCACGTAGCTCATGTGGCTAGAGGTGGGTCGAAAAAATTGAAACTGAAAAATTGACTAATTTTATGGTTGGTTGGTTCAAAATAATTGGATTTTGTTGTAAACTAGAAGTAATATTAGGGTTGGACAGAAATTGGATCGGACTGGAATCAGACTAAAAATTACGCTTTTGGATACCGAAAGTATCACGGTTTGATCTACGGTCAAATGAATTTTAGATTTCGATTTTCGGTCCTAACCCGGGACTAGACTAGAATTTTCGGGCCGGACCGAAATAGGATGGGGTTTTATTTTTATTAAAAAAAAATAGGGCTATAGGGGTGGACTTTCTACTGGGTGGCTTGTGTAGTAGCATGTGGTATGCGTGACCAAAAGTAAGACAACCTTTTCTTTTCTTTTTTTTTTTTTAAAAAAAGCTCACAAGTCAAGTCACAACCCTAAACGTGCGCCTCTCTCAGTCTTCATGCTCGATGCTCCCTCTCCCAACTCCATCTCTTAGCCTTTCTCAGTCTTCAAGCTCGCTGCTCACTCTCTCAACTTCATCTCTCAGCCTCCTCAGTCTTCATGCCCGGATTGCTCGCTCCTCGCACTAGTCACTCTCTCGCCCTGTCGCCCCCTCCATTGTTGCCGCCCATTGCCACCGCCCCCGCCCTTCACCACCGCTCGTCAGTCATCGCCCCTCGTACTTCCATTTGAGCAGGCATATCTCTCCAGTCTCCACCGTCCTCGCCCTTCGACATCGCTCATCACCATCGCCACCGACCAACCGTATTCTAGCACATGCCAACTATATACCTCTCTCTTCACTTTCTTTCGGATATAGGTCTATATAATTTCAATTTGATTTTAAAATTTTCAAATCTTTGTGGATATGTTCAGATTTTCAATTTCCAGATCTACAAGAAATTTCAATTTGTATATATTAAACATTCAATTTCAACTTTCAAGATTATGAGGAATTTTTAGATCTAATTTACGGTCCAAACGGTCTTTACGGTCCACGAACCGAAAAACCCAGGACCATATATCTCGGTATGATCCGTGGTCCATGTCCTCTGAGTTCCCAGTCCGTCCGTCCGATCCAATCTAGATCGGAAGCCCATCCCTAAGAAGTATATATAAAAAGAGAAGAGAGGTGAAGAAAAGAGAGGAAGAATTGATTCGTTTATTGGGGTTTCAAATGACTATTTATATAAGAGTTCATAAAAAAACTAGGATTTCACAGAGCTTATTCAATACTCTCTCTGTTAAATCATGTCGCTTTATGATGTAGATATTATTAAGAAAAACTTGTCATTTTATATATTTTGTCATCTACTTTACAAAATTACCCTTGTAGTGATTAAATATGTGTTAGTTGTAGTATTCAAGAAAGTAAAAAGTAGAGTAATAATTAAGAGTATAAGTGTATTTTTATTTGTTTTCTTAAAAAGTGTTGGAGATCGATCTCTAAGGGTATCCGCATCCATGTCGGTTTCTAGGGGTTTCTTAACCTCCATTTATCACTTTCTCTCTCCTTAAAAATGTCAACTTACTTTTTCACCTACATTAATACGGGTTTTTAGAGTTTCATAACTTTACTTTCCACCATCCATTATATATTACAATATGTTTAGAGTAAATTGTAATATTATAGCCTATATTATTTATAATTAATTGTATAATATTTAATATAATATTGATATTTAATGAAATGCTTTTTGTTATAAATTTTTTTTTTATAAAGTGCAAGTAATACACTGAAATTTGAAATGTAAACATTCTCGATCATTAAAACGAAAAAATATCAAAACACAGGTGAAATGTAAATGAACTTAAAGGAGTGCATCAGTGCATGCCATCGTTCATGAAATGAAAAACATCGAAATACATGGGATTATACATGAAATCATAGGAGAAAAATTAATAATTCATTGATCAATTTCTAGACTTCTGCCATATGTATTCAACCAAATCTTCCTTCAATTGATAATGTGTAATCCTATTCCGAAGTTGTGTTCAGTTTTTGATGTATTCACTAGTAGAGAAAGCCACTTTTTCCACTAGTGATTCATCCATGGAAGCTAGTCGTCGGTTGGAGTATGTAGTGTCATTACCCTCCACTTTTTGGTCAAACTGTGACAAATCGAAGGAAAGACTATCCCATGCAAGTGCTAGATTACACAAGCTCGTCCTCCACTATCATATATTGTGCAAAATTACACAAGCTCTCATTATCCTCCCCACCAAAGCAATGTCCCAAGCAAGTGCTAGATTTTTTAATTATGACAAATCGAGCTCGTAGAACACCGAAAGCTCGCTCGACATCCGTCCCTGCATTTGATATGTCAATCTTCAAGGTTAGGCTCCATTATCAACTTGTTAAGCATCATAAACTTTTGCGTAATCATGTTATCACATACAACTTTTGCCTTATCTCCTTCCATCTCCTTGTTTATTTCTCTAGCTTGCTCGAAAAAGAATTGAACAACCTCTTTAGCCTCTTTGCTGGCTTGATCACTTGAGCTCCCAATAGCCTGCTTACCCTTTCTTTTTGTTGCTTTTATGCCTTTTGATCGGGGCCCGTCTTTTTTACCGGACGGGCAGGCTGAGCGGGTTAGCCCACGTTTGCTCAGGTCTACCATCGATCTACTTTTACAAATTAATATCCCACATTCGTTCCATTTTTGCAAACACCTTCTTCTTTTGGTCTATTTGTTTAAATCACCTTTAATTTATTATTCAGACACTCATTTAAATGATAAACTCTTGACTTATTTCTGGCCAACTAACAAGAAACTACTATTGGTGTGAGAATGTAAATATGGCGTGGAGGTTAGAAAAAATAGTTTATTTTTTTAAAACCCTCCACATAATTTATCAATATTATAATATTTACCCCTGTAAAAGTTCAAACTCACTTTTTCCAACCAAATTAAGCACAAGTTTTAGGTGCGAGCCAGACTTTTTTCGTAACCCCAATGTTACCCGACGAAAATCTTGAAACCCTTATTTATCACCCGAATTCAGCTAAACCCCATAATTACCTTGTGATTTTTTTTTTATTAATGCCATTTTTTTTATGCTGCCTAAAGTTCTAATCAAAACCAAAGCGTACAATCATGAGAATCTCATGATTGTACGGTTTTTTCGGGCCGAAATCGAAAATTTTGATTTGATTACGGTTATCGGCCCGAAACCGAATTTCAGAATTCCTCGGCCCGAAGCCCGAACCGTGACATGCCGGGCCGGCCCAAATCCGATTTTTTCGGTTCGATTATGGGTCGGTTTTCGGGCCGGCCCACATTTTGAGCAACCCTACATGAGATGAGTGGATAAGTGAGCTAATCAACCGATAATTTAAAAATTCTATTCCCTCCTCATTTCATGTATTTTTGGTGTCTAAACTGTCTAAAAATTACGACAACCGTTATTTTTCCTTTTTTCTTTTTTTATCTTTTCATTCCCCTCTTTTGTCTTATCAATGAAATTCAAATTTACATTAATTATTAATTAATTAATTAAAATGCTAACACCAAAGTAATATTGCACTTCTCTATGCCTTCTTTATGCACACCTATCTCTAAGTAAATATGATTAAATTAAAAAGGAAAAGAAAAAACTTAAAAACAACAAATATAAATTATTTTAATTTACTGAAAAGTGATAAAAAGTTTTTGCACTTGGGGGAGGTGATGTGTTTATATTTGAGCACTTTGTGTGCAAATGTGCACATTTTAAACACCCAAAAGTAACCATTAGAGCACAATTTGCATCAAAATGTGCATATTTAAGCATTTGCACCATACCATTAGAGTTAGTCTTATCTTCTTTCGCCTCTCTCTCATCTCGAGAAGAGTGGGTGAAAATATCAAAATTTTACCAAAAACTCTCACTGTTTGCTGAGAAACTCCATAACTTCCAACAAGAGGGATCAATTCACTAAATTAGTTGTGGAGAGGGAGCTATGGAGGAACGCATTTGGAAATGTGTTATGTGTACAGAGAAAGTGAAGATCAAGAAAAATAAAAGATAAATAAATATTCATATATAAGCCTTTTTTTTAAGCAAGATAATAAATTCAGTTTTCTAGACAAGCCTAGAGAAACCGAGAGACCGGACAAGCCGGTGGATGGATTAACCATCATGTACAACAGAAGCAAATAACTGAAGCAAATGACAGAAATAAATAACAGAAGCAAATGACAGAAAATAAAAACGTACAAGCCATCCTACACTACGCAACACAAGCTAAAAAATAACGAAACGACCGACCAAAGGGACAACGCACACAGCGAACTCTGGGGATCAGCGGACACCTCAGATTATGGACTCAAAGAGCCTTCAGATGTCAATCGCACGTCCACGACGTCATCGAACATGACACATCAATCAACGCTCACAAGAAGCCTGCAACACAACAAAAATAACACAGTACACTAATCCGCAATACAACCACAAACCACACCAAAGCACAATCAAACCCCAAGACCTCGTCTCAACCCTCGAGGTTGATAATAAAATCATGGGCAGGCTACCACAAGGATAAGCCCTAAAAGAGGTGATACAAAACAAGACAAGGAAGAGAAACCGGGCTGAGATGAACCAGAAAGCGACTGAAAGAGCGGATTACAACAAACAATAAGGTTGGTGGCGTAGAGCTGATGGCACCGGTGGGAGGCCGCGGAGGCGGTGGCTACGGTGGCGGTAAGTCGAGGCGGAAGGAGTTGAAATCCTTGGATTGAGGGCGAGGTGAGTCGAGCACTGGCGATGAGGCAAGGCGGTGAAGGGAAGCCATAGTGATGGCGGCGGTGACGGTAAACCACTGACGATGAGGCGGGATGGCGGTGAAAGGAAGCCATGGTGATGGCGGCGGCGGTAAGCAACTCCCAAAGGTGGGAGGCGGGGGAGGCTGAGGAGGGGGTGGCCAAGGCGGTGGGCACCCGAGTCGCCAAGAGGCGATTTGGAAGACAACGAGAAGCGGTAAACGTCGGCATCGAAAGTGTCGGTGAATCAATAGGACGAAGCAGGGTAGGCTGGGGAGGAGTCGGACGAGACGAAGGCGGTCAGGTAATGGCTGCTTGGACCAGCGCTGGTGGCGGAAGGGGGCTGGTGGCTCAGGCCGTGGCGGCGGCGGCGAAATAGCTTGAGGGCTAGGTCAAAACGCTTGGGAGCGTTTTGGCGGAGGGAAAAATTATTTTTTATATATAAGCCTTCTTAAAGAAGAGATATATTACTTGAAAAAAATTAGAATGCTTTTTCCCGATGGATTTCAATGGTCTTTTGGCAACCACTTTACATGCCAACCAAATCTTTTTATATCCTTTTTCCTCATGTGGATTCTAAAAAGAAAGAATTCTTGTTCATATATCCAACATCTCTCATATATCCGACTCTAAAAAGAAAGAATTCTTGTTCATATATCCAACATCTCTCATATATCCGACGTGTGATAAACAAATTGAGCCTAATTCTTAGAGTGAACCCTCCACTTAAATAATTGATACCTGATCCTTGTCAAGCTTAAGAGACCGCCTTTACGCCAAAGCATATACCTAACTAGAGTTGGTTATAATATAGCAGATGTGAACCTCGGGACCAGTGATACGAGCCGCTAGATCATACCAACTAAACTCTTTCATGTTCGTTGTTATCGCTTGGATCAGTATATGTAAGACTTTAATGACTTATAAAACACTCTCACCTCTCTCACAAATCCAATGTGAGATAAACAACCCTCAATTACTCGTGTTACAACAAGCACTATATATCACAACATACCACATAAAAGAGTTTAGTTGGAATGGGCTAGCGGCTCGAAACACTTCGAGTTTATAACCAACTCTAGTTAGAGATCATATGCATGCTTTGGCAAAAGGATCGTGCCTTAGGCTTGACGAGGACATCCGTTTTCACTCCATTTTTTTGGGCGTTTACTTGTTTATCCAATCCAAGTCAAATATATATGAGAGATCGATGTTGGAGGGTTTTATAAGTGGTTTAGCTTTGCCTATATCATCAACAAGAATTATTTCCTTTTAGGGTCCAATTTATGGCAACGAATATGAAAAGAATGGCTTGACATGTACTTACAAATGACTTGTGAGACCTCGAATCTTTAACAACATTAGCAATACTATAAAATAACAATTTTAGCTTTTATAACTATGTAAATAGTTAAATACTAAAAAATAATGATCATGATTCATGACGCATTGGAGATTGTTGATAAGAGTTGGATCAAAAGAGATATTTGGGATGAGTGAGGTATTTAGATAATTGTAATCTATAGTTTATGAAAATGAGAGATGGAAAAAAGTGTAAAATACAATAGGTTAAGATGGGGTATATATTGAAAAAAATTATACTCATATTACGAAGAAAAATAAAATAAAATAAATGGTGTAATTTATATTTGAAAATAATGCACACACATATATTATTAATGCATTTGAGTTATTAATAAAGTAAAAATATGGATATGATATGGTGAACCACTTGTGTATTTGAAAAACTATATTAGTGTCTAACGTCTGGCTTGGTTGACAAAATTAGCAATATCCAGCTACCAACTAATGAATTTGAAGATAGATTATATTTGAGATCAAGTATAAACGGTTCGGATCACCTATTACCTACCATGTAACTCTCCCCGTTGCATGATTTCTATTGGTCCACCTATAAACCATTTATCTAATTAAATTTTTAAAAAATTATTGGGTAAATCTCAATTAAAATATAAAATTGATTTCCTATATTAAAAATGAAAATTGCCTTCTTGCAGCATCACGACACCCAGAATGCTTCTTCTCTCATCTCCATGTTTATGGTTGAGAATTATCCAACAGTGCAGAAATCCTAAAATTTCTATGAACTCTTCCTCCACCTTCTCCATGGTCGCGGACACAACCACCTTTTTGTTGTCAATTCATCGAAATTAGCCCAGTCATCGCCCAATTTCACATAAACGATCACATTCGAACCCTAACGTACCCCAACCGAAACCCAATTGCTATCTTCTTCATATCCAAATTCAACAAATCTGCTCTAGATTTCAAAACGCTTCCAATATTTACATTCTCAAATTCATTCACGGTATTTCATAATTGCATAAGTTACTTTCGGAAGTTGATTCCGATTTTCTCTACTGCCACCCATCATCACTTGTTCCAATTAATCCACAATGGATTAGCCAAAGTTGCCGTGAGTTGTTCCATGTGAAAGAAAGTGGGACTTTGTTGCCTTGTTGGTGTCGAATCGGCGTCGCCAAAGTCCACGTTGACTTGAAATGGAGGATTGATAGTCATATTCATGCTAATTAATTAAGCAAGTTCCATCCACTTGTGTTGGGAGGCCGATTTAGCATACGCACGGGTTCGCTTCGGTTACAAATTCGGGCCACCCCTTGGCTTCGGTTACAAATTCGGGCCACCCCTTGACCCTTGATCTGATGAATGAGAGATGCTAATGAATGGTGTTCGATTCACAAAAAAAAAAAAAAAAAAAATTATAGGAAATTAATTTGACCTAATGTGGGAAGAGGATGAAGTAGAAAGACATTTTTTTATTTTTAATTTAGGAAATAAGTTTTATATTTTAATTAAGATTTATCCAATATTTTTCTTAAAATTTAATTAGATAAATGATTTAGAGGTGGACCAATAGAAATCATATAATGGGGAGGGTTACATGGTAGGTAATAGGTGATCCGAACCGAAGTATAAATGGGTGGTTCTTCACGGCGAGTGCTCTCGAATTCATCATAAACCAAAATTTACAAGAATAAAATGACTTATCTTGGGTGTGGAAAACGGATTGTTCACCAAAAGTAAGCTTCATGTGGAAGTTACTAATGAATGAAGTCCCAATGAAAAATAGACTAACTGATAAAGGAATAAGCGTCCCACTCACATGTGTACTGTGCAATCAAGCTGATGATGACTCAATACATCTATTAATAATTTCCTTACCGTTAATAGGCAAAATGGACATGAATATCGAAAGAACAATACGAAATATTGACAAAGTAAACAAGGAATGAAAGAAATTATTGTTAAATCAAACGAAGAAATTGGCTTTCGCGTGGTGTGGAAATATGGACAATGAGAAACAAAGTTGTTTTTGAAAGTGATAATGCTAGTGACATAAACAGATGAGAAAGGTATATTAGATAACAACTAAAAGATTGGAAAACCATCCAAATCTTAAATCCCGACGAGAATGAAATTGGGATAACACCTAAAGTAATAATCCATAAAAAGACAAAAACCCTACGATGGAACAAGCCGAAAGAAGGCGTTCATAAGATTAACTTCGATGGTACTAAACCACTTTTAAGAATTGTGAATGCAGGCTTTGTAATCCGCAATCGTGAAGGAGAGATCATATCTTACGATGCTCATACTTGTGGAGATTCGTCGACACTTCAGGCTAAAGCCATTGGTATGCGATTGGGCTTGATGGCAGCCAAAGCGATTAGGGATCAAGAATATCGAAGTGGAAGGGTATAACCTTGTGCTCATCAGCGCTATCAACGAAGTTTGGAAATGCTCATGGAAGATTGAGTTGCTGATCTCGGATTCTCTGAGCTTACTGCACTCCTTTGAATATGTGACTTTCCCACACATCTTCAAAGAAAGCAACTAGGTAGCTGATTTGGTGACACACCTTCCGCTCGAGTCAGATCAGATGTCTCTCATTTTGCATCCTGAGTTGTTAGCTCTCGTTTGCAAGGGACGCTCTTGAGATTTGTGGCACAACAGGGTCTAACACCAACCAAATTCTTGTTTTGTATCAATTTTTTTTTCTAACCTGTTACCTTTATGGTTTGAATTGTAATAATGAATTTACCTTATAAAACCTGTAAAATAATAAAAACCATAATTAATCAGGCCCTTAGACGAAAAAATCATTGTGTAAATAGTAATCCCGGCCTGTTAAAATAATTACTCTAAAAAACTCGTCTCCAAATTACAATCCAAATTCTCTACAACACTCCCTACATCACTAAAAAAAAATTATATTTATTTAATATTAAAAATTATATACATATTCGAAACATATGTTTACAAATTTTATTTTTGAAAAATTATGTTTTAAAATTTTCTATAATTATATTTTACAAAATAACACCTTTTTAATTTTAAAAAATGTTGAAATTAAAGCATGGTTTTTCAAAATGAAAACTCATAAACATATTAAAATGGAGGTTGTCTCTGTTTTTTTTATTAGGTAAGAATTCAAGGGTCAGACAGGCCTGACTTATCGAGTGGCCGACAAAGTCGGCACAGGGGGAACCGTCAAACATACAACATAAAATAAAAATAGGAAGGTGCAATACAAATAGTGTAAAGCTAACAAAACTAGGCGAACAACCGAACCTAACCCTAATAAGTAGGGGACAACATAGACTACAACCCGACGCAAAGCGCCACCAAGCGATGACACCGTTGGCCAGCGGCACATCAGGAGTCCCTGTGGGCAGTGAAGACGATCCTCCAAGGAAATTTCTGGATCACGGAGTTGTCTCGATACACACCGCCTCGACCCCAATCAAACCCTACACCGGACGCTAGACCCCCAACAAAGAGAAGGAACGACAATAACTCACAGAGAAGCAGCCGAGAACCACCCTAGTAAACTGCACCTAGACGCCATTTTGAGATTTTATCGAGACCCTTACAAGATTTTATTCAAGCCCTTTGAGGGTTTATTTTATCCCTTTTGGGTGGGTTCGTAAATGTATCCATGTAGTCGAATATTTATATATAAATGTGTGTGTATATACACACACTTTTTTTCCATATCTATCCAACCTTGGCGTGCAAGGCTAAAGGTTAACCTTGCATGCCAAGGAGTGCTTCGAAGCCTTGCATCTGATGGAGAGGTGAGCCAATAGATGAAACAGAGAGCCGAGCAGAGACGAAGAAGGCGGACAGCGAAGAGAGGAACGGAGGAGCAACGAAAACCATGTCATAGTGCCCGACCGCGCCAACAACGACATCCACCCAACCAAACAACGACGCGATAGGGGGAGAGATTTCAGAAATAAAGGTAGAATATGACGAGGACAGAGGAACCAACACCTACCATAGAAGGTCCCAAAACCAAACCTCGTTAAGACTTAAGATGAACACCACCAGGAAGGTCAGGAAAGCCCCAAATACGGAAGATTTGATGAGATAGTAATAAAACAACGATAATTTAGACAGAACACGTTGAACGAGGCAAAAATTTAAGGCAATTATGGTGAGCAGAGTCCAAAAAAGGATGAAGAAGATGAACGAACGAACGACCGAGCCACCACATAAATCCGGCCCACATATTCAATGGGACAACATCTAGAATAGGGATTCAAAAAAATAGACTTGGAGAGGCTGATTTGAACAAATTCAGATTTGATATTGGGGGATAATGACAATGAATGGGTAGAATTAGAGGTTTCAAGAACACATTTAGGGATGAACCGATGAACAAATCTACAGAGAGGGCAAATCTCTTCTCTCTAGATGGGGTTTCACTGTTGGTCACGGAAGTTGTCTTTGTTGATCTTGTTTGTTAAGTTATTTTGTATTCGCCTAGTCAGGTTTTTTCTTTTGTATTTGTTTTTCTGGTTGTATCATGATGGTTAGTAATTAGTATGTCTGCTGATTTCCCTCGGCTTCTTGTATTCCCAGATTTTCGTTGGTGTCTGAGTATTTGAATTATTTTCTTAAAAAAAAACAAAAAAAATATTAAAATGGAGGTCTATAATTTTTTTAAGATTATATGAATGTAAAAATAATTTAGCAATAAATGGGGTCGTACGAGACGGGGTTAATAAACTGACTAAAATTATAAACATGGTAAAATTTATAAATTGTTGGTAAAGGTAATTAAAAATTTTAACAAGAAGATAATTTTAGTATGGGGCGAAAAACAGTTTATTTGTAAAAAGTAGAGTTTATTTGGTTGTTATTAGGGGTATTGTAGTACTTTCAAATTTATTTGGTTGTTATTAGGGGTGTTGTAGTACTTTCAAACCAAATAGCAAGATAAAAGAGAAGGGGTAAAATATTACCGGTACAAAATAAATACAAAAAAGACCTTCATTTTGTAACTTTTTTTAACACAATTTTTTAATTGATTTTAGTTAATTTTGATTCTCCAAACAACAATAAACAATGTTTAAAAAATAAATTTTAACAGCTTATATATTTTAATTCATTTATTTTTTAACAGCTTATAAATTTTACCATACACACCCATGGAGTCTTATAGGGAATTTGTATGGATCGGCTGGTTAGTACTACAAGAAAGGAATAATTAATGGGAGGGAGAGTGGGGGAGGGGGATGTTATAAATACAATGGTGGATGTAAGGGAGGAGTGAAGTTGATTTGAAAACCAAATTCCCATCAGTCTCTCTACTCTCTCTCTAGTCTAGTGTTGTGTAGTGTGTTAACTGTGAAAGGACCAGTTGCTTGACCCCTGATAATCATCATTCCCCCCCCACCCCCACACATCCCCACCCCCACTTGCTGTCTCGTTGCATTCCTTGCTCTTCAAGAAGCAACTGAAACCCCATCCCCTCCCCGCCCTCTCCCCCCACTCCCCCAACCAACCAAGTTATTATCATTATGACTATGGATGAAAAGAAACCATCTTGCAGGTTCAACACCGTCTGCGTCTTCTGCGGCAGTAGCACCGGCAACCGCAATTCCTACGCCGACGCCGCCATCCAACTTGGCACTGAACTTGTAATCCCCCCCCCCCCCCCCCCCCTTTTTTTTTTCCTCTTTCCGTTAGCTACTGGTTCAAATCAAATTCCCATCCCATCTCATTCTGTAACTATGTTTTCTCAAGGTTGCAAGAGGAGTCAACCTCGTCTATGGAGGCGGAAGCATAGGCCTCATGGGTTTGGTCTCCCAGACCGTCCACACCGGCGGTGGCCGCGTCCTTGGGTATAGCATTAACCCTTTTCCTTTTCCTTTTCCTCTTTTTTTTTAGGGTTTCATTTTGTGGTGATTTTGGCTTGTGGGTTTCTCAACAGGATCATCCCCAGGACCTTGATGGGTAAAGAGGTGACTACTGCCCTTTTCCCTTCATTTTTCCGTTGCTTTTCCTTTTCTGAAGAAGAAAACAAAAATTAAACATAAAATACAAGAAATCAGGTTTTTTCTTTTGTGGGTTTTGGGTTGCTGCAGTTGACTGGGGAGACAGTAGGAGAAGTCAGGCTAGTGGAGAGCATGCATCAAAGGAAAGCTGAAATGGCCCGCCACTCCGATTGCTTTATTGCTCTCCCAGGTTTGTTGTTGTTGCCTTATCTCAAAATCTCTACTTTTGTTTTTGGTGTTTTGATTTTAATTAAGAAATGTGTCTCATTTGAGGGTTTGAGCAGGTGGGTATGGGACACTGGAGGAGTTGCTGGAGGTTATCACCTGGGCCCAGCTGGGTATCCATGACAAGCCTGTATGTTAATTTGCTTCAGTTTCTTGGTTAGGGTTTTATTTACAGTGAAGGTGTTTTGATGTGGGTTTGGAACACAGGTGGGTTTGCTGAATGTGGATGGGTACTACAACTCACTTCTTACATTCATAGACAAGGCAGTGGATGATGGGTTCATCAAGCCTTCACAGCGCCACATTTTTGTCTCTGCCACCACTGCCAAAGAGCTTGTCCTAAAGCTTGAGGTCTCTCTCTCTCTCTCTCTCTCTGCCCCTCTCTGGAATTTAATGCTTTGGTTTTGCAGAAATGGAAAGGACAAACTGGAAACAAGGGGGGAAAAGGACTTGTTTTCAGATTGCCATCTTTGTGTTATGAAAGCTTTTCTTGTATCTTTTTCCCATGATAAACACTGTTTGACACATTTTGTGGATTTTGGGTTTTTGCTAATTGCATTGCTACTGATGATTTGAGTAGGAGTATGTGCCTGTTCATGGAGAACTGGAGAAGTCCTCATGGGAAGTGGATCAACAAGAACAGCAACAGGTGGTGGTGGGGTTCAATGCCCCCACTCCTTTCCAGAATCCAGAGGTACTTTATTTTAGCCTTTATGAACCTTAGTTGATCCAATATTGAGGTTACACCAGTAATAAAGAATGATTACTACTTTACTCAGTAGTAGTAATGCAGCAGTGCTGATTGCTGAGGCCATTAATTTATTGGTGCATTTGGATGTGTTTTCAAGGTTTTTTCCTCTGTGGTGAATAGGTTGAGTAGTATCTTCTGTGTTGAAAATCTTCTGAGTTTGTGTCAGCTCCCTTGAAATATGCAACAAAGGGGGAGGAGAGATCGAGATTGAGATTAAGCTATCTCTCTAATTATTAGCATGTGGGTTTTGCAGATAAGAAACAACAAGTACCCAGATAAAAGATAGCCATAAAGCAACTCAGCCTTTTTTTTTATAAAAAAAGTAAAAAATTATGTACTCGTATCAAACACACAAACACACTCCCCTAAGGCTTAAAATCCCTCTCCCTAGTCCCTACAGCTACAGCTACAGCTAAATGTACATAGCAATCCATCCATCTATCCTTGAGGTGAGGTGAGGTGAGCTGCAAGTGTGGTTTAAGGTGCTGTCACAGTGCATGATGAAAAGTGCATTTGCATCATTGCAAAAGGGAGGCTGGCTGCAGTGAGTGTGACTCCCTGCAGAATTTTCTTTGTCAAAATAAATAGAAAAGGGTATAAAATATAAATGCCCAAACTGGTTAAGCAGGCCTGCTTTTTTTGCCAAGATGGTGTTTGCTTGCTTTTGGGTATCAAGCTTGTAGGAAATTGCAAGAATTGATTAGTACAGTCCACCTTGGAGGGACAAACCAACCTCTTCTTTGCCCTTCCTTCTGATGAACTACTACTGTGGTCTCTACTAGACCCCTACACCAGTATGGTTGAGGGTGGGGGTGCCTTTATCTCTTTCATTTGGGAAATTCCTAATTACTCCCTCATATTGTTATATTTTCCACCTTATACACTCAAGTTTAAAATTTGCACAATATAAACCCTTCCAAATGTTTCGTCCCTCGTTATACACATGTTGGGTATACCGAGCGGAAAATACGATCACGCTAGGCGGAATTTGCCTCCTTTTCTGCATCTTGATGCCCAAATTAAAATAAGAGTAGATTTGTGTGGAAGAGGATGAGTAAGAGAAATGAATAAAAGACAAATAATGGGCTGGAAACCCCCAAAACAAGGGCAAAGCAGCTTTTTCTGAGATGGGCATTTGGGCACTGTTCTACTTGATAAAATGTTAGTCCCCCACAATCACAATCACAATCACCATCTCTCACCATCACATTCACATATACTGAATACTGATATACACATACCCATTCCTCCCTCTCTTCAAATTAAGGGCTCCCCCTCCCTAACTTTCAACACAAATTGCCCTTAATTTTTCCTCCACAGACTCCCCATCCCCTAATGTAGGCCAATATTATCAAGGTGTTTTTATTTGGTCAATTTTTCCTTTCCTTCTCTTTCTTTCTTATTGTGTTTTGTGGTCTCCTCCTTCATTTGCTTTCCTCTGAGGGTCTGCATGTGAAATGATTGGGACAAGTCCTAAACTCAAGTACATACCAGTGCCTCTCTAACCTCAAGTTGCTTTGCACTTTTGCTTCTACTCCTATTTTAATGCATGCAATTTTGGTTTGTTTACTTGTTTCCCAATTTTGATATCTCCATCATTAACTTGGTACTCCTATTTTAATTGCTAAGCAAACCCAATATTATCCTCTATTATATAGTTCTATATATATATACTGAGGGGTATATTGGTCATGTTGGTGTTCAATTTCTAGGTAAATAGAGGAAAAAAGGTGCTTGAATGTAATTTTGTTTTACAAGTTAAAATTTGGGATTTTGGTTTAATGTAGACTGCTTGGTGTGTGATTGATGCAGGGAATGCGTATCCATGGACTAGTGAACCGGAGCAATCGCATGCCTGTTGTGGATTAACGCGCGCGTATATTGACAGCTAGCTAGTATTCAAATGCATCGAACGATTTAGGATACTTTTGCAATCTTTAACTGGGTAGACGTCGAAGCATCAGCAGAAAGTATGTAATGCATATATAATCACAACTAAGTCCAGGCTCCTACTTCCTCGGATGGTTCTTTTTGGTAATTACTTGAAAACCAGGCAAGCTTTAAAGCCTTTGTAGGGTGTTATTAATGTAAATGCACAATTTATACGTCTAATATTTTGCTAAGAGGTAATCGCTCTTCTATCTTTGATCACATTGCTCATTTAGTAACTTAATGAATGGCTTTATGTAAATTGCCTTCCTTTATTACTTGCAAGGCTTGCCCACACAAACCCTAACAAATCTTAGGGCCCGTTATAGTAGACTGTTATATGAGACGAGTAGTCCGATCTTGGCTTAGGTTCGGTTCAAACAAGAAGTTCTGTTTCAGGTCGTTTGTTTGCTAAATGAGTCGAGGATGAATATATTTTTAAACTCGTTTCAAATTGAGATTTGCCTCAGCTCAAGCTCGAATTTTGTGCAAAATTTCATCTAATGTCATATGCAAAAGAAATGGGCAAATAGGGCGTCGTACGTTTAAACTCGAATCCAAATTTAAACTCTAATCGAGCTTATTTCGTTTTTAAATGAGTTGAATAAGAAAGACTAATACTCTGTTCGAATAACAGCGCTAGACCTATTTGGTACATAATGATTTTGTTAAAGACATTTGGGCACGGTCTCATCCTCTTTAGGGGACCCCATTTCATGGCCATGAGGTTTGGTTGTCGATAGGTCATATATTTGATCATTACTAATGCAATGCAAAAATGAGCTCAAATGAGGATAAACTAGAACACTTGTGACATAACATCATTAACAGTGAAGTTTGAGGGATGTAGCTAATTATAGTAATCACAAATTGATTGACTGAATTTAGAAGTACGTACGTAACGTTGTAAGGTTGGAGTGGGTTAGGTGAAAATAAACAGTGTCTGGTGAATAGATGTATAAATAGTAACAAAGAACAAAATGTATACCCAAGATTGAGTATAAATCCACAAGCACAGTGTCCGGGCTCAAGCGTCACCCATGTTACATTGTGTCCCATTAAAGTCTTAGTCAGTACCAAATTTAGGAGTTTCAAATATATATACACACACCCCCGCTCTTACTCTTCCGGTGTAAAGAGGGGGCGGATCCTGGACCATTATCCCGGCCGGAGATACTTGAAGGTAAATTTTTTCATCATTTCGAAAATGTTTAAAGGTATAAAAAAATTTCTTTTGTAATTTTTTTTTCCGGATTGGGGATGCTTGACGTAAAATATTAGGAAATTAACACTATTTTTTTTTGGATGCTTGAGCATCTCCAACCTAACAAAAGCATTCGCCCCTGGTGTAAAGTGTGAACAAATTGATTATTCGTACGTAATAAATATTCACTTATTTATTGTATGCAATTAATGTGTAAAAAGTAAATTGTCTTTTAGTGAATATAACCCGTGGGTGCGTATGTCTCCATCAACTACGACCAGTGACGGAGGCAGAAAAATTTCAGAGGGGGCACAAATAATACACAATCATACATCTACGATATAGTTTTGGATTAAATCGACACAAAAAATTATATATAATACGATAATAAATGATGTTATTTTTATTATAAAATGTCATTTGTTTATGATAAAACGCTATTGTTATTTTTTTGCGCTTAAAAAAAGAAATATAAATATATAAATGAAATATTCAAAAAAATTAACTAAATAAATATAGGAAACGCAATATAATAAATATTAAGTTATGATTATGGTTGTTATATTAACTAACAACTTGGTGGACAAGAATTTTTACTTGCTATCTTCAATATTGCATAATTCTGTGTCCAGTGGGAAATTGCTTGAATTTAGTGCCTTGTTTTCTTGCCTAATTGATTTCTGAAACTTAATCACTCTTAGAATTAAAAGGGCTTGCATTGGTTTCTGGTCTTTGCTCTATTTACTTGTTGCTCTTCTGATATTGTAGGAACATGTCTAACGACAAAGACGAACATAGCTCTTCCCCTCCCCCTTCTGGTAGCCTTTCTGATGTCGATATGAAATTCATCATTGACTCCGCCACACACGCCGCTACACAGGCTGCATTGGCGCATACAGAGGCTCATACTAGGAGATTCGGGGCGATATGCTATTCCAACTATGCCAAATCGTCCAACATCTTGAGGGGTGCTGCGAATACCCTAAGTTCAGCCGAAGTGGAGGAGTTGGCGCCGATGTCTCCTAAGGACAATGTCGCCATCAACCCCAAAAACCATTGCGGATGTGCCATGCTTGGTCAAACGACGTGTTCTACCACTTCAAGAAGCGCTGGCGGCGGATCAAAGGGAGGACACCTTTCACACCAAGTTTGTGGTCCGGGAATCCACACTCACGGTCATTGTCGATGAAAGGAGCTCTTGTAACTTGATCAACGAAAAGGTGGTCGAGTACCTCCATCTAGCAACTACACCTCGAGCACAACACGATGGTGATAACGGTATCACGGACGGTAACGCTGACCCTCTTGCTACTAGACAATGCTTGGTTTCGTTTCGAATGGGTGCTTATTGTGATCAAGTGTTGTGTGATGTCGTTGGATTGTTGTCATATTCTTTTAGGTCGACCTTGGTTAAATGATCGACAAGTTATTTATGATGATCGCTTAAATACCTTTGTTTTTACCTTTGATGGGAGGAGATTCACCCTCCTACCCTTAACTCCTCAAGCTGTTTTGAAGGAACAGGTACGAAAGCGCCAATACCAAGCCGAGAAGGAGGCTGCTGCAAGACAGGAAGCACAATGCAAAACAGATACTGATCAGGCTGCACCCGCGACCATAACATCCTGCACCCCTGGATCAGTCGCGCCCGCAGCCCAGGAAACCGCACCCGCGACTGTAGCATCCCTTCCCACTGTGTTAGCCGCGGCCTTTGCTGCTATGACGACCCCTCCTTCTTCCCTCACTCGCTCCGTGGAGAAACGGTCTCTCACCAGTCGGCCCTTGCACTTCAAGATGTCGTTGGGTTCACCTCGACCAAATGTCGCTGATTTTTCCTTGTTTCTTCCGGATGACCCTTTCGGCGACGATTCGAGGATAAATCGTGATCAAATGGAGGAGAATGATAACACTCAAGATCCGATGACTCTCGACGACAAGACGATTCAAGATGAGAGCTGGTATGACTCGAAGCTCACCCGTCAATTCAAGATCTCAGTTTACAACCTCATTCTACCTTAACAAGACTTGCACTCGACACACACAAGGTCAGGGCCCATGTCGAGTACCTTGGTGGTTGGGCCGGATTTATGTTGTTTTTTTAACCATATTTATTTTATGTAGTTTAGGAAATAATGTGAAATTAATTATATCTCTTCTAGATATAATTCTTTTCCACCAAGTTTTATCTTTATTAGGAAATATCTATCTATCTTAGGATTATTTTTATCTATCTTTATCCAACAAAGCTCTATCTTTGCAAGATAGAATTGGTTCAAGTTTTTCTATTTAAACTCATTGTATTGCTTTGAATTAAATTAGATTGGAATTATATTGTGGGACCCTTTTTAGAATTAAAAAGGTTCTACAATTCCCAAACCCAAAGGCTATCAAACTCTCTATGTTCTTACCTCTACTCGGCAATCATCAAACCCTTCACCCCCTTCAATCGGCAACACCAAGAACAACCAAAACACAATCTACAAACCCAAAACCGTCGCTGGAAAGCAGCCATCCGTCGCAACAGGGAGAAGCCCGGCACCTCTCGCGCTCGGCCTCGCTCCCAGCGAGCGCGCCTCGCTATCTCTCCCGCTTTCCTTTATTTGTCTTCCTGTCGCTACTATTTTCTTCTGAATTTTACCAAGTGTGGATTGTCGCTAAATCAGAATCTTAATCACTTGCGTTTAATTGTTCCAAATCAGAAGATATCGAAGAGCATTGCAAGATCGGGCAAATATACGACGTGGTTCTTGATTATGAGCTCCCAAGTGAATGATCGGGGATTCTAAACATATCATATGTATCTAGAGCTTGGCTCGAGTTTTGGTCAATAAAAGCTCGACTCGAGCATCATTTACAAAATGAGTTGATTATGAGCACATTTTTATGCTTGATTCAAAGCTCGGTTTGGCTCGATTGAAACTCAAATAGCATGAATTTTGTGAAATTTATAATTTTTCGTTTAAATTACTATGTCATCAGCAAATAAAGTTGTATAATACTTGGAAAAAAAATCAGCTCAAGCTCTCGTTCATTTACTAAACAAGTCAAGTATGAACTCAAGTTCTAATATAGGTTTGACTTGAGCTTGACTTGTTTCTAAATGAGCTAAATATAATCAAACAATAATAGACTTGTTTGGCTCAAATAAAAACCCTAGTTAATATATACAACTTGTTGCACTCATAACATAAAATAATGTATAACCAGATATAAATTTTTTAAATTTGTGTAACTTCTTATCTAATTGTCGAAGTGATTAGTATAACCTCTCATTTCGAAGCTCTCGAGATGAGTTATAATATGTGAATGTTAATTTAAGTAAAATATAAAAGCATTATAATCTATTGAAACAAAATTAAAGTGATTAGTATACCTTTCATTTTTAAACATTTATAACTTTTTACTTAGATGTCGGAGCAAGGCGTATTATATATCAAAACAAATCTATCGACAAGGACTCAAGGAGAATACACCTAGACAGTTCTTCACATGGGGGGGGGGGGCATGTGAGTATGTGACCCATCAAGCCCCCTCTTAGCTCCGCCCCTGACTATGACATTCCGGGTCAAAACTTCAGAATTTCGGGTTATAATCCTCAAACAACACATTCCAACCCCATAAGAGACTCGTATATCGACCTGAAACTTCAAGATACCAACTCGGAAGTTCCTAACTTTGAAATTTTTGTGATTTCGTGTCGGAATATATGGATACCGTATCGGAACTTTGAGTCGGTATTAACTTTTTGACTCGATTTCTCCACGTTGCTGATTGATATTGCCAATATGCTCAACATGAAAGTTGTAGATATTTGAATCAAATTTTCAACAAGATATAGAACGACTCGATTCAAATTTTGTGGAGCTCAAACAACTTATTGTAGTGACTAGTGAGACATCACCAAGCATGAGCTGTCAAAAACCCGTCGGTTTTACACTAAGCTCTTCTTAGTATTGGAATGTGGTTGTCCCACATCGATAATCTAGAGAATGCTTGAACAACATATAAGGTTGAAGATCTATTCCTCTCATTTCCAATTGACTTTGAGGTGGAACCCCGTTGGGTTTATGTGTTGTTCGAGTCTCTCGTATGTGGGCCCACACACACGACCTCCCTCCATCTTGTCTTTAGTCCCACCGGGCCGAGCCGACTTTAACATGGTACCAGAGCCAGGTTCGGCTAGTTGCGGTCTGGGATCTAATTTGTGGGGTTACTGGCCGTGACGTGTCACGAGCATTGTGGTACTCATCTAAACGCATGTGGCAAGTGCAACTTGTTGGCTAAAAATCTCGTTGCACTTGAGGGGGCGTGTTGGAATGTGGTTGTCCAACATCGGTAATCTAGAGAATGCTTGGACAACATATACGGTTGAAGGGCTACTCCTCTCATTGCCAATTGGTTTTGAGATGGAACCCCGTTCGAGTTTATGTGTTGTTCGAGTCTCCCGTATGTGGGCCCGCACACACGATCTCCCCCTCCAACGTCTTGACTCAACCGGACCCAGCAGAGTCAACACTTAGCTTGATTCTTACCACCTGAGACAGCTACAAAAGGCTCTTCTAGTGTCCATGAAGATCTTGAATTTGGCTTCGATGAATACTATTCTATTGTGATTCCAAAATGACATCAAACAAGCTCCAAATTACCTAAAACACATAAAACCCAAGTGTAAACATCTATTCTAAAAACAAAACCCAAAACTATGTAGAAAACATGCAAAACATATAAAAATGACTTCAAACGTACCGACTATAAACTACAATACTACATCGTAGAACACGTAAAATACGATGATATCAATGCACTTCTAAATATCACTAATGAACTTTATAATATTATTTATGCACTTTATATTATTGTTCATGAACTTTATAAGCTTATATGTGCATTTTATAACTTTATTTATGCATTTTACAACGCTATTTTTTGCATTTTATAGTCTTATTTATGCACCAATATAAAATACATTTGTTAGCATATTTGTGAGGTACGCGAAGGCAAAAGAAGAGATAACCCTAAAATTATCAAGTACTTAAGTAATATTATTTATGCACTTTAGAATATTGGAGATGCACTTAATAAAAATAATATTAAACTCTATATCTTTAAAGAAGTGCACATTTATCAAAATTACTTATGGTCATGATAACATTATGTATACACTTAATAATTTTATTCTTGCAATTTATAATATTATTTATGCACTTTATAAAATAAATTGTTAGACATATTTTTTGATCAAGCAGAAAAAATGAATTAAACCATTGAAAAAGCTTATAAATTATATTAGTATTATTTATGCACTTTATATTATTATTCATACACTTTAAAATCATAAAATCATATTTATGCACTTTACAATTTAAATTATCTAACCATTTATTCATAGGAAAAAGGCATATTTATATACTTTATATTGTTAAAACGCACATTTGTTAATAATAAACTTTATTGTATTATTCATTCACTTTATAATATTATTGTATACTTTTAAATATTAATTATAACTTTTTTAATGACAAATAAAGTCCATATTTATGAAATCAATAATAATAAAAAATCTGATAACAGAAAAAACAGTTGATAATACACATTGTTAAATATGCACTTTATTATAGTATTTACGCACTTTAGAATCTTATTTATGAACTTTAATTAGAAATTATTATAGGTAAAAAAAAATATTTTGGTCAGTGAAATCTCATCCCAGTCGTGTAGAACTGTAGAAGGTACTCTATAACTAATTAAAATTCATCATTTATTAACACGAATTCCATTTAGTGCAGGGTATTTTTTCCCATTAGCATATGGTCATGGTCGTAACAAACACCTTACTAGCTTATGAATACTCTAATTTAACATATATTTAACACACTTAATCCATTAATTTCAGTTATCCTATTAGATGTTACCAAACATACCCTTACACAAACTATAATCCCTTCTTGGGAGGCCGAAGATAAATTAATCTGGCAGTTTGATAAGGATGGTAGTTATACCACCAAATCAAGCTGTAAGGAGCCGAATAACCCTAACCCAAACTATAAGGACAACTCTTGGATATGGAAACTTAAGCTACCGCCAAGAACCCTTAACTTCATATGGAAAATCACTTCGGATAGTTTGCCAACATCAGAACGCTTAAATAGACATTATAGTAGAGTTCCTAATCACTGCAGTCTCTGTAATTTGAAATTGAGGATGCAGACCACCTTCTACTCAAATGCCCAATAACGAAAATGATGGTGGTAAAATATGAGCTTTTGGGGGGGGGGGGGGGGGGTGAAGCTATTCGGCTTTTCGGACCCAGTGGCGTCAACAAGTGACCTTCAGTACCTTAAATCAAACAACACCCACTTTGAGCAATTATGTATTCTATGGCAACATATCTGGGAATTCCGAAACTCAATAATCTTCAAAGGGATGAACCCGGACAAGTATGAAGGAACTGTCAGGAAAGCAGTTCAGAGCACAAAAGAATGGATAAATCTCCAAAATGAAACTGTGAAATCTAAAAACAAAAGAAGGATGAATAGTAAATGGACTAAGCCCCCAATTTCTGTCTACAAGATTAATGTGGATGGGTCGGTCAAGCCGTCGGACGATTGCCATATTAGGGGTATAGTTAGAGACTGGAACGGTCAAATTATAGATATTTTCTACGAACAAGTTACTAAGGGATCTGTAATCCATACGGAATCCCTTGCTTTCTGCAGAGGGTTAGAGTTAGCCCGCACCAAAGGCTGGAGTAAGATAATTGTTGAAGGAGATAGTCTCGGAGTTATCAAGGCAATAGAAGATCTGAAATCTGCCCCTTGGGAGATACTAAGAGTAGTCGAGAAAATCCAAGTGCTACAGAAAGGATTCACCACAGCAATGGCCCAACACTGCTATAGAGAAGCCAACCGTGCTGCTGATCATATTGCGAAGAATAGTCATAGTAATAGTGCTAGTCTCCCTTTTTATAGGGATCTCTGTAACATCATCCTCCAGGATGATCATGAATGTTCTTAGTTTAAGACATTCTAATGGTTGCCTACTGTAATAAAAAAAAAAAAAACTAATCAAACTAGTCAACTACGGAGTATTATCAAACTAGTCACCAATTCAATTCTAATCCATTAAAAACGAGCCTTTAATAAGAACTAACAAGTTGGCCCAAGATATCGGCCCACTGATTCACTCCTCACGGCGTTGCCGTAGATGCTGATTCGGAATTTTTTATTTTTTTTTATAAAAAAAATTCTTCTTTTCTTTCTTTCACACAAATAAGTGACTAGTTTGATCAGGCAAAAAAGTTCAAAAGTGAAAAATTATTTGACGGTGATTTTCATCACATCGATGGTAAATTGGTAATATTGAATAGCAGAGAAAATAATAATAAATTTCTTCACACAAAGGAGTGAACCGATTCATTTTTCTAAAGGAAAAACAACTCGAAATAATACTAACTATCGGTAACCAAGAATAATATGAACTTTCAAAATTATCAATTCATATACAAACTATGCCCAATTAATCCAATAACTTATACTCCATCCGTTTGAAAATATTTGTCGTTTGTCTTTTAGTGCACGCTTTTTAATGAGCTAAAAACTCCATAAAATATATATGTTTAATCAATTTTTTTTATATAACTTCATACATATAAGAGTAAGTATAAGATTTTGAAAAAAAAAATAATTAAAAAATTTATATTTTATAGAGTTTTTAACTCTTTAAAAAGCGTGCCGAAAAGTCAAACGACAAATATTTTCAAACGGAGGAAGTAATAGGCATAGCTCAAAAATGAAAAATTAATTTGGATCCAAAATGTAATTAACAAAAAAAGGGGGAAATGAAAAATTAAGGGACAAATGTCCTGACTTCTGTTCATCATCTTCTCCACAAGGCCACCATTGTCTATTCAACCGAGCTCGCCCAATCTGCGGCTTCTCTCTCCTCGACAGAAGTCATAGCAAAGATGAGGATTGACGAGGCAGGATCCGAAGCCTCCTTAGCGTCCCCCATTGTCGCAGCTTCTCGTTGTCTCTCAGCGCTTCCAGCACCTCCTAGACAAATGGACGCCGTTCGTCCTCTATCAATGAATCACCGTCTATCCTTCACCGTTGTTTGTCCTCTGTCGATGCAATCCTGCCTAGGGTTTCTCCTATCCACCCAATTTGGGCTCAAATTGAAGATAAAACAGATCTAGATAAGTTAGGGTTTCGTATAAATGAAGAACAAATTAGAAATCAAAATCAGATTCAACAATAAATATGATTCAAAATTTTCAGTTGGAGTTATAAAACAAATTTGTTCTGTTGGGAACTCATCTTGCCGACTCCGGATCGAGATCCACCACCGCGGTCCGCCATTGCCAATCCTCAGCCACTGTACGATCGAAGAAGAAGATGAACATATACTCCCTCCGTTTCCTTTTAATTGACTTTTTACTATTCATGCACGTTTTTTAAGGTGTGAAAAACTATATGAAATAATAATTTTTTTAAATATTTTTTTCGACAATCTCATACTTATTGATGATAAGTATAATATTATTAAAAAAATATTTTTAAAATATTAATATTTAATATAGTTTTTATCGTTATAAAACTACGTGCATGACTTGAAAAAGTCATTTAAAAGGAAACGGAGGGAGTATTGATTTTTAAATTTTTAACCAAACTTTATGTTAATTACATTTTGAATCCAAATTAATTTTTCATTTTTGAGTTATACCCATTTTATTATTTTTGGTTTAATTGGGCATAGTTTGTATATGAATTGATAATTTTGAAAGTTCGTATTATTTTTGGTTCACAATCGATAGTTTGTATTATTTTCAGCCATTTTTCCTTTTCTAAATGGAGGAGAGAAGGTTAATTAATTGATTAGGTTTTAGGCCTTGTTGGTTTGAGTAGAAAGGAATAGAAGAGAAATGAATCAAATTTTATATGGAAAATTTGTATGATCAACACTTTTGTGTGAGTGTAGAGAAGGGGAGAGGGTAATAGTTAGAGCATCGTAGAGTATGTGATATGATTATCATATGTTCAAAGTAGGTAATCAAACGAGGAAAAGGAAATAGATTTTGTATGTAAAATGAGAGAAGGAGTGTAATGATTAGAATAATGATCAATGAATCTTAAATTAAAAATGGACTAGATTCGGAAGGGTAACCATTACATTTCTTTACCTAAAAACAAACGAGAGGTTAATATATTTAGATAGAGTATACTGTATGGATGAGATTGATGCATTAAATAAATATTAGGAAGAATCTGAATCCGCTATAACTCTCTCCCAGTCGCCCTCTGCAGTCATCCGCTATAACACTGCCGGTGATACCAAGGTTTTTGACCATCAACAATGCACTTCCTCATTACTTAGGGTGTGTTTTCCCCAAAATTTCATTTAAGGGATGGAGGAGATCTCCACCCCCTCCACCTCCTCTACCTACCCCCAAGGTAGAAAAAAAGGCCATATCTCCACCCTTTTCCACCTCCTCCACCTAGGAAAACAGGGCCTTAGGAGGCTGTAAAAACGAGCTCACTTGGAAATAACCTAACATCATCAATTGTGGTTGGACATGCTCTCGAAAAAGGAAGAGGCTGGTCCCCAACCCTCAAATGGATTTTGCAAAAGGAAAAGTTGAAATAATTTAGTAGATTCCTTTTCCTTTTTTAGGTTTTTTTTAATGGTTTTTCTATCATAGAATAAAGCTCGTTTGGTTGACGTTCTAAAAACCCAGGAAGTAGTAATTTCTAGGAATTGGAGAAAATACTAGCGTTTGGTTGGTTTTTTTGCTACAGAAAAATGCAGGAAGTTTAATTCCTGGGAATTTGAATTCCCACATTTTGTAGGAAGTGCACTTACCTAGTTCCCCCTAGGTAAGTTCCAATTCCACCATTTTTAATTGGAAAATTCTATTTTTCTTATTTCAATTCCTATAATCCAAAACTCCAAACCAAACACAATTTCTGAATTCCCATGATTTTCAATTTACGGGAATTGAATTCCTAGGAAGTTAACTTCCCAGGAACTATACTTCCCACGTCTAACCAAACGAGCCCTAAGTCAATAAGATTTTGGTTTTAGAAAAAACATCTCTTTAATTAAAATGCTTTAGCTAAGACTATGAGTTCTATTTGACATAAGCAGTGACCTTTTTTTTTCCATATATATATATGACAACATGCAATTTGTGATTATACGGAGTATTGATTAACTAGTGTAGGTCCCGTCCTGTGTATGGAGTATACATTAATATAAATAGATATCTTTTATTAAGATTCTCTCAAAATATAAATAAAATTCACATTTATAAGGTAAATCTTTTTTTCCCTAATCAATCTATCATTAATTGAATCTCATGTAATTTAATAGATAATTGTTTTTTAAAATACTTTAATATTATTTTTTTATTAAATATATAGTATATATTTATTACGTTAGTTTACTAAAATATCCATCCACAGATGGATTGTGGCTACATAATATTTCGATAAATGATTTTGGTCTCAAAAAAATACAAATAAAAATAAAATAATAATTATTAAATAATTAATTTTGATATAAATAATTTTTTCCACCAAAAAATAATCTAGATATCAATAAAATAACACTTATCAAATACGACATATTTTATCTATTAATATTTTTGGTGAGTATGACTATGAAATATTTTTTTTTTTATATTTATGTTAATTAACTAATTTATATATATATATATATATTGTGGTTTTTATGACTTTCTATAAACTATGGTAACATATTATTTATTTTTTTTTTTCCTTAGAATCAACCACAATTCGCCACATAGGATTTTTCTTCCTAGAATCAACCACAACGCGCCACATAGGACGCTATGCATCGGTTTTAGTATATGTACTAGTCCATTACCCGTGCTTTGCACGGGTTTTTTGCTAAAAATAATAATAATTCTTAATAAAAATGTAATAAATCAATTCTTAATAGTTATGAAATATTTCGTATTTGTTTGTTTAAATGGAACTATGATTAATATAAACTCATTAAATTAGCAAACACTATATTTAACACTTTATCAAATTTAATGTACCCTAATCCAAAATTTATAATTATAATCCACATCTATCAAACTCACATATTGTCATCTCTTACCATGTCGACAACTATCCCGATCATATTATACACAAACAATTGCCACAATCGATCTTATATATGTTGCATTACCAAAATTATACAATCCAACCCATAATGTACATAAATATAGAATTAATGGTTAATTCGACAATTTCATTGCATATTTCAACGTTAAAATTAATTTAAGGTTAAAATCTATAAATCTATACATGGTTCTTATACAAACCATTGTCATACTATCATTCAAGATTAAGATTAATCACGGAAACTAAATACACCGCAAATCACCACGTTGCTTTGGACGTGGTATCACGTTGCTTTCGACGTGCAATAATTCTCTCTGTTAAATTAAAGATGATTAAATGCATAATTAAATAAAAAATTATATCACGTTCCTTTGGACGCCGTACCACGTTGTTGTAAACATGTGCTTATGAAAGGGGATTTGCGGTGTATCTAACAATACCCAGATTATTTATACGTGCAAACTAAATACATCACAAATCACCACGTTCAAATGGACGTGGTTGTTTGTAGTGGGCTAATTAATTGAAAAAGTGTGCTAATTAATTAAAAAGTGGTGTATTTAACAACACCATTAATTATAGATTATCTCACTACTTTCTATATATCAAATAATTTTTTTAAAAAAAACTTCTACTCAGTAATTTTGATTTTACATTTAATCACAAACATAATAACCTCAAAATGGTAAGAAATATTTTATAATGAATTAAAAATTATTAATATGATAAAATAAAACAAAAATTATTAGAAAATTATCAGCACGTTTTTATATTAGATGGTACAAATCAATACCATAAAAATTTATAAATATATTTTTAGGGTAAAATCAATACAATAATCAATATGAATTGTTAGAAAAATATGGGTATACGAAGTTGTGAAATTGGATTTAAATGATCACTGTAGCATTATATATATATAATAGTTTTGGTAAAATTGATAATTGATATAACAAAATTATAATTATTAGTTTATAATATATGAAATCATCAACTATGCTCGAATTTTATAATCAATAGTATGATTTTTGGATATAAAAAATAATAGACTATACATTAGAAAATATTATAATTTAATAATAGAATTATAACACTATGTAAAAATATAATAGTTATTAAATATCAACTATGTAACATTAGTTATCAATTATCCAAAATTAATTTTGCATAAAAAAATACACTATAATTTTTCATCAAATAGAATATTAAATAATAAATATCTTAGACTACCCAAAGACGTAGTTTAAAGAGTATATATAAAGATTTAAGTTTTCAAATAAGGTAAATAGAGAACTTGAAAAAGAAAAATGCCAAATATAATGACCATTTGCCTAAAAAGAATTAAATATTAATAATAAATAAGGGTCAATAGGTTAATACATGATATAATATGATTGGTAAAAGTTTGAATGAGATTTTTTCTAGGATAATATGTTGTAAACATTGCATAATGATAAAGATATTATTTATCAATTATGGGAGATTCTTACCAATAAAAAAAAATATTATCAAGGAATTAGGGAAGATTCTTACCAAATGGAATAATATGGACAAATATATTTTAAAAAAATCAAAACAAACATGTGGCATTAGATAATGTACGTGGAAAAATTTAATTGGCTAAAAAAAAGGTGGGAAAATTTTTGTTGAGAGCGCGACACGTGTCCTAAGCAGCTTCTACTTTAGTATTGTTTAGGATATAGATAGATAGATAGATTGGGCTCTGATTATCATGACTTTTTTTTAATGGTATTCTATATTTCTATGTATCCGTTCACTACTATAATGTTTGTCTATAAACTAGTGGCTGCTTATGCTATTTATATTCCATATCATATTTATAAATATCATATCTTTTGCATGTGCAATTGAAAACATTGTGACGACGACGTTTTGGTGATCGATTTGATCTCTAAAATCTCTGTTCTCATATTCTTTGTTTTTTTATATTATTACATTAATTAATTATTTGCCTTAGGTTGCATTAGTTCTTTCACTATTAATTCGTTCACATCTCATTGGCCTAGTTGTTTGATTTTTATTAAGTGAACTATCTTTGATAGAGTCCTTGTGCTCGTTCTTCACCCTATAAACCGAAATATAATAATTGCCTTATAATCAGGGCCGTGCCAAACAGTCTCTCTTGGTACGTTGGGATCAAAATTTGGGAATTAGAATGAATTATTTCAGTTTTAATTTAGTGTTTATTACGACGAAAGATAATATCTTCATTCCCAATTTAGAGCTTATTTCATTCCTCCCCAAAACAGAAGGGAATCTGTCATTCATGATAATCTCAAACCCATATCCTAATAAACCACAACTGATCTCCTAACACCACCATCCTTCCTCATCTGCCCCCACCGTTCAGATTTGCAGCTGCCGCTGTCCTCCATTCGTCATTGTACATAGTCCTCTCTCTCCGTCACTTTTGTCTGCCACTGACTCACGTCATACAATATATATTAATTGGCATATGATAAAGGATGAAAACAACACCTCCACAACCTTCAACACCTTCCTGTACAAATCCATCATTGGGATCAAGATGCGAAATCAGAGAATTTTTGGGTGTGTACAGTGGCAAAGCTAGAACTCGATGAGGGTGGGCACAGTGGTGACAAATGACAATGAATAATACGAACTCATACAACACACAACATTTTCAATACTACAAAACAACGATAAAAAATAAAACAATTTAATAGTAAGGAGTTGCTAATTGTTAAGAGCAAGTCCAACAACTTTGGTAAAATAGAAAAAATGGGAGATTTTAGAGAAAAAAGCCAATGCGCTTGAAAACAGGTTAATTAGAATTATATACTGAAATAGTGTAAGACCCGAGGTCTTAAGATGCGTCAATCCATGCCACCTAGCCCTCTCAGGTCTGTTGTCCTCACTTGGAGCCTGAAAAGGAAGAGCTCTTGTGACATAAGTATCCTAATATCCTTATGATATCCGATTTGGGACGGGGGTGTTACAAATAGTTTAACTTGACAACACATGAAGTAAATTCATTTTACATGTTTTAATACCCTGAAAATGTTGAAGTATAACTTCATTATCAATGCACTTGAAAACATCTTTTCGGCCAAAGCAGACCAAACTCTTAGAGAGAAATTAAAGTCTTCCGTCATCTTGTTGTACAAATATATCTCGATAATACCCATAGCTGAGAAAGTTATTTCTAATTGTCGCAACTTGTAACACTAAAAACAACTCAATGCGATGATATACCAAGTTAAAAGTGTTTTGAGTTCTTACTTCAGTCATCTTCTTAGAAATGTGCATCACCAATATCTTGCAAAATAAAAAATTTGGCATTTCCTTTCGTTTGAACTTATGTAACTTCTTACCTAATTGTCGAAATGAGTAATATAACTTCTTGTCTTGAAACCCTTGATATAAATTGTGTAGTAGTATTTAAATGTCAATCTAAATAAAATATTAAAACATTGAAGATTATTAAAATAAGATTAAAGCGATTAATATACCATCAATTTTCAAACATTCATAACTTTTTCCTCGGATATCAGATTAATTAAGGCGTATTGTATATTAAAACGAAATTGTCGACGAGAAGATTATATATACAGGGTTCGTCGAATGAGGGTGGGGGCACTCGCCCCTACCCTACATGCCCCCATTTGGATCCGCCCTTGGGTGTGAGTTGATGGCGGCTGCGCAGTTGCTGCATGTTCATCCCCCCTCCTCTCCACCACCATATGCCAATCGCCGATACCACCAGTCAAACACCACCACCATATCTATTGACGCTACCAGTCAATGACCACCATGTTAATATGCCTTGAATTGAGCTTATTATCTGTTTTGGGTTTAGGCCCATTGTTTGACTAGGGTTTTATGAGACACTATATATACTTATGAAACCTAACAATTTGTAACCCTAGTTTCTTGTTTACCTCCATAATAAAGAAATTTATTCTTCTACCTGTGGACGTAGGTAACACCATTTCCGAACCACGTTAAACCTCTGTATCTTTCTTTATATTATCGTTCTCGTTACAACAAACTTGTATCAGAGCTATGGTTTCGGGGTTTGTGATCCAGTGAGAAAGATGTCCGCTTCGATCATCAAGATTGATAAGTTCACAAAAAGATCGATTTCGATCAGTATGTGGTAGATCAAGAAGCGGACTTCGCTTTAGCAACATGGCTTACGAAGATAGGTGTCAAGGTAGCAGGAAGAAGTCACAAAGATTGCCACTTTAGAGGAGAAGGCGAAGCAGTTTCAATCTTTGGCATATCATGATGCGGGCTCTGCCTTCGCAACAAAGCTGATGGAGGCAACTGTTGATAGAGGAAGCAAGAAGATAGCGCTGAGATAGCTAATCTGGACGAGAAGGCGCATATATTCCACCATTATGGCGTGCCTTATAGATGGTGTCATCATAGAGGTCTCAGACGAAGAGACAACTGACAAGTCGTTTGCCAAGTATGTTTCATGTATCAAGTTCCAACGTTGCTTGGATTTGCTAAAAATCTGTATATGATAGTTTGCCCTTAGGGGCATATCTGGGTCAGTCAAAGAGAGAGGAGATTCTGGTACATTTGGCATTGAAGCACATCTGGTACATCTAGCATTGCAACGCATCTGGTACATGAGTACATATGGCATTGCATTGCATTTGGCACGTCTGGTGTTACAACACATTTGGTACATCTGAGAGGATTCAATTTAAGGTGGAGATTCTGGTGTATATATATATATATATATATATCAGAACATTGTCAAATGTGTCCGGTACATTTATGAAGATTCTGGCTATGGTGGATATTTGTTAGGGTGTTTTGAATCTACCTGGTTTAGATTTGAGCTTTATTGATAAACCTAATTTAGATAGAATTGAGTTTATCTATTTGGGCCTTATTGATAGATTTATCCTAGTAGGATTAGATTTATTTTAGGCTATATAATCTTCTACAAAACCCTAGAAGTATTCAGCTCAATTCAACACAATTAAGTCGAGTCTTGACTGAGTGACCTCTGCCCGACCAGCAGAGGGTCCAAAGGGCTATCGGTGGTTCAATAGCGATATTCTATGTTTCCAGGTTTATAGGTTTATCGTTTATCAATTAGTGTGGGTGACACATCTTGTAGTCCTCGTCTGGTTTCGAAAAAATCCTTAATAAAATATCTCAGTGTGGATGTAGCTAATTTGGTGAACCACGACAAATTGTGTATGTCGATCTTGTTTGTTTGAATATCTGTTCTTTCGTCACAATACACCAAGCACCGAATCTCGATCGTCATTCTTCTGCTCTGCATCGACCTCCTTTCTCCAAGCCCTTTTTTTTCTAGTGTCCTTATTCAAGATTTACAAAATTTATGTACTATGATGACTAGCTTTCTGAATTTCGGATATTGAATCTGTCTATTTTTATGCTTAATTTAACTTAAGCAGATTAAATTTATTTGCTTTTGAAATTTGGGTATTGATTTTTTTACGTATTTTTACGTTGATTTTTATTTCGATTTTCGTCTCCGATTTTCATTCTCATTCCCATTTCCACACTTATACCAATTCAAATGAGTTCTTTATCTCACTAAAACAAGATCGTTAGTCAGTTGAAACTACATGTGGGCTATGGCATACACAATATACAATTACAAACAATATCTCAATCAGCATCATCATCATCTTTCACTTGGAAAAAAAGACACCTCGATCACTAGCTAGATTGTTTGATTAATTCCACATGAAGAAAACAAAACCCTAGACTGTTTCAAAGTTCAAAAAGCATCCATATGCTTAATTGGGAGGGAGACTTGACTTAGCTTGACTTGACTTGTAAGTCAATCCATTTATATAATTTCTTTGCAGGACCAGCTTTCGCCTTTCGTGGATAATCCATGATGGTGGAGACAAATCCGCCCAAACTCCATATATGTCCACATAGCCAGAATTCCAGAATGCAAGAAATTAAAGGGCATCTTTTTAGCGGTGGAAATATATCGACAAATATATATTTATTATACGGAGCAAAACATTGGGTTAATTAGTTTAATTATAGTATCAGTCTAAGGCTCTAAAACGATACTAGGCCGCCCTGGTTACGTATTATTGTTAATATACTATCTTTATATTAGATATATGTGATAATTAATTAGCCTATATACATATATATTATATAGTTTTTAAGGAGCTAAAAACTATATATATAAATTATTAACATTTTTTTTAATTAATTTTTTAAAATAATATTATACTTATTAATAAAAAGTTAATATTATACTTATTAATAAAAAAAGTTAATATTTTAAAAAATTAATAAAAAAGTTAACATCTATAGAGTTTTTTTAACTCCTTTAAAAACGTCCTTATTTTTAATTTGTAGGTAAAATGTGAAATTTACTAAAGAAAAACCAAATCGGAATTGAAACTACCGGTTGGTCTAAAAGCAATTACATGTCAAGATCATAACATATGAATAAAATCTATGTGACCAAGTTACAACCCCACAAGCATCTACCACACATATCAAATGTTAACTATGCTATCACCTGGATATAACGCATACAAAAAGCTGAAAAACAAATGAAATCAATAGGAATATTATTATCATAAAAAAGATTATGACATTTTTAGCATACCAAATACAATCAACGTAACGCAAAGACGCGAGCATGCTCGATGACCTCCTTATAACTTTTGCTAGTAGAGCGCAGCATCTCCGGGGTTTGCAACAAGGACCCAGGCATATGCATGAAGTGAAAACACCGAGTAACTCGATCTAGTCCACACTTCCAATGTAACTGGACACTCAAATAACAAATGTTCATGAGATTCAAGAGCATCATCACAAAATCTACACACCGGGTCAATGTCAAGAATGAGCAATCTACCATAAGAATATAAATGCCCTTGCATAGCCAACTAAAGTATGAATGTGTGCTTAAGTGTATTCAGTTATATCACTACGTTACCGGAGACAATCATATGCATCGACCATGCTTAAGTGTATTCCATGCACCCATCCTTCAAGCAATTCAATAGCATCATAAACACCATCTCGATCAAAATCGCTCGATGCATCATAAATGTCCTTATTGTATCCATTGTGAGACGGGTTGTTACAATCTCTCCCACCTAAATCACTAATGACCATGATTGTCGGGCCCAAGGGACTGCTCTCTAGGTGGAGCATACCTTATCATAATGTCAAAATACATTCGAGCTAATTTAGAGTCGGCTCCGATGCCATTTGTAAGACCCGAGGTCTAAAGAGGCGCCAACCCATATCATCTAACCCTTTCAAGTCTATTGTCATCACTTGGAGTCTAAAAAGAAAGAGCTCGTGTGACACTAATTGAGTTTGAATTACCTATAAATTACTCACAACATCCTTATTAATTATATCCGATATGGTACAAGGTGTTATACTAACACACTATCCCAAGAAGGCTTCATTTAGATACACCTACTAGGTGGAATTCTACTTTCACAATGCTTGATCGTTTCCTTTACTTTCAAGATGCAATTGATAGTTTTGTTAGTAAGGATATGGAATTGAAAGTGCATCGCCTTATAGAAGAGGATTGAGGGAAGGTTGTTGAACATCTCTCCTTTTTGCATACGTTTTATGATGTGACTAATGAGTTTTCTGCCTCTAAGACACCATCAACTAATGTTTATTTTCATGGGGTGTGGATAATTCATATTGCTTTGACTACTTTCTGAGGGTCCTCCTTGTGTGTTGTCCATGGTATTTTTGATGCTAGAGAAGTTTCAGAAATATTGGGCTGAATTCGAATATATATAATCTCTTGTTATCTTCTGCTGTTGTGTTGGATCTTCATTTGAAGTTGAGTGTAGTTGAATTTTGCTATTCCAATTTGTTTGGAGATGTTTATGCTAAGGACATGGTTACAATAATCAAGGATATTTTGGCTGAACTGTGTGAAGCATACAAGCCATTTGCAAGTACGTCAAAAACTGCTCCTGGTGGATTTCGAAAGCCTCCTTCTGCACCTGTAGCTATAGTGGCCTGATTTGTTTGAGTTTTTGAGCAAGAATAGGAAGACCTCTAGTAATTTTGAGTTGGATACATATTTTGATGAAGACAATGAGTGCCCAGAGAAGAACTTGATATTTTGAAGTTTTCGATATCTTCTGTTCGATCGGAATCTGGTTTTAGCTTGGGAAAGAAAATGATCACACCTTGTAGAAGCTCTCTTGCATCCAACCCCATTGAAGCATTGACATGTTATGAAGATTGGTTGCGAGTGAAAGGCTTTGACTCAGGTAGGTCTACTTATGAATTAGGAAAGCTAAAGACATAAATATAACACTACAACTTAAACTCCCGTGAAAAATCATAGCTTAATTGGACAATATATAAGTACAATTAGTCAATGAAAAATATCTTTGAAAAAATCAATTTTCAAGTAACCCTAAAAAATGGAATACCTCTTTGGCAATGAGCTCAACTCAATTATCTAAAAGATATTTTTAAACAAGCTGGGCTCCAATGAAAGGCTGAGGTTGGGAAAACCATAAGATTTTGGGAAGGTACTTGAATATTCCAAAAGCCATTATCCTTAATTATCTCTCAACAAAGTAACATCAACAAATTAAAACCTAATAGTGCAAAACTATATCACCCAAAAACTAATAAAAAAAAAGATATAGATAAACTCACTCTTGAATGTCAGCAAATAATAGGTTTAGTCTTGATCAAGAACATTTTTGACATCCCTATTCCTACAAATGAAATTACAAACCCTATGTATTGAAGACCTAGTAAAATAGATGGTTCTCAATAAGCTCAAAGGTTAATATGATTTACACTAGTACAGGATACCGAAAAAACACACTGTAGATGGCTTTGGGACCTTGACACCCAACCAAAAACAAATAATTTCCTAGGGAAGATTACGAAAAAAGGGACTCCCTGTCAAAACCACACTTGAACAAGAATAAATTGAGGCGTCTATGAACTATAAATTCTGCAACCATCCTAAAGAAGATTTATACATATAATCCTAGAATGCCCAAACCTGAGGAACATAGCCAAGAATATAGAACCAAGCATATGTTGAGAAATTAGTAAACATAAGAACCTTGATAAAAATTCAGGCGAAATATTAAATGACCTAAAACAAATCTTAAAGGAATCATTTACTAAAATTTCATGGATAAAAAATTTCACGATTCACATTCATCATGTATTCTGAAAAGTTAATAGCGCCGCATATAGATTGACCAAACTGAGACATTTAACCAGGGTTGTTATTCGAGTGGAACGACCCGAGTATTGACTGTTCATATTCAACTCGTTTATAAATGAGTTGAGTCTAAATTTGTACTCAGGCATAAAAATACTCTCTTTCCAGGCTCGTTTAATTTAGGAAATGAACGAGCTCGAGACGAATTTTTTTTCGAGCATTAAACGTCCCTGTTTGCTTAGAACATAGTAATTTAAAGGAAATTTTAGAAATTTCACAAAATTCGAGCTTAAATCGAGCGAGTCGGGCTTAAAAATAATGTGTCAATATTCGGCTTGTTTAGAAAATGAACGAGTTCAAGATGAACTTTTATCGAGTCAAGCCCAATTTGAACTTGAGTTACTCGACTCATATATGACACCCCTACATTTAACTCGTAACACAAACCTTGATTCCAATACAGAATTGCAAGTTCTTTTTTGTTAGAATGAACTCCTAATAGAATAGTTTGTTGATTAGACCTAATTAGTAATTACTTTCCCTAACAAACTAAAAAGATGCCAAAAAACGAGACCTTGACCGGGAGCCGGGAGTCCTCTCTCTATAAAGCTTATTAGTACAAGTCTTCTCCGTGTGGGTCCGGCGACGACGCACTCGAATAGTTTGTTGATTTCTTGGTTCCTTCCGAGACTTTTCTTCACTTGACTATACGTCTATACAATATTCTCTTATGCTATCATTATATATACAAATTGCACATTTTATGGTTCTCCCAACAACTCTCTCTCAAAATACACAACCACATATATGATATATATATGTATGTACACTTTGCTTCACTTTCATTTGCATGAAAACTCATCAACTTCTACCTACTTCTAAATATCAAGGGATGGATGACTATGTATCTTGGGTCGAGCTTCCCGGGTTCCGGTTTCATCCAACCGAGGAAGAGCTCCTCGACTTCTATCTCCGAAACATGGTTTTCGACAAGATGTCGCATTCCAATGTCATCGGCTTCCTCAACATTTACCGCTACGATCCATCAGACTTGCCCGGTAAGCAATTATTGGCCATCTATACAATTGCATTGAATAAATGATTGGATGAATATATGTTGTTTAACCTCATTTACTAAAATATATATATAGGGCTGGCAAAGATTGGGGAGAGGGAGTGGTACTTCTTTGTGCCTAGGGACCGGAAGCAAAACAACGGTGGCAGGCCGAATCGGACCACCGAACATGGGTTCTGGAAGGCAACTGGGTCGGACCGAAAGGTTGTGAGCTTGTCGGATCCGAAGCGGATCCTTGGATTGAGAAAGACTCTTGTGTTCTACAAGGGCAGAGCTCCTAGAGGAACCAAGAGTGATTGGGTTATGAATGAATACCGCTTGCCGGACAATCATTCCTTTCCTAAGGTGCTTCTACATACTTTGCTTGTCACATATCATAGTGTTTTATACCATGTTCTAAAAAACACTTGGCGAGTGTTTGACAGTGGGATAGGATCAAAGATTTAGGCGAATTTCAAGACAAGTTTTTGCAATCTAAGCAGATTTTGAAGGGTTTTTTCAAACAGTGGTTTTATATATGGTATAATTTTGATCCTAATTTACTAGAAACTCAAAATGTGAACAAATATGGTTAGTAACATACCTTGACATTTATATTATTTACAAGTTAGGTCATTTTGAAATATAAGATGCTACATATTTACAACTCAAAATGTAAGCTTATATATTTTGCATGATTATAAAATTAATTCATTTTTAATTTTTTTTTGCAGGACATAGTGTTGTGCAAGGTGTATAGAAAAGCAACCTCATTGAAGGTGCTAGAGCAATGGGCTAACCAGGAAGAATCCACAGCCAAGTCAACCCCTCAACTCCAATGGTCTCCTCACTCATTTCCCACAACAAATGGTGGGCCACAGAAGGGACCCACTCAACCAATAAACGCCTTCCACGTGGCGCCATCTCATCCGAAGGAGGAAGAGATAGAGATGGACATGGACACACTTGAGTTCATCCTTGAGGAGAGTGGTGACAACAAGAGAAACACAAACATCCGCAGCAAAGCTGACAGCACACTAGCGCTTCCATTGGGCCAAAAAGCCCCACCAAGGCTTCAACTGCCCAAGGCTACGTAATGGGCTCAAGCCCAAGCCCACGAACAGGCCCAAGACCCACTATGGGCCCAATTGTGCAGTAGCCCATGGCTTGAGAACATTCTTAGCCAGTTCACTCCTAGTTCTTGTGCAGATTACACATCACTTAACTGCTAAGCTCTCGCCCAAACTCCATCTCCCAGACCAATTAACAACACACTTAACTCGGTGTTGCAGATTTCTCGGTTTGAGTTTGAGAAATTTCAGAAATTGCAATGTTTTTTTTTTTGGGGGGGTGGTTATATTTTCATGTGATAGCTAGTAGAGGTGCCTTTTGAAGTTGCTCATAACCAAGTTGTACGTTTTATGCTACTGCTACGTCTATATATGCATATAGTTGATAGTTCCATCTTTCAAACTTATTATCAACTTAATTAGATGCCATCACTTAATTTATTCGGCATATGGAAGAATCATGGAGAGTTCGATCCTGGCTCAGGATGCCCAACTCTTGAAATCTTTTTTCTTTTACTACAAAAGAGTTCAATTGGGATTTGACTAGTTCCCCCATAGACTTCAATTGAGTGATAATAATTAATATCTAACTCCAAAAAAAAAATGAGTTCTAGTTAATATCTTAAAATTATACGTACCTTGAATTGGTAAATAAAGAGCGGTCATTCCGGGGACCTATAAGTATTATTCACAAATCCTTTCCGGTGAGCCATTCCGAAATGGAAATATAGTTTATGTAGGGAACTAGAAAATATAGTTTATATAGAGAACTAGAAATTATAGTTTATATGGGGAACTTGAACCCAAGACCCGTTGAGAATGTTATTCGTTTCTATTGTTAGAGAACTATTTGTAAATTCTTTAATATGTGTTCAATGGGTCTGGTATCAAATGACGACTGAATTTTGTAAGAAAACATTTGTATAGAATATTATATGGGTTTGTTATATATGAAAATTGTGTAGGATTTTGCATATGTTTGAATAAACCGAAATTGATCAAATTGGATTGAAGGAAATCAGATCTGTAAACTCAATTTTGGAGCAAAACTCCATTACAGAGAGAAAGAGAAGCAAATTGGTTTCAGTTGTAACCAACCCCAAACAACTCTCCCGCCTATTTACATTTGAGAGGAAGGTAAGGTGAAATTACCAAACTACCCTTCTTGCTTACCTAACCGAGTGTGATCATACACACTTATACACACTCACCTACCCCCCTCAAGATGGACCGAGGCAAGGAAAAACGAGACCCAGCTTGGACCTAAGAAACCCATGTTGTTTAGCTCCCAATGCCTTTGTAAGAATGTCAGCAACTTGAAGTGAAGAAGGCACATGTGAAGTGATGATAAAGCCCTGTTACACCATCTCACGAATGAAGTGTGAGTCAATACGCACATGTTTGGTACGCTCATGGAACACAGGGTTGATGGCAAGCTGCTGAGCCGACGTGTTATCACAATTCAGTGTGATAGGAGTGGGAATATGAATACCCAGATCAAGAAGAACACCTTGAACCCACACCAATTCACTAGCAACAATTGACATGGCCCTGTATTCACTTTCGGTTGAGGACTTCGAAACCACCTTTTGTTTCTTTGTCTTCCATGATATTAATGAAGAGCTAAGAAACACACAATAGCCAGAAAGAGATCTCCTTGTATCCAAGCAATTTCCCAAGTCGGCATCACTGAATGCGTTGACAGTAAGGGATGAACTGGATGGATATGACAAAGCCAAATTAAAGTTGCCTTTGAGATATCTTAGGAGGTACATAAGATCATCCCAGTGAGGCTTCAATGGTTTCTGCAAGAATTGACTTAATTGTTGAACTGTGTAAGAGATATCTGACCGAGTAAGTGTGAGATAAATGAGTCTGCCCACCAAACGTCTGTAATCTTCAGGATTGGCAATAGGATCACCCAATGTTGTAGACAATTTGATGCCATGCTGCATTGGGAATTCAGCTTGCCTGCAACCTTCTATATGAGCATCAATGAGTATGTCTACATATTTTCGTTGGTTAAGCAAAATACCAGATGAGGATGTAGCTATTTCCATTCTCAGAAAGTATCTTGCCACACTTATATTCTTTTATAGTGAATTCCTTGTGCAAAGCATCCTTAATTAGTGATTTTAATCTCAGTGCTAGAGTTGCCAAAGAGTGAATAATCATGGCTTGACTGAATAAAACCCAATGTGAGCATGAACCTGGTAAGTTCATGATTCCACTGACGACTTGCTTGCTTAAGGCCATACAAGGATCTCTTCAATCTGCATACATGATCTGTGGGAACACTGAACCCAGGTGGGGGAGTCATATAGACTTCCTCATCAAGATATCCATGCAAAAATGCATTATTCACATCAAGTTGATGGAGAACCCACCCTTTGCAAGCAACTAAGGCTAAGATGATCCTTACTGTTGACAGTTTGGCCACATGAGAAAATGTCTGTTTATAGTCTTTGTCCTTTATCTGATTGTATCCCTTAGCCACAAGTCGAGCTTTATACCTTTCTATTGACCCATCTGGCCTATGCTTGATTTTGAATATCCATTTGCAGTTAATTGCTTTCTTCCCTGGTGGAAGAGGAGTGACACACCAAGTATTGTTACTTGTAAGTGCACTGAGTTCCAACTTCATTGCATCTTCCCACTCCGTTATCCCTTTTGCTTGATCATAAGACCAGTTAGGCTCAAAGACTGAACAAACATTCACCAATGCTTGAACATAAGGAGTAGACAGATGAGAGAAATTATGAACTGAGAATACTGCAAATGATTCTGATGAAGAGGAATCCACTTGACCTCTGACAGGCAATCCAGTGCACACAAAATCATTCAATCTAGCTGGTCTTGATATATTCCTCTTGAGATTCAAATACTGAGGTGGAGGAGGAGACATAGTATTGGCAGGAGCAACACTGTCATTGTGATCTCCATGACTAGTGCCTTGGCTAATGATAGGTGTCATAGGGGATGAAGGAATGTAATCTGGGGCAATAGGAGAGGGAGAATTTGATTGAGAGGTTGACTGAGACTCAAGGCATAGATCATTAGTAGACAACTCAAAATCATCTTCAACTAAGTGGCCAGTCACCCTTTTCGGTGGAGGCAATTTAGACACAGAATGCTTAAAAGGAAACTGATTTTCAACAAACTTAACATGTCTGCTAACTATAATAGTTTGTATGTCTAAATCTAAAAGTTTGTAAGCCTTCTGACCTGGAGGGTACCCCAAAAATACACATCTTCTGGAAACAATACCCAACTTATCTTTGGGATCATTAGGTTGAATAGCATAATATAAACAACCTATGACTCTCAACTGATCATATCTAGGAGCAACCTTGTACACCAATTCAAAAGGAGATTTCCAATTTAAAACAACTGAATGCATTTTGTTGATGATGTGTGTAGCACCCAAAACACAATCAACCCAAACCTTACAGGCAAAGCAACATGTAATCTAATAGCCCTGGCAGTTTCAATCAAATGTTTATACTTTCTTTCATCTCTACCATTTTGTTCATGAACCCCTAGAGCTGATCTTTGATGAACAATGCCTTTGAAAGCAAACAAATCCACATAACCTTTTTGCATGAATTCAGTTTCATTATTAGTTCTAATGGATTGAACTGAAACCTGAAACTGAGTTTCAACTAATTCTATGAAACAAGCACTACTAGAATTATGCAATTAGACATCACGTATTTTAAGTCTGTCAATAAAACACCTGATGTTAAATTACTTTGTTACATCAATTATTATATTTGTGATGTTGAAAAATATTTACAAATCTGTCAAATTTTTTGACAGATGTGAAATCACTCGTTCATAAAAAAAATTGAACGCGCGCGCCTTTAAATTTTCCAAATTAAAATAAGCGGGGTTGAAACACTTAGAAAAAATAGGCGGGTTTTCAAATTTTAGGGAAAAATTATAACACTTCACAGATTTCATGGGTGTCACATTCACTTGGAAGAATCCCAAATTCCCGACCCTGCTCTCTCTCTCTCTCTCTCTCTCTCTCTCCAGTTTTTCAGATCTGAATCACCAGCCTCCCCGTTCCTCCATCTCCGGCGACCCTTCCTCCATCTCCGGCGACCTTCCTCCACCTCTTCCTCTCCTCTCTCCTCCAGGCTCCTCCCCCGGTCACCGCCGCCATCCTCTTGCCGTCTTCTTCAACCCTATCCCGACCCCGACCTCGCTCTTCCTCTCTATGGATCTCAAATCCAAGCCTTCCCCCTTACCCGCCCCCTAAATCCGTCCCCCTCCTTCCAGATCTGAGATGGCTTCTCCCTCGATCTGAGGTTGTTCATCTCTTCATCATCCCCTCACCGCCTCCTCACCGTTGCTTGTTGATTCGCTAACCCATGACACCCTCGTACCATCACTTTACCTACTCTTCTATCAACGGGGTTTCATCTTTCTCTATCTTCTTTCTCCAACACAAGATCTCCTCTTTCGTACCCTTCAAACCCTAACAAGAGACCGCCAAGCTTACAGATCCAATTTCTCCGTTTTTCGCAGAGCTCAGACAAGTCCTCCGTGCTCGAGAATTCGAGAGTATAGTTGGACGCGATTACTTCCCCTGAGGATCTGGTTAGGCTTTATTTTCAATTTAGTATTTTGTTTAGGAGTTGCATTTGGAGTCTAAGAGTAGTTTTCGAGTTGATTGTTTATGGATATGATCATTGTGTTCGCAGGGATTGTGACGAGGAGGCCACTGGTGTTGCAATTGCACAAAACTGTACTAGGAACGCTCAAGTTTGTTGAGTTTCTTCACTTGCTGAAGCGTTGACTTACTGATTTGGTGAGTTATTTGCACAAACCTCACTTTTGATATTGTTTAAGCAAATGCCTAGCTTTTGATACTGTTTAAGCATTAAGCAAATGCATTACCTTTTGCTATAGTTTTTAGTTTTAGGGGCTGTTTTGATTGCATTAAAATCTGATCACTGCTTCTGCGTTTGAGATTGTTTTAGATTTTATTAATTCAATCTGTTGCTACTGTGTTTGAGGCATTATATTCATGGGTTGTATAAGCTTGTATGCACTGTTGGGAAGACATTTTTGTGGTGTTATGGGGCTGATTTGTAGTTGCTTGCGATGCCGAATTTGGGGATATTTAGAGCTACTGTTAAATGATCATTTAGTTCTTTAATTAATATATGAATATCCTGTATCATTTGCTAGGGTTTTTGCTTTCTCAAGATGACAGAATTCTGTCTAGGGTTCTTAGCTTGGCCCATCTGTTACGTTGATTATCTGATCCTACGGGCTCAGTCATATTTTGCTTTCTATCTGATCATATTCATGGCAGCATGGCCTACCCACTACCCCCATTATATATGGGTTCAGTTTCAATGGCAATAGTTGGTGTAGTTTCATTTATTTTACTGAGCATTTTTTTGCAATAAGAGGGATTGTTGAGGAGTTTGGTATCCATCAATATTTGGTCGTTGCTCCTTTTAGGTTTTCTCAAGATTTTAAACTAAATCATAAATGACATGCTCCTGGGATATGTGCTTGATGCAAATGTAGCTGGTGTAATTTGAGCTAATGTGAGCTAGCTTATCTCATTAGTCTAATGTTACACCTTCAGTTTTCTATGTCTGAATATCTTTGTCTATAGGTCCTTTCTCTAGTGGATCAGTTGGGTTTTCAATTTGGTTTAGTCAACACCTTGGCAATGGTTTGCCTAATCTTTGGTGTTTTAACTGTGAAATTTTAGGCAGCCCTTTGCCTTTTGGCAGGTGATTTTTTTACCCTTGATATATATATATGTGCATTCAGCAAAGTAGCCAGAGCTTTATCATGTGTTTTGCCGCACAACTAGTGTTGCTGCCACTGTAATCAACCTGATGCTTGTGTATTATAAGTGTTTCCATGTGTATATCTGCTTTCTTTTTTCCTTCCTAATACCTCTCTCTGTTCAAATATCTATTTTGGATTACAGTTGAAGCTCAGCCAACCAAACCCTGATAACCTTGGATATGTTTATTCTGTTTCAGTTGAGGAAATTTGTGGCACTAGGATACAACTTGAAGGCCTTGGTTCTTCGTTCTTTCTAAATATTATATTTATATTTATTGTTTGTATATGCATTAGATCATTGTTTTTAGGCGAACTATAGATATGCTCTATTGATATTCTGCATCTCTCTTATTTTGACTTTTGACTTTTGCTGGTCTGCTATAGGTTACAATTGTGAAGAATGAAGAGGGTGGGAACTCTGTATCTGGAGTGGTTTTAAGAGGCAGTACTGATAGTATATTGGATGACCTAGAAAAAGCTGTGGATGATGTTGTCAATGCCTATAAGGTAATAATTGTTGGTTCTGACTAGTTGATACGAGATGTTTTGAAGAGTTCAACCTTGTCTTTGTGCAAAGTACAAGATGCTAGTCGATGTTTTTGCTGTTAAAAATGTTTTTTTTTTAATGTTGTCGATCTGTAGTCATAGTTGATTGAATCAAGTATAAGATGGTTATTATTTCTAGCTTTTCAAATAAAAAAGAAAGCTAATATGCATTCACTGTCAATAATATAGCTATTTTTCTGTAATTAATGTGCAGGGATAGTCAAATAGTACCTGGTGCTGCAGCTACAGAAATTGAGTTAGCTAGAAAACTGAAAGAATTTTCTTTCAATGAAACTGGGTAAGTGGTGGGGATATTTACTCTTTATTGTAGATGCCTCTCTTCATTCGTTTCATAATCATTGCGAAAGCAGTTTTCATGTGAGCTTTGTCATTTACAATAGCCATAAACAGTTCATAGATTTACTTAAAAGATAGACACTGTATTTCTTTGTCTCCATAATCCTTTATTTATTTACTGCTGTTTACTTTGATCCTACAGATCATCATGGCTAAACGAGAATGAGTCTGAAGCTAAAATCTCTTTCCATCATCAAGGAACAAGTAAGGCTTAATGCTCCATCATGCACTTGACTATTGTTGTGTTTTACTTCTTATTCCCCCCCCCCCAATTTGTGGCCATGTTCTTTTTGCACTGTAATATGAATTTTTTAGCCATATAAGCTGAATTTTCAGCACATCAAACCTTCAAGATATCTTTTTTCTTAACTTGTTATTGTTACTCTCATAAAAAGACTCATAAATTGCCATTTAAAACATGAATTTATCATAAGTAGTGCAATGAAGAGTGCTCCCTGAATTTTGCTTGTTATGAAAAGTTCTATTTAGAATTTCAGTTGAACAGTTTATATAAAACATGTGTATTTGCTTTTAAGTTCTTACATGAGCCCATGGGAAGTGTTTCATTGCTACAAAGGCAATTGTGACAGATGGATTCAGATGAGCCCCAGAGATGTGAGCAGTGGAGAGGATGACAATCATGACAACAAGCTTGGTCGAGGCAGCAAGGCCAAAAAGAGTTTCAGAGCCTTATGTCTTCTGATTGACAATTGTTGTCGCTGTTCCAGCAAAGATCAGTATGAAAGTGCCTATGAACTTAACTACCACCTGATTCGACGTCAATCCATGAACAAAAGAAGCCATGAGAGAATTTTTTTAGTACCCTTTTTACAAATTTCTAAGGTCAGAACTCTTCTATTCTACTCAATTCTCAGAACTTTATAAACAGACTCGACATCGAAGGACTTCACAGTGAAATAGTCTGCATGATCTGAATTTTGACAAAAAGTTTAATGATTTGAGGATCAAACTCGATAAGCTTTAGATATTTCTTTTTGCTTATGATGTGTAGCGTAGGTAGGTACCTTCTTTGTGAGCAACACTTGAGGAGGGGGCATCATCATGGTGCAAGTTACGGCAGGTAAACCTCCTTCCTCAATGGACCTAGCTTCAACTCTAAAGCTGCTAGTTCGGCTTAGTAAAGATTTCTTAGGAGTTGTAGTCCTTTCATCCTTGACCCTCCAAACAACGGAGCCCCAAGTGTGCTGGGGATCATCGGAGTTGAAGGGGCTGATGCATGTTCCCTTTCTAATGCTAATTTTGATAATTTGTATGTTAGCTGTCCTACCTTCTTACTATAATAAGTTTTAGATTTGTAAAAAAATGTCTTTACTTGATGAATTAAATTTGCAAACACCATATGTTGTTTACTAGTGCAATGTTGTTGCAAGTAGTGCAATGATCCACCAACCAAGTGAATGTGACTGTGTCTGTTTCTAATTAGTTTTGTGTTGTTAAATGCATATGTAGAGGCAGCAATGAAAATAAGGTTGTTAGGTTTGTTTTGTCAATGAAAATAAGTTGTTAGGTTCTAATTAGTTTTGTGTTGTTAAATGCATATGTATCTTCTTCAACTTCATGAATATGCAGAGTTGTAACCATTGCTAGTTGATGGATATCTTGTGTCTTATTCTATTTTATATCCTTAAAATCACAACTTGTAGGGCTTTTTGGCCATGCTCCCATCGCTGACAATATTCAAACTTTTTTCTTTCTAATTTTTTTGCCTTTGACAATACTCTCTTTCAGATATATTAAAGTTTTGCCGGTTGCTCATGGTGATGGGCATTATCAACAAGTGATTTTACGTGTTTTGTGGTGTTGTGGCTAGCTAGGTAATGTTTGTCGTAGATATGTAGGCTAGCCTTGCCTTTTTTTTTTGAGATGTTGTGGCTAGCTAATTTAGTGGCTATGAATATCGGTGGTGTATTTTGTAAATGTTACAATACGATGCTAGTATTTATGTACATGTTTTCATTAAACGACCTATTATTTCGAATAACAAACAAAATGCGAAGTTTTATTGACAAAAGCGTGTTTTGTATCCAAATAAAAAACATCGGATTATATATGAAAATAGTAGTGTATTCATATCTTTAACATTGTATCAGTCTATCTAAACAGATGCCAGTATAATTATACACATCGGTTAATTCATTTAAATCAATGTGCAACACCAGTTTGAACATTAAAATGATATATGAACTGATATATATTTGTCAAAGTAACATCGTTATCTACCAAATAAATCGATGTGTCATTACAGCAACAACATCATTTTATTTTGAAAAAACTGATATAAATGTGGGAAACGACATCTTCTATGTAGACAACCACAATATTGCATTATTTTAGAACAATATAATATCACATATAATGAACATAAAATTAATACACAGAGAATGAATACTCTGAATGCGATGTCAATAATATTGAAATACATCAGTTATTCCTATATTTCACGTGGTCGGTTAAATTAAAACAATATAAAATCATAAATTATATATCGGACATGATTATAAACGTGATCACTAAAACAAAAAATGTTGTCTATTTTGTCTTAAGACATTACTTATTTTATAAATAAAGATGTAAATGTCACTTTTTTGCTTTAGGAGGACATCTTCACATGTTTCCAAATGACAAATCTTGGATATTTATCAACAAGTGAATATGTCATAACAAAAATTGAGTGGTTCTAATTAAGAAAAGACATCTGTTTAAAACCGATGTGGAAAGTTTGATCTTTTACTACACGCACAAAGAGATCGGATTTTTTTTTGAAAGACATCTGTTGACAACAGATGTCTAATTGCATTTTTCTAGTAGTGAAGTGAGCAACCTCAGGACCTGCATCTTGTCTTGTATCAAGTAGACCCAGTTGGTCCTGGTGTAATCATCTAAGATTGTTAAGAAATACTTAGCACCACATCTAGATGGAACTCTGTAAGGGCACCAAACATCAACATGAATCAACTGGAAAGGACAAGCAACAATGGATTCACTTCTATCAAATTTCAACTTTGAAAACTTAGTCATGGCACAAGTGTCACATGACAAATCCCTTACATCAAACTCCTTACAATCAGGAATGTGTGAAAACTTAGAAAAGGACATATGTCCAAGTATAGCATGCACCAATTGCATGTTATTACAATGGAAACTAGCATTATTAACAGAATGAGAAATCAACTGCTGAATCTTCAAACAACCATGAGCCTTCAGAACAAACAATCCTTTCTCTTCAAGCTCTTTAGCTAGCACAACTCTAGTTGTAAGGTCCTATAACCAACAAGGCTTATGATCAAAACTGATTCTTAGATTGTCAACATAGAGGCTCTTTGAAACAGAAAGCAGATTGTGTCTAAACTGTGGTACTAGCAGCACATTGTGTAAGATCACATTGATGCTCAATATCACAATGCCCCTTTGCTTAACTAAAATACAATTGGCATAAGGCAATCCAAGGTTAATGGGAGGACTCAAGTCACATATTTCAGAAAAAATAATAGGATCAAATGCAATGTGGTCTGTAGCACCCGAGTCTACAATCCACAAATCATTTTGTGCCTTATTAGCACCAACAAGAAATGAAACACTAAGAGTACCTGCAAAGTGAATCATTGCTTGATTAGCATAACTGTCAACACTCTCCATGAGAGCCTTCCCTTTCATGAGTTTCAATACCTCTTGAAACACGGCATTAACCATGGCTTGATCAGGCTTGCCACTAGCATGAGCAAATTCATCAAATGGACTATCCTGTTAAACACACTCCATCTGAGCAGCAAACTTGCCTGGCTGCTTAGATCTTTCTTCCTCCTAAGGCCCTTTCAACCATTCTGGATAGCCTATGATCTTAAAGCAATACTCCTTAGTATGTCCCCTCTCACCACAATGATCACATTTTCTGTCGAAGTTGGTTTGCCTGATCAAACTGCTTTGACTGCTCACCAACACGAAATTTATTCACTGCATTTGCCTCCACATCAAACTGACCAAATCTAGACACAGCAAGAGCATTCAAATCACCTTGATTAACTTCTGTAACATCCTTAGAACGTTCTATTTGAGTTGCCATCTGAAAAGCCTTATTGATTCTAGGCATTGGATCATTTGACAGTACATTACTCCTCAGATTTTCACACACATCGTTCAGTCCCATCATGAACTGTATAACCTTGGCCTTTTCATCTCAATCAAGAACTCTCTTTAGCAATCCACAAGCGCAGTGATTGATACCCCCACAATTACAACCTGGAATTGCATCAAGAAGTTGTAATTCATCCAAAATCTTTTTCAATTTCCCAAAGTACGCTCCTACAGATAGATTCTCGTGTTTTAGACTAGCCAAATCCCTATGAAGCTGGTACACTAATGGATCCTTTGGTTCATAGAATCTTTCCTTGATCTCATCCCATAATTCCTTTGCAGATTCAACATACATAACTCTGTAAGCTACTTCGCTCGTCATTGAATTAATCAACCGGCACATAACCATTGAGTTAGCTCTCATCCATTTCTCGTAGTCCTCAATACCTTCCAAAGGCTTTACACAACTTCCAGTAATGAATCCAAGTTTAACTTTGGCTCCTAACACCATTTTAATGCTTCTACTCTAGCTAGTAAAGTTTGCGCCATTGAAAGGAGTAGATACTAGGACCATTCCAGGATGGTATGAATTCGAAAGAAATAATGGATTGACATGAGGATTAGACATACCGTTCATCATATCACCAAATTGAATTCCTTGATTCATGAAATTCCAACCTCGTCCAGCGCTAACTCTTGGAGCAGGAGGTGTAATAGACACAAAATTCCCACTGCCATTGCCGCTCGTATCGCCTCCAACACCAGATCCTTGATCTTGTTGATTAGAAACACCTCGTCCAACCATAGCCGGAAATCATGAGCAAGGAAAAACGACGATCTCGAATCTCAATTGAAGAAAAAAAGAAACACGGATCGGGTATCTCGATCTCAAAACAGAAACACGCACAATCAGCAATCGTAACTCTCAAGTTCCGATACCATTTGAATAAACCGAAATTGATCAAATTGGATTGAAGGAAATCCGATATGTAAACTCAATTTTGGTGCAAAACTCCATTACAGAGAGTAAGAGAAGCAAATTGGTTTCAGTTGTAACCAACCCCAAATAACTCTCCTGCCTATTTACATTTGAGAGGAAGGTAATGTGAAATTACCAAACTACCCTTCTTGCTTACCTAATCGAGTGTGATCATACACACTTATACACACTCACAATATGAAAATTTCTCTAAGATATTATATATGAAAATTGTACAATATAAGAATAGTATGAAAATATAATAGGCGCGAGAGGTAGTGATGAAGGAATTGGAGGCCGATCGAGAGTGAGGAAAAGGATGAGAGTGATGAAGATCGATTACACGGTCGTATCATATCACGTACGAGGCGCGTAAAGTTTGTAAAGAAGGTGAAAAGATTTTTAGGAGTTGGGGAGACGGAGCGGGGTAGGGAGGAGGGAGAGGAGGGTGAGCAGACGATGGCTTCGGCGGATCAGACGGTGGCCCCTCCCCGCGATTTGGCTAGAGAGTTTGATGCTTTGGAGGGGAGATTTGAGAGGTTCGACGAGGATACTGCTAAGGGGGAGTTGACGGTCGAGGATTATGATTAGGGATGGAAATTGGACGGGTGATGGATGGGTGGACCAATTTTGTCTCCCGACCCATCACATTTTTTTTTCACATATCCTCTCACTCACCCGTCTACTGGTTCGCCCATCACCCGATCCGTCAAGTGAATCGGGCGGGTCGAGGGTTAATCGGGTGAAAGAAATTAAAAGGCAATAAGTCACAAGAGATACTTAAAAAATCATTCCTATTTGATAATTTTATAAACCATGTCAACGTATAAATCTTCCTAAAGACTTATTCACACATTATATCACTATTCTTAACTTATAAAATTATTATTAGATGTTTGTATCAAACTAGATGAGATGAATTTAACTAGGTTGCTAGACTCGCAAATATATATATATATATAGGGAGTGGTTCCCTTGTGCATACTCCTTAGAGTGTATCTAGTGCACGATTCCTGGCCGTAGATATGGATGGATCGGATGGCCTATACCACGCCACGTGGAATTGTAAAAAAATAATAATAATAATAAAAAAAATAGGTCGGCCTTCCCAATGCTTGATGGTTGGCGCGTGCATTCTCACTCCATTAAAACCTAAAAGGCCAAATTGGGTCATTTCCAACCAGAAAAACCAAAAAGCGTACGTTGGAAGATTCGGCATCCACTCCCCCGTCAATATCGCCACCAACCCCATCAGCATCCGTCGGCCCCGATTTCGAGGCGCTCGCGGTTTCTCCGGCGACCAGAGCGGCGGCAACCGGCGACTCGGGTGAGCGACTCGAGTGGCTGTCCCCCCTTGTGCGGCGACGCTCAACGGTTTTCAGCAAATTCGCCCACCCCCTAACCGCCGGTAAGTCCAAGATCCTGGATCTGAGAATCGTCGCCGTCGTCGCTCCCGGATCCGCTGGCGCCGCCGCCGGTAAGGCCAAGATCCGTTGTCGTCGTCTTCACCAGCCTTCGCCGCCGTCGATTGCCCACGAATCGCCAGCCTTCGCCGCCGTCGCTCCTAGATCTGAGAATCGCCATCGCCGGCTCCTCCTCGACCATCGCCGTCGTTGATCTTCGCCTCCTCGACTCGCCTCGTGTCCGATCCAACTTGCCTCCGCCTTGCCTCACCGCATCGCTCCCGTATCTGAGATGGTCGTCTCCTCCTCCTCGAACTCTGTGCTCGACGTCGCCTCCGTGGTGCCCTCCTTCTTCGGCGTCAGGATATCGCCCAGCGGCGCTGCGCTCACCTCCACCGCCGTGAAGAAATTGTCGTATTGGATTGGTTCATCATCTAGAGACATCCGTCGCCTTCGTTCATCCTCGTTGCCCTTATTCTTCTTCAAAATCAAAGGTTTGGTGTTGATTCCGGAATTGGGAGGGTGGGTGGGTGGGTGGGTAGGCGGGTATCGTCCATATAATTCTGGTATTATTCGGGGAAAAAACGAAAAATTATTCAGACATATGGGTCGCATTAGTAGGGTTTTCTAAATGTATAATTTGATTCATTATTTGTCAATTATTCCTATGTATGTGTCGATTTTTTGTTATTGGTGGTAATGATTTGGTCAATTATTCGGTGAAATTTTATTCATTATTCATTAGGATATGAAGTCGATCTTTGGTTTAAGGAACAACTAAACATTATTCGATTAAATATGAAGGATTATTTGTTGAAATACGAAGCATTATTCGTATAAATCGTAAGTATTGTTTAGGGATTTAAGGTTATTTTATTTCAAATTGATAGAAAATAATAAAATATTATTCGGTAACATGTGACAAATTATTCATTAGAATTGGTAAATTTTAATATGATCTTGATGAAAAAAGATACATAACATTATTCGGTGGAATTTAAAAAATTATTCGGTAGAATTGGTAAATTTTAATATGAAAAAGGATAACATAATATTATTCGGTGGAATTCAACACATTATTCGGTGTAATTGTATTTTTTTTTATCTAAACCACAATCTTTACAAATAAAAAAGATATTAAAAAGAAAAAAAACGGAAAGCCTAATTTGAATTGATCTGAATGCAATTTTTCCGATGATCTAAATTAGAAAAAAAAACCCTGAAAGCTTCGTATAAAAAAACGGAAAGCGGAAGGGAATCAAATAAATAATAGAAGGGGTGGGATTTGACCCAATCGGGTGGGAGTTATTTTTTTACAATAAAAAAGATATGGATAAATTACATCAAAAATAATATGAATTAAAAAAAAAAAAAATGGAAGAGATTAGATTTTGCCTGATAGGATGCAAGTATTTATAACATTCCATAATAAAAAAAATGATTTGCAATTATTTAGGGATACTGTAACGATTTTTTTTAAAAGAAAAAAACATAAGAAAAGTGTTACTTCACAAATCCACCACCACCCCATTCGGATAAACTACAATTTAATTTAATTCTTTATTTTGATCTAAATCTAAATATATCTTTATAAATAAAAAGATAGGGATAAAATACAATTAAAAGAAAAAAAAAACGGAAGACATGGGATTTGTATTTGAATTGAAGGATTTTGAAGGCTTTTTTTTAGTAGGCCCCACTAGTCACCAAATCTCAATTCTCAACCCACCACAATTCCCACTTTCTCCTGTACAATATCACACACGCGCCTAAGGAGAGTCCAAACTGTTTTCAAGCTTTGTGGGCGGGTCCCACATGGTTTTAATTAAAAAAAAAAAAGAAAACCCCATTTTAATCTCTTCTATCCATCACAATCCGATCAATGTCTCACAATTGTGCACAAGGTACACCCTAAGAGGTGTGCACAAGTTACCCATTCTCTATATATATATAGAAAAATTATGTCCTTGGAAAACAGACTTAGATGTCCTTTCTTTAATGTCTTTGCATGAAGAGTATTATTGATACAAATATCATGAGAAGTTGGGAAAATACGATTTGGTTAATCATACATTAATACACAAAGTCGTTGGTAAGAGCCAAATTACTTACATTATATCGATATATGTAAAACAAATAAAAGAAATTTTAGAAGGACGTGAAGTTAAATAATGCAAATTTATACGTAGTATTTTTTTTATATAATCGAGTGGGCTAATGAGTGGTTAAGTGGGTCGGGTAAATGGTGGAATATATATCATCTATCACTAGACCTGTCAAACGGGTCATTCGGGTCGGGTCTCGGGTAAAACGGGTTCCGAGTAAATGGGTTTCGGGTATTTCTGGGTTGACTAGAACTCGGGTTTGACCGGGTTTCGGGTATTTCGGGTTTGTCAATTTTTTATTTTTTAAATTAAAAAAATCATTATTTGATAATTTTACAATAAATTTTAATTATATATAAAAAAACTAATTATATTTAATTATAAATCAACCGGGTCAATCGGGTCACCGGGTCGAAACCCAGATTAGCCGGAAAATTTTCGGTTTTTCGGGTTCGGGTCAAAAAAAATTCCGGGTCAAAAATTTCGGGCGGTCGGATCGGGTTTTCGGGTCGGGTTATGTTTTGACAGGTTTGTCTATCATCCATCTACATCTACTACCTGATTCTTTTTTCGGAATTTTCGCCAAATACCCCTGAGGTTAAGGCTAATTCGCGTGGTGTACAAAAGTTTGACATATTTCGCCAGGTGTCCCTGAGGTTTTCATTTTTTTCGCCAAATACCCCTAAGGTTTATATTTTTTCGCCAAATGCCCCTCTGTCGAATTTGTTAACGTTTTTTAATTGAAAAAAGTACAATTCCCCCAACATGGCGCATATTTTTAATAAAAATAAAATTTTCTAAGTATAAAAAATTACTATGATAAATTTAAATAAGATATTATCAAACGTGAACATAAAATACAAAAAAATAGATTTGATAATTATGTAAAAAATAATTAAAATATTTATCAAAAATGTGTAAAAATTACACGAGTTTAAGATTTAAGTAAAATATGTTGATTGGGTTGAAATCCTAAAATAAATGTGTTTATAACACCTAATAAAAGTGCTTATTAATTAATATTTAGATATAACTAGATTGATTAAAGAAACGTGTACAAATTTCACTAGTTTGATTTTTTTTTTCAAGATTCAGTTGATTGAGAGGAAATTGTGAAATTAAAATGATTATGTCATCTAAGCAAAAATATTTCTCATTTAACAATTAGAATAGATAAATTTCATTGGTTAAAAAAATCTTTAAAAAATTTATTATTTGAAAATTTACGTAGATTAGGTTGATTGTGTGAAATTCCAAAAATTAAGATTATTATATAAAAAATAGTTTTCATTATACACACACAAAAAGAGAGATTAATTGCTTTGGAAAAAAAAGAATTCATATATTTGGAACTATGTATTTTTTTTAAAAAAAAAACGTTTTGAATTAATCTCATTGTTTAAATAAATAGCTTGAAATGATATTGTGTAATTAATACATACTGAAATAATACTGTATAGTTAATTTTAACTTTATCAAAAAAAAAAAGTTTTGAATTAATTCCATTGATTAAAAAATGTAATATGATATGGTATTGTGTATATAATATTAGATAATTTAATTACCGTAATTAAATAATATTTTTCAAATAAAATAATACCTTACAAAAATAACAATGAAATAATATTTTCTATTCTTTTTATTTTCAATAAAAAAACGTTAACAAATTCGACAGAGGGGCATTTGGCGAAAAAATAAAAACCTTAGGGGTATTTGGCAAAAAAAAAATGGAAACCTCAGGGGCACCTGACGAAATATGTCAAACTTTTGTACACCACGCGAATTAGCCTTAACCTCAAGGTATTTGGCGAAAATTCCGTTTTTTTTTTGGGTTTTCACCCTTTTAGGTTCTACGAGGGCCAGTATGGGCGTTCATGCAAATCACAATCAGAACCGGCTTGAGAATGAACGCGCCCCCACGCGCCCAACTCATTCCTGCAAAACTTTCACACCAAACCCTAATTCCCAAATCCAATCACTCCAAAATCTCTCAGATTATCCCTCTTTGTCCCAAAATTGACGAGATCTGTGCTGGCTTGTCCTCAATAAGAGTAATTGAGAAGAGATTTCCATGGCTGAGTAAGGTTGAGGGCCGAAAATGGAGCGAGAAGAACGTCAGTTGGAAATTGAGAGAGCCCGTTTGGAAGAACTTCAGAAAAAGGAAGCAAATACTCGTTTATGGGTGGTGGTGTTGCAGCGCGGCTCTAGCTCGGAAGGAGTCTTCTTACCAAAGAATGGTTATTGTTGATGGCAATCATAGGTTCTGGGGAGGCTCATTCTCCCTAGAATGGTTACTGCTGCCTTCTCGCTGGATTGCCTTCGCCTCTGGTCGGGTTGGTCGGGGTAAGAGTTTCTCTTACCGCCATCTCCTCTCTCTTCTATACATCTATAAGAGTAAAGAGGTTGGATTCTTAGTAATCCATCTCACCGCACCTTCATATTCTCTCTTATCTGGATTTTCTCCAAATCTCTATGCTAATCTCTTTTTTATGGTTATTTTGTTCATGGCACCCACATCTGAAAACAAAGGGAAAAAACCCATGGGGAACGATTCTCTCGTTCCCCATTTGAAAACCCCCCGAAAGGGACAATACCAGCTTCATATGGGAGAAATCCCTTCCAAGGCGAAAATCTCAAATGCTGAAGTCGGAGGAGGAAGGACAATGTATAAGGAGAAAATGTCCCACACTCCCAAGGTGGTTATGGAGAAGCTGAAGACGATTCAGAGTAGCATCCAGGAAAACAAATTGTTCGAACTAAGGTTCCATCTCTCGACAAATCGCTGGAGTATATCCTTCGATCCTTGGACCGAATCCTTCATCCTCTTGGATCTTTCGGTAAGGATCCCCGATCTGTCAACTAAATTTGTAAGTAATTCTATCTTAATATACTTTATTGGGGAAAACAGAATCAGGAAATTATCAAGACTAATTTCGGGGATAGTGTTTGGTTTGGTCGAACGGATTTTTTGCTATGCCTCTCTCAAACCTTTGATGACTTGTATCAGCGTTATTTTAGTGGGGTGTCTCTTTCTTCTCTTCAAAATCTTCATGAAAACCATGTCCTCAAATGTAAGCCCAGTTGATAGTGTACACCCCATTTGGGCATTGTCTCTCTGTTGCATATCTCCCTCCCAAAACCTCCCTAAAAAATCACCTCTATTAAATCATAGACATCCTCTCCTCATTAAGAATAAGAGCCTTTGGACTATCACATATGACACTTTAGGGTGGCTTATTTGTTTGACTAAGCCTTTTAATATTACCTATATGAAATTCTCAGGACTACCTTTATGTGATATGATTGAATGTGCACAGGCTAGTTATATTGATGAATCTTGTGGTATGCTTTCATATTTACTTTGGGGCATGGTAACCTTGAGCAAATTTATGGGGGAATTGAATCCTATATTTGACTTGGGAGATCGTTATGTGCTCTTTGTCTTTCTCTTAAGTAACTTATTCTCGAGTTTTTTCGGGCAGGTCTTTTGTCAAGCTATGCATCTGTATGAAAATTATTATTGCGAGCCCATGCTATTTAAGTGGATTGATGATTTACTGGATGAAAAATCAGTTTCTACTCAGAGAATAATTCCATTGCTTGTATGGTGGAGTGTTACCAATTGACATTTACAAAAGTTCACCTTGCGTCTCATGCATTCAAAGCACTTTGATTGTAAAACAATTTATATATCTATGGACAATAATGTCGACAACAATTATTGGTTATGGTTATTGTGCAGGTGGTATGATCAGCTGAATGTTGATTTTACCATTTGTGAAAACATATGGTGTAGGACTGTATTGTGTATTACTTTTCTGATGCATGCGTTGTCTAAGTGTTTTGATCTTATAAGCTTATGTGATATGGATGGGGGTGACTTCCTGGAAGGAGGAAATAATGAGAGTGAAATAGGCTATCGGTTGAACATCTCTGATTTGAATTGGCATTCCAATGAAATTTCTTTTGGTGGGTTACTTATGTATTGGACTAAATTTCCACCAAATTATTTTTATTGTATGGGTAACCTTTCCTCCATAATGTATAGATTACCACCAAATTATTTTCATCAGAATTTGATGAAAATGAAGAAATCTCTGGAGAATACGGCTGAGATGGTGAAAAACTGGTGTCTTTGGAATATTAGTGCAGGTGTTTTCCACACCCTGTTTGTGTATATCCTTTATGTGGCAAAACTTGTTTTGAGTAGGCCAGGCCCCCTTAAAATCACTTTGTGCAATTCTGCCAAGGTCGACGAGAATTCTAGTGTCTTCGGAATACTAGTGATGGTTTATGTAATATATTTGGTTCACCCTTCTCATCCATACAGACAGGAAACACTTACATTTATTTGGATTAGTTATATGTCTGGGTACTCTGTCATGAAAATCTGCGTTTATGTGGATTATGCCATATCAAACTCATTTAAGCAGCATGGTCAGCTACCTTTACACTCCAATAAAAGCATTTGGATGAGCATGTGTGCAATCCACCTTGCTCTTCCTTCCCATCTAACTTTCTATTGTTATTCTCAAGTGCTTACTCGCCATCTCTCTGTTTGTGACACAACCATGACATCCTCTTCAAAGGATAAAGGGAAAAAACCCATGGGGAATGTTTCTTTCGTTCCCCACCCAAACACATCCCGAAAGGGAAAAAATCAGGTCTGGTTGGGTAACGCCATCCCCACGGAGAAAAATTCAAAGCAGGCAACTGTTGAGGAAAAAAGGCGGAAGAAGGAGAAGTTTAAAACAACAAGTCTAATGGCAGGTAAAACCACATTTCTGTTAATTTCAATCAAAATTAGCTACAATTTTGTTATGCTTTATACCCCCTCTCCTAACTACTGGTTTCTAGCAACCCAAATAAGTGTGAATCAACAAGCCAAATGGCAGGTTAAAAACCCCTCTCTCGCACCTCTTCAAATTGCTACTAGAACAAATTATCTTAAAAACCCCACTATAATGGAAATCCATAATCATCTACTTAGAAACGTCCAAGGGGTTAACTTGGCATTGTTGGCAAGATATCGTATTGATGTTAGTCAATCATCCCACAATTACAGATCTAATAGCTTCAATAAGCACTTGATTAATATTACTCAAAACCACTTAGGATTAATTTTCTTCCTCCATCAAATTATAACAAACAATAATAAACAAAACACCATCAGACTTCCGCGTACTGCTTACTTTGCAAAATCTCTCCAATGGAACAACACAATCCCATTTTGGAATGATACCCATACCACAGATATATTAATAGCGGAAAAATTCAACACCTTTAAAAATGTTCGTAAGATACTTACACAAAAATCCTATTCTCAAAAGCTAAGGAAAATCACAAAAAGGGTAGTGAGCTGGTATGGGAGAGATCACCTTCTGCTCGTCCATACGAAAGCGATGTGATCACGATTATACGATATTGGAATTGTAGGGGAATTGGAAAAACAACCTTCTGGTCTAATATTAAGGGATGGCGTACTTTAGATCATATACAAATGCTTATTTTAGCAGAAACAAAGACTGAAATAGAACCTAAAGAATCTCTATGGAAAAATGCAGGATTTACAAATATTTGCTGGTCACCGGCCTCTGGTCGTTCCGGGGGTATTGTGTTATTATGGAATGAAAACTCCTTTATAGACGAAACAATCTCGGTGGTTATTCACCTCCCGAGAATCATAGGAGTAAAATACAAAAATATAAAGGAGAGTTTTGAATGTCTTATGCTTTTTGTTTACGCACCCCCCAACCCTATAGAAAAAGAGGATTTCTGGAGAAACCTATACGTCTAATTGCCCAAAGTAACCTCTCCTGCTTAGTGATGGGTGACTTAAATGAAATAAGCCAGCCATCGGATAAGTGTGGTGGTGCAGAAACTCGACCGGGTAGATTCCAGAGAATAATGGAGTTTAAAGATGCGTGTTCCTTGGTAGAGATTCCTTCATTCGGTAACCCATTTACATGGAGAAAGAATCAAGGTGGCCTAGATAACATTTTGGAAAAGCTTGATAGGGTGTTAGTTCATCATGAAATTATTGACATGTTCCCCGAGTTGGCTACGAAAAATGGTGCATTCACAAACTCGGATCATTGCCCCATTTCAATTAACCTCTCAAAGAACGCCCCTTTCAAACCCCCTCCGTTTAAATTTGAAAACATCTGGCTACAGAGGAAAGACTTTCGCAATATCGTCAAGCAGTCCTGGAGAGCTACTTGCTCTGGCTCTACTATGTTCAAAATCATACATAAATAAAAAATCCTCAAACAAAAAGCGAAAGCTTGGAACAAGAAAACATTTGGAAATATTCTTCGACAACTCCAAGAAGTTGACGAAGCCCTATTAGATATACAATCGACCCACAACCTAAACCAAAACTCAAATCCATCCACTAAAGAACAAAACCTCCTATCAAAGAGAGAAAATATTCTCCGATTCCATAAAGTTTTTTGGAATCAAAGAGCAAAGTCAAAACACTTGAAATTAGCAGATACTAATTCGGCCTATTTCCATAGAGTAGCGTTTGGAAGGAGAAATAGGAAAATCATTAGAACAATTACTTCTGCAGAAGGAACCCAAATTGTTGGGGATGAAAATATTAAAAAGGAAATACAGAAAGACTTTGAAAAAAGGTTTAGACGAGAGAAAATCTTCCCAATACAACAGCTTCATCAATACCTTTCAGTTATCAACCCTGTCATCACAGATGAGGAAAATAGTTATCTAATCAAGCAGCCAACAAACAGTGAAATAAAAAAAGCGGTTTTCTCATTAGGAAGCAATAAATATCCCGGTCCTGATGGTATGACTGCAGAGTTTTACAAAAAGTTTTGGGAAATTGTGGGAATTGATATAACTAAGGTCGTTAAAGCTTTTTTTCCACTCTGGTCATCTGCTGAAGCAAATCAACCACACATTTATCTCACTTATACCAAAAAATGATAACCCCTCTACGACTACACATTATCGACCGATTAGTCTTTGCTCTACTCTATATAAAATCATCTCTAAGATAATCACTGAACGACTAAAAATGATAATCGGAAAACTTATACACCCTCTCCAAGGCGCATTTGTTTCTGACAGAGCAATTCAAGACAATATACTTATAGCCCATGAAATATTCCACTCTTTTCGCACAAGAAAGGGTGTGAAAGGCTGGACTGCCATAAAACTTGATATGGAAAAGGCGTACGATAGAGTAGATTGGCAATTTACAAAGTTGGTGCTCCAAAGATTTGGTTTCCACCAACGGTTTGTGGACATAGTTATGGAATGTGTAACTACGGTTTCGTTCTCGGTACTAGTTAACAATGGACCCACGGAACCCTTTAAACCAACTAGAGGTCTACGTCAAGGAGACCCTCTCTCTCCCTTCCTTTTTCTGCTTGGTCCAGAAGTGTTGGCTCGTAAACTGTCGATAGACGCAGAGGGCCCAAATAATAGTATTGGCTTTAAATTTGGGAATTCTGGTCCTAGCATCCCATTTCTGGCCTTTGCGGATGACATTATCATTTTCTCAAAAGGAAGCATCTCTGCATGTACAAAAGTAAAAGAATTAATCGAGGACTACTGTAGATTCTCGGGACAGAAGGTAAACTACCACAAGTCATCCTTTCAAACCACGCTAGGAATCCCGAGGGCAAGAGCACGAGACCTAGAAGAAGTACTTAATATACCCTTAGAAAGAAGTTTGGAGAAATACCTGGGCTGCCCAATCGTAAACGGCCGGGTAACGAAGGAAACCTTTGGCGAGATTATATGTAAATCAAGAGAACAACTCAGTAAATGGCGGGCAAACACCCTATCTCAGTAGGGAAGAGCCACTTTAATTGCATCTAATCTATCATCAAAACCTCTGTATTCTATGCAGAGCTTCTTGCTTCCTGCTTAAATTCACAAGCAACTTGACCAAGTTAACCGAACTTTTTTTTGGAACAAAGATGCGCAACACAGTCCACCGATAAGCTGGGATAAAATATGTAAATCCAAAGCAGCTGGCGGACTCGGAATACGTAAAGCAAAAAACATGAACGAAGCCCTCCAGCTAAAACTGTTGTGGAAAATTTTAGCGAAACCCGAGAATAACTGGGTTAAGATTATACAACACAAATACCTAAAGGAAAAACACATACTTAACTACGATAGGAAGGGGAATGCCTCGTGGCAATGGTCAAAACTTAGCTCCCTGATTACAAAATTTAAATCAGAGCTTATCTGGTCGGTAGGAGACGGAAAACCTATCAATTTCTGGAAAGACAACTGGGTAACAACAGAGCCTCTTTTGAAAAAAATTGAACCCCAATCCAATATAGACCAAAAAGAAATTGTAAGCGATTATATAATAGGGGGGAAATGGTGGAAAGAAAAGCTTGATTCCATTCTCTCTGAGGCTATAACAAAAGAAATCATCAAAATCCCGCTACCCATAAATCCCCTTACTGATAGGCTTTACTGGTGGCCGGAAAAAAAGGGTTGGTTCACAACGTCATCCTCCTATAACCCGATTTCATCCAACACGCACATAATATCTGATGAATTCACCTGGATTTGGAAAATTGGCGCTCCCCCAAAAGTCCAAAATCTTATGTTGAGAATCAAACAAAAAGGATTACCCACTGCTACGCGATTAGCCCAGAAGGGGGTTGCTGTTCCCACTACATGCAACTTGTGTAACCAATCACCGGAAGATGATATTCATATCTTCATAGAATGCCCCTTCAACAACTTTCAACAACAATTCTCCAGAGAAATATCCCAGAAAGTCAACACAATTATATCAGAAAATAGAGATATGGATCAAATTCTTCAACTCCTGAGCACCACTCTTTCGAAGGAAATCAAACATAATATAGCTTTTAGATGGTGGACACTGTGGTTTGTGAGAAATCAAATAATCTTTAGGAATGCCAAGATCCCTTCTATAGAGGGCATTAGAAAAATTGTTTTGGAGAATATCAATAATTGGAGAACAACCATCAAACTGAACCTTGAAGACGATGAGGATACCACAATCCAAAATAGGGTAAAAGTCCACCAAAAAAATGTCAAAAAGTCCACCCGATGGAAAAGGCCACACATGGGCAAATACAAACTAAACTTTGATGGATCATATATATCAGATTCAAAGAGCTCTATTGGTTACATTATACGGGACTGGAATGGTAACCCAATCAGCATGGATGGTGGGGTGATTGGGGGACACTCTCCTATTATGGCAGAAGCATTGACACTACGACTTGGGGTAAAAATGTAAGTGTTTGGAGAACTGAGTCCTTGCGGATCTCAGAGGCCTACTCCTGTATATATATCAATGGGTGAAAACCCTGAGGGTACAATGGTAACTGTACACGTATAAATAATATAATGCAAACATCCTCCCTCAGTCGCAGCTAGAGGTGAGCGAATAGAAAGACTGGAACGAAAAGAAGTAAAAAGAGGAGTAGGTAAGCCTTTTGTGAAAATGTCCGCATACTGATGTGCGGAAGGGACATGAAGAACTCGGACCTGGCCCAGGGCGACCTTCTCTCTGACGAAATGAATGTCAATTTCGATATGCTTCGTCCGCTGGTGCTGAACTGGGTTCGACGACAGGTAAACAGTGGAGACATTGTCGCGGTAGACCAGTGTAGCCGATCGAAGGGGAACCCGGAGTTCGCAGAGAAGGTTGCGGAGCCAGCAGGTCTCAACGACGGCGTTGGCAACACCACGATACTCAACCTCGGCACTCGAGTGGGAGATGGTGGCCTGACGCTTGGAGGACCACGATACCAGATTTTCGCCCAGGTACACAGCGAAACCAGATGTGAAGCACCGAGTTTCAGGACAACCCGCCCAGTCAGCGTCAGAATAGGCGGTGAGGGAGTCAAACCTGCTGCGAGCGAGATGTAAACCCATGTCAGAGGTGCCCTTGATGTACCGGATTATCCTCTTGAGCGCCTGAAGATGGTGCTCGCGGGGATCATGCATGTATAAGCAGATCTGCTGTACGGCGAAGGCAATGTCCGGTCTGGTGAATGTCAAATACTGGAGAGCACCGGCCAGACTGCGGTGTCGAGCTTGGACTTGCAGTCGACAGGGGTGGTGGCGGGTTTGCAAGACGTCATGCCGACTTTGTCGACGATCTCAAGAGCGTACTTCTGCTGATGAAGGAACAGGGTAGTAGGAGTGCGTGACACAGAGACCCCAAGGAAGTAGCTTAGGGAACCGAGATAAGTCATGGCGAACTCTGATCGCAGCAGGGCCATCAGCCTAGACAGGAGCGATGTAGAGGAAGCGGTGAGCACGATGTCATCAACGTACAGGAGAAGATAGACAGTGTCAGACCCTGAGTGGAACACAAAAAGGGAGTGATCAGACTGACTGCCCTGAAATACAATGCTAGTGAGGTACGTGGCGAACCGCTGATACCAGGCGCGAGGCGCCTGTTTCGACCCATAGAGAGACTTCCGGAGAAGGCAGACGTGAGATGGGCGGGTGCGATCATAGAAGCCTGGCGACTGATGCATATACACAGTCTCCTGAAGGTTGCCGTGAAGGAAGGCATTCTTGACGTCAAGCTGATGAATAGGCCAATCCTTAGTAAGGGCGATGCTCAGAACTATGCGGATGGTAGCCGGTTTGACGACCGGGCTGAAAGTCTCATCACAGTCAACCCCAACCTCCTGCGACTTGCCGTTGACCACTAGCCGAGCCTTGTGTCGCTCTAGAGTTCCGTCTGACCTGTACTTATGCTTGAACAACCACATGCAGTTAATGATATTAGTGTCCCGAGGCCTTGGAACGAGGTCCCACGTGCCGTTTTTAATAAGAGCACTAAACTCATCCATCATGGCGGCTTGCCAGTTCGGGTCTTGTAAGGCCTTGTGGGGTGATTTGGGGAGAGGAGATATGTCGGGGGACGGAGTAAGAAGGTTGTATTTGGGGTTAGGTTTGAAGATCCCGGACTGCGACCGGGTCTTCATGGAATGGGCGGGGGGTGCAAGCGGGGGTTGCTGGTGAAGTGGGGCTGCCTGCGGGGGGGCGGGGGGGGGGGGGGAAGAGGGGGGCGGGGGGGTGCGGCGGGCGCTGCCAGGGGGGGTGTACCCGCCGCAAGGGGTGTTGCGGGATGGGCGGGGGGGGGGGGGGGGGGTGCGGCGGCCGCTGCCAGGGAAGGGGTACCCGCCGCATGTGTTGCGGCGCCCGCCGCCAATCGATTTGGGCGGGGGGTTGGTTCCGGAAGATGTTTGTTGAAAGAGATGGCGTAGGAGGGGTGGGAATTCGTCAAAATTGGGTGGTGTGGGTGGGTTGGGGACAACAGGGGTGGGTGGTATGGCGAAGGGGAAGGTCTGTTCGTCGAAAATCACATGGCGCGAAGTGACAACCCGATTGGTATCCAAGCGAAGACAACGGTAGCCTCGATGGTGTGGGGAGATCCCCAAGAAGACACATTTAGTGGATCGTGGGGATAGCTTGTGAGGGGCGGTGGCACTCATGTTAGGAAAACAGAGACATCCAAACACTCTAATGTGATCGTAAGAGGGGTAGCGCATGTAGAGTGCCAAGGTTGGGATGGAGTTGCCAATAGATTTGGATGGAAGTATATTGTGGTGATAGGTGGCCATGTGGAGTGCCTCAACCCAAAAGTGGAGGGGAAGAGAGGCGTGATGTAGGAGGGTTCTAGTTTTGTCATTGAGGGTGCGGAGAATACGTTCCGCTTTGCCATTTTGTGGAGAGGTTTGGGGGCATGAGAAGCGGAGTGATATCCCATTTTGGTGACAGAAGGAGCAAACAAAATTGTTGTCAAACTCTCCTCCCATGTCGCACTGAATAGCCTTGATGGGCAAAGTGAATTGAGTGCGGACAAATGTGTGAAAATTGACAATGTGACTTTGTGTTTCCGATTTGTGACAGAGGGGAAAAACCCAAACAAAATTGGTGAAATCATGAAGGACAACCAAATAATATCGAAAACCACTAGCACTTGAAATAGGAGATGTCCACTAATCACAATGCAAAAGATCAAAAGGTGCAAATGTACTGGAATGAGAAATGCTATAAGGGAGACGCTTGCTCTTGGCGATTTCACAGGAAATGCATACGCCAAAGGCTTTATTACAAGAAATTAAATGACTAGTGCGGAGACGTTGAAGCACGTGGTCGCCAGGGTGGCCAAGACGAGCGTGCCATAAGTTAGAACGATGGGCGACGAAGGCGAGGGGGGCGGTGGGAGACTGTTGGCGAGCCTTAGTGATAGGGTAGAGGTCGCCAGAACTATTGCAGCGCATGATTGGGGTCCCCGTACGAAGATCCTTCATAAGAAAACCAAACGGGTCAAATTGGACAGCCACGTGATTATCGACGGTAAATTGACGAACGGAAATGAGGTTTTGAACAAGGTCAGGGGCAAGCAGGACTTTGTTGAGGCGAAGGGGTGGGGCATTGGGAAGGGTTGTGTGACTCGAACCGACAATTTTAAGAGAATCGCCGTTTCCGACATAAACAGACGGTAAAGTGCTCGAATTAAAAACAGTTTGTAGGTTACCTGGTGCGTTCGTCATGTGAGAGGAGGCCCCGGTATCCATGTACCAGTTGTCGTCCGGCTGCTGAAGTCCCATGGTGGAGAAAGCGGCGGAGAGGTTGGTGTGCATGGGGTGCGCTGGAGGCTGCTGTGAAGCGTACATCGCCGGTGATGGGGCCTGCTGCTGTGGCGGACGTTGCGGGAAGACCAAGCCTGGCGGGGGGTATCCTGCCCACGTCGGATAAGGGCAGGGCGGCGGAGCGGGGGACCATTGCTGTTGCGGGTACCAGTTTCCTGGCGGCGGCCGCTGCTGTTGCCGCCTCTGTCGCGTCCTTCGCGTTGTTGGGGTTGTCTGGGTTGGGAGTGGGGAAGGGGGTCCGGGGCTATGAAATCCTTGGAGGAAACAAGGACATGGGAAGGGCCCTGGGGGCGTCCCTGACGGCTCTCCTCCCTGGAGAGCATGCTGCGAGCCACCATGAAGGTCGGGAGTGGCGATATGTTGCCGATCATGCCACCGACGACATCAAATTTGGTGGAAAGGCCGTTGATAAGTTGAAAAACAAGGCGTTCTTCGCTAACCTTGTGCCCAACATCGCCTAGTTGATCAGCGATGGCTTTGATGGCGAGGCAGTAGTCAGAGACGGTGGAGAAGCTTTCCTGACGGGTGTTGATGAACTTGCCCTCAAGATCCGCTGCCCTAGCGGATTGATTGTCATAGAAGAGACCCTTTATGCGGAGCCAGACATCACGGGCGGTAGAGTTTGGTTGGAGGACGGTAATCAGGATGTCCTCAGAGATGGTGGCATAGATCCATCCAAGAACGATGGAGTCAAGGCGGTTCCAGAGGGGCTCAGGGAAATCAGTCGGACGATCAGAGCCGTCGATGTGGGTGATGACGTCGTGAGCCTTACAGACGGTTTGGAAGAGCTCCGCCCATGTGTGGTATTGGACCTTTTTAAGATCTAGGGTTAGGGGAATTTGATTTTTGATGTTGGTGACGGATTGAGCGGAGTGAAAGGGGTTTTGTGGTGGTGGTGGAGGGTTAGGGTTGGGTGGAATGGGGTTGGGGTTGATTGGGTTGATAATCTCGTCGGTAGACATCAAGAAGGGGGGGGGGGGAGATTGCGGCGGAAGGGAGAAAGGAGGAACAAGGGGGCGGCGGCGGCGGCTCTAGGGAGCGGCGGCGGCGGCAAGTGGGGGAGGCGGCGGCAGCAGGGGGCGGCGGCGGCGGCGGCTGGGCTGGTGGCGGCTAAGGCGTGGGTAGCGGCGGCGGCTAGGGATTGCGGCGGCGTAGTGGATCGTTAGGTGTGAAACAAAAATTAGGGTTTCACACAAAAGCTCGATACCATGTAAGTAGACCTGGGCAAACGCGGGCCGGCCCGCCCAGCCCGTCCCGCCCGCCCGCAAAATTGGACAGGCTTGGGTTGAGGGAAAAGCCCACGCGGGCCGCTAAGCCCGGCCCGCGCCCGCAGCGGGTACGGGATTGGGTAAGCCAATCTACCCGTTACGGGCCGCTAGGCCCTTAACGGGTACCCGCCTTTTTTTAATTAAAATTAATTAATATATATGTATATATATAAATGTATTAAATAATATTAATTATTCATTTAAAAAAATAAAAAAACAGATTATATATATGTATGTAAGTAATATACTACAAACAGTAGGTAGTAATTATATATATGTAGTTAAGTAATATACTACAAACAGTAATATACTACAAACAGCAGTAATAAACAATAAACTATATATATATATATGTAAGTAACATACATACATACATACATACATACATACATACATATGTATGTATGTATGTATGTAAATAATAAAAAAACAGTAGGTAGTATTTTTTTTCTTTGGATTAGTGTAGGCTTAGTATAAAAAGAGTAGGTAATATTTTTTTTTAATAAAAACAGTAGGCTTAGTATATAAATAATATGTAATATAAAACCGTAGGTATATAAATAATATGTGCAATACGTATAAAAATAATATGTATAGCTTTAATACGAAAAATTGACTTGATTTGCGGGTACCCGCGGGCTACCCGCACCCGCATTCGCGGACGGGATTGGACACGGCTTTCAACCCGTTAAGCGGGCTTAGCCCGGCCCGCGCCCGCAACAACGGGACGAAATCTGGAGTAAAGCCCGTCCCAAGCCCGGCCCGCGCCCGCGTTTGCCCGGGTCTACATGTAAGTGTTTGGAGAACTGAGTCCTTGCGGATCTCAGAGGGTACAATGGTAACTGTACACGTATAAATAATATAATGCTAACAAAAAAAGGCAAAGGAACTAAACATCGGCAACATAATCATTGAAGGAGACTCAAAAGTAATTACAGATTTCTTAGAAAAACACACCAACTGTCATGGGGAAATAGATTTAGTAATGTCAGATATTCAGACCATTCTCCGAGGTATAAGGAATATTGGAATTTCCCACATTCCCCGTATTGGTAACCGGGTAGCGGATAAGGTTGCACACCTTTGCTACTCTACCAGGGGATCTAATTTGTACAATCACTCAGGTCTACTTGACCTCATCCGGCAGAATGCTTTCGGGTAGAGTCTTCTCACCCGAATTCTTACCTAATAATAAAAAAAAAAAGTATGGGCGTTCATGTGCAATAAGTACGTTCTGCCCGGCACTATAGGATCGGATACGAGGCCTGCGGTGATGGTTTCGAAAACTGACCTGACAACGAGAGCATGATTTTGAAACTAGTTTTTACAGTATTTATTTAAACTTATCTTACTCCCTCCGTTTGGCAAAACTTGTCATTTTAACTCTCCACACAACTTTTAATAAAACTAATAATTACACTTATTTTTTACTAATTTATCCTCAATTATTACTCTACTTTTTACTTTATTAAAAACTACAACTTACAACACATCAATCAAATCAAGAGCATTTTAGTAAAGTAAAAGCAAAAATATCTAAAATGACAAGTTTTTCCGAACAAAAACAAAAAACTCTAAAACGACAAGTTTTGCCGAACGGAGGGAGTATTACATAATGTACTCCAAGACAGTAGCATTATATAGAAAGGATAATTGAATTGGATCAATTATACTTTTTTTTAATGACATTTTTTAAAGAGTTGATGTTAAAGTAATACCAATGCGGAAAACACTAAATAATAGTATAATATAATTTTGATTAAATTAATTACATTTTTTAAAGAGTTTTTTTTTTTTTTTTTTGAAGCAAGATAAGAATTCGGTTCTCTAGACAAACCTAGAGAAATCAAGAGACCGGACAAGCCGGTAGATGGACTAACCATCATGTACAACTGGAAGCAAATGACTGAAACGAAATTACTTAAGCAAATGACAGAAAAGAAATTACAGAAGCAAATGACATAATTAAAAATATAAGGAACGTACAAGCCATCCTATACTACGAAACACAAGCCTAAAGATGAACGAAACGATCGGCCAAAGGGACAACGCACACAGAGAACTCTGGGGACCAGCGGACACCTCAGATTCTGGACTCTAGCGAGCCTTCAGATGTCAACGCACAACCACGGCGTCATCGAACATAACAAATCAACCATCGCTCACAATAAGCATGCAACACAATAAGAACAGCACAGTACACTGGCCTGCAAACTCAACCCCAAACCACAATATAGCTCAAAAACACCCCAAGTACCCATCTCAACCCTCAAGGACGATAACAAAATCGTAAGCAGGCTAACACAAGGAAAGCCCAAAAGAGGTGATAAAAAACGACACAAGGAAGCCAAGAAGAGCCATATTAAACAAGAGAGCGAATGAATAAGCGGACTAAAAAACAACCCCATATTGATTTTTCATTTTATTTTCCTCAAACAAAAAAAAGCGCTCGCAGAACGCTTGCTGGAGACTGGCAAATGACAGTCGATGGAAGCCGAAGAAGGCGCCGGTGCGGTGGAGACGAAACCATTGGAAGCTTAGGCGATGGAAACAGACGAAGCCGAGGAAGGCCAGACCAAACCTCCAACAAACACCAGAGGGCCACGCAGAGGTGGTGGAACCAGAGGCAGAAGAAACAGAGGATGGCAAAGGGACCGACGAAGGTCGCTGTGTGGCGACGGAGGACGGAGAATCGATGGGTGAGGGTGAACCGTTAAGTATTAACTTGCGAAAAAAATAATTAAAATAAATAAGATTTTATATAGTTTTTATCTCCTAAAACTACGTGCATAAAAGTTAAACAACGTTTATTTTCGACCGGAAGAAGTATACTACTGTATAATTTTGATTAAATAGTACATGGAAAAATGACCAGAAATAATATAAACTATCAGCTATATATAAACCAATATTAATGCGAACTTTAAAAAACTACTAAAAATAATACGAACTATCAGTCATGAACCAATATTAATACGGTTAAGTTATGAAAAAATAATAATTAAAATAAATAAGATTTTATATAGTTTTTAACTCCTAAAACTACGTGCATAAAAGTTAATCATCGTTTATTTCCGATCGGAGGAAGTGCAGTACTGTATAATTTTGATTAAATAGTACATGGAAAAATGACCAGAAATAATATAAACTATCAGCTATATATAAACCAATATTAATGCGAACTTTAAATAACTACTAAAAATAATACGAACTATCAGTCATGAACCAATATTAATACGAACTTTCAAAACTATCAAAAATAATACGAACTATTTCACACTGAACCAATTTTGATAAAAAAAAATCCCGGTCAATTTTTTGGCCAAACTTTTAACGTGATAATCAAACGTTTGAAAATTTAACGGCGTTACATCAAATCGTTAAGCGTTGAATGTATTTTTTTTTTGTGAAAAAACCAAATTTGAGTGCAAAGTATATGAATCAATTAACCTTATAGTCCAGTTTGTATTGATAATTAGTTTTTATTTTCTAACATTATACTTGTGCATTTAAAAATATGATGTCACCTCTTTTTTTTAGTCTAAAAAAAAAAGTGGTGACATGGCTATAGCCTATAGTCGTTGTTTGAAACAACGACTTAACCCCGCTTTGGCTAAATCCCAAATTAGTTTGTATATGACTATTTCTTAAATTTTTTTTTTTTTTTTTTTACCCGTTCAAAAAAAATCCAAAATCTCGAGAGATTTTGAAAATCACGTGCTACGAAAAAACAAAATATAAAATAAATTAAATAATAAAAACCTGTTCTTGATCATTTAATAAGAACCTTTTGCCAAAATTTTAATTAATTATCACAGTAACAATAATAATAATATTATTGATAAAATATTTAGCTTCGATTCTTTTCGAGCTTGAACCTTTTATCAAGTAGGGACTCCGTATTCGGAAAAGAGCTTCCTTAGAGTCTCATCCGCACTACTCACAGAGTCACAGGAGAGAAAATCCTGCTATACCACTGGTCCGCGGTGCTACCGCTTGATGGTGTTTGGCTTCGTTCTTCGCTAGCGTCCTCAACTTGTTAGAATTAATTTTGCTTAATTAGTTCGTCCTATTGTAGAGTTTGTTTCTTCTTGTTCGTTGAGCCTTGTTTTATTTTTATTGCATGTTTAGGCAGTTTTTTGAGAGGCCGACTTAAGTCGAGCCAAAGCGGCGTTAAGTCGCTGTTTGAAACGACGACTATAGCCCAATTAGAAAAAATAATAATAAAATAAACAAGTTTGTCGACTTGTCTGTCGACTTGTCTGTCTTTCAAAAATCAGGCTTGTCTGATCTCGAGTTTTAGTTTTATCAAAATTTTTTTTTAAAAAAAATTAGAATTTTTTAACCTTCCTATTAAAATTTGTTTGGATCCGCCATTATTTCCCAATCAAAAAAATAAATAAAATATGTGCATGTGTTTGGAAACTGGAAAGAGATAGTCGTAGTACAATTAATGATTGCAGAGTTATTGCTTCAAAAAAAAAATTATTGCAGAGTTATTGCTTCAAAAAAAAAATGATTGCAGAGTTAGTTCCCCTCTTTCTTTCTTTCTTTTTTTTTTTTTTTTTTTTTGAATATAAAGAAAGAAATTCGATTCTCTAGACATGTCTAGATAAACCGAGAGCCCAGACAAGCCGGGAGATGGACTAACCATCATGTACAACCAGAATCAAATAACAGAAGCAAATGACTGAAAGGAAATTACAAGAAGCAAATGACGGAATTGAAAGAGCAAAAATAAAGTACAAGCCATCAACACTGCAAACAAGCTAGCAGAACCAACGACCGACCAGCAAAACGGAAGACGTACACAGAGAACTCTGGGGATCACTAGCTGACACCTCAACATGGATTCTAAACAGAATCAACAGACATCATCGCAACATTAGTTCCCCTCTTGTTGAGTACTGTATTGAGTTTCTTCGATGGTCCTACAGTCCTACTGTTTTTTTTTTTTTTTGAAAAGAAGGGACAGAGCTTTCCGTGCATCTAGCCGCACTTTTATTACTGAAAAAAAGGGTTAAGTAATCAGCAAGTATATGGGGGTTTATTGACGGAGCCAGAACCCGGAGAGGATGGGGGCACACCAATGATAAATGGCAATGAATAACACGAACTCGTACAATACATAGCATCTTCAACATTACAAAATAACGATAAAAAATAAAAGGGTCCATTAGTACATCATGCAAATACTCTAAAAAACTCTCTGGCGTGTCACTCGATACAATTAGACCAATGCCATAATTGAAAGCTAATGTAGATAAATGGTCCGCAACAGAACTAGCCTCGCGGAACACATGTCGGAACTGGATTGTCCAGTCCCTTTCCATCAAGCCTAGGCACTTAGTGACCAGGCTAGCAAGTGGATGACCTCGACGGGTTGAATTATTATCTAAGAGTGTCATAATAAGGTGTGAGTCTGTTTCCAGAATCATACGCCTATAACCACACTCCGAGGCCATCTTTAACCCGTGAAACACTCCCCAAAGCTCAACCTTAGGTACAGTGCACGGGCCAAGATTCATTACTGTAAAGATCGAAAATTTTAAAATATTATTTTATGAATTAAGAATTAGTTTCCGATTTAATAATGGTTCAAATTCTATTTAATTTCTATGCATCGGATTTTTTTTGAAAATTTCCGTCATCGAGCAATTAAATCTTATTTAATTATTTCAAAGCGAATTCCGGCACAATTTTGAATCGGACTTTAAAAACTGATTTTTTTTCTGCTTTCTTGCTCCGAGACTTGAAAATATTTATCGTGCTTCATTATTATTTCAAATTTGAAAGTTATATTGAATTGGGTTGAGATAAGGTCGAGAGAGCGGATTTCGGAGTTTAGTTTTGGGATATTTTGAATTTGGGTTTTAGGACCACATTGATCTTGTCTTTTTCATCCTCTTCACACCCGGTTCATCCCATTCTCTACCCCTTTACTTATTTTTTTAAAAAAAATTTAATTAATCTTTAGTTTTTTTTAAAGGAAGAGAGTAAGGGGAGGGATAGAGAAGGCATTAAGAAGATGGGCACAGGGCAAACAAGATCCTCTACAACCTATTTCCTACTCCACTCCCTACTCCACTTATTTATTTGAATATTGATTTAATCTTAAAAAAATTTAAAAAATCCCACCCTTATACTTATAAAACTAGAAGCAATCTCTTTGTTAACAAATGAGCCACGTGTCCTTTAATGGGCAAAATTAAGAAACAAAAATTTTAATTTTTTTCTCCCACGTTCTGGATTCAACTGCTACTAAATCCTAATACCAATTCCAAGCTGAAATTGATTTTCTTTTTTCACGTATTATCTTCTTCCTCCCAATATTTTAGTTTCTTACTCAAAACCGATATTTCCATTCGTGTTGTCGTTGTTAGAGCAAGGGTGCAATCGAACAACGGTCGGAGGAGGGCGATTGGTGGGCGGCAGCGCAGCCGGTGACTGTTGGTGGCGACAGTCGTTGTTAGAGGTAGGGCTGTCGGCAGCCGGAGGTGGGCGATAAGACAGCCTTCACCTCAACTTCTCCCCCTCCGATGAAGAAAGGAAAATATTGGAAGGAAACATCATCTCCGGGCAAAACCGAGGCATGCGGTTGTGGTCGATAGATGCATCATCAAGAAAATCTGGACTGGATGCGCTCAATCGGAGTTGTTACTACTGCAGTCAAAGATGGAGATGCGATTGTAGGCGAAGAGGAGAGGGAGAGCGACATCGAAGCCACTGACGCGGTGGATCGATGGAGTTAGGGTCGGCGCCGGAGGAGAGGAAGGAGATTCGACCAAACCAGAGATTGATTTAAGGAGACACAGTGTATTTAGGTACAAGTGCACAATTGATTTAAGGAGGTTCGACATTGTTGTTTTCCTCCTTTCATCCTCTTGGGTTATTTTGGTGTTATGGACCTATGGTGATTGTATGTACGTGGATAGCTTAGTTATTAGATTTGTTGATGGGAATTGGGGTTATGTTTTTTAGCATCAACAAAACAATCATATTAATGATTCAAATAATGGAAAACAATATCCAAAACCTCATTCGATAGAGTCTCCCCCTGTATGCACACAAGGTGTTCGATGAAATGCTTATAGATATATTTTGTGTTGATTCATATAAGTTTATAGAGAATTATTTGATTACCTTCAAAATTTATTTTGTGTTCATTTATCTAAGTTTTTAGGGAAAATGAAATTGATTCATACTATGAATGTTACTCTTTGCAGCAACCTTTAAGAGTACTCTTTAAATGCTCACCCTTCAAAATTTATTTGATGTGCTCTCCATATTCTTGAAGACGTGCCTATTTTTAGTGCTCTATTCAGTTATTTTGTTCCATTTAAGAGAAGACCCACTTAGGTTAAACGCTAAGCTATCTCAGGCTTGTGTGAGAGGGTTTTCAACCATCCTCCGATTTGATTACCTTTAAAATTTATTTTGTGTTGATTCATCTAATAATTTTTTTTCCATAAGTGAAGTTGTTCTAAAAATTCAACTTTGATTTCCTCTTTTATGAATGAAAGTTGTCCATTTAGGAAATGAGAAGTGCTCTCAAATCTCAACTTTGATTATGAAATTAGGACAAAAGGTTATTGAGATGTCTTTGTTCTAATTTTTGATGTAAATTGAACTAATTTATTATGAGTTGGTTGAGCTGCTTCCATGGTTCAGAGTTGTTGTTTTCTTCTTCAATCAATGTGGTGTTTGGTTCCTTTCCTTTCCATTGGCTACTGTTGTGATTTTACTTCTGCTTTGTTTTAGTTTTGGGTTCGCTTATTATTGCACCCATTCTGTCCATTGGGAGGCTATTTTCTTTTATTTGTTGATATGAGTACATATTTCAATCAAAATTGAATTTGGTTGTTCAATGTAAAATGCTACTTAATAGGTTCCAATCATGTCTTCTCCTATACAATTATGTGGATATCATATATATGTTGGTAATTCGAAGGCTATTTTGGGTTGATTTCTTTGGGTTTGTACGTGTTGTTTGCTGAATGTTTGGAAGGTGGAAATTCTCGGCCGATGTTGTTGAACCTTTTGATGCAGATTGTTGTTGGATATGTTGGGATGTGAATGGAGAACATGTTGTTGGAATTTTCAGCATTTTCACCTCACAGAAAGGCTAATTTAAGGATGTTCTAGAGTTGTTCTGGTCTTGGAATTATCTATATTTTTGGCGATGTTTCTACATAAGGTGTTGTTGAATTTTCTGTCATATGATGCAGCCTCCTATAGGGTGATTTAACTGACTTCTTAGACAAGACTTGTAGGATGAGATGTACAATTATTTTAGAGTTGTTTGAGTTCATGTCTCAATGGTTGTGTTGGTTGTTTGAAGTATGTACTACACTTGTGATCTATGAATCGATTATGTTCGGTGAGGATAATCACTTTGTATCTAATGCCTACATTCTCCTATGAATACAAGTTCAACCTAGAACAGGAATACATGGTAATTGTCTACTCATGGAATTTTGTCTGTGGTTCAAGTCGTGAACAACTTTTGCTTGATGTTTGCTAAGTAGTATAAAAAATATTTCTATTATGGAATTGATTTTACGATATTTCTATTGATAGTCTTAGGCTCTAAAGGGAAATTGACGGGATGGGATGTTATATATTATGCTTGCTATTGTGTTGTATGGCTTGATTTTACGTACATTTTATTCAGCCTGATTCACAGGCATGGTGTGAAATATATTATGACGATAAAAATTAGGTTTCAATATTAAAGACAATATATAGGAATAGCAAGGACCAATTTTTTTTTAAAAAAAATATATAAAAAGAATAGTCCATTAGAGGGAAAAATGGAGTAATTGAGCTCCAATTAAAATACACACGACCTTAAAATGAGTAAAAACATAAATTATTCATTTTCTGCAGCCCATTTCACAAGTATGGTGTGTAATCTATTATGGTTATGAAAATTAATTTTCAATATTAAATACAGTGGGAAAAAAACCAAAAATATTTGATGCTCAACCTATCATATATTTAAGCTCGGAGCTTTGACAAGAGTTCCAATATATTTTCGTTGGAATTTTTTTGGGCAAAATATTTAGATAGCAATGCATAAATTGTTTACTCCATTGATGAAATTTGTGAAATTGAAGATTATAGAAGATTATAAATTGTGATTTGATGAGTTTAATCATTGCAATTAAGTATTTAATCATTGTGATTTGATAAGTTTAATGTTATAACCTCTTAAGGTTAATACTTAAACATAGAGTACCTTTATCTAATTAAGGGTACATGACATTACAAAAAAACACACACTAAATATCATTATTTTATTCTTTAGCTATATAGGGTTTATATATTTAAACGTAAGGTATCTTTATCAAATCGGTTTATAATTTAAACCAATTTAAAAGGTGTAACATGATGTGTAATAGATAAAGTATCATAGAGGATCCAAACTCAATCTTCTTAAGACAATAACTATATAAGGTTTTTTTTCTTTGCCTTCAATTAGGACGGATGTTAGAAGAAGTGTGGAAGCGACCACTTTGTCAAATTTAAAGTATCAATCATCTCAAGAAAAGAAAATTTGAAAGAATAACATAACAAGAAGCATAGGCAATATGTTAGTAAAAAATTGATGTGTTGAATATTTTGTTTAATACGTCAAACTTGATCGAAAAGATTATGAAAAACCCGAACAAGGTTCGGGAAAAGAACTAGTTATATTTATATTACTAACATATACTTTTATATATTTATAATATTTTATTTTAAAAAATCATGTTTTAAAATTTTTAAAAATTAAAAGGCAATATTTTACAAAATATAATTATTAAAAATTTTAAAACATGATTTTTCAAAATAAAATTTTATAAATATATAAAAGTATACGTTAAGAATATGAATATAATTTTTAATTTTTTTTAAAATTAAATAAATGTTAAAATAAATAGGCGGAGTAAGGAGTGGTGCAGGTGTTGTTGCAGTGGGCACAGGGATCCCGTCTGGGAAGAGACAGGGGTGGATTGGGCACAGAAGAGAGTAAAGGGAGGGATAAGGAACGCACAGGGAAGGGCTGGAAGGTGGTCACATGGGATCCCGTCTGCATTTGCACCAGTCTGCAGCTGCCCCAACAGCTCACCTACACCCACCTCCTTCCTCACACCTTCCTCCCACCATTTTTGGCTAAGCAAGCTCTTCCCCCTTCCTTATTCATTTTGTTTCCCCCACAAATCCCCTCCTCTCCTTGAATCCCAGCAGCCACCACTGTACAAAGCAGCACCACCATCTCCTCGTCGTTCAGCCACCCGCAACCGCCAGCAGCATTTCGCCGACACGACACCACCGTCTTCGCCGTGAATCCCGGAAGGTCTCCTCCCCTTTTTCGCGAGGTAAAAAGGGTCGGTTATCATTCGTTTTCACTTCTTCCAATTTGAAACCCACCAAAGGCGGACCTTTAACCCCCCTTTCACTCTCCCTAGGCCATCTCCGGCGAAGCGAACCGAGGCGGTTTCGAACAATTTCCGGGCAAGACAAGAACCTTGGGTGAGCACTCCTTTTTCCTTCCCTTTTCTTGTCGATTCATGGTCCTTGTATCTCGGATGAGTGGTCAGAGAACAGTGCCGTCACCGGCCAGTTCCTTTCCTCCTGAATTTCGAACGAAGTGGGTGTGGCGGGGAAGAAGGTGAACAGTGTCTCGGTCTGGGTTGTTTTCTTTTGTTAGGTCCGGTTCAACAACTATTTTAATTACATCCGGTTCGGTTCACACAAAAATCCAGATGGGTTGAGTCTCCTTTGGTAGGGCTGGAAATCACCCGTGGGTGACCGACTCATCCGACCCACCCGACCCGATTATTAGGGTGAAAACCCGAAAAAATCCGGGTGACGGATGAGTGATGTGTCGGGTGAAATGGGTGATGGGTCGGGTGATGGGTGATATATTTTCCACCCATTACCCGACCCATCACCCGATCCGCTTAACCACCCGTTAGCCCACCCGATTATTATAAAAAAAAGAGGTTACTATATAAATAATACTACGTATAATTTAACATGACTAACATATTTCTTCTTTTCTACCTCTACTTTCTCCATTTTCCATGTGTTCTTGTTAAAAAGGTCTAAAAAACTTGCATTATTTAACTCCATGTCTTTTTAAAATAATAAAATTTCTTTTATTTGTTTTGCATATACCGATAGAGTGTACACAATTTGGCTCTTTCCAACGATTTTGTTAGCATTTACTGTATTAATACATGATTAACCGAATCATATTTTCCCAATTTGTCATGAGACTCGTAACAATAATCCTCTTAATGCAAATTAAGATATCAAATAAATTACCTAATCAAGATATTAAAGAAATGACACATAAATCTGTTTTCTAAAGACATAGTTTTTCTATACCAATTTTTTTTATTTTGAGTCTAGTAACCGAGTTAAATTCATCTCATTCAGTTTGATATCAAACTTCTAATACTAATTTTGTAAGTTAAGGATATGGATATAATGTACGAATAAGTATTTTATTAATTTAGTAAGATTCATACGTTGACATGGTTTATAAAATTATTGAATATAAATGATTTTTAGGTATGTCTGGTGACTTTTTTGTTTTTAATTCCTTCACCCGATTAACCACTCGACCCACCCGATTCACCCGACGGGTCGAGTGATGGGTAAAACATTAAACGGGTGGGTGATGGGTTGGGTGATTTTTTTTTGTGACGGGTCGGGTGAAAAAATGGGTCCACCCATCCATCACCCGACCCATTTCCACCCCTATCCTTGGGATGGATCCGATTTTAAATAAGGATTGTGTCTCGATCAACGAGGATCGTCTAGTCCGCTATTGTAGTCCATATCGTAGTCCAAATTATCTCATTGGCTAAATTGAAATTTCTAATGATTTTCTTATTTAAGTGTTTGTACCTTATAATTTATTTTAATGCTTATCGGCCATGAAATTAAAGGAACCATAGATGTGGACTACAGCGTTGGACTAGACGATTTTCACCGTGTCTCGATGTATCCTACTAGTACTTGGCTTTAGCAGTTCAGGCCAAACTAACCTTTCTTTTGTCAAATAGTCATCGTATGGCTTCTCACATAAATTGTGGGGTCCAATATCTGAGCGTATCATGTGCTAATCAAGTCGAACACACACGATAAGTGAGGTTACATCCTAAAACTAAAGTAGCCACCACCGTCTAGACTGTGGCTATATATCCAATCAATTATGATAACGGAGATCGGCAAGGAAGAAGGGTTCATATCTATTTCTTTTTATAGAAACGTTTTCCATATATATGTATATAGACACACACTATCTTTGTATCTCAGACTCTCTCCTCCCTTACTATCTCTTAAACATAATGGAGAGGAAGGTTGGGATAGTAGGGGCGGGCATCAGCGGCCTCCTTGCCTGCAAGTACGCCCTCTCTAAGGGCTTCCACCCCGTCGTTCTCGAGGCCCAACCCGACCTTGGCGGTGTCTGGTCTAACACCACGGAGACCACCCGCCTCCAGACTGACAAAGACTCCTACCAGTTCTCCGATTTCCCATGGCCGCATTCAGTCGAGGACATTTGCCCAATTGGCGGGGAGGTTCTGGACTACGTTCGCTCCTATGCCGACCACTTCGGTCTCTTGAAGCATGTGAGGTTCAACACCAAGGTGGTTAACATCGATTTCGAAGGCGCACCCGAGCATCAAATGGAGGCTTGGAGCCGCTGGAATGGCACCGGCGAGGCCTTCGGAAACACGGGCAAATGGACTGTCCTTGTGCAGGACGTTTCCACTCAATCGGAACAAGTACTATACAATACATGTTTCTAATTAATTAATTAATTAATATATTGGTTTGGATTTATCAAGTTTTGAATTCGCGATTGGGGTAACTGATAGGTTATGGAGTTTGAGTTCATGATACTCTGCATCGGACAACACAGCGGCCTCCCAAACATGCCGGAGTTCCTAGAAGGGAAAGGGCCGGAGGTGTTCGGGGGGAGGGTAATGCACTATAAGGACTACGCCGAAATGGAGAACAAGGATGCGAGGAGTTTGGTGGAGGGGAAGCGAGTTGTGGTGGTTGGCTTCCACAAATCAGCTCTAGATGTTGCCTTTGAGTCTTCCTTAGCAAATGGTAATCACACTTGCTCGATTAATCTATATATATATACACACACACCCCCTATTTTAAATTTCTCAAAGGGGTCTTTCTACTGAACTTTGATCGATCATACCATAGATTTGTCAAAATCTAAGTAAATTTTGTTAAGAAAAACTTTTCATTTTAACTATTTTGTCATCTTCTTTATAAAATTGTCATTGTAATGATAAGATAGATGTTAGTTGTAGTTTTCAAGAAAGCAAAAAGTAGAGTAATAGTTAGGGGTATAAGTTTATTTTTGTTTATTTTCTTAAAAAGTGTGTATATTTCTAAAATGACAAGTTTTAATGTCCGGAGGGAGTATAATTTTCTAATAAAGGGAAAAACAAATAAGTTTTAATGTCAAAAAATATTAATAAAAATTGATATTAGATACTCCCTCTGTTAATTAAAACATGTCGTTTACTATTCATGCACGCTTTTTTATAATTATAAAAACTATATAAAATATTAACTTCTTTTAAAATTTGTTTTTATAAATTCAAACTTAATAGTAATAAGTATGAAAATGTTTTAAAATATTATTCAAAAATTTAATATTTTATATAGTTTTTAACACCTCAAAAAGCGTGCGTGAATAGTAAAACGTCAAGTTGTAATTAACGGAGGGAGTATAATTTTAGAAAATGTGTCATAAAATAAAAGGAGTTATATTTTTGAATGGAAGGATTATAAAAAAAATTAAAGGAATTATATTTAGAGGGAATTTGGTGAAAAAGCCCTTTTAGCATATTTGGTTAGCTAGATAGGCCCATTAATTGTTTTTTTAGTATGCTTAGCCCATTAATTGTTTTTTTAGCTTGCTTAGCCCTCTTGACCGGTCAACGTTGACCGTTGACCGGTCAACCCATTTTGATGCCAATTTTTTTTTTTTTTTTTTTTTTGATGCCAACTTTTTTTTTTTTTTTTTTTTTTTGTGATGCCATATTTTACCGTTTTGATGCCAACATTTTGTGGTGACAATTTTATATAATTGATGGCATAAGAGCTTAAAACGTGGAATCAAAATATTGTCACCTTATTGTCACTTTTCTAATGAAATGATTGGATGACTTTTTTTTAATGCCATTTTTTAAAACATTGATGACATTTTTTGTGATGTCATATTTTACCGTTTTGATGCCAAAATTTTATTACATTTTATTTTCAATCTGATGCCACTTTTCTAATTAAATTATTGGATGACACTTTTTTTAAACTTTGATGACATTTTTTGTTTACTCTAATGTCACGTTGACCATTGATGCCATTTTGAAAAATTTGTATCACATTAAAGAAAAAAATGTCATCAAAAATACTACTTTGAAAAAATATCATCAAAAATATGGCATCACGGTAAAAAAAAATATTATAAAAACATTGACATAAAAAAGTGGCATCAAAGTGAAAATAAAATATAGTAAAATTTTGGCATCAAAACGGTAAAATATGGCATCACTAAAAAAAAAAGTTGGCATCAAAAAAAAAAAAAAAAAAAAAAAAGTTCGCATCAAAATGGGTTGGTCAACGATGACCGGTCAACGGTTGACCATTGACCAACCCACCCAATTGGGAAGGGGCTAGGGCAAAACTAATTAAATTAACTAATGGCCTAGGTGACTAATTGAATATTCAAAAAAGGCCAAAATCGCCCTTATATTTAAGTATCGTCTTGGGCATGGGAATAACTTAACACAATATTTTAAAATAAAATTACATTACTTATATCTATATATATATATATATATACATAAATCTTAATCTATTAAAAATATAATAATAAATGCAATAAATATGAATTTCATTTTCATTTTAAAGAATATTCTTGAATTTGGTAAATAAAGAGCGGTCATTCGGGGTTCGAACCGGGGACCTATGAGTACTACCCACAAGTCATTTCCGATTGAGTCATCCCGGAATGGTTATTTTAAAGAATATTCTGGCCGCAGGGAAAGAGCATCCTTGCTATCTCATTTACAGGACTCCTGGTTGGAATCTAGCAGACTTCATAGCATGGGGTGTGCCGCTCTCATATTTCTACTTCACCCGCTTTTCCGAACTCTTACTTCACAAGCCAGGCGAGGGACTCTTCCATAGTCTTCTCGCCTCTTTGCTTTCCCCTCTTGTAAGTATTATTAAGCTTGATTTTGAATATGTCACAACCTAACCCCCTAGATTATGTGTAAGTAGTCCTTATTGTATAATTTATGAGCAAATCTGGAGAGTCAGATTAAGAAGATCAAACCGCTGAGATTAAAAGTAACTTGTGAACAGTGACATTATTCGTAGGTACCAAGTGATTATTTGTATGTATATACATATGAATAATCATTTGTTAAACACAAATAATTATATTTGTTTATACACACGAATAATTACATCATCGTTCAACTAGCTTTTTGGAGTTTATGATTTTGATAGTATATAGTTTCAAATAAAATAAATATAAGATTTTAGTTTAATTAGCTTTTGAAATCTAAGTTTTTCAACAACTACAAGTTTTTCGGAGCTTATGTTTTTTAATTCACAAGTTTTCATCAGCTACTCTAACAACTAGCTTTACCAAATACAATACTAGCTTATTACCTCATCTGCTTTAGCTACCCTATCAGCTACTTTTTTTGACAAACATAGTGCGAATAATCGCCTTGTAAATATGAATAATTTCATTGCTCATAAATTATACCGTAAGGGCTGCTTACACGGAATCCAATTAACCTATATACACACATATACAGTTGAACCCTTTTTAAGAATACTTTGTTCAATACTTTGTTCACCAGCGATGGATGATCAACAAATTTGTGGAGAGCGATGTAAAGAATACGCAACCTCTCAAGAAGTTTGGGGTTGTGCCAAGCTACAACTTTTCTGAGTCGGCCTCTTCTTGCGTATTCTCTATCCTCCCCCAAGGATTTTATGAGCAGGCCGAGAAAGGAAGCATCATCCTAAAGAAGGCGAAAGAGTTTTGCTTTTGTAAAGAAGGCGTCATCCTAGAAGCCGAAGCGAAGCGTATTGAGGCTGACTTGGTCATCCTCGCAACAGGATTCAAGGGAGATCAAAAGCTAAGAGACATCTTTGCCTCTTCAAAGTTTCAAGACTACATGATGGGGTCTCCTAGTTCCATTCTTCCACTATATAGGTTAACAATGAATTGAAGTCCTCTTTTCGACAACTCAAAACTATTGCTATTTGAAGTGTTAATTTTGCTCCATTGGTGTTTTAGGCAATGCATTCATCCTCGGATTCCACAGTTAGCTGTTATTGGATACTCGGAGAGCGTATTGAACCTGTACACATCTGAGATGAGATCTCGCTGGGTAGTAGAGTTACTCGAGGGAACGTTCAAGCTACCGATAATCAAGGACATGGAGAAGGATATATCAAAATGGGACAAGTACATGAAGAGATATTCACCAAAGCACTATAGAAAATCATGCATTGGGATAGTGCATATATGGTACAATGATGAGTTGTGCAAGGACATGGGATGGAACCCTAGAAGGAAGAAAGGCTTGTATTATGAACTATTTGAGCCGTATGGTCCATGGGATTATGTCAATTCTACTTGAATCATCCCATCAATGCTTATTGTTTTTATATGCAAAATGGTCCATTATTATTTGTGTTATGGATCCGGAATAAATGTTTGATGAAAGACTTTGCTGATTGGGGTTGATTATACCATTGCTATATGTATTTTGATTTTATAATATATACTAGTCTTATTACACGCATCCTTCGCGGTTTGTTATAAAATTATACATTGTTTTATTACTACCTCTGTTCGAAAATAAGTGGCGTTCGACTTTTGACACTTTTTTAAGGAGCTAAAAACTATATAAAATATCAACTTTTTAATTAATTTTTTTATATAAATTTATACTTATTAGTTATAAGTATAAAATTATTTTTAAAGAACTTCAAAAAAGTTAATATTTTATATTTTTTTTAGCTCATAAAAAACGTGCTGAAAAGTCAAATGGCACTTAATCGGTGAACGGATGGAGTATAAAATAAGAAGTCGACATCTTATTTTATTTTTAATGTGTCTTTTAAGAACGTGAAAACAATATCGAATATTTAAAAAATGGAATATAAAATAAGAAGTCGACATCTCCCCATCTTCCGCCGCCTCCTACATGTCGACTTCTTCACTCTCGGTTTGTGTCTAAATTCAAATCTAAAGTTCTTGAAAACCAAACCCCCAATAGCTTATTTGAAACCCACAATTGCAATTGCAGCCACAAAAAACCCCTATTTGAAAACCAAATCTACTCTCCAATCAAACTTCAAACCGGTTTAATTGATTTCTAAAACCACCTTCGAGCCCAGATCTGGCGGCACCTCTCCCGGATCTTCATCCGGTGGCTCGGTATGGCAGCTCTCCCCCTGACGCCCGCCCTCCTCCACTGTCCTTGAGCACATCTGCTCCACTGACCCGAGCATATCCGCTCCACTGACCCCTTTGATCCACAAAATTGATGAACCAAAGATGTTGTTAACCTGATCAAGATAACCCAATCCCTCAACAACAGTCAGATATCAAGGATCAATACAAGATCTCAAGACATAGATTGTAATTTTCTAGTTGTTTTTGTTTGTTATGTTGTTTTTTTATTTTTTTTTTCTTTTCGTTTGTTCGACGACCCTCTGCGTATGGTCTAACAAGTCATCTTCGGATGGCTTCAGGATCGCTTGTCGATCCACTTTTTGCCCACGGTAAAAAAAAAAAAAAAAAAGATGTAATAATGATATCATTTGACCAAGTCCATGTCAACATGTTTTGCATGATTTATGGTCGGAAAAAAATGGTGGGAATACTTTGTTATGCACCACATCTCCAAATGTTTGATTATGATATATTTTTAATGTCTCACCAAAGATTGGGTTAATTTCTCCGAAAATTGGATTATTTTATTAAAGGAGGGAGTATTAGATCATTCGAAATCGTTATCCCATAATATTATATTTTAATCTCAAACTAATGTTAAAATAATTTTAAAAAATTATATTTATTTGTCGTGGCTAGTAGTTACCCGCGGCTGTTGCCGCTGCTATAAATTTTTTTGCCACTGCAGGTTTGGTTACACCTGTATTGCCGTCGCTATACCTGCTAATCCTCTTTGCCCACAACAAACCACTTCTTGTCACGGTAACTTGCCGTTGCTAATTTTTTTTGGTAGTGTTAGCACATCTGCAAACAGCGTGGACAAGAGGTTAGCCTCCTTGGTTGCTACCGGATCTTCGCTCATTTCATCGACCTCATTAACTTCAGCTGGTTGGAATTCAACATCAACTCTATTATTCGAAACACCTTCGACACTATAGACCCTAAACCATGAAGGAGGGACAAAGTTTGGCCCTACAGACTCTAAGACCATCCTCTATTTTGCAGTTAACTAATCATACATAGCCCATCGGTTTCCCCCTACCATTTGCTCATTATATGGAGGTGCAATAGTTTCACCATGTGCTGTCCAACGATAATAACCTAACATAAACCCACGTCGATATAAATTCTCCTACATTCTCGAATTCGCAATTCTGACATTTCCTACATGGACACTTTATCTTACCTTCATCGACGTAATACGTTTGACTACAAGCAAAATTTATAAACTTATCCACCCCTTCATAGTATTCAGGCTTTAATCCTCCACGTTCAAGCAAGTACATGTCATTCATCCATGTACAATCATCATCCATTTTATCAAATTCAATCAATCTATATGGTAGATATAATAACGCACATTACTAATTAAATTATAATAATTGAACATTCCTAAATTTCCAATTCATTATAAACGCACATTATTAAATTTCCAACTAATCACATACAAAATATTGAATAAAATTATAATAATTGAGCACACAAGTATCAACTTACAACCAATTTTTAAATTACATCACAAATTTACATATAAGCATTTACAAATTCTTTTAAAACCCAAACCATTTCCTAGCTCGTTCTAATACCAAATAAATATATATATTATTACCCATTATATATATATACTACCTTTTTGTAATTAAATGAAAAAAGAATAATATAATATGTATTTGTAATACATATGTAAAACAAAACTTACCTTCGTGTCCATACATCCGACCTGGTTTTGAATTGGTCTTCTGAGCTTTGCAAATGGCCAATGTCGACACGCTAGAAGACAAAACAAGTGAGCCGACCCCAATTAATGCACTCAACCATAAAATGGCAGGTAAAGTACAAATCACTTTAATGTCGACCTCATCCGTAATAGCAACAGATTTAGCCACGGATACAATCGTCGCTAAATCACCACTTCATTGTATGAGCTAATAAGCTAATTGGGCTTTCACTTCTGATGGGCTATTGAACCATGACGAGCGCATAAAATTTGAGAGAGTTTGTGTCACGGATTCAGCTACGGAGATCTATATTGAACCATGAGAAGCTCATTCATGATATATATCCGGCCCGCCTACAATTAGTGATCCAAGCCCACTCACCACATGCTATATAATTTGATTGTTGAATTTCGATACTGAATAGCCACAAATTTAGCTACGTAGAGTGTGTTGTGGCCAGATCAGCGTCGAATACAGCCACAAATATCCCACTCGTAGCTACTTTTGTGGCTATTTACCAACACCAACCACCTATCGAGCCACGAAATCAGCTATGGACATAAGGTTCGTTGCTATTAGCCACGAATTTAATGACGTGACATTCCAGGATGAGTACCAGCAACAAATATAGAAAGGGTCAGGAACAGCCGTGGCCAAAGTCATCGCTAGTTGCCACGAATACAAGGTCGCCTATGATCCATACCTATTTCCTTTTTTTAGTTGTGCATGCCACAAGATGTGTCTTCATTTGTGTTTCCGTATCACCCCATATAAAACCCCTACAAACCTTGTTAATCTTTTCGCATGTAGAGCTGGGCAGTACGACGGACGCCATTGAGTAAACAGGTATGGCCGATAGGACAGACTTCGTGAGTGTCACCCGACCCGCAAAGCTCAAGTGCTTACCCTTTCAACCAGCTAACCTACTGCCAATCTTATCAATAATAGGGGTAAATGTATCACCATTGACTCTTCTGTGAAGCACCAACATGCCGAGGTACCTACCAAGGTTAGTAGTGACCTCGAAACCACATTCATTTTGGAACTCCAAAACCATGCTCTCACTGATGTTTGCTGAAACAAAGAGTTAAAATAATGTCATTCAAAAAAAGAATGTTAGAAATTTTAGGACCATTGCGAGTAATATCAATCAGTTTCTAGTCCCCCCTATCGACAGCCCCATTGGTGAGTTGACTTAGCCTTTCAACACATAACACAAACAAATACGGGCTTATCCGATCCCCTTGACGGATACCCCTGGTCGGCTTGAAACCTTCTGCCATTTCACCATTGATAAGCACTCTAGCTAGTATTCATCGTACTCACACACTCCACTATCCATCTCATGCAATTCGACGAGAAACCCACATCAATAAGAGTATCCTCAATAAAATCCCAACGGAGCCTGTTGTATATTTGTATACCTTCTCAAGGTCTATCTTCAACACCATCCACCCTTTCCTTCATTTTTTCTTTCTCATCGAATGAACAATTTCTTGCATAATTATGATATTATCTGTAGTGAGTCTACCAAGAACAAAACTACCTTGTATAGGACCTATAAGACTCGGGAGCAGCTCACGAACACGGTTACCCATGACCTTCGTAATCGTTTTGTACAAAACGTTGCATAAACTTATCAGCCGAAACTGAGACACAACTTCGAGATGAGCAACCTTAGCTAACAAGACTATATCATGGTGTATTAGTACCTCGAACCCGCCAGGTTAACTCAGCGTAAAGAAAGCTAGGAAACTTGCACATGTTGAAGAAGTTCCTGACAAAACTGATCACCGTCGAACATGTGATATCCCAACATTTCTAGAAAAAATACCACTTGAAAACCATCGATACCAGGGGCCTTATAAGGACCCATGTCCTTGATGGCTTAAAAGATCTCCAAATTAGTAAACGACCTTCGAAAATTTTCCCAAAGAGAGGTGGATTAATGAGGAAAACCTCCCCCACTCAGTCTACTGTTTTGCTGCTCCTCTATCGGAATAATGTAAAGATCCGTAAAGAAGCTCGTAACAGACCTTTCAATCTCCTTACCATCCAGGATCTTCCTTCCGTTACTCCCTTTCAGCATTTGAATTCTATTCCTTTTACGTCGAACAATGGTTGACATATGAAAAAAGGACTTGTTCCTGTCCCCCACACGCATGCAACCAATTCTTCCTCGACTTTTGATACCACTGGTGGGATGAAATATCGTGGGTTTCAGCTCACCAAAAATAATAATGACCAAAACTAACAAACTAGTATAGTAAGCAAGCAAGGGGTCGAACCCATAAAGAACCAAGTATTTCTATGCAATGTGTGTTTATTAATATGTAAATAAACTAAAGAAAATATAAAAGAAGAATGTAAACGAACTATAAGGAATGTTAACAAGAGCGAATAAATGATAGAAGAAGAGTGTGGTTTCATCTACATTTCGCAACAATGGTTGGCTTTACTCGATTCTTGACTCAATCCCTAGTTATTCAATCACAATTTGTCATTCCGAGATAGGTTTATATGGATTGACATTCCTCGCGGAGATGACAATCCCTTACATCTATATGCAAACCCTAACCCTGCAGGATTTAACATACAAACAACACAAATTACCAAAGTATCAGCAGAAAGGTTGCCCAAACTGTCATTACCCTATACAATCAAGATCATCCTCGCGGAATCACCCAATTATGCTTGCTACAAAAAGGTCAAATAATTCTCGCAAATCAATTGAAACCCTAACATGATGCAATTCTACAAAGATGGCGAATCAAAGTAAAACTAACAACATAAATCAACACAGGGATAATGAAATAATCATAGGAATAATATAGAAGTCAAGTCTCATGATTCAACCAACCAAGTCTTGAATTGAAGACAAAACCACAAGACTCCTAAGTATTCATGACGTACCTTGGATCTCTCAACTTTAATCCTCTCATCTCTCTTAGTTAGTCAATATGTGAACAATTGCAAGTTGCTAAAAATAACCTAATATATGCCTAATACCGTCGGCCAAATCCTAGAATAAGTTTAGATAAAAGTTTCCATCAGACAGAATTGGGTTGCATTGCGTAGATCCGGAAACAGCGAAACCTACGGGCGCCGCTCATACACTTTGACAGCTTCGACAGACTGGACTTGTAATACACTCTCTGGAGTCGTCGGTCGTTCGATTGGCACATATGAATATGAGTTGGAAATATCTTTTTAAGGAATACAACTCTCATGAAGACCTTAGAAGTTGATTCAAAGTTTTCGAAATCTTTAAGAAGAGATTTCTCTATTTCCTTTGTTTCCGCTTTTGTTCCTTAGCTCTTCTTAGTCCATTTGCTCCATGATTTCTCAACCTTTCGAGCTCGGATCTTAAGATCTACAAATAAACACTAAAAATAGTAGATTCCAAACTTCCAATACCAAATGATCAAGAATGCAAATTGATTTATTAAACATGCAATATGGACACATAATGCACCTAAGACCATCATATAAATGCCTATACAAAATATGCATTATCAAACCCCTCCACACTTAAGCTTCGCTAGTCCTCTAGCGAACATAGAGTAGAGCATAGAGATAGAGACTCCTTCATGTGTTAAAAAAATTATTATAACATCGTAACGTCGTATACAGCAAGTAAAAATTAAACATGAAAGAAGGAAACAAATTGTCATAACTCCAACTCCCCCACACTTAAACCTTTGCTTGCTCTCAAGCAAAACAAAACAAAGCAATAACCAAACACCCCACAAACATATTCATCATGCATTCACCTCATCAAAAGCAACATCAAATTTAAATGAACACAAGATCAAATGAATAAACATCATGTCGATTGTAATAGAATTTGGAAAGAAGAAACAAAAAGAAGAGAGAATTTGATGTTCTGTTATTGAATGCAATCGAAAATTGAGTTATGTACAAGAGCAGCGAGTGATCAGATCACGTGCAATACGCGTGCCATCATTTACAAAATGAAGAGGGAAATAAGAGGAGACGACGTCGTTCTGGCAAGGCGGGAACTCAGGTTTCGATCTTCGTCTTGTACCTCCAACACAATTGGAGAATGGAGAAATTAGGGGTAGAAAAGGAGAAATATGTTAGTTATGTTAAATTATACAGTATGTAGTATTATTTATATATTAGTTTTTTTTAATAATCGAGTGGGTTAAATGTTGGTTAAATGAGTTGGGTAATGAGTCAGTAACGGGTGGAAAATATATCACCCATCACTCGATCCAACTGATCCATCATCCATCCATCACTCAATTTTTTAGGGTTTTCACTCCTGTAATCGGGTCGGGTGGATTAATGACCCACGGGTGATTTCCCGCCCTAATTATGATCTGCTAGATATTGATCCACCCCTAATTATGATCTGCTAGGAAAATTTTGAGGGTTTGGGGTACCCGGCGACCGCTTGTCCACCTCATCGTGGCATGATCGACACGACGAATATAGATATTCAAGATTTTATGTTCTAGGAAGGTCAGTATGGGCCTATGGGGGGTCATGTGCAATGAGTTGTGCCCGACTGCCCGGCACTAGAATCCGATACGGGGCCTGCGGTGATGGTTTGAAAAACTGACCGGCCTGACAACGAGAGCATGATTTTGAAACTAGTTTTTATTTATTTAAACTTATCTTATACTTACATAAGACAGTAAGACTACTAAGGAAAAAATTAAGGGGCGTTTTGCAAAATGGCCACGAAATTGGACCTAATTTGCGAATAGCCGCGTTTTGGGACAAATTAGGGAAATAGACGCAATATAAACCCCCTTCCATTTGTTTCACGCGACTTTCTCTCTCCTCAACCCTCTCCTCTCCGCACGCGCTCAGATCCGCGCCTTCCTCGGAGATCCGAGAGCGACCGATCGATAGAGCGGGGCAAAAAGCAATTGGACGGATCTATGGCTTCGGATCTATGGTGCGGAGCGAGATCTGAAGAGGAGGCCGAGATCTATGGCTTCGGCGCCGGAGCGAGGTCGAGCGAGGCCTGGAGATTTGAGATCTGCGGCCTAGAGGTTTCATATCCGGTTGCGGCGGAGCGAGGGAGCGAGGATTCGACCTGGAGGCGGCGAGCGAGGCCGATCGAGATCGAGCGAGGCGGTGCGAGTGAGCAATTGCTCAGATCCGGCCTGGAGCGAGGTCGAGCGGCTGGAGATCGGCGCGGAGGCGGCGAGGCGCAGGCCGACGGCGTTCTTCTTCGCAGGCCGACGGCGCGGAGGCGGCGAGGCGCAGGCCGAGTGATGTCGAGCGAGCGGCCGTGGATCCGAGCGAGCCGGAGACGGCGCCGGCGCTGCGTTCCTTTTTGCACAAATCTGGAGGAAAAAGAAGCAATTTTGAATAAATTACAAAACTTACCCCATAATTATGGAAATTAAAAAAACTATATATATTTTATTATGTGATCCATAGTCTATATTTTTATTTTTATTTTTGCACAAAAAAATGTTATACTTGCACAACATATGATTATATTTGCACAAGCATAACATACGGTTATATTTGAACGGCAAAATGTAAAATAAAATTAAAAAAAAACTAAACTCGAGTCATATTTGCACAACTTACGGATATATTTGCATAACATACTCTTATATTTGCACGACAAAATGTTAAAGAAAAAAAAATATAGATTATGGATCGCTTACAGTTTATTGAGAAAGTCTGAAATTATATTGAGATAAAATAAGATCATGTTGAGAATAATTTCACAAGTCTCGATTGTCGTGCAACTCTTAAAACAGAGTCGTGCAACTCTTAAAACAGAGTTGTGCAACTCTTACAACATAGTCGTGCAACACTTAAAACAAGAGTCGTGCAACTCTTAAATTAAAACAGAGTCGTGAAACTCTTACAACAGAGTCGTGCAACTCTTAAAACAGAGTCGTGAAACTCTTAAAACAGAGGCGTGCAACTCTTAAAACAAAGTCGTGCAACTCTTACAACATAGTCGTGCAACTCTTGCAACAGAGTCGTGCACCTCTTAAAATAATGATAAATATAATGAAAAGTGTTTCTTGGAGGTGCTGACACAAATAAAATACAGTTGTGAAAATAATTTCACAAGTCTCGATTGTCGTGCAACTCTTAAAACAGAGTCGTGCAACTCTTAAAACAGAGTCGTGCAACTCTTACAACATAGTCGTGCAACTCTTAAATTAAAACAGAGTCATGAAACTCTTACAGCAGAGTCGTGCAACTCTTAAAACAGAGTCGTGCAACTCTTAAAACCGAGTCTTGCAACTCTTAAAACAAAGTCGTGCAACTCTTAAAATAATGATAAATATAATGAAAAGTGTTTCTTGGAGGTGCTGACACAAATAAAATACAGTTGTGAAAATCTAAACTAAAGTTGTGCAACTCTAAAATACACTTGTGCAACCCTAAAAAATGTGCTGACATGAAGAGAAAAAAAAGTGCTGACACGGAAAAAATACATACCGAACTACAAAGTTATTAGTTAGGAAGATGACTCGATTGTAACTAATATCAGTGTCAGCACTAATTGTAACTAATATCAGTGTCAACACTAATTGTACCTAGTATCAGTGTCAGCACTAATTATAACTAATATCAGTGCCAGCACTAATTGTAACTAATATCAGTGTCAGCACTAATTTTCATCACTAGTTGTGCAAAAATAAAGTATTGATGAGGAAAAATAAGAGCATGTTGTGCAATAATTTATTGAGAAATATGAAATTATATTGAGAGAAAATAAAATTATGTCGAGCACAATTTCACAAGTCTCGATTGTTGTGCAAAAATAACATATTGTTGAGCAAAAATAAGATGATGTTGAGCAAAATTTCACCAATCTCTCATGTTGTGTAGTTTTACTCTATTGATGAGCAAAAATAAGACCGTGCAACTCTTAAAACAGAGTCGTTCAACTCTTAAAACAGAGTCGTGCAACTCTTAAAACAAGAGTCGTGCAACTCTTACAACAGAGTCGTGCAACTCTTAAAACAAAGTCGTGCAACTCTTACAAGAGAGTCGTGCAACTCTTAAAACAAGAGTCTTGCAACTCTTACAACAGAGTCGTGCAACTCTTAAAACATAGTCGTGCAACTCTTACAATAGAGTCGTGCAACTCTTACAACATAGTCGTGCAACACTTAAAACAAGAGTCGTGCAACTCTTAAATTAAAACAGAGTCGTGCAACTCTCAACACAGAGTCGTGCAACTCTTAAAACAGAGTCGTGCAACTCTTACAAGAGAGTCGTGCAACTCTTAAAACAGAGTCGTGCAACTCTTACAACATAGTCGTGCAACACTTAAAACAAGAGTCGTGCAACTCTTAAATTATAACAGAGTCGTGCAACTCTTAACACAGAGTCGTGCAACTCTTAAAACAGAGTCGTGCAACTCTTAAAACAGAGTCGTGCAACTCTTACAAGAGAGTCGTGCAACTCTTAAAACAGAGTCGTGCAACTCTTACAACATAGTCGTGCAACACTTAAAACAAGAGTCGTGCAACTCTTAAATTAAAACAGAGTCGTGCAACTCTTAACACAGAGTCGTGCAATTCTTAAAACAGAGTCGTACAACTCTTACAACAGAGTCGTGCAACTCTTAAAACAAAGTCGTGCAATTCTTACAAGAGAGTCGTGCAACTCTTAAAACAAAGTCGTGCAATTCTTAAACAGAGTCGTGCAACTCTTAAAACAAGAGTCTTGCAACTCTTACAACAGAGTCGTGCAACTCTTAAAACATAGTCGTGCAACTCTTACAAGAGAGTCATGCAACTCTTAAAACAAGAGTCGTCCAACTCTTACAAGAGAGTCGTGCAACACTTAAAACAGAGTCATGCACCTCTTACAACAGAGTCGTGCAACTCTAAAATTTCATAGTGTTATTCATGAAATTTATAGTTTATTCATACAAACTAAAATCTAATTTGATTCTTCTTAAACTAAAAATCTAATTTGGGCACATTATAATATTATTCGTGCACCTTATATTCTTAGTACAACCCGTTTGCATTCTAGTTGATCTAATAGTTATAATTGGGGTGACAAAATATGCTCGTCAATAACTGGAACTCCGCATTCTAATACGCTAAATTAGGTTGCATTTGTTGTGGCGATAAAGGAGTTTTTGTTCTCTGATTGACACACTCACGAGACAGTTTCAGGGCTTCAGGTTTAACTGATGCATATCTCAGCTGGAATTCTTCATATAAGAAAATATGTAGAAGTAGTGAATACATTTCTCCGTGTGTGTTAATCCTTAGTACAACTCGTTTGAACACAAAATAATAACGATAGAGATCTTGAACAATTGATTCTACTGAAGCTATAAACTGATGTCAATATAGTTACAATCCCTTGTGGTCTAAACACAAGTGTAAATCAGCCAATGGATAATAAGATGTCAATGGAATACTTGGAAATATTGGTAAGCATCAAATATGATACACAACACAACCCATACCATTCCAAAGCTCCGGTTGCAGACCTAGAGCGCCGCTCAGTACCTCACTGCTTTCTTCTGCTTGTACTTGAGAGCGAAGACAATGTAGACGAGCAGGTTCAGAAAGCTCAGCCCTCCGAGGAGCCAGACGAAATAGTCAAGGTGGCCCTCGTTTAATTTGTTCGGTATCCACACCAGCCCCATCGTGGGCGGTCGTGAGGACAGCCACGACTGTCAATATGAAGGCGCTAAGGTAGTTGCCCAGGCAGTTGGTGAGAAGCGAGAGCACGCTGCAGAGACTGCACATTGCGTCGGGAGATTGGTCTTAGAAGAACTCCAGCTGTCTGATGAAGGTGAAGACCTTGGCAGCCCCTATGACGAAGTACTGCGGGTTTTGCCACAGGATGTTGAGCGGCACGGCTGTGTCTTCGCTCACCAAGCCGAGTTCGTTCGCGAGCTGCGAGCGCTTGGTCTCGACGAGAGCAGCGACAGCCATGGCGAAGATTGAGATGAAGAGGCCAATGCTTGTCCAAAAGCAATTCATATCTGCAATGCTTTCCTCTATGTCTAAGGACTTTGAGCAACTTCAGCAGTGAGTGATATCTGAACAAAAACATCAAAATATAAAAAGTTTAGCCCGAGGTATTTAAACATCCTTTGTAGTTAGTAGCAAATAAAGGACTAAATGACATCTAAACATGCAAGTTTAATAAGTAATTCAGTAAACAAGCAATAGGACTCATGAAAATGAAATCCTTTACTGTGACAAAATGAAAATAGATTGGCTCCGAAGATTGGCATTTGGCAATGTAAAAATCATAAGATAGTAGGCACCTCAAATCCAAATTTCATTTTCGTATCATATCTATATTCAAGGATAGATTTATGCTTAACATTAGAGAGCATAGAATTCCAAGTGCAAATAAGAACATGCAACTTAGCAAATAAAATGAACAGGAGACATGAAAACTTAGCAAATAAAATGAACAGGAGACATGAAATACAAAGAATTTACGGATGTATACAACAACATTTTAACCACAAGGACTTCCCATCAGCATGTCAGATATATTTGTTTCAAGGGCAAAGAGTCAAGACATTGTGTTATCCTGAACAAAATCAGCCTTTGATATCTAAACTCAAAAGAAATTAACATGATCTACTTAACTCAGAAATAAATTTTTTTAACAAGTAATTTCATTACACATTCCCAGCAATATTTGAATGTAGAAAACACCAATGCAGTTACAAGGAACATAGACATGAAAGTTGTGAAATGGTTCACTAGTCATTCTCAAAGAGTAATGTAAACAAATTGGTCAGAAGATGCAATGAATCACATCCACATAAATAATAAGCATTTCAGAATCTTACACTGCGAAGCAATTCCCATATGGGAGTAACAAATGCACAAAATCAGTAACCATCAGCAACATCAATGAAAGCTGGAACTAGCAAAGAAAATAAATCAAATTTTCTTCATTTCATATTTAAGCACATAAACAAGAAATTTCAGACAATAATACACAAGAATTTGCCATGTTTCATTCCCAAGAGTGTGCAATCAACCTGAAATGCACGCATAATTCAGCTTTAAATTATTATTCATCAGTCGAGAAACCCTAATCCACAGAAGCTTCTGGAATCAGTCTTGATTATGAGTGCTGACAGCTGTTTTCGATTGAGCCTTTATCATTTAGCAAGAACTATACTTCAATTGCAGCAGAGTTGCAATTCAATCGAAAAGCTCCATCAAATTTGAATCAAAAAGTAGAAATAGAAACTTAAACAAGAAAAGCTCGCAACGTTACCCGACAAGGTAGGGATCAGAGGTGCCATCAACGGAGAAATCCACTGCATCGATCTCCCTCCTCGGATCCCCTTCCTCGATCTCCCTCGATCGCTGGAGATCCCGTCCAGATCCCGTCGATCTTCCTCAATCTGTCGATCCGTCCAACCCTCCCTCGATCTATCGATCCGTCCAGATCCGTCCAACCCGACCTCGATCTGCTGATCTTCCTCCGTGTGTCCAGCTAGAGCGAGGCGGCGCGAGGGAGATCCCCTTCCTCGGATCCAACCCGGCCTTCCTTCAGATCTCAGGAGGAGAGGTGAGCGAGCGAGAGAGGTGGGCGAGCGACAGAAAGAAGGAGAGAGAGGAGAGGGACTAAAATAATTAGGGTATATATAGGGGCCATTTCGCAAATTTGTCCAAACTCGCGTCTATTCCACAAATACGTTCGATTAATGTGCCTATTTCGCAAATTTTTTCAAAAATTAAATAAAACAAGACGCGATATCTGCTTCTAATAAAATTACGGAGTGTATATATTTAATGATTTATTTGTCAAACTAGTGTGGTTTGTGGGAGAGCATTATATAGACAGGATAGTTGAATTGGATCAATTTTGCCCTTTTTAATTACATTTTTAAATAGTTAATGTTAAAGTAATACCAATGCGGAAAACACTAAATAATACAATATAATTTTGTTTAAATAGTAGGCAAAAATGCATAAAACCACCCACTATTCATTATTGTTTGCAAATAACCACCCTTTATTAAAAAATTGTCAAATAACCACCCACTATTCATTGTTATTTGCAAATAACCAACCCTTATTCAAAAATTGTCAAATAACCACCCATTAAATATATGTTGTTTGCAACTAACCACCCATACCCCTTTTCTTGTTAAACCTCACTTAATTTAATATGAAAAGACAATTATACCCCTATTCTTTAATGTTTCATTTTTAGTAAAAAGACAATTATATTTCTCTCTGTTGCTTGATTTTTCAGGTATTACAATTAGACCTGTCAAATGGGTCATTCGGGTCAGATCACTTCGGGTCCCGAGTAAAACGGGTTCCGGGTACATCCAGGTTGTCTCGAACCCGGGTTTGACCGAGTATCGGGTCTTTTTGGGTCTATTTTGGGTTTGTCAATTTTTAAATAAATTTTTAATCTGGGTTTCGGGACATTTGATTTACCCGATTACTCGGAAAACATTTTTAATAAATTAAAAAATGAAAGATCAAATGTTTTTAAATAAAAAAATTTCCCACCCAAAATTAATCATATATTATTACATTTTATTAAAAAGAAAAAAATTTATATTTTATATATTATTACATTTTATTAAAAATTACGTGAAATAATAAAAATCAAATGTTTTTAATAAGATGTAATAATATATAAAATATCAATTTTTTTAAAAAATTGTTTAAAATTTGGATATTTATATATTATTACATTTTATTAAAAATTACGAGAAATAATAAAAATAAAATATTTAGATAAGATATAGTATATAATTACAAGCACTATGATTTATGAACAACGTGTTTAATTGTAGAATTTTAAAATTATCCAAAAATTATCAAATCATGATTTTTTTTAATTTAAAAAAGAAAAAATTGACAAACCCAAAATCGACCCAAAATGACCCGAAACTCGGTCAAACCCGGGTTCGAGACAGCCTGGATGTACCCGAAACCCGTTTTACTCGGGACCCGAAGTGACCCGACCCGAATGACCCATTGGACAGGTCTAATTGTAATACCTGACAAATCAAGCAACAAAGAGAAGTATGTCTTTTAACTAAAAATGAAACATTAAAGAATAGGGGTATAATTATCTTTTCATATTAAATTAAGTGAGGTTTAACAAGAAAAGGGGTATGGGTGGTTAGTTGCAAACAACCTATATTTAATAGGTGGTTATTTGGCAATTTTTTAATTAGGGGTGGTTATTTGCAAACAACAATGAATAGTGAGTGGTTATTTGACAATTTTTTAATAAGGGGTGGTTATTTGTAAATAATAATGAATAGTGGGTGGTTTTATGCATTTTTTTCCTAAAGAGTACATATACTTAGTTCAATTACCCTCAATTTGTGCGGTATTTTAATAATATATTTTTTATAATTATTTTTTGTTCGAAACACATGGTTCAGCCCACCTCGCACTAAATAGGTGTGTGTAATGGGGAGTTAAATAAGAAGATACTCTGTTTTTAAATTTTGAATTTGAATATTTTGTTAAGGATGAAGATTTTTCAATTAATCAACTCATTACAGTCATTGTGTGTGCAATATACTTTTATACATTTATAATATTCCATCTTATGGCATAGTTTTTTAAAAAAATTAGTAACTAATTCAAAATTTATTGATGAATTCAGGATGACAAAAGGTAAAATATAACCTAAATATATAGATTCTGTCTATCATTTTCACTTATTAGGTGTTTAACTTACGCTGACATAAATTAATAAATTTCATTTCACATTCAATCAAACTAAATTTAAAATATATAGTTAACAATTATCATTAAAAACTAAACTTAATTAGAGGCAATCCTATGAACTTGCTCGAATGATATTCAATCACTAAAAATGTACAAACAAAAAATAAACACAATAAAATGTTCTAGTTAATTAAGAATAGATCAAGCTAGTGTACTCAAATTATTAATGGAAAGAAAATTCGTGAAGAAAAAATTATAGAAGTAGAAGAAAGTCTTACGTTTTACCTTCAACTCTAGAAGTACCAGACATTTAGATCAAATGGATTGATATTAGAAATTTCAAAATATATTAGAATGTACTTATTTTACATGGTTGTAGCTTTGTGATAAATCGCTACAATATTAAGTGAAAACGAAGATGAATTTGTGAACACGTATTATTAAATATGACTTTAAGAACAAAGAAACTATATATTATGAGTGATAACGTAAATGACAAATGGCAACAAGACAAAATTGAGTCGCGACTACCGGTTGGGCTACTTGAGCCTTTACCGTACCGGAGCGACCTTGACAAAGCATAAGCATGGACTTCATCGTGGGACTATCTAAAGGTCGAGGTATGTGGGAGCATCCTGGTCATCATGGACCGACTCTCTAAGTATGCCACCTTCATCCCAGCATCAAAAGAATGCCCCGTTTAGGAAGCAACCCTCTTATTCATGAAGCCCGAGGTAAAGTATTAGGGGTTGCCTGAGACCATCATTAGTGATCGTGATGCTCCCTTTACGGGGCAATTCTGGACCGAGTTGTTCAAATTACAAGAGTCCGACTTGATGTTTAGCACGACCTTTCATCCCTAGACCGACGGACAGACGGAGAAGGCCAATAACTTGCTCGAGACATACTTGAGGCATTATGTGAGCGTGTCCCATAAGGATTGGCCCAAAATAACCTAATATATGCCTAATACCGTCGGCCAAATCCTAGAATAAGTTTAGATAAAAGTTTCCATCAGACAGAATTGGGTTGAATTGCGTAGATCCGGAAACAGCGAAACCTACGGGCGCCGCTCATACACTTTGACAGCTTCGACAGACTGGACTTGTAATACACTCTCTGGAGTCGTCGGTCGTTCGATTGACACATATGAATATGAGTTGGAAATATCTTTTTAAGGAATACAACTCTCATGAAGACCTTAGAAGTTGATTCAAAGTTTTCGAAATCTTTAAGAAGAGATTTCTCTATTTCCTTTGTTTCCGCTTTTGTTCCTTAGCTCTTCTTAGTCCATTTGCTCCATGATTTCTCAACCTTTCGAGCTCGGATCTTAAGATCTACAAATAAACACTAAAAATAGTAGATTCCAAACTTCCAATACCAAATGATCAAGAATGCAAATTGATTTATTAAACATGCAATATGGACACATAATGCACCTAAGACCATCTATAAATGCCTATACAAAATATGCATTATCAAACCCCCCCACACTTAAGCTTCGCTAGTCCTCTAGCGAACATAGAGTAGAGCATAGAGATAGAGACTCCTTCATGTGTTAAAAAAATTATTATAACATCGTAACGTCGTATATAGCAAGTAAAAATTAAACATGAAAGAAGGAAACAAATTGTCATAACTCCAACTCCCCCACACTTAAACCTTTGCTTGCTCTCAAGCAAAACAAAACAAAGCAATAACCAAACACCCCACAAATTCATCATGCATTCACCTCATCAAAAGCAACATCAAATTTAAATGAACACAAGATCAAATGAATAAACATCATGTCGATTGTAACAGAATTTGGAAAGAAGAAACAAAAAGAAGAGAGAATTTGATGTTTTGTTATTGAATGCAATCGAAAATTGAGTTATGTACAAGAGCAGCGAGTGATCTTATATAAAAGGAGATCCCGTGCAATACGCGTGCCATCATTTACAAAATGAAGAGGGAAATAAGAGGAGACGACGTCGTTCTGGCAAGGCAGGAACTCAGGTTTCGATCTTCGTCTTCTACCTCCAACACAATTGAAGAATGGAGAAATTAGGGGTAGAAAAGGAGAAATATGTTAGTTATGTTAAATTATACAGTATATAGTATTATTTATATATTAGTTTTTTTTAATAATCGAGTGGGCTAAATGGTGGTTAAATGAGTTGGGTAATGACACTACGCCATTTTGCAACTTAGGTGACGTACATTTGTGGGTTCGTCACTTGAGAATCATTCAGGCGACGTCCTATATACGTGTTCGTCACCTGAGTCGAATCCAAGGAAAGTCAAAGGAGATCGAAGCTCAGGCGACGAAGTTATCATTTGTTCGTCGCTTGAGTAAATTTAGGCGACGAACGTATGTAGAGTCGTTGCCTGAGTGAGAGTCGGTAGGCCCACATTAAATTGCAGGATGTTGTGGCGACCAAGTTTGACTAAGTACGTCGCTTGAATGAGGGGTAGGTCTGACACATTTATAACTATATCACCTAGGTGACGAACATATGTTAAGTACGTCACCTGAGTCGTTACTTGCAGACATTCAAGCGACGAACATAGCATATGTTCGTCACTTGACTTCCTAAAACAAAGGCGCCAAGTTTTCCCGCTCTAATTTTGAGAAGAAAGTGATGTATCTATATAAAATCAAAAGATCGAGTCTTGTATATCTATATATGATTTTGGTAGATAAAATATTTAAAAATAGCTCAATGTAAAATGATAGATTTTGTACGTAACCACTTAACGTCTTAAAATATAAAAAAAAAATTTAAAAATATTATAACATAAATCATGGTAAAATATTTGAGACCGATATTACGGTGAAGGTCAAGATTTTGAGACCAAGATTTGAGTATGAGATCGAGATTTGAGACTGAGATTGATATCGAGATTTGAAATTTGAGATTTGTCATTGAGATTTGAAAAACAGGTTTAGATTCAAATCAAAATCGACATTTGATGTTGAGATTTTGTATTTGAGAACTGAGGGGGAGAATTGATATTTGAGATTGAGATTATGTTTGAGATCGAGATTTGAGATGGAGATTGCGAATTGAGATTTTTCATTAAGATTTGAAATCAAGATTAAGATCAAGATCGACATTTGATATTGAGATTTTATATTTGAGAATTAGAGGGAGAGTTGATACTTGAGATTGAGATTAAGTTTGAGATCAAGATTTGAGATGGAGATTGCGATTTGAGATTTGTCATTGAGATTTGAAATCAAGATTAAGATCAAAATCGACATTTAATACTGAGATTTTATATTTGAGAATTAGAGGGAGAGTTGATATTTGAGATTGAGATCTAGATCGCGATTTGAGATTTGTGATTTGTCATTTAGATTTGAAATCAATATTAGGATCAAGATCGGCATTTGATATTGAGATTTTATATTTTATAATTAAGAGTGAGAGTTGATATTTAAGATTGACATTAAGTTTGAGATCGAGATTTGAGATGGAGATTGCGATTTGAGATTTGTCATTGAGATTTGAAATCAAGATTAAGATCAAGATCGAGATCGACTTTTGATATTGAGATTTTATATTTTAGAATTGAGATGGAGAGTCGATATTTGAGATTGAGATTAAGTTTGATATTGAGATTTGAGATGAAGATTGTTATTTGAGATTTGAAATAAAGATTGAGATCAAGATCGACTCTTGATATTGAGATTTTATATTTGAGAATTGATAGCGAGATTTGATATTTGAGACTGCGTTAATGGGTGAGATCGGGATTTGAGATTGAGATCACGATTTGAGATTTTCCATTGAGACTTGAAATCAGTATTAAGATAAATATCGACTTGATATTGATATTAAGATTTGATATTTGAGATTGAGATCAAAATCAAGTTAAGATCGAGATTTTGGATTGAGATCAAGAGTAAGATCAAGATCAAGATTTGATATTGAGATTAACATTAAGATCAAGATCGAGATTTGAGACCGAGTTAAAGGTTGAGATCTAGATCGATATTTGAGATTGAGATTGAAATCGAGATTTGAGATTTAGATTTGATATTTGATATTTGAGATTGAGATCGATATTTGAGGTTAAGGTTGAGATTGAGATCGAATGATAATATTTTATCCGCGGATGATTGTATTTGAGTGGATTTTTCGGACCTGTGTCCGCGGATGAATGATAACATTTTTCTTGTTCGTTTTTTGTCGATTGGTTGATGCTTTTTATGTTCTAACAGATGTTTCCAACATTGGTTTAGTCACAGCTCCTCGGGCCGTGTTGATTTCGTCTAGGGATTGACGCGGATCGATAAAAATATAAACATCTGTAGCTTTGTTACCGTTGTTGTTTCCGACTTAGGGTTGATATGGGCCTTTCCTTTATTGAGTTACGGCCCAATTTGGGCCCATTAGGCCCATTTATGTTTGGAATTCTAAACGTCAGTAATTTTCCTATAAGTTACCCCGTTCCGTTCTATTTTTCACCCAACATTTGTCTTCTTCTACTTTCCGCGAAATTTAATCCTTATCCTTATTTTTAGTTTTCCGGCGGCGGTTATCTAGGGTTCCGGCTATTTGCTTGAGGTTTCTGGTGGTTTTCTTCAATTTCTTCAAGGTATTTCTTCTTGCTCTAGGCTGTTCTTGAGTTTTCTTTGTTGAGTTCTTTGATTTTTTTGACCTTTAGATCGTAGATTTGGGTATGGAATCGTCTCAAAGGTGTTTTTTGGATGAAATTTTACTTTGTGTGAGTAAAACTTCGTACAATTTTCTTCTAGTTTCTTTTAGAAATGGCTAATCTCAACAAGGAGGGTGATTCGCTAGAAGATTTTGAGAGGGATGAAGGATGGAGAGGCGGTGTTGCTTCATCCTCTCAAGCGCGTCCGTCCCCAGAGACACTTTCTTCCTCCTCTGGGAGTTCTTCTTCTTCCTCTGATGATTCCTCGCCGGAGTCATCTTCTTCTACATCCGCGTCTATCCCGGGTCGAGTTGGTCCTACTGGTAGCCCTATTAAGGTGAGAAGGCGTCGGAAGTGTTCTGACCCTGATTACTATTCTTCACCTTACTCAGTTTCTTCTTCTTCGAAGGGATGCGCGGAAGATGAAAATCCAAAGGCTATGGATGACTCAGGTGCTAGTTCTTCCGTGGACGCGGGGACCTTGTCCGCATCTCAGTCGGCGGATCAAGAGTCGGAGGAAGTTTGGATTCCTTATGAGCTTCCTTCAATTGGTTTAGCAGAAGACCCTAAGGTAATTCGTTCTAAGGAGAATTTGAGTGACTTGGACACCCCTGTGTACGACTTAGGGGATCTTGATTCTTGTCTCTTTTTGGGGGATTTCAAACCTCTTCCCCCTCCAACCAGCCGTCCACCGGTTGTGCTTGAAAGGGTTCATCCATGGAGGTCCCCAGTGAGTAAATTGAGGGGTTGTACTACTCTATTGAACCTTGGAGATCTTGATGCTCTTTAGCAAGTCTTCCCATGACCAGCGGGTGTTGAATTCTGTCTTCCCGAGGAAGGAGGTGGTTGTTTGGACGCTTACGAAGATTGCTTAATCGTATATGCAGCTAGTCTATCTCAGGGCTTCCGACTTCCTCTTCATCCCCTTTTCTCGAAGTTTTTGGAGGAATATAACCTGAGTCCTGCTCAGATTGTTCCTAATGGTTGGATGTTCTTTACAAGTTTTATTATGAGATGCAAGGAGATTGGTGTTGCCCCCTCATTGAAGTTGATGCTCAGTATCTTTTCCTTAAAAAAGGGGACTCAAGACACAAGATTTTATAGCAACTCAAGTTGTAAGTACATGGAGAGGTTGTCTAGTAAACCAAATTGGAAATATAAGTGGTTTTTGGTCCGCGACAGATCCGGTCAAGGCTTTAGTTGTCGAACGGTCCCAGGGCCTTTTTGCTCTGCCTCAAAACCAAAAATTTCCAATCTTTCCCAGTTCAAGCTGTCATTTTCTCATATTCCTAGGTTTCCATGGGATAAAATGTTATCCGCGTTTCGTCTTGAGATGGCTGGCTTGAGCATGCCTCATCCGCGACTAAGTGGCTTCTTTGTTTATTAATTTGCGTTTTCATACTTTACCTTTCTTAAAATGGATAACTTATTGGGAAATGTATTTTGTTTTTCAGACAAAATGGATCTGGATGCACTTTTGAAGCGGCACAAAGCCAAATCGGGAAAGAAGAAGAAATCAAGTTCTGTAGCCAATGATCCTCCTGTTCCTCCCCCTGTTTTAGAAGTGACGTCAAATGTTGATGTAAGTGTTACGGACGAGACTGGTGCTTTAGTTGAATCTTCATCATTGGTTCCTGCCTCTCGAGAGAAACGCACTTGTCCATCCGCGCCGGAATCTTCGAGATCCAAAAAGAGGAAATTTGCCATCGCTGTCGGGCCATCTGCTTCAAATAAAAAGGGGCTCTTTTTGGAGGGTGTGGCGACTCTTCGTGAATTTCCTATCCCAGGTTTCGATCCAGTTGACCTACAAGGTCTTGCTTTTCCAGCCAAGAAACGTTGCTTCCCAAAGCAAGGATATGTTAAACGCTTGGACCCTGTCACTCTTTCTGCTAACTTCGATCGTATAATTCAGTGGGTAAGTTAAAGTCCTTTTATTGTTTCCCATTATCTTTCTTGACTTTCTTGACGCGTTCTATTTTCATATTTTCATATTTTCTTACTTTTACCCCGATTTTTATAGTTGAGGGTGATTCAACCGGATGTTGAGAGACGTATGGTATGCGGAGAGGAAGATCTTAAGAAGAAGGATGAAGAAATAAAAAAACTGAGCCACCAGCTTCGCATATTGGGGAATACAGTAGGGGATTCGGCTTCAGTGGAAAAGTTCAAGAAAAGATCGGTTGACCTTCACGAGGAGGTGAAAACTCTGAAAGAGGCCATGGCAGTTTTACAGAAGAAATACGATGATTCGAAAATTTCTTCAAACTCTGCTGCCTCCCGCGTCAAAGAGCTAGAGGCTTCTGATGGTGTCTCGCGGAAGCTTCTTCAAACTAAACAGGCTACCATAGATAAGATGGAGGAGGACTTCTCCATTCTTCGCGAGGAGCTATCCATCACTAGCCAGGAGCTTGAGACTGTTAAGGCGCGCTCAGATCAAGACTTGGCTCTGCAATGGCTTCAGCTTCCTGAAGGCTTGAGCTACCTCTCCTCTGAGTGGATCAAAACCGAGGCCGGTCTATCTTTTCTGTCCTCCGCGGCACAAGCTTGCCTTCAAACTTCAAAAGGTTCTAGTATTCTGAAAGATAAATGCTTTAGTTATTTTCGGAAGGGAATGGTTGCAGGGATCAACCCGAGTGTTACGCGTTCATCAAATAACCCAGGTGTTCCTTTGGAAAAATTTGACGCGGAAGATTCTTATTCCGAAGATGATGATGATGAGAACGCGGAGGAAGAAGTTGAGAAGGCAGTCACTCCTTAGAAGTTTTTGATTTTTTGTGTGCGGGATGAAGCTTTTGTAAAGACATTGGGAAGCTGTACATGGTTTCCTGGTTTTTGGTACATTATTGAGATACTTCTTTCGTTTTGAAAACGAATGGAAGATCTCTTTGGCTAAAATATTAGTACTGCTTGCATGTTTTATCTATAGTAAATATTTATATATTTATATTCCAAATTCTCCAAGTGGTGAATGGGTTCGTCCTGGTGTTCAAAATTCTTCACCACTTGTCTTCATTTTCTTCGGATGAATTTTTCTTCTTAAGACCTTAATCTTCATCTTTTTTGCTATCTCCCAAATTGTGTTTATCGATCGTGCTGCTGCAAGCATCATGTCTTCAGGAAATTTTAATCCTTGGGCCTTTTTTCAAAAGATTGAGAATGTGGAACAACTTTCTCGGCTAGTGAGTTTCTTTTAACTTTGTTTTAAATTAAGTTTGAGCTTTTTTAAACTTAAGTCTTGATTTGGTTGACATGTAGGTTATGCCTCCCCAGTTTGAGGCTGAGTATGGACCTCTTCCGCCTCGATGGGCTTTTCTTTCGTCTTATCTTGTCCGCGACTTTCCTGTGGCCGTATCTTGGAGTGAAAACGGTCTTTTTCACCTTGACAATGGTTGGGATGAATTCCTTATGCTTCATCACTTGGGAATAGGAAGCGCGATGATGTTTTTTCATAAGGGCAATGTTTCCTTTCAAGTTTATCCGCGTCGTGAAGTCATGGATGAACCTAAGGCTACTTCGGACTCAGTCTCTTCATCGTGCAGTTCTAATTGAGTTATTTCCGCGTTGTCCTTTTGTAGTTTTTCAAGCTTGTCTCTCAATATAAGCTTTTTTCGTGGAATAAAATAAAGCAAAAAAGGGAATTCATGATTTCCTTACTATTCTCATGTGTTTTCTCAAACTGAAATAAAAGGAGGGATCTTTATTATTAATAATAGAATCTGCGTATAGAAACCTTTCACAGGGGTTGGATCCCTCTAAGCTTGTTACATCGTTGACGCGGAGAATTTATTGGGAGATCATGGATGGCCTATCTCTCCATTTTCTTCGCTGTCTGGGCTGACAACGTCGACTTCAAAGATAGAATCACCCATGTAGGTGAAGATTAACGCGGACCCGACATTGACTCAATTTGCTTGTGTGAAGTCGCGCCACCCTTGGGTTAGCCAGAAAAGGCCATCTTCATCTTTGTCTACCTTCACCTCGTGTTCCTGGTTGGAGCGGGACCAGAGCCTAGCCTGAGTATGAGCATCTTCGTCGATTAGAACATACATGAGAGGGAGGCGAAGGGTTTGAAGTTGTTCTTCCCTCATAATGACTCTGTAGAAAGCCTTAGGCTGTGGGTTTGGATCCATTTTGTTTTTAGGATTGCTCATTACTCATGGATGGTTTGGGTGTGTTTTATACTCGTCTTATGAGGTTTTCCTGTCCTTGGTTTCGTCGCTTTTTACCGATAAGTAATTTTAATTTCCTTTACTGTAATTTTACTTTTACCGATTTTGGGAAAAGGTTCGACATCTGGTTAATTTTTCTTGGAAAAAGTGGGACGCGTGCCCTTGGTGGTTGTGTCACCCGTTGCATGTCACGCATGTATTTCTTTTTCCTGTTTGACTGTCCCCCTATGGCTTGATAAGTAAAGGGATTTTTACTGTTTTTTCCAATCTCATCGAGATGCGTGGATCTATTATAGTTCCTCCCCTGTCTTTTAGGGCAGACGGGGTTGTCGGGTCGGAAACCCGTTGGGCTTTCTTTCAAGCGATCGATTATCCAGAACAGTTCTTGCAATTGGTGAGCTAACTATATTGGAAATCTTTAGAGAGATTACTTTTAACTAATACTTCTTTATTTTTCAGTTACATCCACTTCGGTTTGAGGAGGAGTATGCTGACGCTATCCCTGGTCAGGTTTTTCTTTCATCTTATCTACTGCACAACTTTCTGGTCTGCATAGAGCGGCGTAACAGTGGTCTTCTTTACCTTGGCCGCGGATGGAAAGACTTTGTAGATTCTCATGGTTTTGAGCAGGGGGCCTCTATGATTTTCACTCATATGGGTGAGGCTCACTTCGAAGTTCAGGTGGTGGATCCGGGTGGGGGAAATAACGATGATCATGCTCCTCCTGAAACAATTTCGAATGGTTTTTAAAATGCTTAGCCCTAGAGGAATAAGGTTTTAGATTCCTCCATCTGTTTCGTAATGTAGATGTTTATCCAACTTATGGCAATTACTTCCGGGGATCTCCCTATTTATGCATGTTGTTTTTTAGTCTTTCGAGGTCTATTTGTCATGATGTTCACCTCACAGGATTTCTGAGAAATTCAGTAATAGTGTTTACTATTTATCTCATGCATGGTGCCTATGGTTCTTGTCTCAATGATATGACATTTCAAATTTTATCTGTCCAATATTTCTGCCTTTCGACACATGTCCAGATCTTTGTTATATAAAAAGAGAGTGTGAGAAAGAAACCATTAAACTCGTTGTTGTGCTTTCATGATGCCTTCTATGGCTGGTTTACCTTGGTCCTTTTTTTAGAGGATTAGTTTTCCTGAGCAACTTCTCCGTCTGGTTAGTTTGTTTATTGTTGACTTTTTCTTTTTATCAAATTAGTTTATCTGTTAGCATCTCTTAAAATCCGTTGTTTTTGTTAGTCTTTGCCCATATGCTTCGAAGATAGACTTGGGCCAGATCTTCCCAAGAATGTTCTTCTGTCCACTAGGATTCTTCGTGACTTCCCAGTGGAGGTCATGCGCGGAGACTACGGAGTTCCCTTTTTAAGGGGTGGTTGGAACGATTTTGCTGGGTCACACAATTTCCACATTGGTTCCTCTTTAACCTTTATCTATAAAGGAGGAAATCACTTCGATGTCCAGATCTTGGATGCTGTAGGGGATGAGGTAGACGTGAGTGGGCAGTCTCGGAGTCAGAGGGTCCTCCTTCAAATGGGTTTCGTTTAAGTCAGGGAAGAACTCGCATTATCCCTGCTCGCGCTCCGCGGGCGTGAGCTAATAGCTGCTTGGTTCTTTTATTCGGCGTCGTGTTTCATCCTTGTTTGTTTTTTGCTTTTATGATGGATTAATGGCTATGATTTCTTTCAGGAATTATGAAATTTTTGGGAGCTCCAGGAAAGTTGAAAGAACGTTTTTTGTTTTGCTCCCAATAGTGATCCGTCATGAAATTCAGATCTTAGAACGTTTAGATATATTTTGAGATTTGTCGCCGAAACAAACTCTAGTGTTTCATGCTTTAAAACGTAACATCTCTGAGAGCATAGATTAAATTAAAGACCTGACGCGGAGACAAGCTCGAAGCTTCTCAGGACTTCGCTACGAAGTATCTATTCTGAGAATGCGGATTCGATCAGAGGCCTGACGCGGAGCCAAGCTCCAGCATCTTAGGACTTTATACGAAGTATCATCTCTGAGAATGCAGATTCGATCAGAGGCCTGACGCGGAGCCAAGCTCCAGCGTCTTAAGACTTTATACGAAGTATCATCTCAGAGAATGCAGATTCGATCAGAGGCCTGACGCGGAGCCAAGCTCCAGCGTCTTAGGACTTTATACGAAGTATCATCTCTGAGAATGCAGATTCGATCAGAGGCCTGACGCGGAGCCAAGCTCCAGCGTCTTAGGACTTTATGCGAAGTATCATCTCTGAGAATGCAGATTCGATCAGAGGCATGACGCGGAGCCAAGCTCTAGCGTCTTAGGACTTTATACGAAGTATCATCTCTGAGAATGCAGATTCGATCAGAGGGTTGACGCGGAGCCAAGCTCCAGCGTCTTAGGACTTTATACGAAGTATCATCTCTGAGAATGCAGATTCGATCAGAGGCCTGACGCGGGGCCAAGCTCCAGCGTCTTAGGACTTTATACGAAGTATCATATCTGAGAATGCAGATTCGATCAGAGGCCTGACGCGGAGTCAAGCTCCGGCATCCTAGGACTTTATAAAATTACTCAGAGACAAGTTTGTAATTTAAAAAGCGCCCTCTAACCGATTTATTTTATTTTCGCGGGGGCGACTACTGACGGAGGGAAAACCTATCATTGATTCCGTCAAAGAAAACTCAAACCTAAAGCAAGTATAGCAATAAGCAAGAGGTCGATCCCACAGGGAAAATTATAACTCAAGTGTGATTTATGTGTCAATTAAAGTAACCGGTTTGGGGGTTTTAGTGGGTGAAAATCTTGCCTTTTATCAAAGCAAAGTAACGAAAGCAGAATAAGTGAGTTTGTTTTAGACAATTGGGAGAAGCAATTCTACCTACAATTTTCCACTTTATTGGATTGAAGCGATCCTTGTAACTTCTTCTCGTCCTATTAAGTTCCCTATTAATGTCCTTGTCCCGACCTAATATAGTTACTAGTCCAACCAGTCCTAGCAACCCTTATCAATCGACCAGTCCCTAAAGAAGGATTTAACCCAATTGATAGCTTTAAGTTCAGAGATTAGCCAAGGTATTTGCAGTCCCTAAAAAAGGATTTAAAAACACATTCAACTTCCTACTCATTCAATTAGTTCAACCAGCCCTACAGGAATAAGTTTGCCACTTAGGTTAAGGTTCACAACCAGGAATCTACAAAACCTTAGTGATTGAATTGATCTAACAAGTTGGCCAGACAAGATAGAACAAAACAATAAACAATCAAGCACAAAGAAGTTGAAACATTCAAATATAGGAAACAAGGAACGAGAATTAGAAACTCACAATCAATCCGAATAAAGCTTCAAATTGCAGGCAGAATAGATGAGTTTAGTTCCTCATGGAAGACATTGCTCAAAAATCTATAAATTGTCTCATGAAAAATAGAATGGAAAAAGTGTTGTAAAAATTAACTAAAAGTCGGCCTAAAAACATCCCAATCGACCATGAAACAAAATAGAACATCTAGGGTTTTTTTTAATCGAAACGCTGCGCGCTGACGACTACTGCTGCGGGCGCAGCATAGGTGCTGCGCCCGCCGCAAGCTGCTACTTCACACCCCGCTGCGGCATCCTTGCTGCGCCCGCGGCACGGTGTTTTGCCGTAGCCTCTTAGCCTCTTTTGCGGGTTTTTCCTCTTGTCTTGCATCTTTCCTTCCTTATTCCTCTCCATATTTCTTGTGTCCCTCTTCGAGATATTGCATCTCCCAACCGTGTTCCGATTCAATCTGCAAGATAAACACAAATTTGCGCAGAATCCGAACTCTTCCAAAATAATCACAAGATGCAATTTAGCAACAAAGTATGAAAGAAATGCAACCTAACTAAACTAAATATGCCTATAATGCCTATCTAATATATGCATTATCAACTACATTTTTATATTTAAGTAGCTACTTAGTGATTACACAAAGTACTTTTTTAGATTGTCCGCGTTCCAGGTTTTATTTAGAATAATACCTTCAGGGGTGCTGAGTTTGTATGCGCCTTCTTGAACTTCTTTAATGATCACATAAGGCCCTTCCCAGTTAGGGTCTAGCTTTCCTCCAGAAGTAGCTTGTCGTAACACCAAATCCCCCTCCTTGAGATGTCGCGGGGAGACTCGCCTATCTCGATACTTGGATAGTCTCCTCTTGTATTCTTGCTCTTTCAAAGCTGCCGTCATTCTGCGTTCTTCAATGAGATGGAGCTCGAACTCCAAAGCTTCGTCATTGGTATCTTGATCATATGACATTATTCGAGCCGAAGGAATCAATCTCTCTATTGGGATTACCGCGTCCATGCCAAAGACTAAGGAAAACGGGGTTTCTCCAGTTGGAGTCTTTGCTGACGTGCGGTAGGACCATAGTACCAAAGGTAAAAGTTCTGCCCACCTTCCTTTTGCTGTGTTGCCAAGTTTTTTCTATATTCCATACAACAGTTTTCGATTGGTCGTCTCTGCTTGTCTGTTTGTCTGTGGATGAGCGACAGATGAGATTTTAAGATTGATGCCAAGACCGACGCAGAAATCTCTGATTGTTTCGGAATCAAATTGCGGTCCATGATCTGTAATTATTGAGTCAGGTACTCCGAAGCGGCAGACAATATTTTTCCATAAAAATTTCCTTACTTTCTCCGCGGTTATCAATCCCATCGCTTCGGCCTCCACCCACTTCGTGAAATAATCCACCAAGACCAAAACATATCTCAACTGACCAGGAGCAGTGGGAAACGGACCTAAAATGTCCATTCCCCAGACAGAAAATGGGCAAGCACCTGTTATACTCTTCATTGTCTCCGAAGGTCGGTGATTCAAGTTCCCAAACCTTTGGCACGCATCACATCTCTGGATATAACTTTGAACGTCATGCTTCATAGTTGGCCAATAATATCCTAATCTGGTTGCTTTGGCCACAATAGCTCTCCATCCCTGGTGATGTGAGCAAACTCCATCATGCAATTCTTCTACCACAAGACTTCCTTCTTTTGATGATATGCATAATAAGTCTGGCAAGCAATACCCCCTTTTATACAGCTTTCCTTCTCTGATAGTGAACCGAGAAGATTTAACGAGTATCTTCTTGGCAGCGGCTCTATCTTCAGGTAGAGTACCCTTGCCCAAATAATCCGCGATTGGTGCTTTCCAGTCTTCCATCTCAATTTCTTGTACCTGATAGACTTCTTGAATAAGTCTTCGGTTACTCATCCTCTCAAGAACTACTTCTCTTCCTACTTCTTCAGGCATTACAGCTCCCAACCGTGCTAACGCGTCTGCCTGCTGGTTATCATCCCTGGGGACAGCCGTTAAACAAAAACTTAAGAAAGCCTTGGATAGTGCTCGCGCCTTTCTTTGATAATCAGGCATTAAACCAGTTCTTGCTTCATATTCCTCTGTTATTTGCCGCGTCACTACTTCTGAATCGGTATAAACCGATACCTGCCTAGCGCCTTTAATCAAAGCTATCTCCAGTCCAACTAACAAGGCTTCATATTCGGCTTCATTATTTGTAGCTTGGAAATCCAACTTGTAAGCATAATTATACTGCCGTTCATCAGGTGCTGTCAATGTGACCCCTGCTCCGCACCCATCCTTGTTAGTTGCGCCATCTACTCTGAGTGTCCACTCACTTTTCTCTGTTTGAGAACCTAATTCGAAACTTGTTTCACTGATGAAATCAGCTAGGGCTTGAGCGAGGACTGCTTTCCGCGGAGTATTCTATTTCAAATTCTGTGAGTTCGACTGCCCATTTCATCATTCTTCCTGACAAACATGGCGAGTGGAGGATATGTCTCATCGGTAAATCCGTCATAACTCGCATAGGATGGTCCTGGAAATAAGGCCTTAACCTTCTCGCCGCGAATATTAAACACATAATCATTTTCTCCACTGGTTCATATCTTGTTTCAGCATCTTGCAGAACACGACTGATGTAGTACACCGGGAATTTTTCTTCTCGCGTCAAGACTGCACTGATGGTGACATTCTTCACTGATAAATACAAATGGATCGAGGACCTCTTGTTTCTCAGGTTGGTGAAGGGTAGGAAGCGACGCCAGAAAGAGTTTTAAGTTTCCAAAAGCTTCCTGTAATTCGGGAGTCCACCGTATCGGCCCCTTTCTCTTGAGTAGGGCAAAGAAAGGTAATGACTTATCCGCCAAGCATGAGCAAAAACGGCTCAAATAATTTACCGCTCCATTTAAAGATTGTAATTCTTTAATCGTTCGCGGCGGTTGAAGGTTTTGAATTGCTGTAACTTTTTCAGGATTTACATCAATTCCTCTATGGCTAACCATAAAACCAAGGAATTTCCCAGAATCAACCCCGAAGACACATTTTTCCGCGTTCAAATTCAAACCTCCTTTTCGTAGAGAATCAAAAGTCTCTTGTAGATCTGCCGCGTGATCTTCTGCTCTTTCACTTTTGACTACGATATCGTCAACATAAATTGAAACATTTCTGCCAATTTGACTACGAAAGATCCGGTCAGCTGCTCTCTGAAATGTTGCTCCAGTGTTTCTGAGTCCGAAAGGCATGACGCGGTAACAAAAAATCCCTTGATTAGTGATGAAAGTTGTGGCTTTTTTGTCTGAAGGGTTCAGGTTTATCTGGTTATATCCTGAGTAAGCATCTAGAAAACTAAGGACTTTATTTCCCGCAGTTCCATCAACGAGCTCATCTATGGATGGTAATGGATAACTGTCCTTCGGGCAGGATTTGTTAAGATCAGTGAAATCGATGCACATTCTCCACTTCCCATTAGATTTCTTCACGAGAACTACGTTTGAGAGCCATTCAGAGTCTTCTACTTCCTCTATGAAGCCTGCTTCTAGAAGCTTATCCGTTTCTTCTTTTGCCGCGGCAGCTTTTTCCGGAGCCATTTTTCTCCTTTTCTGTACTATGGGTTTCGTTCCTGGACGAATCCTTAAGGTATGTAAGGCTATCGCGGACGGGACGCCTAGTAGGTCTCGAGGATTCCACACAAAAATGTCTATTGACCTCGCTATGATTTCTAAGACTCTAACTCTTTCTCTTGTCTCTAGTGCTTTTCCCAAGTAAACTTTCTCTTTTGGGTTTGGGAACGGTGTAAACGCAATCCTTTCATCCGCGGTAGGTACCTTAACTTCTGAAGGCTGGACTTCTAGTTCAGCTTCTGAAAGTTCAACTGAGTTATTATCTCCGACTACGGATTCACAATTCTCACTTATACACATCACTTCTTTATTCTTCTTGATGGAGGTTAGATAACAGCTTCTACTTTCTGGTTGTTGTCCGCGGACCTCGCCAATTCCTCCATCAGGCAAAGGGATTTTTCCTAAAAAGTGGTAGATTGAAACTACCATTTGGAATTTATAGAGCGAAACGCGTCCCAATAAAGCGTTGTACACAGTGGGAATTTTTACCACTGTGACACAATATTTTCCATACGCCGGTTTGGGGATGTCCCTAGGACAACTGTAAGCTCGATTGTGCCTGTTACTTGTACTTCCCCTCTTGAGAATGTGATTAGCGTTCCGGAATACGGTTTCAATGAAGCCGCAGAGATTCCCATTTGAGAAAAAGCCTCCCATGACAAGATATCTACTGAAGACCCAGTATCAACAAACACTCTCTTTACTGTCTTAGCAGCTATCTGCGCGTGAATGACCAATGGGTCTGAGTGCGGCATTCTTATTTCCTCTGCGTCTTTTAAAGTGAAGGTAATATTCTCATGTTGTGTGAAGGAAATTCTTCTACTTGACGCGGATGGAGGCTGTCTTCCTTCCCTTTCATAATTTCTTTTTTCCTGCCTACTGGACGCGGCCATGGACAAACTCCCCGCGAGGGTGTTTATGAAGCCTTCTGGTTCGGGTATCTGTCCTACCTCTGTTCTTTGAGCTTCTCTCTAGTTAACAGATCTCTGAACTGCAGGCGTGTAATTGTTCCTTCCCCCGCGTCCTCTCCTTCCTCTTCCTCTTCCCCGGTAGTGGAATGGGAGATCTCTTCGCTGATCTTGTTGCCTATCAAACCGAGCTTCGTTAAACCTGGGGTTCTAGTTCTCCCATCGAGGTATGTGATCAGGTCGATTCTCCCTTCTGGGTGGAGACCTCATATCACGGTCTCCGTGTTGATATTCTCTTGGATGATAAGAGCGCGGATGATTTTCTCTATTGCGAGTTCCTTGTCCCCTTTCTGAGTTCATATGCACTTCGTCGCGGTGAGGATGGAAATTTATTGCTTCTGAAGGATGTCTAGGAAGCTTGGCTTTTTCTTTTCTGAATTTTCCTGCCAACTTTCCAAAAAGACCTGGATTCCCCGTATTTGCCTTGGAGCTGGACGCGGCTGCTTCTTCTGCTTCAATCTGTCTTGAAACCCGCTCTCTCAAGTCATCGTAACTAGTTGGCTTTTTTCGAAACAAGTATGTCTTGAAATCTCCCTCAGCTAAATTGCCCATGAGTATGATAATAGCCGATTCATGATTGAAATTTGGGATCTGAACTACCATACTGGTAAACCGAGTGAAAAAATGCCCTAAGGATTCTCCAGCTCCTTGTCTGATGGAATTCAGGTCGAGCATAGTCTTCTTTCTTGATCGCGCACTCCCAAAGTGAGATGTGAAGATGTGGGACATCTGGGTAAAATTGGTCACAGACCCTTTTGGAAGGTTTGTGAACCATGTTAGCGCAATCTTCGTCAAAGTCGAAGGGAATGTTCAGGGTCAGTTGTCCCATCGTATTTCATGAGGCTCACATCTCTCCATCGCTTTGGTACTGACGCGGAACAAATTTCTTGAGTAAACACTGATGGGAACCCCACCGGTGCATTTTCGTTTCTTTTTTCTACAGACTCAGATTTTGTAGAAGTGGAAACGTCTGTTGATTTGTCACCGCGTCTATGTTTATTCTCTCGGTGCTAGTGATCATTCTGCCATGTCTGGCGCGGTATTTCCTGATTCTGAAAGCCATAGTTCCAATTGCTGGGATTGTCATATGCAGTGTTACGTCTATCAACATTTCCATACTGCTCTTCTGGTCGGTAATTCCCCTGTTGACGCGGATTCTGTCCCCACTGATCATAATAGAAGTATTGAGACTGCTCCTGCTGAAAAAGATTAGGTTGTTCGTGTCGCGTTTCATAATACCAGAAGTTCTGTGGGATGAATCCTCCGTCCATTCCATATTGATAGCCATAATGATGGGGAGGATTCCCGAGGTTCTGTCCTCCTATCTCTGCATCAGGAATTGTTGGCGGTGTTACCGGGACATACATACTAGAGGCTTACTGATCTTGGTGCACTCCTTGGCTCATGTCTTGAGTTGGATAGTTTTGGCTATCACTCATCTTCCTAACGTTGTGAATCTGTCGTGAAAGTTTAGTGTTAGATATCTAAAAACTTGTTTTTATAACTTTAGTCGTAGACCTCAACTTTCTCAAAAGTTTTGTGGATTTTTGTATATTCTTAGAAAGGAAACCCCTTAGTGTGAGGGGGTTCCCACAGACGGCGCCAGTGAAAAAACCTCGACGCACTGGAAGCCACCATTTTTACTGGGGCCCGGGAACTATTGACCCGCGACGAAAGAATCTCCGCGGCCCAACCTGTGCCGCGGGAAGTTGACCTATTCTTAAAGAAGAAGGACCGTTCCCTTGTCGAGTTTTTTCTAGACTATTTGGAAACTTGGTTCGATTACCTGTCGTTCTTTGAATGTCTTGAAGCCTATTAATGGCAGTCTTTTCCTTAATAGAAATTTACACTAAAAGACGAACATGGTTTTTATCCGCGGAATTCGGTGTAATGAACAGTTCATATCTTTCCATTTGACAAGTTCCTTTTCAAACGCGTACAATCACTTCTTGTTTTTTGTTTTCATTCACCGTTCCGAGATCCGCCCTCTTCTCCCCTTTTCTTCCAAAAAAGTCCCTTTTCTCTTTGAAGTTCTTTCCTATTTATAGACTCTAGACAACTTAGTATGGTATGCCACGTGGTGTTCGGTTTTCAACACGTGTTATACTCGTGGGGTGTGGGCATGGCTGCCACGTATCTGTTTTTTCTTTTATCCGCGGATGATTTTATTTGAGTGGATTTTTCGGACCTGTGTCCGTGGATGAATGATAACATTTTTCTTGTTCGTTTTTTTGTCGATTGGTTGATTCTTTTTATATTCTAACTGATATTTCCAACATTGGTTTAGTCAAATTCAACCCCATAATAATCAGCAATAGTAACCCCATCCCCCTTAACAACATCCTCTTAAACCCTCAGTCCTCTAACCGATAAGACTTTTTTACTTATCCACGTACCTAAAAGGTCATCATCAATCGACAAGTCGCATTCAATGAGGACATGTTCCCCCCTTCTACGACCTATACTCTCCCTAGCTTTACCTCTCCACCTTTCGTTTAGTATGACCACGTTCATCCCATTTTCTTAGATCACCTCTTACGCAACTCCCCATCTTTAGATCCGCCTCTTGGGAATCAACCGCCACTAGCAGCACTTATGTACACCGGTCCCTAGCATCCACATTTGGCTCATCCATCTCTACCACCTGAAGACCAATTGACAATGAGCTAGAGGAGTAGTCTTTCAACCTTATATATTGTTCAAGCATTCTCTATATTACCAATGTGGAGCAACGACATTCCAACACACTCCCTCAAGTGCAACGACATTTTTAGTCAACAAGTTGCACTTGTCACATGCGCTTTAATAGGAACCGATGTCCGCGACATATTAACAAGACCAACAACTCCACTAATCCGAAGCCTAAACCGAAAGTAGCCGAAGTAACATTTCTTTTTATCAAATAGTCTTGTTTTTTTCTTTTCAATACCGCTCTCTACGTGATATTCCACCGTGCTTAATTGGCTAAGACATTTACTAAATCTTCTGAACCTGAATAAATAATTTAATGAAAAATTTACATGAGTTTTTGTAATAGCTGATGCCACCCCCACTGTATAATGTATATATCCAGGCTGTACGTGGCTATTCAATTAATTATATACCTATAATTTTTTTTTATTGAGGAAAATTTCTGGTAGAGTAACCTACCCGAGAGCATCGGTACGGATGAGGTACTGAAGACCAAGATTAGTGTAAATATCAACACTCCCGGCAGAGAAGCTGCTGCTAATGTGTACGTGCTACGTGATATATACTTCTCTCTCACTCTTGACAGAATTGTTGCAATGTCAAAAATAATACTACCTCCGTCCAAAAATACATGGACTTTACTATCCACGCACGCTTTTTTAAGAAGGTAAAAACTATATAAATTATTAATTTTTTTTTAATAATTACAAACTTATTATCAATAAGTTTGTAATTATTAAAAAAATTAATATTGTATATAGTTTTTAGTACCTAAAAAAGCGTGCATTAATAGTAAAAGCACATGTATTTTTGGACGGAGGGAGTAAGTTTTATCTCCAATGGGGCATCTGCCATTTATTTTAAGTGGGTTGATGATGATGAGTAAATCTCCTTTTTTTTTTGGTGTTAAGTAAATCTCTTTTTATTTATAGTTTGTTTATCCCTAATTCAGCTGCTCTCTTTGAATCCCTTGGTGTAAAGCTAGTGCTTCCGTCTTTAGTCTTTAGGGGTGTTTGTTTGCCCACTGTGTTGTATCTTATGTGGATTGATTAGCCTTCCTAATCTCTGATAATATATATGTTGGGACATTTGTGAATCCCACATCGGAAGTGGGAGAAATCTGAACCCAACATATAAGTGGATGGACTACTCCACCTAACGCCAATTAGTTTTGGGATGGTGCCCCGGTCCGGCTTATATGTTGGGCTTTCTGGTCGGGCCCGACAAGACTTCCCCCAACAAAATGGTATCAGAGCCGGGTTCGACAGGTGGGCCGGTTGCACCAAAGATTGAGATGGACTCCACATCTGAATCGATGACGGGTTAGTCGAACCCGTTGCGTGGAGGTTTCAATTCCAACCGGGCTAGACTTGTGATGGATTCACAAGTAAGAGGGGGATTTGTTGGGACACTTGTAAATCCCACATCGGAAGTGGGGTGATTCTGAACCTAACATATAAGTGGATGAGCTACTCCACCTAATGCCAATTGGTTTTGGGATGGTGCCCCAGTCTGACTTATATGTTGGGCTTTCTGGTCGGGCCCAACAAGACTTTCCCCTAACAATATATCCAATGCTACTATTCCTTTTGTTAATATGCCTTGAATTGGGCTTATTATTTGTTTTGGGTTTAGGCCCATTGTTTGACTAGGTTTCATGAGGCACTATATATACTCATAAACCTACCAAATTGTAACCCTAGTTTCTTGTTTGCCTCCATAATAAAGATCCATATTTCTCTGCCCGTGGATGTAGGTAACACACCGTTGCCGAACCACGTTAAATCTTTGTGTCTTTTTTCGTCTGTTATCGTTCTCGTTATAACAAACTGGTATCAGAGCTTGGTGGTGATTTCTGTCGAGAATGATGTCTGGATATGTAGTGAAGATTGACAAGTTTACTGGAAAAAACTCTTTCAGTCTGTGGCAGATAAAGCTGTGGGCTTTGCTGAAGCAACAAGGTTTATGGGCACTGTTAACCGCCGACAAGAAGGGGGCAGATACAACCACCGCTGAGTACGACCTTCTGGAGGAGAAGGCTCATTCGACGATCATGTTGTGTCTCGCAAACGATGTCATAATAGAGGTTGCTGATCAGGAAACTGATGGCGGCTTGTGGCTGAAGTTGGAGAGTTTGTACATGACAAAGTCTCTGACAAACAAGTTGCTTCTGAAACAACGGTTGATCGGGCTGTGTATGCAGGAAGGTACACAACTCAGAGATCATCTTGATCAACTTAACACGTTATTACTTGAATTGCGTAATATTGATGTTAAGGTGGAGGACGAAGATGTTGCAGTTATTCTGCTGGTATCCCTACCCCCTACATACGAGAACTTTGTTCAGTCGTTCATCGTTGGGAAGGATACCATCACACTGGAAGAGGTCGGATCGTCGCTTCACAGCAGAGAGTTGCGTCTGAAGGCAACCGCGTCGGTTACAGACAATCAGGCTTCCGAGCTTATGGCCAATGGAGGCAATTCTGATGGTAGAAGGGGCAAGAAGCAAGGTCGCAAATCAGGCCCTAAACCAGACGACGTTTGTAACTACTGTAAGGAGAAAGGTCATTGGAAGAATGATTGTCCTAAGAAGAGGCAACAAGAGCAGAAATCTGGATTTGCAGCAGTAGTTCATGGTGGAAATACTTCTGAGGAAGATATTGTTCTACTAGCATATAATCGCACAGATCATGATGTGTGGTTTCTTGATTCAGGTGCGTCATGTCATGTATGTCCTAGAAGAGAGTTGTTTACAACATATAGATGTGTAGACAAGGGCAATGTTTCTATGGGAAACGATGTCATCTGCAAGGCTGTTGGGATCGGCTCTGTCAAGCTTCAGACAAACGATGGGAAGTTTCACACATTGGAGGAAGTCAAACATGTGCCATCTATGACAAAGAATCTGATATCCCTAACTGTGTTAGACGACAAGGGTTTCAGATACATAGGTTATGATGGAAAGTTGCGCGTGTTTAAGAGCTCTAATGTGGTTTTGCAAGGAGTCAAGCAGGGAAAGGGGACTTTGTATACCCTACAAGGTTCAGCAGCCACGGGTGATGCAGATGCTGTTTCAGTCAACGTTAGGGAGACTGTTGCTGAGGAGGTGGAGTTGAACTTCACTCCAGCAGAGACTCAAGCACCTGAGTTGGTCACTGACCAATCATCACAGACAGGTACTACTGAGTCAGATACTGGTGAGACAAAGAATATACCACTAGACACAGGAACATGTGAAGTTGTACATCGGAGTATTGCCCTAGATCAACCAAGAAGGGTTGACATCAGGGGGCCTGCGAGATACAGGTCTAATGATCTGGTGGGATATGCTTTGCATGTGGTCGAGGAGGGGGAGGATGGTGCTCCATCCAACTACAAGGCTGTTGTTTCTAGAGGTGAGTCGGTACACTGGCAAGCTGAGAAGAGAATCAGAGTGAAGAAGGTGAGAATATCCGATAAATATGCTGATATGTTCACCAAGCCAGTTCCGGAGAGCAAGTTCCAACACTGTTTGGACTTGTTTAATATCACCAACTGTTGAGCTGCCCTACGGGGCAATCTGAGTCCTCCTGTGAGGACAAATCTGAGGCAAAGAAATGTCTGGCACTTGCCATGGTGCATCTGTTTCTGAGAGGAGATTCTGGTACATCCGGCATTGAAGCGCATCTGGTACATCTGGCATGACATTGCATTTGGTACGTCTGGCCCTGCAATGCGATTGGTACATCTGAGAGGATTCAAGTCAAGGTGGAGATTTGTTAATATGCCTTGAATTGGGCTTATTATTTGTTTTGGGTTTAGGCCCATTGTTTGACTAGGTTTCATGAGGCACTATATATACTCATAAACCTACCAAATTGTAACCCTAGTTTCTTGTTTGCCTCCATAATAAAAATCCCTATTTCTCTGCATGCCCGTGGACGTAGGTAACACACCGTTGCCGAAGCACGTTAAATCTCTGTGTTTTTTTTTCGTCTGTTATCGTTCTTGTTATAACAAACATATAAGCCGGACTGGGGCACCATCCCAAAACCAATTGGCATTAGGTGGAGTAGCCCATCCACTTATACGTTGGGTTCAGAATTCTGGGTTCGACTAACCCGTCATTGATACAGATGTGGGGTATATCTCAATCTTCAGTGCAACCGGCCCGCCCGTCGAACCCGGCTCTGATACCAGTTTATTTGGGGAGGTCTTGTTGGGCCTGACCAGAAAGCCCAACATATAAGCCGGATTGGGGCACCATCCCAAAACCAATTGGCATTAGCTGGAGTAGCCCATCCACTTATACGGTGAGTTCAGAATTTTCCCACTTCCGATGTGGGATTCACAAGTGTCCCAATACCTTTCACATAGTTTCGAACTATCGAAATTTAGTTTAAATGTTCCGTAGGTGGTTTCCTCCCCATTTTTCCTACTCCTTGGGCCCTTCCGACTTGTTGTTGGTTTAGGTTGTTGTGATTTTGTGGTGCTTTTTCACTGCTTTGTTCAAGAGTCGTGTTCCTCATTACATGCGTTGATCCAAAGTTTCCATATGACTGGTAGGAAGCTTATCTATATCCCATTATCCCCTATGTATATACAAACACTTATCTTTGTATGTCAGACTCTCCCCTCCCCAATTAACGTACTACCTCTTAAACATAATGGAGAGGAAGGTGGGGATAGTAGGAGCGGGCATCAGCGGTCTCCTTGCCTGCAAGTACGCCCTCTCCAAGAGCTTCCACCCCGTTGTTTTCGAGGCCCAATTCAACCTGACCTTGGCGGTGTCTGGTCCAACACCCTCGAGACCACCCGCCTCCAGACTCCCAGAGTCTTCCACCAGTTCTCCGATTTCCCATGGCCGCCTTCAGTCGAGGACATGAACCCAACTGGTGGGGAGGTTCTGGAGTACGTTCGGTCCTATGCCCACCACTTCGGTCTCTTGAAGCATGTGAGGTTCAACACCAAGGTTGTTAACATCGACTTCGAAGGCGCTCCCGAGCATCAAATGGAGGCTTGGAGCCACTGGAATGACACCGGCGAGGGCTTCGGAAACACGGCCAAATGGACTGTCCTTCTGCAGGACGTTTCCACTCAATCGGAACAAGTACTATATATACATGTTTCTAATTAATTAATACATTGGTTTGGATTTAATTAATTAAGTTTTGAATTCGCGATTTGGGTCACTCACAGGTTATGGAGTTTGACTTCATGATACTCTGCATCGGACGATTCAGCGGCCTTCCAAACATACCGGAATTCCCGGAAGGGAAAGGGCCGGAGGTGTTCGAGGGGAAGGTGATGCACACTAAGGAATACGCCGAAATGGAGAACAAGGATGCGAGGAGTTTGCTTGAGGGGAAGCGTGTTGTGGTGGTTGGATTTCAGAAATCAGCTCTAGATGTTGCTTTTGAGTCATCCTTAGCAAATGGTAATCACACTGGCTTGCTCAATTACATATACGTAAGCTTGTTTTTTGGACACTTTTTCTCAAAGGGGTATTTGTAGCTACTGCCTCCTATCCACAAATAATGTCGTTTGACTTTTTCACACCTATTTTAAGGAGGTAAACAATTATATAAAATATCAACTTTTTTAAAATTATTTTTATACAACTTATAATTTTTATTGGTAATAAGTATTAGATTATAAAAAAAAAAGTTAATATATTACTCCCTCCGTTTCAAAATAAAAGTCGCTTGAACTTTTTGCACGTGTTTTGTGGATTAAAGTGAAATCGAGTTCACGAGGGAGAAAGGGAGAGAGCTTTCATTCAGATTTCAAGAAGAGTAGTTTCTGTTACATTGAATTGGAACTGAAATCCCCTTTCCCTTATTTATACAACAAGAGGTTCTAACAACCTTTTGGGTGGGATGAGCTATTTACACAAAGCTACCCAAACATTCTTAAATGTTCACAATATACCCTTCTACACTCCCCTTCAAGCTGGTGTGTGAAAGACATTTAGAACACCCAGTTTGGACAAGAAGCGATGTAATGTATCAACAGTTGTGAGCTTTGTGAACATATCAGCCAACTGATATTTCGTAGGAACATAGGCTGTAGAGATGGTGTGATCCTGAACCATGTCTCGGATGAAGTGGCAATCCACTTCTATATGCTTAGTCCGCTCGTGGAAAACCGGATTTTGAGCTATATGTAATGTTGTCTGGTTGTCACAGAACACAGAGATTGAAGCTGATGGAGCACACCTGAGATCTCTGAGTAGTTGGATCAACCATTTCACTTATGTACAAGCAAGAGCCATAGCTCTATACTCAGCTTCAGCTGAAGACCGAGCCACCACCTGTTGCTTCTTTGCTTTCCAAGAGATCAAGGAAGCACCTAGAAGAGCACAGAAACCTGATGTGGAGCGTCCGGTGAAGGGACAACTTGCCCAATCTGAATCAGTGAAGACACGAAGTTTCAGATCAGAGTTTGAAGCTAGCAAAACTCCCTGGCCTGGTGACCCTTTGAGATATCTTAGCACCCTTATTGCTGCTGTCATATGAGCATCCGTAGGCTTGGACATAAACTGACTCAACAATTGCACTGTATAGTTGAGATCAGGCCTAGTAATGGTTAAGTAAATCAGCTTACCAACCAATCTCCTGTAGTCATTAGGCTTATCAAGAGAAACACCCATGTCTGTGGACAACTTCACATTTGGATCCAGAGGCAACTTTAAAGGTTTGCAATCACTCAATTTTGCTTCCTTGAGAAGATCTAACACATATTTTCTTTGAGAAAGAAATATGCCTTTGTCAGATCTTAGGACCTCAATCCCTAGAAAGTACTTCAACTCTCCCAGATCTTTCATGAAGAAATTGTTGCTGAGCATTTCTTTAACCTTGATTAAGGCTGAACTGTCACTGCTAACCACAATCATGTCGTCCACATAAACAAGAATTGCAGTGAACACTCCTTTTGATTGCTTTAAAAACAGAGAATAATATGCCTTGGATTGCCTGAATCCATTGCCTAACAAGGTAGAGGATAATTTGGCAAACCATTGCCTGGGCGCCTGCTTCAGTCTATACAAGCTTTTGATGAGCCTGCAAACTTTGGAAGACCCCACTGTGTTACTTACTGGCTCCCCTTCACCTGTATAACCCAGGGGTAACTTCATGTAGACCTCTTCATGGAGGTCACCATGCAGAAAAGCATTGGACACATCCATTTGTCCAATGTGCCATTTCCTGGCAGCAACCACTGCCAATAGAGTTCTTACAGTAGTCATTTTAGCTACTGGAGAAAAGGTCTCATCAAAATCCACCCCTTTCTTCTGTCTGCAGCCTTGAATGACCAACCTTGCTTTGTGCTTATCAATGGATCCATCAGCTAAGAACTTGGTTTTGTGAATCCATCTACAACCAATAGCTCTTTTTCCTTTTGGAAGCTCAGTGATCACCCAAGTTTTGTTTCTTTCCAGTGCCCTTAGCTCAACATTCATAGCATCACAGTATCACACCATTTTGGATCCCCAATTGCTTGGTCAAAAGTGAAGGGATCAGAAACTGAGTTTAAGGCTGTAATGAATTTTTTAGTTTGAGGCTTCAAATGGTCATAAGAAACAAAGTTGGCAAGGGGATAGGAGATTACCTTTTGAGGATTGGTAGTAGCAGCAGCAGTCGCATAATCTGATAGCCAAGAGGGAGGTTTGAGAGCCCCGGAAGACCTTAATTCTCACATCAGTAGAGTTTGTGTTTGGATTTGTGTTTGGCAGACTTTGTGGTGAATTTGATATAGGAGGTGAATTTGTGTTTGGCTTAGGGGTAACAGGATCCATCAAGGCATCAGGAAACCAAGATGGATTTGATGGAAAAAATAGCGAGGATGATGATAGGTGTTGCTGAAAATCATCCTTGCAAGGGAAGATGTGTTCACAAAACTTCACATCTCTGGAGACAAACACAGTGTTTGTATTCATATTGTACAATCTGTATCCTTTTTGAGTGGAAGGATAACCCAAAAAGAGGCAAGGAACCCCTCTTGGTTGGAGTTTATCATGAGTTCTGGAAGGATTGTAAGCAAAATCTAGACATCCAAATACTCTAAGATGTTGATAAGTAGGTGGTTCATCAAACAAGACATGATAAGGAGTTTTGTTTCCCAACACAGGAGTTGGTAAACGATTAATAAGGTAGACTGATGTAAGGACACAGTCACCCCAGAATTCACTAAAAAAAAAACAATTTAGCATCGGCAATTTACCGTGGTGAAAAGCTGATATGGGGTGGCAAAACCTATTTAGCCACGGACGTAGCCACGGGAAACTAGGGGTGGCCATGTCTGCGGTGGCAAAATGTTAATAGCTACGGATGCTTGCCGTGGCGACCAACCTAGCCACGACATAGCTACGGCTATGCGACCCCATATGAAAGACACGACACATTTGCGACGATAGGTTGCCGTAGCTAAGGTCGGGGTGGAAATTAAAAAAAACCTGCTTTTTAGCCCGGATTCTTTAGACCCGGACTAAAAAGTCCAATACTTTTTTAAAAAAAAATAATACACACAATTTACCTATATAATAAAATTTCATTAATTATACAAAATTTACATTTATAATAAAATGACAAAAAACTACATTATTTATATAGAATAAAAATACATAATTACAAAATATACGTATACAATAAAATGTCCAAAACTACATTTTAACCAAAAATAAAATGTCCAAAAGACAATAGTAATTCTAACTCCAAACTTACTGAACTAAAAGACAGCAGTTGCTGCCTCAACAAATGTTGAAATCAACTCCGGTGAGTACCCGAGTCCAGCACCAGCTTATGGCAACTGTGAATATCAATCCTTCCAAGGCCTGCAACCAGAACCTCGAGTATTAGAAGAGTAACTTGTAAAATCACCTATGGCAACTTAAAGCAGTAGAAGAGTAACTTGTAAAATCAATTCTTTTGCTTGTTAAATATAACAATATATGAGTTGATTATACAAGGACAGAGGCCTTACCAAGAACCTCGAGTATTCGTTTTCACGATGACTTGTCTGATTGAGAAGAACTTGAGGGTTGCATTACTACCTAGACACCATATAAGATAAGAATATATCGGGTGCAAGTACTCAAAAGAGGGTTCTGATAGAGAATATAGAACAACAATGTAGAAAAACCATGGTTTATGTTCACACCCAGGCAGGATTCATATGCATACGTAAACCATCAGATTTTTTTAACTTAAACAAAGAAATTAAGTTAAGCTTAGAACTAAGCATGTATAAAAAAAAAACCATGGTTTATGTATACACCCAGGCAAGATCAATCAAAGTTGATCTTAGACAAGTAAAACAAGCATAGACAAGAATCATCCACACAAAGGTGACATGAGAATTTAAAGCATACTCAGATTTACAGGTATGGTCCATATGGACATTTGGACTAGTTTAAAATAGGAAACATAATCTTTATGAACAAGACTTAAAGAAGAATACAAGACTAATGCAGAGACTTATGCAGCAAGCCAACAACCCAAATAAAAAATGAAAGTTTGTCACCACAACTGCTAGGGATTCATGATTCCAGATTCAAAAATCATAATGAGCTGTCATGTAAATTACTTGTCTCATTATTTATGATAAGGAAAGCTAAAGCACCAGCTGGTTGTGCAATATTTCCTTAAGTGAATGTGCAGTTGCCTCGCTGGACAATAACAACATCTCTTGAAGGCTAAAGACGGAAAAAGAAAAAAGTCAGAAGACTACAAATAAGTGTTAAAAACATGATCAAGCAAGTCCACCTAGAATATCATATTCAAGGCAAGATTCCTATAAAAATGGTTTTAGTTTGCAACTCCACAAGTTAAAAAGTAGTTAGAATTGGTAGCACATCCTTTGTCAAAACAACAAAGCATGAAGAACTATGTTATTAATAGCATTTCAGATTCTTTCCATTAAGAGATTAGAATGGTTCACAATTTCAGCTAAATAGGAAAAAAAAAAAACCCTAGCTGATGTGATTTGGAATATCCCAAACTAAATTTCAATCAATGTACGAAGGATGCTTATTTAAGATTCATAATTCATATCACCACATTTTTGGAAAAGATTAAGACTCAATATGTAAACCCTGCCCCCCCCCCCCCCCCCCCCCCCCCCCTCTCATGATGTCATGAAGAAAATAACATCATATGTATGTAATAGAATTAATTTATTTACCTTATGCTAGCTACAGCACTAACAACCAGAAAACCTACAATTAAACAATGTAATGTGAGCTATACTTGGATAGTGTGGTTTAACTTGCTGACCAACCTACTTTTCTTGGATACAAACCCAAAGAACAAGTTTGAAGATGCAAATCAGTCCAGTCACCAGTGAAAAAAACGATGATATAATAATTTCAAATACATACTATTTCTTTGTATCAAGCTACATGGACACACCAAAACTATCCAGAAATTCAGATAATTTCCCTAATAATGCAGAGAGGGAAAAAAATTATGTATCTATTAGCTCTAAGACGGTAAGAACTCCTATGTCGGGCCTTGGAAATAAAAAAAAAACTTTAAACCCCCAAATTGTTCATACATTCAGAGTCCAATTCGACTAATAATTAATATAAAAAAAACACTTGTAAAAATATCCCATTCAAATATGCAATTCATTTGAGCAAGGGTTAAGAGTATATACCCCAATACCCATAAGCTTACAAAAGTTTTGATGCTCACAACTAAGGGTTCAAGGCGACCTTCAGTGTTCTCGAACTGGCTCTGATTAGCTGTATGTACATACAAGAGAGAATAACATACACGAACTAAACAATATAGCTCAAATTTCATTCTTTAGCAAACCTCTAAAAAGAAGGAAACCCTCAATAATTGAAATCAGCATTACCTCTTCAGCAAGCACTCCTTGAGCAAACCACACATGCCATAGAAATAAAGCAACTTTGACATTACCCACATCATGAAACAACTGATCACTCTAAAATTTCTTAGATACAAGTGATACAAGTACTTGAATAACATTGAAGGCATAAAGCAAAGACCGTATTGTACAACTATTCAGTCCAAGAAGGTGCTTTGCAGAGGTGAGCTCAGTATCAAATACTTTTAATTAGGATGCACATTTTTTGTCTTAAACAGCATAGCATTTCAGCTCTCTAATTTCAGAGAAAAGCTCTTGAGTTCCAAGCCCCAACTAGATATCATTTTCATGTCAATAGATAGACCTAAAAGTGTTTTAGAGAGTGGATATTAAAATTAAGGGAAAAAATGAAGTATAAAACTATTGTGAAGAGAAATAAATAAAATGATCATGAAACAAACACCGAGATATTTTATAGAGTTTAAAAGTATTTTTTATATAATTAATTTCAAAATAAAATCCATTTTTAAAATTCAACTTCAACTCAAATCTTCAACCCATTAATTAAACCATATTTAGCTTGGGTATTCATAATAGTACACTGAATCTCATCTCATATAAGAAAAAGATGAAGATGCATATGGAAATTGAATACCCCATTTGCTTTATCTGACATCAATCATAAAAACAAGAAATCTGCTTGAAGAATATTAATATGAAGAAAGCAAAGTGGAAAGTCTAGTACCCCTAGCAGAATACATGTTTAACAAACAAGAAATCTGCTTGAAGAAGAACCTCTCATACTCAGCAGCTCAAGAGTACAGTAATTTAAGTAACATTAATTTGAGCACCTAACCTCATCCACTTGAAATCTGCTTGAAGCAGAACCCCCCATACCCATCATTTTCTGAAGAAGAAAGTTCTTGGAGAACTTTGTCCAGCCCCTTACCGATTGACTGCATCTCCTCAACAAGAAATTTTATTTGTACCTAGATATAAAATTGTGAAATAGGTCAGAATTGTTGTGAACATATCTGCACAAATAGCATGGCCAAGCATGACTGGACCTGAAAGGCTGAAACATTGGCGTGAGTGCATTTATGGATAGTCATTGTGGCATGAAACCATTAATTAAAATTATAAGCATCCTTATAAAGTCATACTCAAGCTGAAACCAATTACATCTCTGAACTAGAAGGTGAGTCATGCCAAGATGATTAGTAACACTCATAGCATTAAACAAGTTACTGGAATCTTTGTTTCCATCTAACTTAGTTATCGAATTTAGAGTAGGAGATACAAAGATGCTTCCCTAGTAAGTTAATAAGTAATCAAAAAATAAATATAATGCATGTCGGAAGCATCATTGCACTTACATTGCCAAATAACACCTTCCACACAGTGCATGCTTGGACATTCTTTTGATTTAGCTCACCAATATTCATTTGTCGTTGGAGCTGCCACAACAAAAGGATGCATCGATCAGTTCACCAAAATTTAAAATGACTGGTTGAACATTTATAAATATATAAAGAGCTCTATTTATTTGACCTTCTTTTTGTTTGAAATTCCTTTTTCTTTCTATTGGTTATCCTGTTCTTCGTTATCAGAGTCTAAATCGGCCTTCTTATCAGTTGTATCTTGAGCAGTCTCATCCTTGTATTTTTTTTTATCATTGTCCTAAGAAAAAAGGCAAAGAGAAACATGAGTTCCAGAATGTCCTGAGAAAAAATGCAGTAGAGATAAACATGAGTTCAACATACAATGGGATAGATACTAATTAATCAAAGGTCACCTAAAGGTGTTTCTCTTTGCCATGTCACCACACTGATGATACCTTGGTAATGGTCATGGAAACATTAGACGATTACAACAATGTATAAGCCAAAAGACCATGGCACGACTTAATTTCATGACAACACTTTTATAAGAACATATTATAAAGAATTAGGCATGTTTTCATGTAGGAGACTACAGAAACTGTATATGGAGTTGCTCAAGAATGTTTTCAGGAAAATGTTCTACTAATATTTTCTGTTACTCTCTTCAGAATACAACATATAGAGTTGCTTCAGAATTCACATGCACCCTGCTTGTTGCTTCAGAATTCACTTCCGTCTCATAACTATTAAAGAAAGATGTTACTTTGTCATCAAAATTGCAATTGCAATTTATATTGACATGGAATTTGGAACTTAAAAAGACAGAACACGATAAAAAAAAATTAATGAAAACTAATAAAAGCAAGAGCACGCCCAATCAAACCAAACCCCATCTAAAAAGCTATTGGAATCTGCCAAATCTAACCCTAACCAAACAACTAACTTTCCCCCAAATCAAACCCTAAACAACCCAAATCCTAACCAAACAACAACTTTTCCCCCAAATCAAACCCTAACCAAACCGCACTCGGATCTTCTGAACGAAATAAAAGGGGTTTGAAGAGTTTACCTAGCAATGGAGATGTCGGAGATCTGAAGAACTTGCCCGAGTTCCGCTTCTATGAGAGGTGCTCGAGAGAGGCGAGAGAGATATCAATATGTTGAGAGAGAGATGTCGATATGGGGACGACCAACTCACAGGTGGAGTCACGGCGGCGTAGGGCACCGACGCACAAGCGACGGTCGCTGAGGGAGAGATGTCGGATGAGAGAGACAGAGAGAGATGTCGAGGGTAGAAGATGGAAGGGATGGGAGCTCGATTTTGGGCTCATCAATGGCAGAAAAAGAGAGAGAGCGAATAGTTGAGGCCTGAGGGAGAACGAGTGGGGTGAAGGGGGAGACGACATGGGAGCTTCAAGCTTTCAGATCTGAGTTTGCGTTGTGCGTGAACGGGAGAGAGAAGGGAGATCTGAAAATAGAGATGGATCTTGGATTCTAGTTACGATTACCCCCAATTATAATATATCTATAGTATTAAATTATAAAAATCATCATCTTAAATAAATACTCGGTACAAGTTAGCTTCGGAACTCCAAAGGCCGTGGCTAGGACATCATAAAAACCAAATAAATGGCTACGGGAAACCTTGTCGTTGCTATCAACAGTGGCAAAATTGACCTGTTAGCCACGGCAAACTCTGTCGTTGCTACTAGATGTGGCAAAATCGATCAAATAGCTATTGCCAAAGCTACCAGCCGTGGCAAAAGGGTACCAATTGACACGGCAAGTCCCTGCCGAAGCTAGGTAGGGTGGCAAAATTCTTTATTTTTTGTAGTGATTTGAGAGGTAAATGAGCTTGAAATCTAAAAGCTCTAGCAATCTCCAAGATGTGACGATGTTTATGTTCCACCATAACATTTTGTTGAGGTCTGTCAACACAAGATGTTTGGTGAACCACACCATGATCACTGTAAAACTGAACACACTCTTTGCTTGTGAATTCAAGAGCATTGTCAGACCTTAAAACTTTGATCTTGCTCTTAAATTGAGTCACAACAAAGTGATAGAACTTTTTTATCATAGTGAATGACTGAGATTTGGAATGCAACAGAAACACCCAAGTTGCTCTACTGAAGTCATCCACAGTTGTCATGAAGAATCTATAGTTTTGACGAGTGGGGGATTTATATGGACCCCAAATGTCCAAATGCACAATATCAAAGATAGCAGTGGTACTTGTTTCTTTGATAGGAAAAGGTAATTTGGTTTGTTTGGCAAGAGGACACACAGGACATACCAAAACAGATTCATTCATTGATGGTATAGGAACACAGGATACATGTTTGAGTTTAGTACTAGGAGCATGTCCTAATCTCATATGCCATATGTGAAAATCACTGGGCAAAACAAAATGACTAGAAGACAAAGAATATGGAGTACATGGTTGTACACAAGAAGCAACCACTTTATTGACAAATTAAGGTTTCAATTCACTCAACCTCTTGTCTAGCAGATAATAGAGTCCACCTTTTTCTTTACCAATACCCAAAGGCTTCTTGCTGGCATAGTCCTGTATGAGACAAAAATTGGGATAGAAGGTTACATAGCACTTGTTTTCTTTGACCAATTTTGAAATGGACATTAGCTTGAATTGAAAAGATGGGACAAACAGCACTTTTTGAAGCTTGAGATTTTTTTGTAAAGCATGATTGCCATGATAAGTAATGGATGATGTATGACCATTTGGAAGATGGATTCTGGTTTTAGGGAGATGCAATTTGGGATCCGAGATGTCCTTGTACACTGGGGTCATATGATCAGTGGCCCCAGTGTCCAAGATCCACTCATTTTTCACAATATCAACATGAGCACAGAAGGCATTACCTGCAAATTCTCCATCCAGATCATCCTCCATTTCATTCTCATTTTCTGACTTGGTGATTTTTGGTAGGCTCCTCAACAATTCTGCAAATTGTTGTTGAGTGAAGAACACATTGCCAGTGTTATCTTCCTTGGTGGAAACCTGAGCAACTGTTTTGGACTTGGTCTCAGCATTCTTTGGCTTCTTCTCATTGCTGGACTTCTTCTCAGTACTCGACTGTTTCTGAGGGAACTGCTTTGACTTTGAGTGCCAGCTAGGGTATCCAATGATAGCCCAGCACTTCTCCTTCGGATGCCATTTGTTTCCACACACCTTACACTTGCCTTCAGCCTTGTTATACATCACAGATGACTCATCTGCAGTGCCTTGTGACAGATCTAACACTTCTCTCTGGCTTTCTTCTTGCTGGATCAAAGCACATGCCTCTTCAACACCAGGTAAAGGCGACATCAGCAGTATCTGGCTTCTTTGAGCCCCATAGGTTTCATCTAACCCATTCAAGAACTGGAACAACCTTTGTTCCTGTTTGATTTGATCCATTTTCCTGAGATACTCGACAACATTTGCCGAAACTCCCACCAGATGTGGCATGGAATCCATTGCATCAAGTTCTTCCCAAATCGACTTCATACGAGTGTAATACTCGTTGATCAAGATTCCTGTCTGTTTCATCGAGTAAATCTCTCGATTCAGTTTGTACTTCCTAGATCCATTGCTTAGGGAAAACCGTTTTTCCAATTGCATCCAAATTTCCCTAGCGGATTCTATGTACAACACAGACTTCGCAATTGAATCAGAAACAGAATTCATAATCCAAGCGATTACCAGGTTGTTGCAAGTATCCCATTGATCGGCTTTGACAGCATCATCACTAGGCCGGATCACCGTCCCTTTGACAAATCCGATCTTGCGCTTCGTGGAGAGGTTGATCTCCATACTCCTCCTCCAAGATCTGTAATTCGCAGCTCCTACCAGCTTCTCCGACACCACAATCGAACTTGGACCATCAGATGGATGCAAGAACAAAGGACTTTGCATCTCTGCCATCGTTAGTCTTCGATTGCCGGCCATGAACACTCGAAATCAACAATTTCGCTCTGATACCATGTGGATTAAAGTGAAATCGAGTTCACGAGGGAGAAAGGGAGAGAGCTTTCATTCAGATTTCAAGAAGAGTAGTTTCTGTTACATTGAATTGGAACTGAAATCCCCTTTCCCTTATTTATACAACAAGAGGTTCTAACAACCTTTTGGGCGGGATGAGCTATTTACACAAAGCTACCCAAACATTCTTAAATGTTCACAATATACCCTTCTACATGTTTTAAGAAAGTAAAAACTCTTTCAAATATTATTTTTTTAATCAAATTTTTTCCAATTTATGAAAAAAAAATTGATTAAAAAAATAATATTTTATAGAGTTTTTATTTCATTAAATTTGTTAATATAAAAAAATAAAAACTTGTTGAAAAGATGATTTCAAAAGGTAGTTAAATTAAAATCTTCTATTTATTTTATTTAAACTATATATATATAATATATATATACAGTAATATTTAAATTAAAAGGGCAGAAAACCTTGATGAATATCTCAAGAGTCCTCCTAGCCTCCTAGGCCCTAGGGTATTTCAATCATGCATATATGTAGAACGTTCAACAAAGAGTGCAGTGATGTATGTTTGTAATTTTTTATTTTGGGTTTCATTTAATGCACATAATAATAATAAGTTGGTATTGGTAGCGTACCCATCCCTTTTTTACGGCTGCCGTCTTCTTATTTACAATGCAATCGTGGGCACAGGGAAAGCGCATCCTTGCCATCTCATTTACAGAACTCCTCGTTGGAACGTAGCAGACTTCACAGCATGGGGTGTACCATACTCTTATCTCTACTTCAACCGCTTTTCAGAACTCTTACTTCACAAGCCTGGCCAAGGACTCTTCCTTAGTCTTCTCGCCACTTTGCTTTCACCTCTTGTAAGTACTCCGTATTTTTAAGCTTGATTTCGAATAAGGCTAACCCCCCTAGATCATGAGTAAGGCCTGTAATTTATGAGCAAAGCTGCGTCAGATTAAGAAGATCAAACAGGAGATTAAATACAAATAATTATATTTGTTTATAAATACGAATAATTACATCACCGTTTGACAACAGCAAGTATCTTTTTGGATCTTATAATTTTGATATTATATATAGTTTCAAATGAAATAAAGTATAAGATTTTAGTTTCATTGACTTTTGAAATCTATGTTTTTATAAAGCTACACACACAAGTTTTTCAGAGCTTTTGATTTTTTATTCACAAGTTTTTATCAGCTACTCTAACAGCTAGCTTTACCTAATTCAATACTAGCTAGCTCATTAACCTATATTTAACACAAATTAATAATCTATCCACTTCAGCTACCCTATCAACTACATACCTTTTTGTCAAACATAGTGCGAATAATCACCCTTGCTCACAAATTACACCTTAAAAGTTGTTTACATGGATTCAATTAACCTATATACACACACATATGGATGAACCTTTTTTAAGAATATTTTGTCCATGACCAGCGGTGGATGATCAACAAATTTGTCGAGAGCGATGTAAAGCACAGGCATCCTCTCAAGAAGTTTGGGGTTGTGCCAAACTACAACTTTCTCGAGTCAGCCTCTTCATGTGTATTCGCTATCCTCCCCCAAGGATTTTATGAGCACGTCGAGCAAGGAAGCATCATCCTAAAGAAGGCTCAAGAGTTTTCCTTTTGCAAAGAAGGTGTCATCCTAGAAGGCGAAGCGAAGCCTATTGAGGCTGACTTGGTCATCCTCGCGACAGGGTTCAAGGGAGATCAGAAGCTAAGAGACATCTTTGCCTCTTCAAAGTTTCAAGACTACATCATGGGCTCTCATAGTTCCATTCTTCCACTATATAGGTTAGCAATATTGAATTGAAGTCCTCTTTTCAACAACTCAAAACCATTGCTATTTGAAGTGTTTAATTTTGTTGTACTATCCATTGGTGTTTTAGGCAATGCATTCATCCTCGGATTCCACAATTAGCTGTTATTGGATACTCGGAGAGCATATCGAACTTGTACACATCTGAGATGAGATCTCGTTGGGTAGTAGAGCTACTCGAGGGCACGTTCAAGCTACCGGTAATCAAGGACATGGAGAAGAATATATCAAAATGGGACAAGTACATGAAGAGGTATGCGCCAAAGCACTACAGGAGAGGATGCATTGGGATAGTGCATATATGGTACAATGATGAGTTGTGCAAGGACATGGGATGGAACCCTAGAAGGAAGAAAGGCTTGTATTCTGAACTATTTGAGCCATATGGTCCATGGGATTATGTGAATTCTACTTGAATTATCCCATCAGTGCTTATTATTGTTTTTATATGCAAAATGGTCCATTACTATTTGTATTATATATGGATCCCGAATAAATGTTTGAGAAAGACTTTGCTGATTGGGGTTGATTATACCATTGCTATATTTGTTTTGATTTTATAATATATATTTTATGTTAATGTGTTTTCCTTGCCTCTTGTTTGTTTTTTTAAATAATTAAGGAAATGATTTGAGATTTAATTCTCGAGAGGCCGGTAAACCGGTATACAAAAACATCATTATAATTAAAGACAACCCAAAAAAAAAAAAGCCAAACCAACATTCTGACGATTCGTAGTCGACTTAAACCGGATGGAAGAGAACTCGTTAATGAAACCATGCGGAGCCCAAGACCAGCACTCCAGCAGAAGACCGTAGTAGAAAGTGAGCCAAATATTATTGGAGTAGCATAACTGGAAATCAGGTATAAAAAGGTACAATCTCCTTGTAGTGTGAAGACAGAACTCCGCTTCTCCAGGCTTGGACGATGGAGTTGTTGTGAAAACACAACCATGACCCTGATCGGCTAAGTCCCACTCAAAACACCAATAACGAATGAAATGCTAGACACTAAAAGCACACCAAAAACACAAGCTCGAAACATCCTATGAACAATCGAGCAAACAAATCAACGGAAAGATGGGGTCTAGATGAGTAACTTATCGTGCAAGGTTAAGCAATTAGATGTTTTATTTTTATTTATTAATTGGGTCCAAGGATTAGGATTGGTGGTGATAAGGGTATATCCCTGAGCCCTGTCACTCCCGACTGCTCTGACGATAGATGACACATCGACGTCTTCTCGAAGCACATCAGATCTGGCACCCATTTAGAGACCAGCTTCGAAATGTTTATGGACGAATTTTTCTCGTAATTGAAGGATTCAAGTGGAGTTTTGCATCCGGTGGAGATGAATCTCCTTTAGCTTTGTTCCATAAGCCATTGTATGACAAACTCTTACGGGAGGGGTACAGTGTGGAGGGTCCGATGCCCCTTCCTTCCATAATGATTTTCTTGATCTCGATAATATCATTTCGATCTCGCAAAGCCCTATCATCCTCCGATCTCCTATAGGAAACTGCCACCTCGCCATCATAACCAGCTGCCAGATAGAGGCCAATTGCGAGAGTGATGAGTCAGAATAATGAAGCTGCAAGTGTTGATGATGATATTGTCAATGATGTTGTTATTACAGATAGGTCTTGTTGGCGATAATGGTTTTTCTATAAAGAGATTTTTTCTCTCAGGAGGGGATATTGACTTTTTAGAGAAAACCCTCCTTGAATTTGATAAATAAAGAGCGGTCATCTGGGGTTCGAACCATGGACATATGAGTACTGTTCACAAATTCTTCCCGGTTAAGCCATTCCGGAATGGTTTAGAGAAAACCCTCCGAAAAGGGTAGTAAAACATTGTTTATGCGTCATCAAAAAAAAAACATTGTTTATGCATTTCTTACCTCTTGTAAGATTTTATTGAGATTTTTTTTGAAACTAGACAAGAATACAAGATATATCATAGTTTTAGGGTAGGGTACCGTGCGCAAGAAAATATATAACCTAAATTAAACCTAATCTAACTAAAACAGATTTATCAATAAAACACAAATAAATGTACTCAATTTTATAGATCTATCGATTCGGACACTCCAGCCTCAATCGATCAACGAATATTCATTTTCAATTCACGTTTATTGGAACAATTCCTAGTCCCACCCCAGGAAAATCTTAAAAGCTAATCAACTAGCATGTACACTGAAAATGCACGTGGTACCCTAAACCCTGATTTGCGATGTATTTAGTTTTCACGACTATAATAAGGATTTCATAGGCTACGTCCCATGCCTCGAGGTTCGAAGTTCGAATCCTCGTGGAAACATGGAGACGTTTGTGAGTGGGAGTGTCAACTCTTTAAATGGGTCTACAGTAACCCGATCCAGATGTAGAGTGGGCTAAGCCCACCTGAACTGGAAATGATCTAAAAATAAGGATTCCATAATCGACAAGTCACTACATTTAATAAAGCCTTTATTTATAGATAAATCTCAATTTTTCTTTTCCATTCCCACGACGGAGAAGTAAATTGTGGAACAAGAAAACCTCTCCAATGGAGGTTGAGAGGTTGGAGGAGGAGGGAAAATGTGTGTATATTGATTATTCTGGGAAAATCAGAGTTTGTTACATTTTATATACGGAATTTTCGCCAAATACCCCCGAGGTTAAAGCTAATTCGCGTGGTGTACAAAAGTTTGACATATTTCGTCAGGTATCCCTGAGGTTTTCATTTTTTTCGCCAAATACCCCTGAGGTTTTTATTTTTTCGCCAAATGCCCCTCTGTCGAATTTGTTAACGTTTTTTTTATTGAAAATAAAAAGAATAGAAAATATTATTTCATTGTTATTTTTGTAAGGTATTATTTGAACAATATTATTTAATTATGGTAATTAAATTATCTAATATTATATACACAATACCATATCATATTACATTTTTTAATCAATGGAATTAATTCAAAAATTTTTTTTGATAAAGTTAAAATTAACTATACACTATTATTTCATTATGTATTAATTACACAATATCATTTCATGCTATTTATTTAAACAATGAGATTAATTCAAAACGTTTTTTTTTAAATACATAGTTCCAAATATATGAAAACTATTTTTTATATAATAATCTTAATTTTTGGAATTTCACACAATCAGCCTAATCTACATAAATTTTCAAATAACAAATTTTTTAAACATTTTTTTAACCAATGAGATTTATCTATTCTAATTGTTAGATGAGAAATATTTTTACTTAGATGGCATAATCATTTTAATTTCACAATTTCCTCCCAATCAACTGAATCTTGAAAAAATAATCAAACTAATGAAATTTGTACACGTTTCTTTAATCAATCTAGTTATATCTAAATATTAATTAATAAGCATTTTTATTAGGTTTTATAAACACATTTACTTTAGGATTTTAACCCAATCAACATATTTTACTTAAATCTTAAACTCGTGTAATTTTTACACATTTTTCATAAATATTTTAATTATTTTTTACTTAATTATCAAATCTATTTTTTTGTATTTCATGTTAACGTTTGATAATATCTTATTTAAATTTATCATAGTAATTTTTTATACTTAGAAAATTTTGTTTTTATTAAAAATATGAGCCATGTTGGATGAATTGTACTATTTTTCAATAAAAAAAAATTAACAAATTCGACAGAGGGGCATTTAGCGAAAAAATATAAACCTCAGGGGTATTTGGCGAAAAAAATGAAAACCTCAGGGGTACCTGGCGAAATATGTCAAACTTTTGTACACCACGCGAATTAGCCTTAACCTTAGGGGTATTTGGCCAAAATCCCGTTTTATATACATTTTATATCATATGAGAGAGCACCAGATCGGGCCTTTTGTAACTACAAGCTATTGGGCTATGCCCATACCCCTTGCTAGTGTTCGGTTTCCCTCTGTAGCCCATCTCAACACATGATGACTCATCCTTGAATAGGCAAATAAAGAACGGCTATTTTCGGGTTCGAATCGGGGACCTATGGATATTACCCACGGGTCTTTTCCGATGAGCCATTCCGAAATGATTATGATGACTCATCCATTCATATGTATTTGACATGTGTGTTCTAGTCGTAGAGGCGGAACTATTGGGGGCCACATGTTTTTTTTTTTTAATGTAATATATGGGTAATTATTTAGTACTACATAAATAGGTAATTATATATTATATTAATAATAAAAGAGTAAAATAATAAATGATTTAGTTCTTAAAGGGTAACCACTTTAATTTAGAGATTAGAGATTCAAGTCTTCATACCTCTAGTTTGGACAAATTTTTGTATCGATGATTTTTTTTAAATTAAACATTTAAACTAATATTTTATAGTTTTTTCAATACTTTTTTATGATAAAAAAAAAATTAGAAATTTTTAGTATGCCTTCAATTTTTTTTACCATTTTTTTTGAAAGAAATTAAACATTTAAACTATAATTTTATAGTTTTTTTTTTGAAAAATACACTTTTATTTATGATAAAAAAATCCACATTTTTTTAGTATGTGCCCTTTTTTTTCGATTTTTCATAAAGAAATTGCATATTTAAACTACAAATTTATTGGATTTTTAATCTTTTTTAAAAATTTTGTGTTTGATAAACAAAAATAATATAATGTGAAATTCCGACCCCCTCATCACCGTAAGTCTAGTTCCGCCACTGTCTAGTCGTAACTCGCGCAGTCGTGCATGGGCACAACTAGGGGTGGGCACAAATCCCGCAAATCCCGATCCCGTCCCGATCCCGTCCCGATCCCGGTGGGATTTAGGACAAAATAGCGAATCCCGTCCCGATCCCGTCCCGCAAAAATTATGCGGGACGAAACGCAGGACGATCCCGGTGGGATCCCGCAAATCCCGTCCCGTCCCGCATATAATAATAATAATAATTTTTATAATAATAATAATATTATAATATTATAGAATAATAATAATATATTATTAGTATTATTATTTTGAGCAAGTATTATAATTATAATTATAATCATTATCTTCCATTTATAATAATAATAATAATAATATTTGTTTATAATAATAATATTATTATTATTATTTGAGAAAATATTATTTATAATTATAATAATAATTTTCAATTTATAATAATAATTGATTATAATATTATTATTATTATATAATATTATAATATAATTTAATAATAATATTAATTTATAATAAAATTATTATTATTATATCATATTTTATTTTTTTCTTGTAAAGTATAATTATTTTATAATAATAACAATAAAAATAAGTATTATTATTATTATTATTATTATTATTGAATCATATAGTTGAGAAGAATACCATATTCAACATATTATACAAATTAATGAATTATAAAAGCATTTTTCACTTTGCAAATTTATATAATATTTTATTATTTTTATTTGCGAGACAAGGCCCGTCCCGTCCCGATCCCGTCTCGAAAAAAAAGTGTCAATCCCGTCCCGTAAAAATTTCGCGGGACGAGCCCCGTCCCGGCTCAATCCCGTCCCGTTCCGTGCCCACCCCTAGGCACAACCATCTAATCTACTGCAGCAATCTGATATTCTTTACAATTTATATATAAATATATATAATATAACAGTATAACCTCATAAGCTCTAAAATTTTGAGGCCCTTGTGGTCTGATTTTTTTTATAGCAATCACAGTAAAAACAAGAAATCAATCAAAGAAAAGTTTCAAACTTTGAGTCGAAATCACAGACTGTTTATCGTGTACTCACCTTGAAAAAAATATCTCGTATGCATCCAAACATTGGGAGTGGGAGTGCCAACCCAAATTTATTGTGTAAGAAACAAAATTTATCAAGTAAGCTGTAAACTCCATTTCATATTTTCATCCTCTATTCAACAAAGGCATTTGCACTACTGTATGTCGATCGATGAGTCGTTGTAGACTTGTAGGTCGACATGTGTTTCTTTGGCTGATGAATCAACACCTCGTGGGCATCTTCTCATTAATGAGGTATCTATATCTCATTAATGAGAGATTTTAGGGGTTTTGACTAATTATAATTTTCTTTTTTCTCTTTAATCCTTTTTTTTAGAGAAAATTTGCGTTTTTAACTATCTGGAATCTTCTAATTAGGTTAGTAGGTAATTAAAAAGTTTTTTTTAGTAATTATAACCGGGCTTCAAACTTTAATCCGCTAGCTGCCCTTTCCCTTTCCCGTGGCTTATTCAAGAAGCTTCTCTTCATCACCCTCACCTTGGCGATTTCTTCCGGCCGATGTGTGAGCTGTTCTCATTCTCTGCATTCGAGCTTCGTTCTCCTCCGTTTCGTTTCCTTCGTCCTCCTTTCATCCTCTCCGTTTAAATCCTTTTCTCATCCATCATTCTATTGCTTCATCCTCCGCCGTTGCCAAACTTTCTTCCTATTCTTCGTTCTTTCGTACGAATCGGCTCGAATGGCTGCTTCTTCAGGTATTTATTTCATGTTTCTACTTTATTCTCGTTATAATCTGTTACCTATTTTCCTTGTGAGCTCCCAAATGTGTTGCGTGATTTTGTTGTTTTTGAAACTATGGTTACTTTGTGAATCTGGCTAGGGTTTCGAAATTAGGGGTCCTATGTTGCTAAATCGTTTGTCAGAGGTTGGAATATGTTTACATTTGGTGTTGATGACATTCTCGCTTCAAGTTTTTCTTTGTGGTTACGGTTAGGGTTTCAAAATTAGGGGTTTTTTGTGGCTAAACTGATGGTTAGGGGTTGGTCTATGTGTTCATTTGCTGTTGAGGCCAATTATTTTCTTCTTTTGGTTGGTTATACACTGTGTTTGATTCCATTTTGTCTCCATTGATGTCATCCCTCACTGTTTTTGTAGTTGTCCTCATTTGCTATTGATGAAATCCAGTTGCTTCGACTATATTTGTTCCTATTTAGTTGTTCTCATTCAGTTTCCATTGTTGTCTTTTTTGTTTGTGAAATGTCCTACATTCTATTGTCCCCATTTTCTGTGCTTGCTTTAGTGATGAACTGTTTTTCTGTTTTTTTTATGTTAATTATATTGTCCTCATTTTGTATAATATATTCTGTTTACATTGTGTGTCTATATACAGCTTTCCTTCTTTTTGATAGTGATGCCTCTCAGGACTTGTCCTATTCGGTTTGTTCCCTTATCTTCCTTTGCCTATTGGTTTTATTTTATGTTATCTATACTGCTTATTCTTTTCATTATTTATATTTTGTTTGTTTGGTTCTATCCAGGTGTTTGATTACATTTGTGAAGATCGGAGCAAGTATAATGGGAAGTATAATCTATACTCCCGTATTGATGTGATTCCGGTTATTGAAAAGGGATTGTCTGCTGCTGATTGGTTATCTATGTGTTCTTCTTTTGTGGGTCGTGTTTTGTGGTTTGGTGCCAATTTGAAATTGAATCAACAAATTTACAAGCATTTCTTGCTTCATGAATTGAAAACATCCAAAACTAGAGAAATGTGGTTTCAACTAAAATCTTCTCACCCTACTAGGTTTTCAATGGCTGAATTTGCTGCTGTCACTGGGCTAAAATGTGTGTCTGATCAATCTGTTGATGTACCTGAGATTGATGTTAAATCTGTAATTGGGGTAGATAATATCATATATGATTGGTTGATCTATTTTGTAAGACACCAAAGAATTCGCCCAAGAAACTCATTCTTGCGTATGTTTTGGTAATTGATGGGATTATGTTACCTCATCGTTGTGGATTTGTTAAGAATGAAATTGTGTGTCTATCTACTGATATTAGTCGTTTATCTGAATATCCATGGGGTAGATTAGTGTATGTAGAAACTATTACCTCGCTCATGAAGGTCAATCGGGCATCTGATCGTAAATTAGCCAAGCTTGTGAAGGAAAGTAAAAAAAAGGAGTTCTGAGAAGTTGTCTAAGAAGTCTCTGCGAAAGGGCTTACAGGCGAAAGTCCCAAAGGGGAGGAGCGGTTTTAACTTGCTAGGCTTTCCGCTTGCTTTAGAGGTTATCCTTCTTTATTATATGTGTTACATGTGTCTGTGTGTTTACTTTGTCTTTTATATTATTATATAAATCTTATCTTACATATGTGTTTTTTGTTATTTTTTTCTTGTTTGCTTCTGTTTGTCTTGAGATTCCAGATCTGGATGTTGGAGGCTTTTCCCAAGCTTGCACCAATTATTTATTGCACGTCTACAACAGATGAGAATGACCATCCTTTCACTAAATGGGCGAGTATAAACTTTAAATGTCTTGTGACGGCTCGCCATATTCAGACTGAATTGGCTAAGACTCTGATGGTATTGTGTATTTTCATTTTTTGTTTCAAATTTTGTTCCGTTTTTTGAATAATAACTATATTTGTGTTTATTCTATATCTATCTCTTTGTGTTTTTAGTTATGTGGTTGGTTTAATTGATGACTGTGTTTTTTTTTTAAGGACACAAGGTATCCTACTTATGGGGAATACCTGGATTCCCCTTTGATGGCTTTTCAAACTGAAACGGAGGATTCCAATGTTGCTGGGTATCTTCTATGGCTGAAACAGAAAGCTCCTTCAAGGGCACCCACACCAGTTGACGGACTCACGACCAACTTGTCCTCTCCGATATTGCCTTCTACTGGCCTTCTTGATCAAGTTGTGCCGTCTTCAAGCACTAAACTGGTTGTCTTTTCTCCTTCGTCCATAGCTGCCAGGACGCGTTCTAAGGTTGCATCCCCTTCCCTACCTATTGCACTGGTGGAGTCACCTTCGAAGAGGAAGCGTGGTGTGTCTCCTTCTTCTGTGTCAGATAGGCATCGCAAAAAATATGCAACTGATGCCAAAGCTTCAGCACAAGCGACTGATCCTGTGAAGCCGTCCCCACACTTGTGTCCTCCTAAGTTGTCTTGCCTTAGTGGGAAATTCAGTCTTGCGCATGCAAGGGATAAGTCTCGCATTGAATGTGGTGTTTCGGTTGAACCTGTCCCAGCGGGAGATACTCGATGTGGTGTCCATCCTGAAGCGGTGCCATTTGTAGATACTGGATATTCATAAAAAAAAAGCGGTTGGAGGTTTGAAAGGTGATGGGGTTGAAGCAGCATCTGATGAGGACCCGTTTGGTGATAATGAACGGCTCACTCCAACTGATACAACTTGTCTGACACGCATTAGGCAGCATTTGACCCTGATTGCTGAGTCGGTTTTACGGTGCGAAGCAAGAGTTATGAAGATGACTCCAGTTCTCAGATCTCTGTCTTCTATGTCTGGGTCGCTCCAATCAATTTATGAATCAGTCACACTGAAGGTTGATTCCCTCCCTCCGAAGGTTGATTCCATTCGTTCAGACTTTGAATCCTTGAAAGATATCGTGACTTCCCTCCTTCTGATGCATGATGCCATGAATTCGAATTATGAATCTCTCAAATCTAGTGTTGATTCACTCCATATGAAGGTTGATTCCTTACATCAAAAGACTGATGTCAATCATGCTAACCCTGTAAGTTCTTCTTTCCATGTTGATTATGAGTTGTTCATTCAATTTTATAATATGGCAACTGATGAACTTTATTCTTCAATTCAGGATGCCACAATAGGTACTTGTGTCCCCACTCCTGCACCTACTCCCAAGAAGTCTCCTTGTTCAGTGCCAGTTGGTAATCCGTTGAGTGAGCCTACAACTAAGAATCTGTCTTCTCCCTCAGTCTAGAATTCTCCCAATGCTTTGGCTATAGTTGCTGCACCTCGGAAATCAACTCGCGTTGCTAAAGCTGCTCCTGCTTTGGAGACTCCATACACTCAAGGTTTGAAGAAGAAGCCTACACTTCCTAGGAGGCCTAAGTATTCACATTTTGAACTGGATGATCGGAAAGAATTTTATGATTGGCTTCATTCTGATGAGTACGTTGTGTTCTTTCCTTTATTTTTCCTAGTTTTTCTCTTTTCTTTTATATTCTATTGTTTCATGCTTTATTTCATCGTTTTTACTGTTTTTTTTTTTGTTATATGATTGCTTTTGTATATGTTTTGCATTCCTTTATTTATGTTATGCATTTTATTTTTTGTTTGTAGCGAGCATAATTCTCAGATTGTAGGCAATGAGGGCCTGCTTGATAAGAAGTTCTTTTCTGACCTTGTGGGGAAGTGCCACTGGCTTCGTGATGAGGTGAGTCCACTATAATACATCCTGCATCATCTTTTCATGTTCCAATCTTTGGTGTGTGCTTAATTTTAATTTCCTTTTGTTCATTTGTTTTAGCATATTGGAGAGGCCTTGTCCCACTTTAGGAAGCATATTGCTGACAACAATGCAAAATTCAGTGATATTGTGTTATTGGATTGGGTTTGAGCTGGGAAGTTCACTGAAAGTTACTTGAGGAAATTTCAGGTTAGGAAAGTTGCTTTTGGCAAGGGATTTATGAACTATTTTGATGGCCTGGTGCCCAAGTTCTATGGGAAATCATGGGTTGGTGCCAAAAAGGTCTACATGCCCTTCAACATCAGAAATATGCATTGGGTTGCACTGGAGGTTGACTGAGTTGAAAGACAAGTGAATGTATGAGATTCCAACATCAATCTAACCACCAATGAGCAGCTGCAGCTAATGTTGGATCCTATTTGCATTATGTTACCGGTTCTATTGAAGGAATCAGGTCGCTTTTCACACTTGGGGCAACTAACTGATTTGGAGTTTAAGGTGGAAAGATCTCGTGACGTTCCTCAAAACAGTGATGGGTATGTGTATTATTTAAGCACATACAAATGTTTTGTGTGTATTCATAATCTGATAATCTGCTTGCATTTCTTCATTCTGTTCTTAGTTTGTGTGTTTGCTTATTTGGTTGTAGGGGTAGTTGTGGTGTCTACACCATCAAAGCAATTGAAGAGCTGGCATTTGGCGGTGATATATATGCTTTCGACGATAACCATGTTCAAGCCTACCGAGAGAAGATGGCAATTGAGCTCTTCTGCAAGTGTTTTACTGTCAAGCCTCTTGTCTGATTTCTGTTTCTTAGGACTTGTGTTAAGACTTTTCTTATGTTGATTCCAGTATAGAGCTTGCATGCTCTCATTTTGTCACTATGGTTGTTATGTTTAGTTTGCTTGTAAGTACTACTTGTTTAACCCTTAACGATTAGGCCATAGAGCTTGCATGCTCTCCTTTTGGTTGTGACTTTGACGTATCTATAACGTTTAGAAATATATATGTTGGGATCTTCGTATAAGTTGCGAAATGAACTTTGTGTTTTGACTTCACTGTTTATATTTCATGGAAAGAAGAGTATACTTGTGATGAACAATTCGTTTGTCAACCTAACCCTTAACAAATCAGTTGTATGAAGTGAGTGGCATCACCCTAAGTACATAATCAAACTTAATACTTTTGTCCATCTAATTGTTAATGAGATTCAACATACATTTGACGAGTCATTCCTCTTGTAATTACACTTATATAAGCAGTACATTGTTCTATGACATGTCATGCAAACTGACATACAGTAGATGCCACCCTCCTCTGATTTTTTATGTCTTGACATAGTATGTGCTGCTTCACACTCATTCTTATGAGTCCTTCGTATTGGAATCACACTCATATAGGGATGCAATGTATATATGGTTTCATTTATATAATAAAGTTGTTAAACCATGGAAATGCACTGTATATATGATCAAAAAAACATAGAGATTATGTCTATTTGCTTAACTTCATTATCTTGTCCCTATATGCAAAAATAAAAATAAAAATAAAAAATAGACAAAAACAGTTTCTCGATCTCTTTGCTTTATGCTTCTGGATGTGGTTGTGTACTGCTTGAAGCTTTGTTTGGACAGGTAAGCTTGTTGTGTCCTTTCCTCCCGCAAGTGCTACATGTGTATGTCAATGTTCTTTTCTTCGGTTGCCCTTCCCCAATAGATGGAATCCTGCACTTCCTTGGCCTTCCACTCTTCTTCCGCACAACAGGAGGCCGACATTTGGTTGTTCTAATATCCTCTGGTACATACCATGTATCTTCACTAGGGACCGGGTATATTGTTTCCTTGTATGCCATGTACCAAGCCTGTATTTTGTAGTAGTCACTCACAAAATCAGTGATATTGAGTTTCATCCTCTGAATGGCAGCAACCGCATGGACACATGGCATATGGTCTAAATCAAACACCCTACAGTTGCATGTCTTTTGTGCCAAATCAACTACACCCGTAAACTTCCCACCAACTATGTGAAATTGTGTATTATTTAACACCTTTACCTCATATCTTCCTGACCTATCATATCTTGTTTGCAAAATTTCCTTCACCGTAGACGGTATATCACTGATTTTTGCCGCCTGTTCTCTACGGTCAGTGAACCAATCAGCCATTTTAGCCCTTATATACTCAAACAGTGCAATAATTGGGTATCCTCTAGGATCTTTCAAAATTGCATTTATACATTCTGCATTATTTGTTGTCATAATGTTGTACCTGTCACCTTTGAAGTGCGCCCTTGACCATTTCTGAAAGTCTGCATCCTTAAGGTATTTCCCAATATCCTTGTTGATATCACAAATGCTTTTGAAGTAGTCTTCAAATTCTCTTACAGTGTAGCATTCAGATGCTTTTTTGACAAAATGTATGACTCCTCTGTGCTTGTATTTTGCCTTTATGTTTTGTTTCAGATGGCGTGTGCAGATGACGTGCTTTGTAGCACTGTACACAACCTCAACAGCCTTGGCGATGCTCCCATGCCGATCAGATGCAAACACCAACTCACTTGAATCCGGAATCACATCAGCTAATCGTTGGAAGAACCATTTCCATGCATTATCATTCTCTGAGTCCGCCACTCCGAATGCAATAGGGTATACATGTCTGTCAGCATCTTGTGCGGTTGCTGAAATCAGAATTCCTCTATATTTTCCATGTAGAAAAGCGGCATCTACCATGATAACCTATATAATTCAATTTATAGTTGTTACACTAGTTTAACCATATATACACTTTTTATTAATCAAAATTATAGAGTTTATACCTTTCTCATCATCCGGAATCCTCTAATTGATGCTTTGAAAGAGAGGAATGCATACTTGAAACGATTATATCCATCAATCTCCATGCATGCATATGATCCTGGGTTTACTTGTTGAATCATGTGGAAGTATGCTGGCAACATTTCATAGTTTCCTTCCGGAGTGCCTCTTATCATGTCTTGTGCAGCCTCTTTTGCTTTCCATGCTTTCGAGTAACTCACTTCATGCCTAAACTCCTTTTGCATTGCATTTTTTATCTGTATAGGATTTGGGCCTTTTGTCACACCTTCATACCTTCGTTCATCATATGCATCATGTAAGCAACAAACAAGTAATAATCCTTCTGCAGTAACTTTTTGTTTATATATTTAGATATATTGAAGATGTAAGCACACACCCATTGTCATATTTACTAGTATGTCTGAGATTGTATACATGATGTAATTCTAATTAATCATACCTTATCTTCATCTTTTCCGCCACAACTTGATAAGATGGTTTCCGATGTTCTCTGCATCTAACTGGGAATGAACAAGTGTGGTCTGTTTTCACCTTTCTGATCTCAAAGTAACTCGAATTCTTTACACAGGTAGCTAGTACTGTCCACTCGGAGCTGGAATCAATGCAATTGACCTTGTACCTCTTTGTTGTTGATTTATTCACTCGAAATTGGAAGTTCTCTTTAACTGCCATGTTAGCCACTACAGTCTTTAACTGTTTTTTTGAGCTGAAAATCTGTCCAACATAAATGAAATCAATATCATCTTCATCATTCTCACTAAGGGATTCATTTGGAGCTTCATCATTGCTGTAACCCATATCTTCTAATGCAAGATCAGTAACAGCGAGTACCAATCTGTCATCTACACTTGCTTCCTGAACGTACTCATCAGACACCGTCACCACACTTGCTTGTTGAACATCTTTACTTATCTGATTGCCATTCAACTTTTTCTTTGCTAAAACATGCAACGGCAAAGACCATGCAACCTGAGACGCATCATTTATATGCATGAATGCATTGAGATCTTCATTTTTGCTGATTGTAAAGGGAGCTTTCAACTTTTGTAGAGGATGTAGGTGTGTTAACTTCAGCTCATATGCCTCTAGGCATATGTCAAACCTATCACTAATCATGTTCTTCTGTGATTCCAACTCAATATCACCTTGAATCACAAACGCCTTTGATTCAACTTCGCCAACATACTCACAATATCCATTTGTCATCTTCAATTCTCTTCCAAAACAGATTGTCATAATTTTGAAATCCATACATGTACAGCTATGGAATCTGTATTTTACACCCATACACAGTTCATCATATTAGTACTGACAATTAGATTCCATTGAACAACTCACAATCGTTCGTGTAAGAAGCACTACTTAGATCTAACCCTGATATGGAATCGGGAATTTGGAGTTTGCAATTGACATAAGAAAATGAAATTTAGATCGAAATTCCGCGTGTTACCTTGGTTAGATTCCAAATAGTGGCTCTTGTCGTTGTCTAGCACTCCATATTGCATTGATTTTCCGCCATTGGTGACAGCTTTCAATGATTCTGGAAAATTGATTTTCGATTTTTTTCACCAAATTCGCCCGATTCACTCCTCAGTTGGAATCACTGGATGGAATCCCGATCTCGATCCGGACTAAGAGATTTCGGTGTCTCACGCTTGCTTTCGGATGATCTGGATTTCGGATTCACTCACTCCGTGGATCTCCATTGATGAATTAATGAAGCTTTGAAGAAGGTTTGGTCGGCGCTGAAAGAAAGGTAAGGGGAGGGGGCGCGTTAAATGAGGCGCGTGTGGTGTGTTTAAGTGGGTTGGATTACTCAATTTAATTTAAAAAGTTTGTTAGTTAATTTGCTTATTAAATGTTCTAATTAGCTTATATACCTAAATCACCCTTTTTTTTAATTCTCTTTTTTTTTCTTCTTTTTCTTTTAATTCTTTTTTTCCCTTTAATCTATTAACTATCTATATCTATATCTATATAAACTCTTAATTTAGAAGAGTTTATGCTGATGTGTCAACATTAGAGAGATTTTAGGGGTTTTGACTAATTAAAAAAAAAATATCTTTAATCCTTTTTTTTTAATTCTCTTTTTTTTTTCTTTTTCTTATAATTCTTTTTTTTTCCTTTAATCTTACTAACTATCTATATATCTATATAAACTCTTAATTTAGAAGAGTTTATGCTGAGGTGTCAACATTAGAGAGATTTTAGGGGTTTTGACTAATTATAATTTTCTTTTTTCTCTTTAATCCTTTTTTTAATTCTCTTTTTTTCTTCTTTTTCTTTTAATTCTTTTTCTTTTCATTTAATCTTACTAACTATCTATTAATTCAAAACATTGAATTCAATCTAATATAACTATTAATCTTAACTCAAATTTATTTACTAACTATCTATATCTATATACTATATTAACTTATGTCACATGTCCTCTCTATGTTGAAAGTTATTTGTGAAAATATTATTTACATAATATCATTTTGTTATGGTAACTATATTTTCTAATATTATTATTTTTTAAAAATTTTATAATATTAATTACCCAATATTATTTGATGTTACATTTTTTAACCAATGAGATTAATTCAAAACTTTTATATATCTTTCACTATTTATTTATCTCTTTAACCCGAGTGTATTTTTTCTATTATTTTTAACACATTTACTAAACAATGGGTATAATTAAAAATATTCAATTAAATCTAATGTCTATGATTTATCTATATCTAAATATTTTTTATAAAAAAAATCGCGTCATGATGCGGGGATCGTACTAGTTTAATTTAATATTAGTACATGATGACAGGCAGGGTCAACCCGAGACCCGTGCAAAAAGTGCAACCGCAGTTGATACATAACCAACCTTTCATCTTGGTAATTTTGCAGATTTGATCAATAAAAGAGAAGTTTAGGCACATACATTCACAAATCTTTCATGAGGTCAAATGAAAGCTTATTGTTTATGTATAATCCACCCTGCAAGTCCAGTTAATACATAATATTGATTATGCCATCATTTTATCTTCCATTTTTTCTATCTTTGAAGCATTTAGTTTGAATGTGTGATGGGTAGGAATTCCTTGGAAATATTTAGCAAGTAAAGTTTCAGTGACCACATCTTTTTTTTTTTTTTTTGATTTCATTTTTTCAAGTGTATTTCTTTAGTTTCTTAAACATTTCCGCTATATACACCCCAAATCCTGCACATCAATTCCGACGTGTAGGGTTAAAGTGGATTAATTATTTTTTAAAAAGTGCTAATTAATCAGAAAGGCTTGCACGTTGAAATGGACATGCATTTTTAATGGTGGATTTGCGGTATATTTAAAAATACCATTTCTTAAATTTATTTGGTTTACTTGCGTTATATATATATATATATATATATCGCTCATGCGAAAACTAAAATTACGGTACAAACATCAATATACAAGCAAAACTAAGCTTTAAGGAAGCTCTGATATACGTTTGAATTTTTAACAGCCGAAGGCAAGATACAACTTAGCTGGACATTGAAGTAGGCTCGATCTTAATCCTCTTATATACATAATACATCTTGCATTGTGTGTAAATGTTTATGTTTCCTATATCTAATAATTTTCAAGCATATTAGCTCAAATGGTAGAGCGATGTGTGCTTATATAAAAAAATGTGGGTTCAAATCACGCATAGGCTTTTAAATCTCATGGTTATGTGTATTTTTTTTAAGTAATCAACTGCTTGCTAATTTACATTTTTACTCTTTTGACACCGCTATGATACATGATGTTATAATGTTTTGTATCAGTTTGGTAACCAAGTGCTTGATAATTTCATTTTAAGGTAATTCCAACTCTCTCAAATGCAACAGTAGCTTTGAGATAATGCCAATTCTCCACACACAACTAGGCCAGGAACTTAAGCCTTTCCACACACATACAATGGGAGAAAGAAGATAAAAATATGTTCAAGATAATGCATTTAACAAAGTCTACGTGGGATTAGAACTCACATCTTTGTGCATGAGTACTTTGCACTTTGCTCTCCCATTTGAGCTAAGGCTAAAAAAATTTAGATGACTAAGGGTCTGTTTGGATTCTCAAGTGATTATGCTTATAAGCATAATCACTTTAAAAGTGTTTGGCTAAAAAAATATAAGATATTTAAAATAATGGAATTTAAAAATAAAATACCTTATAAATTGTGTCAATTAATTATACTGGGTGTGTTTGGATTCCCAATGCATTATGCTAATTATAAACATAATCAATTTTAAAGTGTTTGGTTAAAAAAACTATAAAGTATTTAAAATAACGTAATTTTAAAATAAAATATTACATAGATTGTATAAATAAAACACTAAATATTGTGTTAAGTTTTTAATTACCTTATAAACTTAATATAATTAATTGACACAATTTATAAGATATTTTATTTTAAAATTCCATTATTTTAAATACCTTATAATTTTTTTAGCCAAACACTTTTAAAGTGATTATGCTTATAAGCATAATCACATGGGAATCCAAACAAACTCTAAAGATAATCAACATCCTCCAAATGATGGAAATCTAACTAATAGACCAAAAGCTTATACATAATGAACCTAGACTTCACCATTAAAAAAAATGAAAATCTAACTATCAAATACAACAACAACAACAATCCAGTTAATCCCGCAGTAAAGCGGGGTCGGGGGGAGTCGGGATCTAACTATCAAATGCAAAAAAAAAAAAGAAAAAAAAAAAAAGAAAAAAAGAAGTTATGGACCATGTATTGACAATAATCTCACTAAGTAGCATCTCTGGATCTTTCATATCATCAATTTCTCCATCTCTAAACTCTGGCACCTAGAAATAAACACAAGAGGATCCTACCACACCCTCTATTAGACCAAAGGAAGATGATCATATCATGCCATTGTCCCATCATCTAGAAAACTGAAACCATAACCAGATAATGACAATTTTTTCACCCATGGCAATTCTTGTAGATATGCCCCTACCAGCAAACGAATTACAGAAACTGAACACATGAATTGGTCCCATTTTCAGAACCCTTCAGTTATTGAATAACAAATACAAACCATAAACGAAAAAAACCCCAAATTTCGAAACCTAAACCTAAAATTTCCGGGAATAAGCTTCCAACCACGGATTGGTCTCAATTTGGTACCCTAATTTGAGAAATTTATTACCTTTTCAAAGCATTTTTTGAGCTCTCAGACTACCTGTCAACTCTCAATCCACCACCACCAGACGCCGCCACATACCACTTGAGCCACCACTACTGTTGGAACCACCGGAATCACCACTCGCCGCCACTGTCGGAGCCCCCAGTCACCTCTTACCTCCCTCCCCACTTCTCCAATCGCTCATGGCATCCTCTGTAACGTGCCTCTCTTCCGTCTCGGTTAGGAAACCTCGAATAAACCTATCGATGCAGTTGTAAGACGATCCGCCCTCCATCAAACACCCTCGGCATACCTTTGCAATCTCTTTCGCCCTGTATCGCACTGGGTTATCCGTATCCATCACCGACCTCACCGCCTTCTCAATTTCACTAGCCTCCACGATGCTACCCGATTCGTCCCTGTAGTCCAACGTGAGCTCCACCGCCATCCCGAGCTCCCTCACCAGCTCGAACGCGTTCAGCTGCTGCTCCGCGTACATAGGCCACGTCACCAATGACTTCCCGAACCACAAGCCCTCGAGACTCGAGTTCCACCCACAGTGCGTCACGAAGGCTCCCGTGCCTTGATGCCCTAGGATCTCCAATTGCGGCGCCCATCCGCAAACCAGCCCCTTTCCCTCCTCCAAAAGGGCCCGAAACTCGTCGGGCAGAACAGCCTTCAGCTCCGTTTCCGTGTACTCTGACGGCATTATCATGTCCCCCGTCGGAGGCTTCCGAAACGACCACAAGAACCTCTGCCCGCTCCGGATTAGCCCTTTCGATACCTCTCGAACCTGATCCTCGACGAATGAGCCTCCGCTTCCGAAGCAGAGGAACACCACCGAGGACTCGGGCTGCTTGTCGAGCCATCCGATGATTCGGTCTCGCTCCGTTGTGTCACATTGCTTGTGGATCTTGAAGTCGAGGTCGAGGACCGGCCCCACGGTGTAAACCGGGGGCATCTCGTAGGCAACGGATAGCGACTCGAGCGCGTATGGCTCGAGCTCAGCGCAGCTGTTGACGAGTATGCCCTTTGTTTCTTTGAACCTACTCGCGTGATCCCTGAACGCTTTGTAGCCAAGCTTGTTGAATGCGAACCCCGGTAAAACCCTACCGGGTACCCGGTTTTGGAAGCATGGTATGTGATGATCCGGTTCCGATTCGTCAATCCGGGTCACTCCGGCTTGCTCGGAGTGAGCCGGGAGGTGGAGGATGAAGCCGATGAAGGCGGTGCTGGAGCAGAAGAATACGTAAGAAGGGATGCTGAACTCATTTGCGACGTCGATCATGGAGGTGCAGAACATGTCGACGATCAAACCGGATATATGAACCGGGGGGTCATCGGTGGAGGAATCCTGCAAGCGGGCAATGGCGTCTCGGACGAGGTGCCGGTGAGCGGCTATGTATTCGGAGAAGCAGTACTCGACGGACTCATTCAAGAGCTCCGGAGAGGGTGGGTCGACGACTTGTGGGAGGTCGACGCAGCGGATGCCGCCCAAGGTGGTGCGGGAGGAGTCTTGTTGGGAGGGGTTTGGTAGGTTCAAGGTGACTCCACGGCTCCAGGGGGAGTTTATGAGGAGGATGGTGACGGAGAGGCGAGGCTCGTGGGCGAGTAGCCGCTTGGCGAACTCCACGGCGGAGACAAGGTGGCCGGTCACCGGCGCCGGTAAGAAGATCAACCCTGTGTTCTTCATGGCTTAGAGCTTATCGTTGAAGATTGAGGCTCAGTGATTGAATTGATAAAGTAGTGGTGGTAGACTGGTAGGCAACAAATTAATGTAATACTAGTAGATAGTAGATACCAAAAATGTATCCAATTTAAAGAAAGAAAAACTAAAATTGGATATATGTTAGAAAATTTTGTATTTTTTCGGGAAAAAATTCGTACAAATAATTAGCTGGCCGTTACACATGGTATTAAATTCTTCTTACACAAAATTTCTTGGAAAATTAAACGGCCATTAATTACACACGTGATTCAATTATTACACAAAAATTCTTACTCCCTCGTGTCCAGAAAGATTGTCGTTTAACTTTTTTAACACTTATTTTAAGAAGCTAAAAATTATATAATATATTAACTTTTTTATTATTATTATTTTTAAATCTAATACTTATTATCAACAAATATTAAGTTGTAAAAAAATAATTTAAAAAAAGTTGATATTTTATATAGTTTTTAGCTCCTTAAAATACGTGTTAAAAAGTCAAACGACAATTTTTTTGGATCGGAGGTAATAGAAAATACGTAACCGCCTAACCGGCCATTAGACATGGGATTCAATGATTATTAAAAAAAATTTCTCATTTTTCATACAAAATTACTCTCTCCTCTCTCTAGCTTTTTAAAGAGAGGGAGCCGAAATCCTCTTCGGAGCCTTCCGTCGAACATCGCTTGGCCTCCGGCCTAGCCCGACAAATCATTTTAAAAACTCCTCTTCGGAGGTTGCAAAACATCTATTCGGAGGTTAAAAACCACCTCTTCGGAGGTCAAAAATCAGTCCGAACGGCTGTCTTGCCCGAATTTCGTACCCTCTCTCACGTTGTACTAGTGCACCCATTACATAACATCCACAACTGCAACCACTACAATAGCTCCTGCTGCAAACGGTCACCGCTGCCCACTACAAGACAATTACAGCTAGCATTTATTTTGAACAATTCTAGAATCATCCTTGGATCAACACCCTTGCAATAGGATAGTTACACCTGTCATCTCTATGTGCATTTCCTTGTATATATACGATGTAATGGAACTGTTGAAAGTTAAGAGAGAATGAAAAATCACAGCTTTGCATTCCTGGGTTTTGTTTGAGAATGGTATCAAAGCTCGGAAAGGCTAACGCCTAAAATCTCCTACCCAAACTTATCCATGGCTCTACCCATACCAAATCCCTCTTTCCCAAATTTTTCTTCCTTAAATACGATTAAATTGTCCTCTGAAAATTTTCCCTTATGGAAAGGTCAAATCAAACCTTACTTGAATGCTCTCCATCTTCTTCCATACGCTGAAGGTACCCTTCCTCGTCCTCCAGATGATGGCAGCCCGGCTTATCAAGACTGGCTTGCCAAAGACCAGTTGGTCATCGCCATCTTGACTGCCTCCCTCACCGAGGGTGTCATGGTACAGACTCTCGATTGCACTACTGCGGCTGAAATATGGGCCCGTCTCTCCATGAGCTCTTCGCCGCTCAATCAAGTGCTAAAATCGTCCACACCAGGTTCCAGCTTGCCTCCTTGAAGAAAGGGGGTGACTCAATTTCTGACTACTACAACAAGGCCGCAAAACTCATCTCCTCCTTCAAAGCAGCCGGGCAACACATTACAGATGAGGAGTTTGTTTCCAATCTCCTTGTAGGCTTGGGCTCTGATTATGATTCGGTGGTGACTTCCCTGACCACAAATGATAGTTTGCCTACCTCCAATCAGGTGCTCTCCCATTTATTGTCCTTTAAGGCTCGCGTGAATCGGAACAACACCTCTCTATTAGGCGCACCTCCTATGACAGTCAATATAACTTCCGCACCTTCCCCTGAAGCCAACTTCACCTCAAACAGATGGCGTGGAAACCGTGGTGCGTATCGAGGACGAGGCTCATTCCCTGGACGAGTTGAAGGTCATGGCTCACTTCAAACCTTTGGTGGCGACAGTGAAAATGGAAACGCTTATGGTGGCCGAGGCTCCTTCCAAGGTGGTCGTGGATTCACCACTTTCTCTGGCGCCCCAGACACCCGTCCTGTCTGTCAGGTGTGCAACAAACCAGGCCACACTGCACTCAAGTGTTGGCATCGGTTCGACCAAGCTTTCCAAGCTCCACCACCGAGAACGTTCCAAGCCAACACCACTGCTTCGACGTAGTTTCCCGACACTGCTGCTACTCATCATTATACTCCGGATCTCTCCAATCTTTGAATCGATAGTCTCCCGTACACTGGAACGGAACAAATTTCACTTGGCGATGGATCCACTGTCCCCATCTTCAACCATGGTTCTGCCTCTCTCTTCTCTTCTAATTGTCAATTTGATTTAACTAATCTTCTTCATGCTCCGTCTTTAAACAAAAATTTACTTTCCGTCAATCGGTTTTGCATTGACAATCAAGTCTCTTGTGAATTCTTCCCTCACTGTTAAGCGCTTGCAGACGCAGGAACCTCTGCTCGTGGGACCCGTTAAAGATGGCCTCTATGTCTTGCCGGCGTCGACTGTTCCACCACCGTCTCTTCACACTGTCACCAGCCCTCCAATAACCACCTCTGATCTCTTGCATCAAAGGTTTGGCCACCCTTCCGCTCGCATCACCAATGAGCTCCTCTGTCGTCTTCAGCTTCCAAACCCTAAAGCCAATCAGGCCCATTTTCCCGGTCAATCTTGTAGATGGGCTAAGGCCCACGCTCTCCCTCATCCTCCAAGCCCATCTAGATCCACTCATGTACTGCAGTTACTCTTTTGTGATGTTTGGGGTCCAACCCATGAACTATCCATTAATGGGAATCGGTTTTACCTTTCTATAATAGATGATTATAGTAAGTATATATGAATTTTCCCCTTTAAAGCAAAATCAGATGTTTCTGGTTTGTTACAAAATTTCATCACCCTCGTCTCAAATTTTTTATCCACAAAAGTTATTTCGGTTCAAACCGACAATGGAACCGAATTTAAACCACTTACTCCCTTCTTTCAAAAACTGAGCATTACCCATCGTCTCACTTGTCCTTACTCGCATCAACAAAATGGTAGTGTCAAAAGTTGTCACCGTCGTATTGTTGATATGGGTCTTACCCTTCTCAGACACGCCTCCCTTCCCCTCTCGTTTTGGGATTTTGCCTTTGAGGCCGTAGTCTACCTCCAAAATAGACTACCTACTCCCATACAAGATCATACCACTCCCTTTGATCTAGTTTTCAAAACTTCCCCGGATTATAAATTTCTCAAGGTTTTCGGGTGTCTTTGCTTCCCCAATCTTCGTCCATACAATCCTTATAAACTTGCTTTTCGCTCAATTCCCACTATTTTCCTTGGATATAGTTCATCTCACAAAGGGTATATTTGCTATAATTGGGTGGACCAAAAATTTTATACATCTCGAGATGTCATCTTTCATGAAAATATTTTCCCATTTTCCACCACCTTTGCAAATAATTATGTCGCTCCATATAAACCCAATGATCTCGTATCCTTACGTTTGACCTTTGATTTGGATCAGGCCCATCACCCTCCACTTAACCCACCTCCTCATATTAACCCAAATATTGAAAATAGTCCACCTCCCACCCCACGTATCCCATCTGATGATTCCCCATCGTCATCTTCTTCCTCGGCATCGCCTATCCCAGCCTCTCCTCCGCCTCCCTCCCATCCAATGACAACTCGATCCAAAACTCATATATCCAAACCTCTCATCCGCACCGATGGCACAATTCCTTGGCCTCCAAATCCCCATTGCTCCTCCTCTCAATTAGTCCCAGAAGAACCCTTCTCAAGCCTCTAAATTCTCGGAATGGCGACTTGCCATGGAGGCTGAATTTCGAGCCCTTCTCAACACTGGTACCTGGTCTCTTGTCCCTCCTTCCTCTTCTACCAATGTTCTTGGCGTTAAGTGGGTCTTTAAAACCAAACGCCGCTCTGATGGTTCTCTTGAGCGTCGAAAAGCCAGACTTGTCACCAAAGTTTACCACCAACTCCATGTGATTGATTTCAATGAAACCTTCAGCCCTGTTGCCAAACCCTCCACCATTCGCATTCTCCTCTCCCTAGCCTCAATGAGACGGTGGACAGTCCGTCAACTTGATATCGAGAACGCCTTCTTATATGGGACCATCACAGAGGATGTCTATATTTCTCAGCCTCCAGGCTTCGTCAACCCCCAAATTCCGTCTCACATTTGCAAACTTCACAAATTCCTTTATGGTCTAAAGCAAGCTCCCTGCACTTGGTTTTCAAAACTCAACGATGCTCTAGTAACCATGGGTTTCACACCTTCCATTGCTGATTCATCCCTTTTTATCCATCGCATTGGAAATCACCATGTTTTTGTTCTAGTATATGTGGATGACCTATTGGTCATTGCCTCTGAACCGGCTCTCTCGTCGAAATTCATCTCGCACCTCTTTGCTAGATTCCTGATCAAATACCTTGGCGCAGCCCATTATTTCCTGGGCATTGAAATTAACAGGACAAATGATGGGTTCTATATGTGTTAGTCCAAGCACATCCGTGACCTTATCAATCGAGCGGGTATGGCTTCGTCGAAACCCGTTGCAACGCCTACTATCGCACAATTTGATAATGTGGACACTTCAACCCCATTTCATGATCCTCATCTCTATCGGAGCATAGTTGGGAGCCTTCAATATCTAGCATTTACCCGCCCGGATATATTCTATGATGTCAACACCGTCTGCCAACACATGCACAATCCTCTCCAGTGTCATTGGCAAGGTGCCAAGCGAATTTTGCGCTATCTGAATGGCACGGCGGACTTACAATTTCACATCTCTTCTGACTAGCAACATCGCATTTCCTCCTTCTCAGATGTCGATTGGGGCTCTGACAGGACTGGTCGAAGATCCATTTCAGCTTATTGTGTGTTTCATGGGAATAACCTCATTTCTTAGAGCTCGAAGAAACAACCAACTGTTTCCCGCTCTTCAACGGAGGCTGAATATCGGGCCCTTGCGCAAGCTACCCGTGAAACATTGTGGCTTCAACTACTGCTCTCCGAGCTCCAAATCTTTCTTCCCCACGCTCCCACATTGTGGTGTGACAACATTGGTGCGACCTACTTGGCTGTCAACCTGGTATTACATCATCGAATCAAACATCTGGCTGTCAACCTGGTGTTACTAGTGCACCCACTACAAAACATCCACAACTGCAACCACTACAATAGCTCTTGGCTCCTGCTGCAAATGGTCACAACTGCCCACTACAAGACAATTACAGCTAGCATTTATTTTGAACAATTCTAGAATCATCCTTGGATCAATACCCTTGCAATAGGATAGTTACACCTGTCATCTCTATGTGCATTTCCTTGTATATATATGATGTAATGGAACTATTGACAGTTAAGAGAGAATGAAAAATTACAGCTTTGCATTCCTGGGTTTTGTTAAAGAACGTTGGTCTCACCCGTTCTCGGATCTCTTTGTACCTCCTCTCCTAGACTACTTCCTTTTGGGATTAACGTCGCCATGGTCGCCTCCGGCTCCATCCTCCCCAGAAATCCCCTTCTTGTCTTGGGGATTTTGCGATTTGGGTTGTTGATTTCGAATCTAGATTCGTTCTCAAACAAACCTTGCCCTTGATTTCGGTTCTAGGGTGTGAAAATTCGTCCCTCTCTCTTAGGGCTGACGGACCTTGTCTTCGTTTCATTATTTGGATTCGTGGTTTGCGTCGTCGATCACCAAGGGCTTCCCCTTTGCTGGTTCTCGGTTTCTCTTGTGAAATCAGGCTCGTCCAGCCCACCGTTAGCCGCTGTCGTCGCCGGTGTGTTGGCCTAGCTGAGACTGCACAATCACCCCCGTCGGCTTTCCTTCCCCTTCTCCTGGTGTTGGTCGGTGGTTCTTGGGTTGCAGATCTCCACTGTTTTGCACCACGCACATTGCTGTAGCATTTGAGATAAAAGGCTTAAAATAAATGTTCAATAGTTTGACAAGGAATTTTGTTTGTCAATTTGAGCATGTTTGTTGATTTGAGAAGTAGTTTGACAAGAGAATTCATTGGCTTTGGAAAAAGCTAATAGAATTTCATTTTCAAATAAATGTCCAGTACATGCCTCACAATATTCCTTAATCAAGCACTAAGAAGTTCAAACAGTTAGTTCAAAGGGCATCTTAAAGACAATAATCAGCCAAAGTCATGAATGGGTTGGCAAAGCATCAAAGAAGCAAATTCCAACAGCTAAACATTTGGTAGAAACAATCAATAAGTAAGCTTTGCCATAATGCCACCTTATGACCTCCACGAATTTATAATGTATAAGAAATATATCGATCATCAATCAAGAACCCTAAATTCACCTCTTACAGTAACCCTAAATCAAATCCCTTGCAATTTAAACTAATTAAAGAACTGAAATAATTAGAGGGATCGAAAGTGTTTACCATTGTTGGTCACAAATTCACAACATATAGTAAGAGGGAAGAGAGCAAAATCATCGCTCCTGGATAGTGGATGTCAAAAGGCAGTCGTCGCTCCTAGACGCAGAAAAGTCTTCATCACATCCGATGAGGTCGTCTCCTCCGATGTCTCTCCTCGCATCGCTTGTGTTGCTTACCTCAACTTTCTATTGAATATAATCATCTTCAAAAACATTATGTATCACAAATCACCATAAAATTTATCCATAGATCCAACCCCCAAACCTCAATTAGAAGATTATAAAACTAGAATCCAACCCAAAAATCCCTAAATCGAAAAAACCCTAATCCTCGATCTAACCCTAAATTCCTATAGTCAAAAGTAAGAATGGAGACTTATCTAGAATAGTCGCCGACGCCGACCGTCTCCTTCCTCGCGTCTGTCCCTTATCGAGATCTCCAGGTGATGTACCCTTTCCGTCTCTCCCTCTCTCTCTTGAATCGTCGTATACAGAATCAGAAGGTATGCTCCCTACATAATCTCAAGGGTACTGCGCGAAATTTCTGATAAATATTTGATCTTTTAATTTCAAAGGAAGAGAGATATAGTTAGAAAATACATCATACATTTTTATAACATTGTATTGAGCAACCCCAAGAGATTCTCCATCTTCATTTTTTTGGAGAATATTGATATGGTTTTTGGTCTAAGAGCTTCTCCATTATATTCTCCAAAATAAAGAATGGAGAGAAAATATGGAGATCATTCCCTAAATTTGAAGAAAACTCTATATATTTTGGGGTGAATTCTATAATGGGGAAGCTGTTGGAATGAGGAAAAAATATATTCGAAATATTTGACTTATAATTCTCTATATTGGAGATTATTTTAGAGAAGCTCTTGGACATGCTCTAACAAATTAGCTTGGGTGCGAAAACATGTAACCTACTAGTTAATTACTCCGTAAAAAAAAGGGGGGGCGGCCGCCCCCTTGCATGCTGCTGCTTTACACAAGCGGGGGAAAATCCTGGTGGCCCGATAGAGAGGAGTGGTTTTTTACTACAAGCGCATACAAATTAATGACAACTCAATCTTCCTTACACTCAATCTTCCTTACACTTAGACAACAACGCCCGGGTATGGAAAGTGAACATTCCACCAAAGGTTAAAAAATTTCATTGGAAGGTTTCTCAAGATGGTCTCCCAACTGCCTCTAGGCTTTCCTGTAGGGGTGCATCTATCCCTTCCACGTGTAGTCTGTGCAACGGTGCGGTTGAAGATGAGGTCCATCTCATGCTAGAATGTCCCTTCGTACGCTCTATCTATCAATTCCCCTTTCGTGTACAATCAACTATTACAAGCATGATAGTTCAGTCCCGCGACATAAAACCTATCCTGTCGTTCATTGGGAACGATCTCAATTCGCCGGTCAAGGAGGCGCTTGCCTTTTCTTGGTGGTCTGTCTAGTATATTCGGAACCAACATCTGTTTCGGCAGGTCCCCATTTCACAGAAAGACATAGCTAGCTTTACGGTTGATTAAATCCCACATCGACAATTGGAGTAAAACAACCTTGCTAGAGGCTGGCCTAGACGAGGACTTTCCCATACTCCCACATAACTCCAACCCCCCGAAAAGGAAAAAGAATCAAAGAAGGATTTTGTGGCGCAAACCCCCAAGGGGCACGCTCATAGGCGGAGCTAGGCGAGGGCAAGTGGGAGCATTCGCCCCCCCCCCTTTCATCCGAAAAATTACCTATATTTGTTCTACTCGTTGATAGCTTCGTATTGATATATTATAAGCCTGAATCCGATAACCGAGTAAAAAGTTATGAACGTTTGAAAATTAAACACAGATTAATTATTTCAAATGTCTTTTAATAAACCATGATGCTTTTATATTTTACTTAATTTGATATTTTGGTAATGTAATTCAACATAAGAGCTTCGAAACAAGAGGTTATATTACTAAATTCGATAATTATATAAGAAATTATGCAAGTTTAAATTTTATATATCTTGTTACACGTTATTGCATGATAAGAGAACAACAAGTTGCATATGACTCTGTGAGTTTCAAACGATATATTTTTAGATGAAAATAATGTTGTTATAGATTAAAACGACATCATTTTCCTTTTAAAGAGAAAAAATAACTATATAATAACTAATGACATAGTTTTAAACTAAAACACTACAATTTTGAATTAAAAAATATTGTGTTTTGAACTAAAAAAACCTTGTCTTGAACTAATATATATCATCGTTTAATGTAAAATATCATAGTTATGCTTCTCTAAACTATAGAAAAATCTACCGAAGAATGAATCAACAATTTGTATAAAACTTCGCCCCCCCTCGATAAATTTCTGGCTCCGTCCCTGGGCACGCTTAATCTAAATTTTGATGGATCAACGCTAACAAACAATGAAAGTACGGCGGACGCCATAATTCGGGACTGGAAAGGTCAACCAATACGAATGTGTTATAAAAAAACTTGGTAAACAAAACCCTCTCAAACCGGAATCACTTGCTCTTAAAATGGGAATCCAACACGTTCTACACCTAAATATTGATAAAATACAAATCGAAGGCGATTCTACTATAATTATTGAGACGTTGAGAAATTGAGCTAGTTATGCGAATCTAGTACTCCGTATAATTCTTTCTTTGATGTGCCCGTTTGGGCGAGGATCTTGAATTACACCCATTTGAAATGGAGAGCCCCCAAGATATCCTTCCAATCTCTCATGGCTGCCGTTATCCTTCTTCCCTTCTCAACACACTCCAAACAACCACCCCAATTTCTTTCCGTACCACCCCCTCAATTTATGCATAGAACAATCCATTCACATTGACCTTCTTTGGAATCTAATTGAAGGAGACGCCACCGCCTTCAAATCCTCCGCCAACTCGCAGAACACGTCATTGTTACTCCGGCCTTCATCCAACTCCGGTGTCTTCTGCCGGGGGCAGGGATCATAGAATGCTTGAGAGGAAGAGTCTCGAAGCTTGTGCCTGAGCACCTCAACTTGACCGGAGATTTGAATAGGAAGAGGTTAACCGCCATGGACCGGAGATTAGGGAAAGAGAATTCACGGCAGCTCTCTAAAATCGATGGGAATGATTTCTCGGTCTGGTTCTTTCTGGGATACTTGATTTCCATCTTTAATTAGCTTTTAATTCGGATTTCAGGGTGCATTTCTGTTGTTGAATCTCCTATTAGTTGACATTATTTTCCCGTTTTAGCAGCAAGGTTTCCTATCTGAGATGGATCAAGCTTTGAAAACGCTGTTTTTTTTTTTAATTCAGCCATTGTTTGCAATCCGAATTGAAATTCAACAGTGTTGAGAGGCTGAAATGTGAGATAGTCATTTGCCTTTTGTATAACTTTCTGTTGTTATTTATTTACTTATTGGAAGGATAATTGATGATCTTTTCTCCTGAGAATGTTGATGGCTGCTGTATTTAATATTTATTGTTTAAATTGTAATACAAACCGCTGTCTCAGGAGTCAGTTCAGGTGATTGCTTCATCTCCAGATTTGTCTATTAAGAACATAACAACGCATATATCACATGGAGATGGACTCTTTTTCCGAAGATACAAGGTAAAAAAGAACATTAGAAAATTGTGTGTATTTCTCCTGCCCAGTTTCTTTCTATATGAACAATTATATCCTGTCAGTCACTTATATACAGCTGCTGCTTGTTTTCAATCTTGATGCAATCATATGACATTTTTCTTGTGGGATATGGAGTATGAAATCAGTCACTTATATATAGAGTTGGTTTTGTGATTGGTCTAGTGTTGTAGGTTAACATATACGCATACTCAATATTGATTGATGGATGTGATTATTTCTCTCAATAGGAAATTGTTTAGATGTTTGATGCCCTTGTTTTCCATGTTCATATGTGCCATTACACGATAATTCCATGATTAGGACTTAGGAGTGAGCTTTATTATCAATTAACAGTGAACTGTACCTTGATGTTAGTTGCTGCATAAGCATAAGATCACTTCTTTTCCTTTACTAGCACAAGCTGACACTCAAGTCTTCCTCCAAACTCCCACTTGCAATATTTTTTTTTTCTTCCTATGAGCACAAACACATGGGGCCCAACAATCACTTTCTTATGTGTTAATCACTTTCTTTATCACAATTATATGTGTGTGTGTGTGTGTGGCTGGCCCCATTCCTCTTTTCCATTGCTACCAAATTGAAGGAGGCTTAGTTAGTTTAGGTTATTTACTTTACTATCATCAACTATTTCTAGCAAATTCAAGGAGGCCTATTTATAAAACACATTATCTAATCAGCCTATAGATAATTAGCAAATTATAAATACACCCTATCGATTCAGCTATTTGGGTTATGCATATAATAATTTAGCTAGTTATAAAGTAATATATATGCATTTGTACTGGAATTGAAGAAAGCAAGAAAAGAAGAAAAAAGAATAGGAGAGAGCACCTACCAAACAAGCAAACAACTGAGGTGTCAATGGAGAATAGGGAGAACACTGGAGTGAAGCCCATGATGACAAGATAAGAGAGGTCAGAGTCGAACCTGAGACCATCTCCGGTGCACCGAGACACAAAGGGGGAAGCATCTAAGGCAAGCCAAAAATAAGGAACTAAAAAATCTTTCTTTTTTCATCATCATCTTTAATTTCTTCATGTTCTTTATCAGAAATTTCTGTTTGTAGGCACCTTCGGGCTTAATTGGTGCTAGACTCCTGGGCATCTTTGTGCCTTTTAGCACCTTTCCAAGGTGCTAAAAACTTGTGGATGCATCTTCTCCACAGTTAAGAAGGGTTTCCAAATTACCCCAAACGGATGCATCTTCATCCCAGACATCGTCCAAGACTAGTAACAATTTTTTTGTTTTTTCACTTTAATACTCCTTTTAACTTCTCTTGCAGTTGATCTAAATTGTAGTCTTGAGGTTTAGACTTAAGAGCGGGCGTTAGGATTGTCACTAAGACCGATTTTAGATCAGAGAAATTGTTGATGCATGCCAATAAACATAAATCAAATCCATTTTGCACTGTCATGATTTTAGAGAAGCTGAGCTAAAGTGGCCTTGCCTAATCCTCCAAAGCCAATTATTGTGATAACAGAGAGGTTTTGATGACAACTGTTCTCAGACAAAAAGCTGATTATCTTCTCCCTATCCTCATCTCTTCCAATTATTGTGATAACAGAGAGGTTTTGCCTAATCCTCCAAAGCCAATTATTGTGATAAGAGGGAAATTCTCTTCATCTTTCCATTCCTTGCATGATTTCTTTTAAAACTTACTATTAACTTTGTATTTTTTTAAATTCATTTTTTTTGGAACTCATAGCAGAGAGGACTGATGCCCACTTCTGTTAAACTTGAAGCATCATGGTCCCCTAAAAGGGGTGACCTACCTGAGAAAGACAAGGATTGGGATTTGGAGATTGTAGAATGGTAAGAACTATTTTGGGATATTAATGGTTCCTTCATCTATCGAAAGTAGTATATGTGAAATGTTCCTTCATATATTGAAAGTGAAATAATTACTCATGTGTTGCAGGATAATGGACAAATTTATTCATCAGAATATTGATCTCTGCAGTGCAGTGATTGCTGCTAGTATAGGATGTGCTGACATCCTCAAGGTCTCGCTTGGTGCATTATTTTTATTTATTTATACAATTCCCCCTTCCTTTTGAGTCTTGAATTTGATGGTAATTATTATTTGACCGACTTTACTGGGCTTAATGGAACTGTAGGGATTCATCTCACTTGTAGTAGATAAAGCAGTGGTTGAGCCAGTACTTTGCCCCAATTATGCCATTTTATGTCGTAATCTTAATGAGAAACTTGCTAAATTCCCATCCGATGAATCTGATGGCCAACAAATCACTTTCAAGGAAGTCATCTTGAGCGAGTGTCAGGAAGCATTTGAGGGTGTTAAGAAGTTCAAGTATCAAGTAAGAGAGATGACTGCACCCGACCGGGAGTTGGAATGCTCGGATAAAGAAAGATGGGTTAAACTTCGTACAATTGGAATTGTTCGCCTTATTGGAGAGCTCTTGATGCAGAAGATGGTACCCGAATACATTGTGCATCAAATTATGCAGGTCCTTTGTCAATCCTCACTCATTTGCTATGCTTTACTCAACTTGTACAATATTTAACTTCTTTATTTTGTCTCTTCTAAACTTTGTTTGATGCTTTGTTGCAGAATCTACTTGAACATGATAGCAAGAGTTTCCCTGAGGAGGAATACATTGAGGCAATATGCATATTTTTTGAGACTACTGGTAGGCTACTTGATGAGAGCCCCATGATAAGGTGTGTAAATGATGTTTACTTCAATAGATTGAAGGAACTTACCACAAACCTTCAGATGGCTCCTCATTTGCGGCATATGCTCCATAAGGTTATTGATCTCCGAGCAAAAAATTGGGTACCTAGTTGTGATCTTGAGGAGGTTGCCTCTTATTCCTATTTTCTTTGCCTTTAAATAAATTGTACTTCATAAGACTGCTTTCGTATGCTTTTCGGGTCTTTGCACCAGAATCTTGTTAACTTGAAAACTTTTTTGTTCATCTTCAATCTTACCACAGGATGGACCTCCAACTCCTCCTTTTAAAGCTGAAGAACCATGGTCAACTCGAAGTAGTACCTTATCGGAGAAGGATCAAGTTTTGAAGACCATAGAAAGGTATGAAAGAACTAGTTCTAACTCAGTAGTGTTAGTGCACTGTCGTTTGATTTATTAACGAAGGAGAGCTTGAGAATAAAAATCATGGGATATTTCTAGAGCATTAAACTTGCAGTCTAATATGGGTCACATTTTTTTTTTGCAGGCTACTGAGCAACCTTACTCATGAGAACTTTAATCTTCTCAAAGGCCAAATAATAAATGCTGGAATTACATCAGCTGACATCCTGCAGGTCAACCTTTTCTCTTGGGCATTCATCGTAGCTATTTGACTCAAATGATTCACATCACTCACTGTATTTCCTTGAACTATAGGGAGTCATCTGTCTGATATATGACTGGGCAGTTCTTCATCCGACATTTTGTCCCATGTATGCCAAATTGTGCCGTGTTCTCAGTTGGGAACTTCCTTCATTCCTACCAGAGGAAGCTGATGGAAGGGAAATCACTTTCAAGAGAACTCTATTAAATATATGCCAGCAAGAATTTGAGAATGCTGACAAATTAAGGGCTCAAATAAGGCTGGTGGATGTGCATGACCAGGGGTTGGAGCATATGGATAAAGAAAGAATGGTTAAACTTCGAACTCTTGGAAACATTCGCTTCATTGGAGCGCTCGGGAAGCAGGGAATGCTGCCTGAAAAAATTATGCACCACATTATTCAGGTCACTTAATCTTCTTTTGTTCATCTTTCATGGATCAGTAAAATAGCAAGTTTTTATTTACCCGTTTTTTATGAAAATTGTACAGACTCTCCTTGGACCTGATAGCAAGAGTTTTCCCGTGGAGGAAAATGTTGAAGCAATTTGCGTGCTTCTTAACAATATTGGTAAACAATTTGATGAGAGGGGTTGGTCATCATCTCGCAATGATACTTACTTCAATAGATTGAAAGAAGTGACAGCAAACCCTCTGTTGTCTCCTCATGTGCGGCATTTGGTCCGTAACCTTCTTCATCTCCGAGCAAACAATTGGGTACCACCTAGTTGTGATCATGAGGAGGTTTTTTCTTCCTCTTATGTCCTTTGCCTTGTACTTGCACGAGCTTCTGGGACTTTGCATTGGAATCTTTTCAACTTGAAATCTTATACATTCATCTTCAAACTCATAACAGGACAGACCTACAACCACTGCTGTTAAAGCTGAAGCACCATGGTCAGTTCGAAGGAGTACCCTATCTAAGAAGGTTCAAGTCTGGAATACTGTTGAAGGGTAAGAACTAGTAACCTTTAACTGTGTATCATATTTGGTGAAACATTGTTAGTGTTAATGGAATGCCTTTCAGCTTGGAGATTTTATCCATCAAAAGTGAAAATAATGTCCCTGCGTTCCTTTGGCGTGGCAGGATACTAAACAAACTTACTCCGGAGAACTTTAATTTTCTCAAAGACCAACTAATTTATGTTGATATTACATCAGCTGACATCTTGCAGGTCAACCTTTGTGCATCAGATGTTTTTTTCCACTTTTCTATTGCCTTCATGGTAGTTGTTTGACTTGCGCATCAATGTGCTTGAATTGTAGGGAGTCATCTCATTGATATACAATAGGGCAGTTCTTGAGCCTACATTATGTCCCATGTATGCGCAATTATGTTCCATTCTTTGTTGGAAACTTCCTTCATTCCCATCCGAGGAACCTGATGGACGAGAATTCACTTTCAAGAGACTTCTCATAAATAATTGCCAGCTAGAATTCGAGGAAGACATATTGAAGGGTGAAGTACCTGGCCAGGAGTGGGAGGGCAGTGATACAGAAAGAATGGTTAAACTTCGAAAACTTGGAAACATTCGCCTCATTGGAGAGCTCTTTAACCAGAGGATTATCTCTTGGATACATATTAATCACATTTTTCAGGTCCCTTTTCTATCCTGGCTCTTTTTGTTCTGCATTTTTAAGATGGTCAAATATCATGTTTTAAATTTAGATCTTATTAACACTGCACAGAGGCTCTTTGAAGTTGAACCTGATAGAAAAAGTTTCCCCAGGGAGGAAAATATTGAATCAATATGCATGCTTCTTAAGACGATTGGTAAACAATTGGATGAGCGCTCCAGTTTAAGGAATACTGATGATAGTGATGTTTACTTCAATCGGTTGAAGGAACTGGCTTCAAACACTCAGCTGGCTCCTCATCTGCGGGGTATGGTCCAGAGCGTTCTTCATCTTCGAGCAAACAATTGGGAGCCTAGTCCTGAGGAGGTTGTTTCTTTTGTATTTCCTTTGCTATAAAGCATATGAATTCAGAGTAACATCTATATTCTCTTTTTGCAATCATATAGACCAAGACCATAACTGAAATACATTCCGAGGCTGAAAAGCATCGTGGGCTGCAAGGAAGTGCTAACGCGAATCCTCCAACAATCGAATCTCAACAACTTACAAGGGAGACAGTCTCTCTCTTGGAAGAGTATTTCAGTGTAAGGCCTTTGGACAAGGCATTGCGTTGCATAGAGGAGCTAAGGTCTCCGTCGTACCATTCTGAAGTCGTTAAGGAAGCACTTTCTCAAGGCATTGGGAGAAGTCCACCCTGCACTGAGGAGGTCTTGAGGCTGCTACAATCCCTGCTCACCAACAAGGTCATCACCAGCAAGGATATTGCAGATGGTTGTGTTTCGTATGGATCTTTGATGGATGATGCCTGCATCGATCTTCCTAGAGACCCATGTAGTTTCGGTGAGATCATGGGTAAACTGATTTTGGCAGGTGGATTGAACTTCAGTGTGGTGAAGGAGGTACTAAAAAAGACGAAAGACAACTCGTTCAGGAAGGCCATGTTTGATTCTACGCTTTCGATCATACTGAATGTGGAAGCTTCTGAGATCACTGCTTGCAGGGGCCTTATTTAAGTATCAATCAACCTGGTTTGATTTGCTATGAAGATCAATGACAGGTACAAAACAAACCATTTTAAAAAAAGCTTTGAGGTTTAAATTTTATAAGCAATGTGCAAGCTTTGGTGTTTCTTGGAGTGCTTCCCACAACTTAATTCCCTATTTTGAACATTTAATTGTTCTTTCTCGGCTCGAGATTGGAAGACCAAATGTACCCTTTTAATTTTTTGTTTTTAATCTATAGCAGGTTATTTTTTCGAAAGGGGGACTATGGTAAGGACTATTATAGATGGTTTATTTATGTGAACGGTGATTGATTTTTCCTGTTCGATGCCGTCGTAGAAATATGATCGACATCTGATGGCTCATTTGAGTTCACATTTTGAGGTGTCCGCCCGCTAGTGATCCTTAGAGCTCTCTGTGTGCGTCGTTTTTTTGACCGATCGATTCGTTTGTCTTGTTGTCTTGTGGTATACAGACTATACAGTGTAGAACAATTATGTCATTTGGTTGTGTAATTTTCCCTTTTGTCATGTGATTATACCATTTGCTTCTACATGATGGTTACTTGGTTAGTCCATCTACCGATTTCTTCGGTCTCTGTTTTTGTAATCAAGCTTCACACCCCGTCATGTCTTCATCCAGTCATATTTTTTTTTAAAAAAACCTTAAAAAATTTCAACAATTTAAAAATTAATAGTGGAATACACATAAAAATAACATATCATAAATAAAATATTTAATTTGAATATATTTCTCAGGTTTTACATCACTTATGAAGCGGCATACCCGATTAGGCAAATAGAGTGGCCGATAAGGTTGCACATATTTGCCCCTCTGCCCGGGGTGTCGATATTAACAACGATTCTGGTCTTCTAGACCTCATCCGTAAGGATGCCTTCGGGTAGAGCTCGATCGCCCGAATTCTTTCCTAATAAAAAAAAAAACTTATGAAGCGGCATAATCTAATGGCCCATAGGGTTCAAATAACTCAGAAATCAATCCTTTCTTTCTTCTAGGGTTCCAACCCATGTCCTTGCAAAGTTGATCATTATACCATATATGGACCGCTCCAATGCATGATCTTCGGTACTTCTTGGGTGCATATGACTTGAAGTACTCGTCCCATCTCGCAATGTCCTTCTCCATCTCCTCTATACCCGGAAGCTTGAATCTTCCATCGAGTAGTTCTACAGCCCACCGGCATCTCAGCTCAGACGTGTACAAGTTTGATAAACTCTCCGAGTATCCAATAACGGCTAGTTGTGGAATCCAGGGTTGAATGCATTGCCTACCATAGTACATTAATTGAATAGATTAAACAACACTTGAAACTCAAACTAGAATGAATTTGTGAAGAGTAATTAACCTATAGAGTGGAACAATGCACTTGGGAGACCCACTCATGTAGGCTTTCAACTTTGGGGAAGCAAATATATCACTTAGCTTCTCATCTCCCTTGAATCCTGTTGCAAAGATAACCAAATCGGCACCAAGAGGCTTATCTTCTCCTTCTAAAGCGATACCTTCTTTGCAGAAGCGGAAACTCTTGACCTTCTTCAAGACGATGCTCCCTTGCTCAACATTCTCGTAGAACCCTTTCGGAACTATTGCCAACACGCAGGAAGTAATGGACTCGATGAAGCTATATTGGGGTGTGATTCCATACTTTTTGAGCGGATGTCTGTGCCTTATGTCGCTCTCGACAAACTTAGCAATCAACCACCTCTGATAGGTAAGAAATTAAGACACATAAATCGATAGATATATACATCATTTATTATTGAGAGATTTCAAATTTGAGCTTAGTTTGAAGGTAACTTACAAGAGGAGAAAGAAGTGTCAGAAAACTGGAAGGGAGTATGGCCACACTTCACACCAGATCACACACACAAAGCTCACAATCTGTCAATTGACAGTTACTCGAGAGAATGAAGAGGAGAAGAGATAACCCACAACCACTAATTCAATTGATTGCTTGAACATGTCATACATACTACAACTTGGAAAGAAATAACTGATCATAACTGCATTCCACTACTTCCACTACTTAGCTAATTCAAACTCAAAATAAAACTAACTTTCGAACACTAACTGTCATTTGACTAATAACAATTGACGTGGCCGCGCTCCAGATAACTTGGCCGCGTCTGTCATACATCCAGCTGAACTACTACTGTCATTTGACGTGGCCGCGTTCCAGACAACTTGGCCGCGTCTGAGAGGTTTGGATCACATAGGCTTGACTTCAACACCACCCCTTGATTCAACACCTCTCATTCCAATCTTCTCCATGAAAAATTGGTGCTTTGCCACATTCAGAGCCTTTGTGAACAGATCTGCACTTTGATCATTAGTGCCACAAAACTTCAACTCAACCTCTCCTTTCACCACCAACTCTCTTATGAAATGATTTTGAACATCAATATGCTTCGTCCTAGCATGAAATGCAGGATTTTTAGTCATAGCAATTGCAGACTTGTTGTCACACCAAATCTCAGTTGCCATTTTCTGTTTGCATCCCAAGTCCTTCATCAGTTTCTTCAACCAAAGTGCCTGCTTTGCTGCAGCTCCAGCAGCTACATACTCTGCTTCTGATGAAGACAATGCAACAGTTTCTTGCTTCTTAGAGCTCCAAGTCACTGCACCTGAGCCAAAACTGAAAATCGAGCCAGAGGTGCTTCTTCTGTCATCTAAGCAACCTGCCCAATCACTATCAGTGTAGCCATGGAGTCTAAGCTCATCAACTTTGCCATACCAAATTCCTTGCTTTACAGATCCTGCAACATACTTCAAAATCCTCTTTGCTGCTCCAAACTGTTGCTTTGAAGGGCTGTGCATGAATCTTGATATCACACTTACACTAAATGCAATATCAGGTCTTGTATGTGCCAAATAATTCAGACCACCAACCATGCTTCTATACATCTTCTCATCTGCAAGCCCAGTACCATCACTCCTGTGCAGCTTCTCATGAGTGTTCATAGGAGTGTAAGCAACATCACAGCCTTCTAAATGAAACTTCTTCAACAAATCTCTTGCATACTTCTCCTGGCATACAAAGATGCCATCACTTTCCTGATGCACTTCTAAACCTAAGAAGTACCTCAAAATATTGAGATCTGTCATCTCAAATTCTTCCATCATTGCCTTCTTGAACTCAGTTAACATCTTCTGAGATGAGCTGAAATAGATGATATCATCTACATACAGACATACAACTATGAATTCCTTCTTTCCTCTTCCCTTCACATATAATGTAGGCTCACTTTCACTTCTTTCAAAACCTTCATTCACAAAGAAAGAGTCAATTCTGCTATACCAGGCCCTTGGTGCTTGTTTCAAGCCATAGAGGGCCTTTCTCAGTCTGTATACTTTATGCTCATCACCTTCCTTCACAAAACCTTTAGGTTGTTCAACATACACCTCTTCTTCTAGCTCACCATTCAAGAAAGCAGATTTTACATCCAATTGATACACTTTCAATTCCCACTGTGCAGCAAGAGCCAACACTACTCTTACTGTCTCCAACCTTACCACAGGTGAAAATGTTTCTTCAAAATCGATTCCCTCTTGCTGAGCATAGCCCTTTGCCACTAGCCTTGCCTTGTGCTTTTGTATGCTCCCATCAGTGTTCACCTTGGTCCTGAACACCCACGTCAAGCCTATAACATTTTTCTCTTGAGGAAGTTCAACCAAATCCCATGTATCATTTCTCTGGATTGCCTTCATTTCCTCCTTCATAGCAGATTGCCACTTACTCTCATACATTGCATCTTCATAGCTCTCTGGATCTGAAGCTAATAATGCAAAACCACAATCTGCATACACATCAGCTAGTGACCTGAATCTCCTTGGAGGTGTCTCACTTGATGAACTGAATGGAGATGAACTGTGGCTGCTTGATGCACTAACTGGTGTTGCTGGTGTTGCTGGAGAGTGCACATTCTGATCTTGCTGATCATTATCGTCATTACCATCCACATTCTCATCACTCTCTTCACCAGCATTGCTCACTGAGATTCCTTTGTCAAGGATTGGATCTTTGCTTCTGTTCTCCCAATCCCATGATGCATCTTCATTGAAAGCTACATTTCTACTCACAATTGTCTTCCTGGTCAAAGGGTTATACAGCTTGTAGGCTTTTGATTGAGCTGCATAACCAATAAAGATACATTTCTCAGCCTTGTCATCTAACTTGGATCTCAGATTCACCAGTGCATAAGCCACACACCCAAACACCCTTAGGTGACCTACAGATGGCTTCTTTCCTCTCCAAACATCAAATGGAGTTTTGTTCATAACAGCTTTTGTAGGAGATATGTTGAGTATGTATACTGCAGTAGCCACTGCTTCACACCAAAACTGATCAGGCACACCTCTAGCCTTCAACATACTCCTAGCCATCTCCACCACTGTCCTATTTTTCCTTTCTGCCACTCCATTCTGTTCAGGAGTGTAGGGTGCAGTCAACTCTCTCCTTATACCATTCTCTTCACAAAACTCCATGAATTCATAGGACATGAACTCACCTCCTCTATCAGTTCTTAGAGCTTTAATTTTCTTCCCTGATTGATTCTCTGTCAATGCTTTGAACTTCTTGAAACATTGAAATGCTTCTGACTTGAGCTTCAGAAAATACACCCAACTTGCTCGACTGTAATCATCTGTAATGAGGAAGAAGTATCTGCTCCCTCCCAAAGACTCAGTCTTCATTGGTCCACAGAGATCAGCATGTAGCAGCTCTAAGCACTCACTTGCTCTCCATACATCTCCAGTTGCAAATGACCCCTTCATTTGCTTACCATACACACACCCTTCACAAAAATCAAGCTCACCTATCTTTGGAATGCCTTGAACTAAATCTCCAAAAAACAGTTGTCTCATACTTTGCAAATTCAAATGGCCATATCTCATATGCCATAACATGGTCTCAGTATCACCTTTCACAGCCATTGCTCTATTAACTCCCTTTGCCAAATCCAAAGGAAACATTCTATTCTTGGTCATTCCCACATTCACAATCACCTCACCTGTTCTTTTCTCTCTGATCACACAGGCATCCTCATCAAACAACAAAGAATAACCAGTACCTTGAAGTTGTCCCACACTGAGCAAATTGTGAGCAAGCTTTGGAACATACTGAACATCTTGCAAGCTCTTCTCACCTCCTTGAGCACTTCTGATCACAACTGTGCCCCTTCCCTCAACTTGAAGCACTTTGTTATCTCCAAGCTTCACATTGCTTTTCTTGGATTCATCTAAATCCCTGAACATACTTCTTGAGCTTGACATATGATTCGAGCATCCACTGTCTAAGTACCACAAACTACTTGCTGTGTCAGTTGTGGATGTCAAAGCCATAAACAATCTGTCTTCTTGTTCAGTCTTTTCTGTAAAGTTTGCTCCCTTTTGCTCATTTTCCTGCTTCTCCCAACAGTAGGCCTCCTTATGCCCAAACTTCTTACAGTAGTAACACTTTATGTTACTCCTATGAGATCTAGAGTCACTGCCTTGACCCCTGCTAGACTCTCTCCACTGATCTCTTCCTTGCTCAGTGCCATTTCCTCTCCCTGAGCCATTTGACTGACCTCTACCATAGCCTCTACCACCTCTACCTCTGAAATTCCCTCTGTAGTTGCCTCTTCCTCTAAAGCCACCTCTTGAGCCACCCCTGCTTGATGAGCCTTCAGACTTTCCCTTCTGATTCTCATCCTTCACTTGGAAGACTTTCTCTTCCTTAACATCACTGGTCCTGCACAATCTCTCCTCATGTGCTTGTAAGGAGCTTGTCAACTCCTCAAACCTGTACACAGACAGGTCCTTTGACTCTTCTATGGCTGCAACTACATGGTCATATTTCTTGGTCAAGCTTCTCAAGACCTTGCTCACAATTGTCTCGTCAGTCATCTTCTCTCCATATGACTTCATATGGTTTACAATTGCAGATACTCTAGAAAGAAATACCTGGACAGTCTCCTTCTCAAGCATGTTTAGAGTCTCAAACTCTCTTCTCAATGCTTGTAGCTTGACTGTGATGACCTTCTTGTCACCCATAAACTCTTGCTTTAAGGTTTCCCAGGCCTCATGTGCAGTTGTTGCTGCTGCAATCCTTGGAAAGATCTCATCCTCCAAGGCACTCTGTATCATGAAAAGTGCCTTAGAATCTTTCTTTCTCTTCTCTCTCAAAGCTTGATCTGGTTCTGGTGGGTCAGCATCTTCAAATCCTTGATCCACAAGACTCCAAACTTCTTGTGACTTAAACAAGGTAGCCATCTTTAAACTCCAGAAATGGTAGTTTACTCCCTTGAAAATTGGTAACTGTGGGTTACCAACATTGCCTCCATTGTTCTGCATTTTTTTTTTATGAACAATGAGCACTCAATTTGTTTCCCTGTGTTTATCCTCACTTCTCTCAACCCAAAACCTTAAACCCGGCAACCCAAAACCTTAAACCCGGCAAGAGCACAACTCTTTGCTCTGATACCAATTGTCAGAAAACTGGAAGGGAGTATGGCCACACTTCACACCAGATCACACACACACAAAGCTCACAATCTGTCAATTGACAGTTACTCGAGAGAATGAAGAGGAGAAGAGATAACCCACAACCACTAATTCAATTGATTGCTTGAACATGTCATACATACTACAACTTGGAAAGAAATAACTGATCATAACTGCATTCCACTACTTCCACTACTTAGCTAATTCAAACTCAAAATAAAACTAACTTTCGAACACTAACTGTCATTTGACTAATAACAATTGACGTGGCCGCGCTCCAGATAACTTGGCCGCGTCTGTCATACATCCAGCTGAACTACTACTGTCATTTGACGTGGCCGCGTTCCAGACAACTTGGCCGCGTCTGAGAGGTTTGGATCACATAGGGTTGACTTCAACAAGAAGTGTGGCAAGGAGGCTAAGGAAGAGTCCCTCCCCGGGCTTGTGAAGTAAGAGTTCCGCGAATCGGTTAAGGTAGAGAAGAGCGAAAGGCAATCCCCAAATGCTGAAGTCTGGGAGATTCCAACGGGGAGTCTTGAATATCACATGGCAAGGATGAACTTTGCCTGTAAACACATTTTATTTTAGTCTGGGAGAAACAATAAAACAGGGCAAGGATTGAAGAAAAGGCGTGAGTTAAATTTTCCCATATATTTGCAATTCGTCTTGTCGTTTTCTGGTGCAATCTAACTTGGGTTTTTTGACACATTGATTAATGATATTCAATATATTTAAAGCACATTAGGCAGTGACCTCGTCTATTTTTATCCACATGTCATCATATATGCACATCTCATATTTTAAGTGGTTACAAAAGCTATTATTTTACCATGAGTTATTTTATAAATATTGTACCTTGAATTATTTTATCTTAAGCCATTAAGAATGATTATTTTAGTTCATTAGATAAGATTTCATTATTAGATAGTTTTCAATTGAGCAATAAAAATCTTAACATTAAAATATTTATATTAATTCTCAACTTCATATCTTAAGTCGTTATAAAACCTATTATTTTTATAATTGCTTGAAAATTTTTATTAAAAATTTCAAATAAACTAATTTATCTTCACATAAAATTTAATTAAAAAAAATAAGTTTAATATAATTAATATAATAAAATATAATTTATTAACAAAATGCGTAAAATGATCTCTTGAAGAAAAAAATTGATATGATTTTGGAGAACTTAATTATTATTTTTTTTTAAATGGCGATTTTGTGAAATTTAAGGCCCCAATCATTGGCCCAACAATCAAATGATACCGGGCCCGGCAATAGGCCCAGAAAAAATAATTACCATTTGCCCAGGAGCACTCATAGGCAATATCAAGAGCTGATTTTTGGAAGCCAACCACAACCACTCGCTTGCCTTGTATCAAATTCCTAGCTTCCTCGTTTTCCAGCTCCGAGTAGTCCTTTGAGTGCATCACTCTTCCGCCGAACACTTCCGGTCCCTCCCCTGCTGCTAACTCCGGCATCTTCGGAAGGCCGCTAAACCTCCCTATGCAAAGCATCACGAAATCGAACTGCAACACCTGAGAATATATTCGAATTATTATATGATAATTAATCAGCCTAGCTAACTTTCAAAACTGATCACTATAAATAATGTATACTTGTTCTGAATGACTAGGAATGTCCTGCAGGCAAAGAGTCCATTTGCCCTTGTTTCCGAAGCCCTCGCCGGTGCCACCCCAGAGGCTCCAAGCCTCCATTTCCTGCTCAGAGACGCCTTCGTAGTCGATCCTCAACACCTTGGTGTTAAACCTTACGTACCTCAACAGACTAAAGTGGTCGGCATAGGACCGGATGTAGTCTAACACTTGTTCTCCGGTAGGGTGCATGTCTTGGACCGAAGATGACCATGGGAAATCGGAGAATTGGAAGAGTAATTTGGGAGTCTGAAGCCGGGTGGTCTGGATGGTGTTGGACCAGACGCCACCAAGGTGGCTCTGGGACTCGAACACGACGGGGTGGTAGCCCTTGGAGAGGGCGTACTTGCAGGCTAAGAGGCCGCTGATGCCGGCTCCAACTATGGCCACCTTCCTCTCCATTTTGGAAGGCAGGAGGAAACCGGCAAATAAATTAGGGAAAAAAAAAAATCTTAATATTACTAATGATAATGTATCGTGTGACTACGAATTTTACCTTTTTTACGCGGTGCACAAGCGTTTCAATATTTTCTTCAGATAGATAGCGTACGATTAGGTTTTGCCAAACTTGTCAATTTGAAACCAATTTTTCTCCGATATTTGTTATTTTCAGGGTATTTTTGTTTTCTTTTTATCATATACTCCTATATGGAAAGCTTAGGAATATTTTTTTTTTTTGGGAAAAAGCTTGGCTATTTATATATATTGAGTGAGGATATAGCCAAGACGTTTAAACGATACAACTAGAAAAGCAAAATACAAAAGAAAACCTGAAAATAAAAGATCTCGGCAAGAAGACCCGAACAGAGACAGTCGAAGGACACCGAGTGGAAGCTGCGAATGCCGAGAATATGGGAAAGTCGATTGACTGACACGACGACTCGACGCCGGCGAGACAGATGCAGAAACCCATCAGCGGAAAAGGCGTCTCCTAGGAAAGTGTGGATCAACGACGTTCCCTCCACCTAGATGAGAGATCTTCAAAAATCACGAACACTCCCACGATAAACTCGAACAACAGGGCATCCGATACTGCACATCATCCGAAACTAAACGTAGCCGCACCCAATTGCATACATGTCCTTCTCAGTTTTTTTTTTCAAACAGATTGAAAATAGGTTCAAAACTATCTTATATTCGAATTAGAGCGAATGGAAAAAAAATCTAATTGAAAATAGGTTCAAAATATTTTTTTTAGAAAATCAGCTGAATTTCGTTTAAAAAAAGCTTACTCCATACAGAACTTTATCACTCAAACAAATCATATTAAAAGAAATAAAATATTAGCCTACCAACCAAGTTCATAGAAAAAATTTTCAGGCCAATAGATAATTTATTTGAGGTAAAGACCTAACTTTAGAGCTTCACCTAGTATGACAAGAGAATATAACAAACCGAGAAATAATCAGTACAAAATTGCAGCAAATGTAGTTGTTTCCTTTAGGATATTATAATTGTCTTTTCTAATCAACATGAATTCAACTTGACAGATTTATATCAAGTAATAAGAAGAGATAAAGTCAAATAAAACCTCTCTAATTCATCCCAAAATTAAAATGTCAAATGAATCCAAGTGTTCCCCATCCCCGAGGGCATAGCACTACCTCCGCATAATCTAAGGAGGTTAAGGTACCTCTGTTCAGTAGAACATGATCAATAATGCATGAAATAGACTGAAATCAACAAGAATAATGCACATTCTAGCAGCAGAGGTAAGATAACCGAAAATGACATTTATGCCTTCATGATGGTCGGCTCTAATCCCCAAAACCCTACCTTTGAAGAAGAAAAACATTATCTTATATAGTGTGCATTGTAGGGAGCATGTGCAAAATTTGCACATGGGACAACGGTCCCTTATTACGTACACTAGAGAAAGCAGCATGAAAACCACATCTCAGCAACATAAATAAACAAGGAATTAAGCTAATGATAAGCTAGCTATAATATGATAATCTTCTTAGTAACACCTCAGCAATTTCAACCGAGTCGATTACGTCACCTCGTTCAGGGTAGCCGAGCCTAAAGAAGAACCACGTTAGATCCACACAACCCTATGCTCGACAGTAAACCAGCAAAATTTGACAAATCAACCCAAATCGCAACAAAACGATCAATTTCTTTCATTTTCGTTACAGTTTCTACTCATAATTCAACTTAGACAACATCCAAATCAACAACAATAAAACAAAACACACAAACAACAACCAATTTTATCATTTTCAATTCTAATTTCAAACCCTAAAACACACAATTTCTTCTATTATATTTATATTTCAAATATTTATCTAAGGTTGATATGGGGGCTTGGGGCGGCTAAAGCCCTTTTAGCCCGGAAGAAATATGTAAAAAAAAATTTATAAAAAATTGTCATTTTAATTTTAAAACTTTTTAATGCATAGTTTTGTTAAGATAATAGTCTGTAAACATATAATTGAAATGTTAAATTACGGTGGGCCGAGCACACAAGCCGAGTGAGGGTTCCATTATAAAACCAATTGGTGTTAGGTGGGGTAGCCCACCGGCTTATATGCAAGACTTGGATTCTATTTTTAATCAATGTGAGATTTATCCCACAACTTCAATTTTTATATTCTCTACATGAAATATAGATGAAATTTTTATAATTTTTTTTAAGATAAAATAAAAATAAAATAATTTTATTTTCAACGAGTGAAATACAAAGTGAATGACGAGATCTTGATGCACTTTTCATCCCACGGTGCAAAAGCTTGGTCTTCATACTTGATTAATTATTTACAAGCTGGCCGGGCACTCACATGATTAGGTGAGGATTTTTACAGCGTCTTCAACACCAAGAACTATTTACAATACTACGTATTACACTAGATAACTTAATCAGGCACTTGTTTATGTACTTCCCTATAGTTTACTTATAAAAGACAACCAAAATACGGGCGAGTTGCACACGCACTAGAGATTCAATTCGAGGGACTTATCGATGTGGTTGCAGTTCTATGACACGTTCAGCGTTTAGGTGTGACAACAATCCAACATGCTTGATATTCTTCGCACCAACATCGGTTATTCCTCCGCTGTAAATTTGAAGGGATTGGATGTTTAATACACCAGATCAATGAAAAAATAGAGCAAGCTAATATAGCAATTGTAAGCAACAAACAAGTACTCATTTCCAAACCAATTGCAAAATAGTCAACTATCTAATTTGAATGCTGATGTTAAAAATAATTAGATAATATTCGTAAGCAAAGGTGGTAAATTTATTTTGAATGCTGATGAATTTTATACTTTACAATAGATTTAGAAACTTCAATGGTAAGGTATTCTTATTGATCTTCCATGTAGAATATTACCTCAGTGATAAGCCATTTCTCCGAACTCCAAAGACGCTTAAATAAAATATGCTAACAAAATATGGAAGATCATGTTCCTTCTCAAACATAGAATGCTAACTTGAAAGAATCTACCCCTTATATCTCAAGATTCACATCAATGTTGATTCACTTTGAAAAGGGTCATGAATTACAAATGCAAGAAGAATAACAGATTTTATTAGTATGAAGCAAGATAATAATTAAGTTACCCATATTGTTTTGGGCTACTCAAGCTGCAAATAAAATATTACAAAAGCTTTAATTTAAGGAAAAACTAGTCAAAATAATACAAATTATCAAAGATGAACCAAAAATAATACGAACTTTAAAAACTACAAATTCATGTACAAACTATCTCATATTAAACCAAATGTCTAAATTCACAAACAAAACAATAACTTGGACTCAATATATAATTATCAAAAAGTTTGGGAAAAATTATCAAATTAGGAGTAAACTGAGATTGGCCACTGTTCATCATCTACCTCCGGAAATGCTCGCAGCATGTGTTCTGCTCGACGTGCACGAAGCTCGAAAATTGCAAGGCGACGGGAGAGGGAGGAAAACAACGAGGATATAGGAATCGATATTGTCCGATGTTTTACCAGACACGATCCTATTGAACCCAACTACCATTGCAACAAGTTCAAGCTCCATCATCTCTCCCTTTTGCGATTCTACCAGTCCTATCGGCTTCACCGTAATTGACCTCGTGGCTCCGCTGATTGCAATTACTCTGGTAGAGAGAATGTCAAAATTTGGGTTGCCCAATTGCGGGTCTTGAGTTTAAACCGATGAATAACACAAAAAATTCAGACCTCGCGAACCCATAAATCGAAGTCTAAGACATAAATCAGAGGTCAAATTAAGAAAGGGCTCTTGTAGATTATGAGATAGGGATTTCAAATTTGTCAACTTTCATGTTCAATTTGGACCACAAAGCTTCAAACCTTCAAATTACAGATTTTAGGGTTAATATGAAGAAGAATAAAACCCCGAGACCTCGACCTTTGATTGGCTAGGTTCATCAAGATCGTAGGCAAAAATCAACAATATATATCATCCTAAACCTTTTAGCTAGGTTCAAGATGGAGATGGAGTCCACCGATCGAGCTGATACAATCGTGAGCTAGTGCCTCCTGCTCCAGTGCTCCTGGATCCGGAACCTCTCTAAGGAAGAGTTACTTGTATTTACCTAATAAGTTAATTTAAGCCATTGAATTAAATTAATGGCTCGGATTAAATCTCTAAATTAATTAGTAGTTAAATTAATTTAGCACGGGTTACAAACCCCTCGTCTCCTTGAGTTCAACTTACCTATTATTTTGACTCATTGAGGATTTGATCTACCTGTTTACCAATATCAGTACATATTTTAGTCACGATCTCTTCTTACATCTTCGAATTTTTTTGATTGGCAATCTTTTTGTAATTTCATGGATTCATAACTTAATTAATTTAGGGTTTAACTTAGTCAAATAATTTAGTGGAGACTAGGTTCAATTATAAAGAAGATAATAAAGTGATCTAGACTTAAGATTCAACTAATGTTATAGTGGAGAGATGGAATTTAACAAAAATTAATTAGTTGCCAGTGGCAGTCGAGGAAGATTGATTGGCATATCTAATTCAGGCCAGAAAAAGTTGCAGAGAGGAGATGAGATATATGAATTACAAGAAATCTGAAAGTTAATTTGAAGAATATGTTGGCAAAGACACATCCAAAGAGGAAGGGATGGACATCTCTTCCAAACAAGAAACCGCGAACAAATTTGGCCTCCCTCTGACCTCTAGCGGCGACCGCAGTGTCGGCACCATCAACCTCGATCACTCCTCTGCGTCTATGGCGTAAGGCTCTGCGTCTATGGCGGAAGGCGAACTAGCGATGCATCTGTGACAACATACTCATCCTCTCTTTCTCACCCATCGATCGAACTCGCTTCGTCGAATTGAGCAGACGAGTTCTTCGAACAGAGAGGAAACGGCCAAACAGGCAAACAGGTATGAGAGGAAGCGGCCAGCAGGTTTATAGGTTTGTGGTTGGGACTAAATTTTGATGTGCTTAACTATTAAATTTAATCCTGGCCCTTAATTTAAATGAACGATGTATATTGATTTATTAGGTAGATATTAGGACCCTCTCATTAGGAGAGGATCCGCGTCCAGTGCTCCTGCTCCATAAGGCAGATGATGAAGATGAAGTTTTTCATTTAATTTTATATTTTTCCTGAACTTTTTATTAATTATATACTGAGTCCAAATTATTTTTTGTTTGTAAATTTTAACCATTGTATCAATATTGGTTTAATAGGGGATAGCTTGTATATGAATTTGTAATTTTCAAAGTTCATATTATTTCGGGTTCACCGTTGATAGTTCGTATTATTTTGAGTAATTTTTCCTTAATTTAAAGAAAAATGGGAACGAAGGCGATCAGTACGTATACACCTGCTGCAAAGAAAATGGTACGAGTAATCATTCTGAAAGGTATATATATATATATATATATATATATATATATATATATATATATATATATATATATATATATATATATATATATATATATATATATATATATATATATATATATATATATATATATATATATATATATATATATATATATATATATAATATGGTTCAAGAGTCATTTTGTAAACTATCATGTTTGTAAATATTCTTTGAACAGTTATGATCCTAATTATACATATCTTATTATTCTATAATTATTATATTTATTATAAAGGTATATATATACATGAATTAGTTATTAGTTATTAGTTAATATTATTATTATTATTATATCCTGATGATACATATCGTGTTTGTAAATTATTATACTCAACATATCTTATAAAAGGTTAGAATGAATTTATTATTCTATAATATTTATTATAAAGTTTGAAAGTTATTTGTAACTACTTTATAAAACTTCATTTGAAATAATTATTTAAATAAAATCACATATCGTAATTTTTTTAAAAGGTATATATATACATGAATTTATCGCTTATGGTATTTATTTATCTTCTATATATATAGTATGTCACACACATGGAAACCTATATTAAACCTAAAGAATTTATTGTGTTGAACCGGTCCAAGCTAAAATTAAAAAATAAAAAACCGGTCGGTTCGGGTGAACCAACCCTCCTTCTTCCTCCTTCCCGTGTGCAGCTCCTAGGCTCCTTCAATGGTGGTTTTTAATTCTCCTCCGTTTTGACTTCAAAACTCCTCCATTAAGTTCTCCTCTTCGCCCACATCAAAAACATGTTCAAATTTTGGATTGAACAATGTATTAAGCTCTGAATTCGTCCAAGTTCACTTTGCCCCAAAATCAAAGGTTGGGTCGTTTGGATTGATTTATTCACCGTTTCTTGAAATTGAATATATAAAACTGATCACCGGAAGAAGATGAAGAGATTGGTCTATTTAATTTGATCTTTCGTGCGCATTTTAAAGATCAACTATAAAAGGGCCTTCAACCTTCGGGAGCGGGGTACACCATGGAAAGCCAATCTCCGAGCTCCGAATGTAGTTCATCGTCTTCTAAGACCTTTAATCTATAATCCCATTCAAAAAGTTTTGAGAAAAGCACACAAAATAAAAACTCCCCAAATTCGATCGGACCTTCACCGGAGCCGCTCACCCACCACCTTCCAGCCGTGTCGCCGCCCCTAAAACCTTCGGGGAGGAGCTTCACGCCACCAGGAAGCTGTATTGGCCACCTTAGTCCACCTTTGTGATCTTTCGCCGTCGCTAGGCTCCGTCGAAGTTGCAATCGAGCCTTGCCGGAGAGGCTGCTGGAACGTGCGGTAGGGGTAGAGGTTGGAGATGGTTAATTACGTAAAACCTCCCCAACCTTTTAATTTGTTTAAATTATGCCCCTGTTTCAATTTTATAAATTTCATAAAAAAATGTTATTTTTTTCATAGCCTCCTATATATTCATGTTCAATACTCTTAGTTGTGGGTACGTTAGAAGTCGGAGATTTGAAAATGTTTCTGCCTATCTTTTGTTTTGGCTAAAGTCCAATATTATGGTATGTGCAAATATACTTTGTAATTTACCAGTATTTGCGTTTTTGCTCGATTGGCAATTTTATTTGCGAGTTAACGATTCACATCACTAAGTATTTGCTTTTAGTTTTCTATAGAATTTTATTTAATATTATATTTAAATAATTCCCCCCGTTTTAAAGATTTATTTATAAGATGTGATTTTGAAGACAGATTAATAACATGGTGGTATACTTGGTAATTAATTGAGATTAAACCTACTATATATAGTATATTTTGATCTTTTTGAATGGTTGTAAATTAAGATGATATTTTTTATTTTAAAAATTGATAGAATACTATTAGTTTTTAAAAATATCTTCCTATAAAAATAATAAGAATTAAATAAAACATAGAAAATACTTGCGTAAAAGATTCACCATTTAAGAAAGTCTTATGCTAATAAAAAATGAGTAATTACAAAATTATGCTTAAACTTGCTAGATAAGTTATTGAAATTTCATTACCTTATTATAAGGTAGAATTTATGCTTTGTTAATTTTTTGCGTTATTCACCAAGTATAATACCAGTCACGTAATTGATATAAAATTATGTCCCGGGCGTAGCACGGGTCTGCCACCCTAGTGTACAGATATATAGTAATGGACCATTTTGCATATAAAAACAATAAGCATTGATGGGATAATTTAAGTAAAATTCACATAATCACATGGACTATATGGCTCAAATTGTTCAGAATACAAGCCTTTCTTCCTTCTAGGGTCCCATCCTATGTCCTTGCACAACTCATCATTGTATTTGTACCATATATGCAGTATCCCAATGCATCCTCTCCTGTAGTGCTTTGGCGCATATCTCTTCATGTACTTGTCCCATTTTGATATATCCTTCTCCGATCCATGTCCTTGATTACCGGTAGCTTGAACGTGCCCTCGAGTAGCTCTATCTCATCTCAGATGTGTACAAGTTCGATATGCTCTCTGAGTATCCAATAACAGCTAGGGTGGCTCAAAATGGACCCGACCCGGAAAATGCGGGGTCGGGGTTGACCCGAGACCCCCGAGAGTCGGGTCTCGAGTTTGACCCGTTGACCCGATTTTTTTTTTTTATTGTTCTATCACTTCTGTGTTCGCTTTGCTAGACACATGTGCTAGCTGAATAAACACTGTATGCAAAAGAAGTTTTTTTTTAATTGTTCTTTCTTAGGATTTTGATCGATTAGATTAAGTGATTTTAACTACTCCGTAGTACTACGTATATATTAGTCAATTACTGTTAAAAGTGTAATAATAAATTAAAAGTAGTTGTAATAGGGTATAGGAATTTATATATATATATATATATATATATATATATATATATATATATATATATATATATATATATATATATATATACACACCCTACATATATACTGTAATACGACACCATCAAGGAAATAGCTAATATTGTAATAGGACACCATCAAGGAAATACCTAATATGCGGATGAAAAGTAAAAAAAAAAATCCTTTTTATTTAATTTAAATATTGTAACAACAAACAAAATTTTAAAACTCGGGTTTTCGGGTACGTGAACCCGTCACCCGACCCGGAAAACCCGGAATTACAAATCTCGGGTTCGGGTCGGGTTGCGGGTCGCATTTTTAAAAATCCCGAGCCTTCGGGTTGACCCCGGCTTGGATTTTTCGGGTCGGGTCGTGTCGACCCGAATGAGCCACCCTAATAACAGCTAACGGTGGAATCCGATGATGAATGCATTGCCTAAAACACCAATGGAGTACAACAAAATTAACACTTCAAATATCAATAGTTAATTTGAGTTTTTGAAAAGAGGACTTCAATTCATTGCTGACCTATATAATGGAAGAATGGAACTAGGAGACCCCATGATGTAGTACGTCTTGAAACTTTGAAGAGGCAAAAATGTCTCTTAGCTTATGATCTCCCTTGAATCTTGTCGCGAGGATGACCAAGTCAGGTTTAATAGGCTTCGCTTCGCCTTCTAGGATGACGCCTTCTTTGCAAAAGCAAAACTCTTGAGCCTTCTTTAGGATAATGCTTCCTTGCTCTACACGTGCTCATAAAATCCTTGGGGGAGGATAGCAAATACGCAAGAAGAGGTCGACTCAAGAAAGTTGTAGTTTGGCACAACCCCAAACTTCTTGAGAGGATGCCTATGCTTTACATCGCTCTCCACAAATTTGTTGATCATCCACCGCTGGTGAGCAAGATATTATTAAAAAAGGTTCATCCATATGTGTGTATATAAGTTAATTGGATCTCGTCTAAGCAGCCCTTACAGTGTAATTTGTGAGCAGTGAAATTATTCATAGGTACAAGACGATTATTCGCACTATGTTTGGAAAAAAGTAGAGTTGAAGCTGATAGATTATTTGTGTTAAATGTAGGTTAATAAGTTAATATTGTATTTGGTAAAGCTAGCTGTTAGAGTAGCTGATAAAAACTTGTGAATAAAAAATATAAAGCTCTGAAAAGTTTGTGTGAATAGATGTTGAAAAACGTAGATTTCAAAAAGCTAATCAAACTAAAATTTTTATATTTAATCTTTCATTTGAAACTATATAATATTAAAATCATAAGCTCTGAAAAGCTACTTACTGTTGTTAAATGGTGATGTAATTATTCGTATGTATAAACAAATATAATTATTTATATTTAACAAATGATTATTCATATGTATGTACATACGAATAATGTCGCTATTCACAAATTACTTTTAATCTCAGCTGTTTGATCTTTTTAATATGTTGGCGCTTTAAATTTGCTCATAAATTACACAACAAAGACTGCTTACACATAATCTAGGGGGTTAGGTTGTGACATATTCGAAATCAAGCTTAATAATACTTACGACAGGTGAAAGCAAAGAGGCGAGACGACTATGGAAGAGTCCTTCGCCGGGCTTGTGAAGCAAGAGTTAGTAAAAGCGGTTGAAGTAGAGATAAGAGTGTGGTACACCTTAGGGGTGGGCACAAATCCCGCAAATTCCGGTCCCATCCCGCATATATAATACTACCTCCGTTGCAAAATATAGGGGCTTTTACTTTATGGCACGTTTTTTAATGAGCGAAAAACTCCATGAAATATTAATTTTTTATTAAATTTTTTTACATAGTATTATACATATTAACAATATGTATAATACTATGTAAAAAAATTTAATAAAAAATTAATATTTCATGGATTTTTTCGCTCATTAAAAAATGTGCCATAAAGTAAAAGCCCCTATATTTTGCAACGGAGGTAGTAATAATAATAATATTTTTTTTTGGTCAACATTATTATTATTATTATTATTATTATTATTATTATTATTATATACAGTGTATATACTATATATATACACTTTGTATGCTGCTGAGATTGTTGCTCGTGCCAAGATGGGTAACTGTAATCCTGTCGCCACCCATGTCGATACATCCAACAAGCTCAGTGCTCATCCTGGCTTTTTGGTTGATGATCCGGCGTTGTACAGAAACCTCGCTGGTACACTTCAGTATCTCACCTTCACCAGGCCTGATATCAGTTACGCCGTTCAGCAGATCTGCTTGTTCATGCATGCACCCAGGGAACCCCACTTTCAGGCCTTGAAGCGGATCATTCGGTACATCAGCGGCACCCTCGAGCTCGGCACCACGATCACTCCTTCCTCTAAGCTTGATCTTGTTGCTTACACTGATGCGGATTGGGGTGGTTTTCTTGACACACGTCGCTCCACGTCTGGTTACTGTGTCTTCCTCAACGACACCCTTGTGTCGTGGTCAGCCAAGCGTCAGTCTGTCGTGTCTCGCTCCAGCACTGAGGCCGAATACAGAGGTGTTGCCAACGTTGTCTCATAGTGCTCTTGGCTCCGCAATCTCCTGCTTGAGCTCCGTTGCCCTCTTCAGAAGGCCACTCTAGTCTACACTGACAACGTCTCCGCCGTCTATCTGGCTAGCAACCCAGTCCAGCATCAACGCACGAAGCACATTGAGCTTGATCTCCACTTCGTTAGGGACAAAGTTGCCATTGGACATGTCCGCGTTCTACATGCCCCGTCCTCTTATCAGTACGTTGATATATTCACAAAGGGTTTACCTAGACAGTTGTTCATTGATTTTCCTTCCAGTCTCACTGTACGACCCCCTTCAGTTTCGACTGCGGGGGTTTGATAGATTACATAGGTCTCCTCATGTATAGTGGGCCCAAAGCCCATTAAGACTCAATACCTTTGTAATATATATATATATATATATATATATATATATATATATATATATATATATATATAAGGAGGACATTACAATTAATTAATCTCGTGATGTTACATATACATATACACTTTGTATACACTGTGTGTATATATACACACAACACTTTTACACTGTGTGTATATATATATATATATATATATATATATATATATATATATATATATAGGGATTGACTCGGGTGAGGACCATTTCTTATAGTGAAAACCGAAAGGACTAATCCTATTGGCTGCTTTTTAACAGTGGACCCCTCCACTTTTCCACTAAAATCCAACCAAAAAACCAAAAAATACATAAAATAGCCATTAGTTTTAGAATTTTAATTTGTGTATTATTTTAAGTTATCTTTAATATTCCGCATTTATATTATATTAAGAGTGATCCTGCAGTTTGGTATCAGAGCCAAGTTAATTAAAAATAAATCTGTATTTAGCTATAAGACAATCTGGAGGTGTCTACTAATTGCCCCCATAAGACTTATCCTCATGCTTTACATTTAGATATAAACGATAAGCATTTTGGAGCAATTTTAAATGCCATCTCAGACCAACTTATAGATCTAAAACTCGAAGTTAAAAAATTAGAACAATTATATATTGAGATTAGCAGTAAAATATTTAAGACGGTAAAAGAAACAGGTGAAGTACATCACTCAACAAATCTAAAAGCCATTAACGAAATTAGCCATCAGATAAGCTTAACATCAGGTGGTGAAATTAAGAAAGGAGATCCTTTTAAATATAGTTATCCATTTAAAAAATCCAAAAAGAAGTTTTCTACTAAACTAGATAATATAAAGAACAAAGCGACTGTAGAAGAAGAAGACCAAGACGAAAATCTTAAAAATGAATCACCATCCACTTCGACAAATAAAGAGATTCAACACTAAGCTGGATGATCCAGAATGGAAATTGAAATTACATAAACAAAAGGTCATTGAAACCAACTTTATGAACCAAGAGGTCATGAGTGACGACGAGTCTGAAAAGAATTCGGATGAAGAAGCTGTGTATCAACAAATGGGATTAATTAACCTAAAAGATATGGAAAACATTCCCATATCTAGTGTCCAAAGAAGGTTAAATGAAATTTTAAGACAAAGAAGGTTGAAGGAGAATGAACCTGTAGAACAAAATGAAGCTAGAAGACATTACAGAAGATATGAACATGGTTCAACTAGTAATTATAGACCTAGGTTAAAGCCTAGAGAATTTCTGGAGAAGAAGGAAAGATTTGGAGTAAGCATTATGCCAAACCATAGACCAAATCAAAAAGAAATTAATCTAGAACCCATAAGTGAAACAGGCTATAAATTAAACTTAGATGGTGTAAGGAATAGGCGTGAAATCATAGAGTTCTGGAAGAAAAGTATGATGAGTGTATTAAACATGAATGTAGGTTGGAACTCTTCCCAATTCCTTAATTACATAGAGCATAGTTTCTATGGATGTATTGCCGACTGGTATGGAGCTATTGGAGATGACCCAAAACAAGAGCTTAGAAATTTAGCAAGCCCAGTGACGATGTTCACATTAATATGTGAATTAATAGAAGATGAATTCATTGGAGAAAAGGAAGATGAAGATAAGGAAGCCTTAAAATGGCAAAGAACCTTAAACAATCTTGAAATCCGTAACATGAAATATGTCGATAATTATATAACAGAATTCGAGAAGTACTACTATAAGATAGGGGAAAACAGCACTAATCTGCAAATGTTCTTTGATAAACTTCCTGCCCCAATTAATGAACAAATAAGTGAAGAGTATCGAGAGTTAATTAAAACTGGAGATAAAGATACTCTTGGTAACAGAATTTCCTATGTTAGGAAATGGGTCGAGAAAAAATGTCGAGATGTAAGAAGCACCCAAAGAATGAAAAAACAATTCTTAACTTGTTGGGAGACGCCAACAGAATGGGGATGTAACAATAGAGATTACCAAGGAAAAAGAAACTATAAGAGAAAAAGTTTCAATAAACAAAGAGGTGAAAAATATTACAAGAAGTATTATAAAAAACCATTCTCTAAAAACATAAGGTTTTTCCAAAAAGCATCGTTCTGTCCTGAGAAAAAGAAAAACTGCAAGTGTTGGGCATGCGGAGAATCAGCTCATTATGCTAATGAATGCAAAAACAAGAAGAACAATAGATTAGAAGAAGCTCTAGGTAGTTTGGATTACATCGAACTATCTGAAGATGAAGCAGTAGATCTAGCCCTAAGAAATAATAAAGGGATAGTAGAAATAATAGAAGAAAAGCTTGAAGAAGAAATAGAATCTGAAAATGAGTCAATAGAATGTGAAGAGATTAATGAAATGATGGAAGGAGAATCTCCTAGTGAGTTCTCTGATGAATATGAAATGACTACTTTAGCTCAACTTCAGCAAGCTGAAACCTCTATTGATGAGGAACAAGTTGAAGAAATGACAAGATCAGGGGTTGATTTTCCGATCATCGCTAAAGAACAGTTTGTTAAAAAATCATTATTCTCAAAATATGTTAAATATGTTTGCGAAGAAATGTCTGGAGATGTAACTGTCAAGAACAATGAAAATCAAGCAACTGAAGTAAACTTAATCAATTGGGCAAATATTCAGAAGCATAACAAAGATAAAAAATTTAAATATATTTTCATATGTGGCATCCAAGTAATTATAACTCCATTACAAGACTATGGAAAAGATGTGCAATGCATTAATTTTGTTTGCGACATTAGGCATAAAAAGTTTAGTGATCAATGCATCAGTGGTATAGTCTGTAACTTGAGTCAAGGAGCAGTTTCTTGGATCTGTAGGCCTAACTATTATGTTAGTCTAGAAGATCATTATGCATCTAAGTTCTTAGCTATAAAATTGTTAACATAAGGTATTAGTATGCATAAGGGAACTTGTCCTTTACAATTAAAGTGGAAGGTAGTTTATAAACTTGAAAATACTACAAATCCTCCACAAAAGTGCCATATAGTAGAAGCTGAGAAACACGAGGTGGTAGGTCCAAGCAAAGAAGTTGTGCCGGTTAAGCTAAAACCTGATCAAATAAGACTTAAGACCATTTGGATAAACGCATTTGAAAATTCTACGGGTACTAGCAATAATAAGGTTTTAACCATAGATGAAGAAGGTAGAATTCATACGAATGCTAAACCACCAGTCAATCTCTCTAGATGTCCAAGCCTATCCAGAAACACTAGTTTTAGGTTAAATCCTAATCTTAGTATTACTCCAAGGAATCAGGGAGCTACCACTAATAGAAAAGACAAATCGTTTGTGGTAGATGAAGACATAGTGAGCATGATAGCAGCATTAAACAAAAGGTTAGAAAATAAGATTATAACAGAACCAGGCAGACGTAGTGTAGATCTAGGTTCTTATCCTTTTAAGGAAACAATTCCCCCAATAGTTCACAGGGTTAGAGAAAATCAAGAAGGATCTTCTAGTTCCGAACAAAAAGGAAAGATAATAGGATATCAAACTAAAACCATTAGTGAACCTATCTATGAGAATGATCCAGGGGCTAAAGACTTAAAAGAATCTCTCACAAATCCTTTATTTGAAGAAGAATTAGGAATGAGAATGGAAGTAATAGACCTCAGACATCTCTATGGAGATAATATGAGAGTAGAAGAAAGTCTTGAAGATGTCAATAGAGAATCACTAAAGAAAAATTATAGGATTACCAATCCTAATAGCATTTATATCCCGATAAGTATTTGCTTAGAAGGATTCAATAAATATGAGCTATGTGCCTTTGTAGATACTGGATGTTCAGTATGCTTTGGAAAGAAGGCATTATTTCCTGAATTTATTTGGCAGAAGTCTCGTAGACCAATTCAAGTTAGAATAGCTGATGATAGTATCATGGTTCATTCAGAGTTAGCCTCTGATGTACCTATCATGATAGGAGGAGTCCAATGTGTAATTCCTACACTCTGGGCAACTAATCAGCCCTCACATGATATGTTAATTGGAAATAATTTCCAAAGACTCCATGTTCCAGTAACTCAGCACTTAGATATGATGGTCTTCAACATCAATGGAGAGGACGCTTGGGTTAAAAAGATTAAACAGGCTTATACGCACCAAACAATAGAATTTACGCGCACTAAGCGTGGTGAGGAATATATTCTTCCTACACAAAGAGAATTTGCACTCTCTATATGTGAGGTAACATTAAAAGATAAAATCCTTAAACAACAAGAAAAAATGTGTAAGGAGTTATATTCTGAAAATCCTTTAAAATTTTGGGAAAAAGATAAATCATTTGCTACCATAGAACTAATAGATCCAACGGCTGTCATTAGAGTCAAACAAATGGTTTACACTTATAAGGATCAACAAGAATTTAAAGAGCAAATTGATGAACTCTTAAAGAAAGGTTTAATTCGAGAAAGCAAAAGTCCTCATTCTAGTCCTGCCTTTATGGTCAGGAATCATGCAGAAGAAAAAAGAGGAAAAGCTAGAATGGTTATCAATTATAAAAAGCTTAATGATAATACTGTTTTTGATGGATATTATATCCCTAATAAGACAGTTTTATTTAATAGAATACAGGGAGCCACTTGGTTCTCTAAAATGGATTGTAAAAGTGGTTATTGGCAGGTAAGAATGGATGAAAAAAGTACTCCACTTACTGCATTTAGTGCTCCACAAGGGCACTATGAATGGGTAGTCATGCCCTTTGGTTTAAAAAATGCACCACAAATATTTCAGAGAAGAATGGACAATGTCTTTAAAGAATTTAAACATTGCTGTGTTGTTTACATTGATGATATTTTAATCTTCTCTAAAACTATAGAACAACATAAGCATGACTTGAAAGCAATAACTCAAAAATGTATTGACCATGGAATCATTTTAGGACAGAAAAAATGCATTTATGCTGAGCCTGAAATTGAGTTCCTAGGATTAAAAATTAAAGCAGGTCAGATTATTTTGCAAGAACATATTCTAGAAAAGGTAGAAAAATTTCCTGATGAAATCAAAGATAGAAAACAACTAGAAAGATTTCTAGGTTGTCTTACTTATGCGTCTGATTTTATAAAAGATCTAGCCAAATTGAGAAAACCTCTACAGATTAAATTAAAGAAAGATCAAGTTTGGAGTTGGACTCAATTAGATACTAAAATAGTCAAAGAACTTAAAAGAAGATGTGAAAAACTTCCAATATTAACTTTACCTAATGAAGATGATGAGTTAGTTCTTGAAACAGATGCTAGTAATTATCATTGGGGAGCTGTTTTAAAAATAAAGAAAGATAACAAGCTTTGCAGGTATAGCAGTGACAGCTTCAACAAATCTGAGTATAATTATACTGTTATGGAGAAGGAGATTCTTGCAATTTATCGTGGAATCCAGAAATTTATAATCTTCCTAGCTCCTAAACCTTTTACAGTCAGAACAGATTGTAAAGGAATATTGGGTTTCATAAATAACAATCTTGATAATATGAAAGCGCATGGGAGACTCCTGCGTTGGCAATTAGCCCTTAATCAATTTACTTTTACCATTGAACATGTGCAGGGATCCAAAAATTCTCTTGCTGACAGCTTAACAAGAGAGTTAGCTGATGGATCAGAGAAATCAAACGCGGTGGAAAAATCCGCAATGGGTGTTCCACCCATGGGACGTTAATCTCTTAGGAGAAATAAGAGGATACCAAGGATGGGTTTCCCCTCCAAGTTTTTCTATTTCTGTTGATTTTGGAAGATTTACTGAGAATAGATTCCGTCGTGGACTCTTACAAACGAGACACAGAGCGGTTATAAGAATGTTAACTCTAGAGATAATTATAAAAGTTCTCCAGCTACCTACTGAACTCCAGGAGGACATCTGTAGAAGATGGAAAATGAGAGATTTCGACAACTTCTACTGGATGGTAACCTTGAGAGATCACGATACTCCAGCAACGATCAGAGAATGGTGTAACCATTTCTGTGTAACCACTGGCGTAGGATTGGGAGGATTATCATTACCCATCATGCCAGATGCAGATGCAGACTTTTTGAATTCGTGGAGATATGGAATGTGCAATGGAATCCACCACAATAACAGGAGACCATGGCCAAAGAAAGAAGAAGAAAGCATCTTGTACAAGTATTTCACTAAGTTCCAGAAGGAGGTCTTCCTCAGAGCAGCAACATTCGAAAAAATACAAGACATAAGTTGTTGCCGTGTTATCAGTGCCTGCATAGATGTTAGCCAGGGAAAAACCCGGCTACCACATTACCTAATCTTCCTACTAATGAGGGAAGATTATTGGTACGTGAAAGATCCAGTAATGGAAGGAAGAATCGATGTAGTAAGGCATACTTGGGAGGCAAGAGCAAAGGGATTCTTCTACATCTACTACTACATCACCAAGTTCAGACAGACAGATTGTGGGATATTCAAAGTCGGAAATACAACCTTCATCGTATCCCCACAACTCAATCCACTAATGCAGCAAGCCATAAACAGGACTGAATCCATCAGTCTTTACTTAGCAGAAATAGAGGCCGGTCAGTTTTTAGACAAAAGAGGACAGGAGAGGATGATCGATTTACTAATCGCATGGGATCGAGACTACGCTGACGGATTAATGCTTTATCTCGATCTAGACAATGAACAAGATTTGGAGTTTGATAATACTCTAGATCTAGTTCAAGATTACAATGATGATGACCTGGAAGCCAACATGGGAGACGAAGGGGTCCAGAACCTGGACAACTAAGAGCCATCATCATCCTTCAAGCTCAATTATTGTACTTTATGCTTTTACTATTTTTGCTTTTATCACGTGAACCTGTAAAATAATTGTTGTACTGTGTGCTTTTCTGAGTGCGTAGGGGCCCATCTGTTGGCCATTTGTAAAAGAGACGTTGGAAGAGGTATCCAATGCTCTCTACTCAGCTCTATAAATAGAGCCATTCTCCAGCTTCTCAACACACAATTCCAGAGAGAGAGAAACCAGAGGAGAAGAAAGAAGAGAGTTTGTAAATCAGAAAGAGAAGTAGAAACGTTTTGAATTTGAGTAGATTGGTGTTTCCATCACTCTAAAGTTCAAAACCTTTCAATGGATCTTCTGATATGAGTGTTAAGTGTGTCTAAGTTTTAAGTTAAGAGTGCTTGTGTGTTGTAATATTTCCCAGATTCAATAAAGTTTGTTTTTAAGAAAGGGAAAGCTACTTAATTGAACACTATGTTTTGAATACTTTGTTTTCTTGATTCAAATCCCTTCACCCTCTCAAAAACAAAACCAAAAGTTAGAGACTACGATCTGAGGTAGGAAACGAAACAGATCTGTGCTCAATCTGGACTAAGGGAGGCCTGGTTGAAGGTTAGCCACCTCTAGAAAGTCGGAAGCTAAGGAACGCCGGTGGTCCAGAGTAACTACGTTCAGGTATGGGTCAAAACTCTTTAGCTTGAAAGTTTTAGTTGCAGAGCGTGGTGGGCTTAAAACCACAGAAAACTTATTATTCATAATATAGTTAGTAGATTATGGTAGTTAGTACCACTAAAAGTCATTTATAAATCTTCGTTATTTCACTTTGATAAAATTATAAAAAGTTTGAACAAATTTGTAATTTCTATAAAGCTTGGGTAAAGTTGCAAATTACTATCAGAATTACCCCACCTGTGAGCCCCACAGTGTCAACCAATCAAAACGCTCCTCACGGTTTCTACCACAATATTGGTTTTCACCGGAGCGCGACCCTATATATATATAGTATGGATCTTTTGTTCACAACTCTTACGGTGTACCTTGTACACAAATCTGAGTCGTTGATCTATATGAAATAAATGGCCTGGATTTTTCCACGCAATTAGGTTAGTTTTTAATAGAAAATTAAAAAAGGAATCCCAAATTCTTAATTGAGGTATGTGAAGCGCGTGTAAAACATATTGCATAAACACCTTGCCGGCTTGCCTTGCCTCTCACATCGATCCATCCCCTACCTCTGCAATCCCTCTGCATCTCGCCTCCATTCATTCATCCACATCTCGAGCAGGTAATCGGGCTTCTTCTTCCTTCGTTTCGACTTTCAATGGTGTTGTGGGTTATGGATTCGGTTCGACTCTCGACTTTCGACGAGTTTAGGGTTATGGATTCGGTTCACAAATTGATCAATTGTTGAATGTTTTGAATGCAGGCATCTGGCCGAACCAGATCCGGAGGCGAATCACAGCAGAGGTTGGTGAGGGAGAGGATTCCAATCTCCGGCGAGCTCGCGACTCATGGAAGGAGAGAGGAAATCTCAGATATGGCGCAATAGGCGGAGGCGATTGGATGCGAATCGGATTCTGAATCCTAATACGATTCTCAATCCACGGCCTCTGTTGTTCGTCTTCTTCCATTGACAGGCCACAGTTCATCTTCTTGTTCATTCATCTTCTTCTTCATTTCCAAAACGTACCTCTGCAGTTTGATATCGGCGGCGAAGGGTCGTTGTTCACGGCGAATCAAGGGCAAGCCGAGGCCGTCAGTCGATCTGGATTCATCCGGCAGAGAAGAGTGGTTGTTCTCGGCGAATCGTGTGGCTCCGACGGCTCCAACGGTGTTGTGGGTTCGATGGCATCGGCGGTGCTCCATTCTCTCTTCATGTGCGAGTGGTGACTGCGTTATTCGGTAGAATATATTACAATATAGGATTATTTGGTGGGATATGGAATATTATTCGGTGATATTGAATAATTATTCATAGAAATCTGAAGTATTTTTTTTATGAATCTGTGGTTTCTGAATATGAAACATTATTCGGTGAATTTTAAAACATTATTCGGTGAAATCTGAAATATTATTAAAAAAAACATTATTCGGTAGACTTTGACAAATTATTCATTGGAATTGATGAATTTTCATCCGGGATGAAAAAAGATAAATAATATTATTCGGTATAATGTGAAATATTATTTAGTTAAATTGATGAATTTTAAAAACAAATGAAAATAACATTATTTGGTAGAATGTGAAATATTATTCGGTTAAATTGATGAATTTTAAAAACAAAATAAAATTAACATTATTCGGTGAAATTGTCAAATATTTAAAACGAACTAAATCAAGTAGGCTCCACCAACGAATCAACCCTAAACATTTAGTTTTCCCAAATATCTTATTAATATTTTTTTTTTAAAAAAAAAAGAGCCAACCACCCAAAAAAAAAAGAACAAAGAGCGGACCAAAAAAAAAAGAAAAAAAGAAGATGATGTGGTCTCACGCACTTCAAAAATGGGGTGAATTCGTTTTCTACGAGGGGCCCACAAAAAATAAACAAAAATTTAAAAAAAACCCTTTTTCATCTTGGCCTTCCATACTCAATCGATCAACGATCTAGATTTGTGTACAAGGTACACCTAGGGTTGTGAACACCAGAACCACACCACATATATATATATATATAGGGTTGGGTTCGGGTGCAAAGGTCACCAAAAGTGAGAAGGAAAGAAGCAATTTGATTGGTCCACATGTGCAAAATTGAATTAAAATTAGGGGACACGCGGCTTCCCCAATTACTTCCCCAATTAATTAGTGACACCCACCCAAATTAATTAGTAACACCCCCACTCTCACGCACACACTAATTAATTGCACGCGCCAACTTACTAATCAATTAGAAATTGTACGTACATGTAAAAGTGTTCACTTCAACTTTTAAAAATCATTTTTTGATATTTTCACTTGTTAAAAAAATATAAAAAATATATATTTGGGTGTAATTTAATTTTATCTACACATAGACACCCACTTTGTATATGTTTTGTTGAAAAAACAAATTCACAAGAAGTGGTTCAGCAATTTTATTCACAGTGGTTCGGCAATTTTATTCGCTGTGGTTCATCAATTTTATTCACAGTGGTTCAGCAATTTTATTCACAGTGAACCAATCTCTATTTAGCCACTGAACCAACCTATTTAGTCACTGAACCAACCTCTATTTAGCCATTGAACCAACCTATTTAGTTACTGAACCAGCCTCTATTTCGCCACTGAACCAACCTATTTAGTCACTGAACCAACCTCTATTTATTCACTGAACCAACCTCTATTTAGACACCGAACCAACCTATTTAGTCACTCTCTATTCGGTCACTAAACCACTCTCTATTCGTTCACTGAACCACTCTATTCGGTCACTGAACCAATCTCTATTCGATTACTGAACCACTTTATCCGGTCACTGAACCACTATCTATTCGGTCACTGAATCACTCTCTATTCGGTCACTGGACCACTCTATTCGATCACTGAACCAATCTCTATTCGATCACTAAACCACTGTATCCGGTCCTTGAACCACAATCTATTCGGTCACTGAACCACTCTCTATTCGGTCACTGAACCACTCTATATTCGGTCACTGAACCAACCTCAATTTAGTCACTGAACCAACCTCAATTTAGTCATTGAACCAACCTCTATTTAGTCGATGAACCAAACTCTATTTTGTCGCTGAACCAACCTCTATTTAGTTACTGAACCAACCTCTATTTTAATACTGAACCACTTGTTATTAAAACTTCATAAACTACTAATCGCACCCATGTATTAGCAAAGGCTCTTTTTGGTATCTGTTTTTTTATCACTTTCATACAAATGAAAATCCCCATTCAGTAATTAATTTGCACATATATAATGTACGAATCTTTTCCTCCAATACATGATAGAAAACACAAATTGAGATACCGCCCGAACTTAATTAATTGCTTTGCATTTACCGCTAGGAATTGACATTTGTGGAGCTACTTTTTTCAATCCAGTTGCCTATATATGGGGAAGGACAAGGATGGGAGCAGAGGGCTAGGGGCGGTACTTGGCGGCGCCGACACCGTCGACATAGTGCTCATGGTGGCGGGCTTCATAGGACTGGTTGGGGATGGACTGGCGTTTCCGGCCATGGTTGTAATGATGAGTAGGCTCATGAATAATCTTGGAAGGACCTTAGGACCGTGTCCGACGACTTTCGGAACATGCGAAAGAGAGAGAGGAGTCGCGACAGGAGCCGGAAGATGCTCTAATCGCCTTAGTGGCCATTGAGCCTTCTTCATCCTCCTCCAGCGTTGTCTTGGCCACCGCCGCTGTCTCAGCCTGCACAGCGGTGAAGAAGCCTCGGAGTCGGGGATCCGACGGTGAAGAGACGGCCAACAGAGAAGGAGTTGAGTCGTTTGAGGGATTGATGGATCAGGGCTGCCGATATTGAGACGAAGAGAAAGCGGCCAGGGGAGAATAAGGGAAAGCGCGCGAGGGGATTAAAAATTTAGATCTATTTCAGCCAATTAGAGGGCTTCTTTCTTTCTTACCGGGCTGAGTTCTTCTCACTTGAACCCTACCCTATATATATATATATTTATATATAGGGTTGGGTTCGGGTGCAAAGGTCACCAAGAATGAGAAGGAAAGAAGCAATTTGATTGGTCCACGTGTGCAAAAAGTGAATTAAAATATGGAACACGCGGCTTCCTAAATTAATTAGTAACACACAACCAAATTAATTAGTAACACCCCCACTCTCACCTACACACTAATTAATTGCACACGCCAACTTTTTAATCAATTAGAAATTGTACGCACATGTAAAAGTGTTCACTTCAACTTTTAAAAATCATTTTTTGACATTTTCACTTGTTAAAAAAATATAAAAAATATATATTTGGGTGTAATTTAATTTTATCTACACATAGACACCCACTTTGTATATGTTTTGTTGAAAAAAAAAATTCACAAGAAGTGGTTCAGCAATTTTATTCACAGTGGTTCAGCATTTTTATTCGATCACTGAACCACTCTCTATTCGGTCACTGAACCACTCTCTATTCGGTCACTGAACCACACTCTATTCGGTCACTGAACCACACTCTATTAGGTCACTGAACCACACTCTATTCGGTCACTGAACCACTCTCTATTCGGTCACTGAACCACACTCTATTAGGTCACTGAACCACACTCTATTCGGTCACTGAACCACTTCTTTATCAAAGAAGTGGTTCATGGGCCTATAAGAAGTGGTTCATCAGGTTATCAAGAAAGTGTTCATCAAGCTATAAAGAAGTGGTTCATCAAGCTATGATATAAGTGGTTCATGAAGTTATAAAGAAGTGGTCCATTAAGCTATCAAGAAGCGGTTCATGAACCTATAAAGAAGTAGTTAATGAACATATAAAGAAGTGTTTCATGAACCTATAAAAAATTTATTCATGAAGCTATAAAGAAGTTATCAAGAAGGGTTAATGAAGTTATCAAGAAGTGGTTTATTAAGTTATAAAGAAGTGGTTAATGAAGTTTTCATTCTTATTTTATTTTCTCTTAATGCTTAATGCTTAATTTTTAATTATTTATTTGTTTATTTTTTTAAATAAAATTGTTCATGAGCCAATACTATTTACTTCGTGAACCATTTGATAGTAAACTCCTGAACCACTTGATTTGAACCCCCTGAACCACTTGGTATTAAAACGATGAACCACTTGGTATTAAATCCCTGAACCACTTGATTTGAACCCCTGAACCACTTGGTATAAAACCCTGAACCACTTGGTATTAAATATATATCAAATTTAATTAAATACAGAAAAAGAACAAACGCCAATGGGAAAAAGGATTGGGAGATTCAAAACGTTACCGAACAACATGAAATGCCATGAATCCCCATTAATTGATACTCTGAAGGCCGATCCCAAAAAGCACAAACAGAGATTAGAGAGAGAGAGAGAGAGTCAACTACGAGGGACGATCGATCGTAATCAAGATGAATAGGCGGCGAAGACAGCAGCGGAACCGCAGAACCAGTCCCCGGCGAACGCTCGGCCATGGTGGCGGAGATCCGGGAGAAGGAAAAAGGAGGAGTCGAGCCTGGCCTCAAGGGAGGAGGAGGAGGAAAGAAGGAGGCGCGGGGAGGTTCCTGCTTCCACGGATTACCGGAGATTGCGGTGCCGGAGAAGAAATCGAAATCGAAATCCGGTTCTTCTCTGAGGCGGTTGGGTCGGATCGGTGGCAGAGACTTGGATCTGAGTTCCTGCTTCCACCGGCGGCGATATGAGGCTGAAATCTCCGTAAACGATCTTGGATTTGTGCAGATACTCCAGCGCCATTATCAATTTCGTTGTGTACAGGGATCGGCGGCGATAGGAGGGAGGAAGGAGGAGGAGGAGAGAAATTCAAGAGGCCTCGACTGCGTAGGGCTCCGTGCCGGCAGAGTTGGCCTCGTTGGTGGCGGGGAGCCTCCTCTCCTGTGTGAATTCCATGGGAGAAGCAGTGAAGCCATGGGAGACGAGGAGCCATGGAGGAAGGAGAGTAGATTTGTCTAATTAAAGCGCGTGAGGTTGTTTTTTTATTAAAAAAAATTAGATAGATTTCCACCAATTAAAACACTTCTTTCCTTCTTACCGGAAGAGACTCTTCTCACTTGAACCCTACCCTATATATATATATATATATATATATATATATATATATATATATATATATATATATATATATATATATATATATACGTGTATCAATATGTATATATAAGAAAAACATTATATATATATATATATATATATATATACGTGTATCAATATGTATATATAAGAAAAACATTATATATATATATATATATATATATATTGATACACGTATATATATATATATATATATATATATATATATATATATATATATATATATATATATATATATATATATACACACACACACACACGTGTATCAATATGTATATATAAGAAAAACATTATATATATATATATATATATATATATATATATATATAGAGAGAGAGAGAGAGAGAGAGAGAGAGAGAGAGAGAGAGAGAGGATAGATCATATGAGAACAAGCCTTATTGAGTAAAATGTGAACAAATCTAGACCGTTGATTTAGTACAAATGGAAGGCTGAGATTATTTAGGATTTTAAATTAATTGTAAATTAAAATTGTGTAAACACAATCTCACCCTTACATATAGGCGCGTGTACACATATGCTTAACCCTAATCCCACACAGCGTTTTCAATTTCAACCAAAAGGAGAGAGAAAGAGAAGCGGGATTGCGAAAGGCGGAGACATGAGATGGCGGTTGCGAGGTTGCCGGCGATTGCGAAGGGCGCTTCGACAAAAGACGGCGGTTGCGAAGGTGGCCGGCGGCGGTTGCGAAGGTGAAGATTTGGGCGAAAGGCGGCGACGGTTGCGAAGCCGAAGACGATGGACAGCGATTGCGATTGCGAAGGGTGGCGATTGCGATTGCGAAGCCGAAGACTCCAGATCCGGCCTTCCGCAGTCCTCGCTCTCCAGATCTCGCTCTCCTTCCTCACTCCCCGTCGCGCCTCTCCAGTCAAAGATCCGGCCTTCCTCCGGCAACCACAAGCCCAGATCCGGCCACCCTTAGCCCAGATCCGAGCCCCACCACACCCAGCCGCCACCAACAGCCCCAAATCCGACCACTCTGGCCGCCACTAGCCCAGATCCGGCCGCATCGGACTCCCCCGAGCAGGTTCGTCTTCCACTTCTTGAGCGACGGCGATTTGAGTATCCTCTCCCGGCGGCGATTCTCGTAAGGCTGAAGAACAAGGTATACAGACTTCGATTTGGGGTACTGTTGTTGTAGACATTGTAGATGTTTTTGTAATTATTGACTGCAATTCAAGAGATCTAGGAATCATGCAATTAGTGACTGGAATTGCATTGCTGCTACTGTAATTGCATTTAGGCTTTACACGACTTTGTAATTGCAATTGCAATTGCAATTGAAAGATTAGGCAGAACTTTGTTAATTTTTTGCAATTGTAATTGAATGGTAATTTTGCAATGTAGTCTTTGTGTTTGTAGCAAAAACTCGCACAGGTTTTGTTTTTTGTAGGCAACGAGCCCGAACAAACGAGCTTGGGTAATCGAATAATCGAGCGATACCATTGAATAATCAAACGATACCATTGAATAATTTTTGTAATTTAGGTTTATTCGTTTGTATGTATAACTTTATTCATATGTATATAGGATAATTTGGTGGGATTTGTTTATGGGTGAATTTAAAGTTGTCAATGATCAAGTAATACTATCGAATAATAAAGCGATATCATCGAATAATCCATCGATACCATCAAATAACCGACTGATATTATCGAATAATCAAGCGATAATCACTCATATATGGGTGAATAATCATCTATATATTACCGAATAATCATTCATAAACGACAGAATAATCAACCATTTAGAAAGATTAACAAAAAGAAATCATATACCATCGCATAATCTGTCGATATCATTGCATAATCAGACGATACGATCGAATAATCTAGATATACTATCGAATAATTTGAAGAGAGTGCACCACACACGCCTCCCTTCAGCAAGTGGGCAAAAAAACGACGTGGGTCCCACTGTTTTTTAATTTAAAAAAAGCCAAAATTGCCTATTAATCTCAGCCTTTCATTTCATTCAATCAACGGTCCAGATTTGTTCTCATTATACACAATAAGGGTTGTTCTCCCATGAACCACCCTCTATATATATATATATATATTATGCCTTTGAAAACCGAAAAATATATAGAAATTTTATAATTTTTTATAATGTTTTTTATTTGAGGGATAAGGCCCGTTCCGTCCCAGTCACGTCCCGTCCCGTGAGGGACAAGACCCGTGCGAAAATATTGAAAAAAAAAAGTAGTGAATCCCGTCCTGCTCCCGTCCCGCAAAAATTATGCGGGACGGGACGTGGTCCCGTCCGTAAAAATGAGATGGGCTCACTGCCAACTTATTATGTGCATTTAAATGAAACCCAAAAAACAATTAAAAACGTACACCACTCTTTTGAACGCTCTACACATGTGATTGAAATATCCATATCACACAGATTTAGCTGTATCCTTTAGGATATTACAATTGTCTTTTCTAATCAACATGAATTCAACTTGATAGATTTAAATAGGCATTGTCCCTCTTTAATTATAGACGTGTGTCACTCAAGAGGTGCACCTGCGCTTCTTAAGTCACACGTCTGTAACTCAAGAGGGACAGGGTTGTAAGTGTTTAGATAACTGAGTCCTTGTCGGATCTCAGAGGTCTACTCCTGTATAAGCTTGATACACGAGCCGAGTAGCTCGGGATCGACTCGGGCTCGGCTCGAAAAAAGCTCGATTCGGGATCGCTCGAAGGTATATACGAGCCGAGTTTGAGCCTATTCATGAGCTCAATTCGAGCTCGAGTAGCTCGCGAGCTCATGAATAGACTCAATCGCCGCCTCCTCCGATCTCAATCGCCGGCCGTTCGTCGTCCTCAGATCTGAGCAACCCTTCGTCGCGGCGTCGCCCCTCCCCGCACCTCGTCATCCTCCCATCGCCCATCGCTCGTCGTCTTCCTCAGATCTAGGTCTCGGCATTGCTCGCTTACGCAGATCCAGGTCTGTCCGTCGTCTGTCCTCTCACGCTTACTCTCTCATCCTCTCTTGCTCATCGCCTGCAATCTCAGTCGCCTCTCGCCCTCTCGTCGTCCTCAGATCTGGCCTCTGGGTCGCCCTCCGTCGCTCGCTTACTCTCTCGTCCTCAGATCTGACAGCTTCTGGATGTTTTTCGCATGCTTTTCTATAAATTTGATGTTGTTTTTTCATTTGTTTCGTCTGTAAATTTGTTCCTCTCTCGTCCTTTTTGTTTCATCTGTTTCGTCCGTTTTGTTCCTCTCTTGTCTGTAAAATTTGTTCCTCTCCCGTCGATTCCTTTTTGTGTGACTGCTGTGTTCGAGCCCTAACGAGCTCCCTGAGCCCGAGTTCGAGCTCGTAACGAGCCCAATCGAGCTTATCGAGCTCAAGCTCATGTTCGGGCTCGATGACAACCGAGCTCAACGAGCCGAGCTCGAGTTCTACACCCTGCTCGTGAGCCGAGATTGAGCACATCTATATACTCGAATAGAAATTGAGCTCGAGCTCGGGCTCGACTCGTTTATAAACAAGCCGAGCTTGAACATCACGTACTCGAGCTCGTAGGCTCGTATATCAGGCCTACTCCTGTATATATATATATCATTGGGTAAAAATCCTGAGGGTACAATCGTCACTATACACATAATATGCACAAATATAAATAATGTCTGCTAACATCCTCCCTCGATCGCAGTTAGAGGTGAGCGAATAGCAAGACTGGAACGAAAAGAAGTAAAAAGAGGAGTAGGTAATCTTTTTGTGAAAATGTTCGCATACTGATGTGCAGAAGGGACATGTAATACTCGAACCTGGCCCAGGGCGACTTTCTCTCTAACGAAATGGATATCGATCAATCTCGATGTGCTTGTCCGCTGGTGCTGAACCGGGTTCGATGAAAGATAGACGGCAGAGACATTGTCTCAATAGACCAAGGTGGCTGCACGAAGCGGAACACGAAGCTCGTAGAGGAGGTTGTGGAGCCAGCAGGTCTCCACCACTGCGTTGGTGACACCACAATATATACTCGGCCCCGGCACTGGAGCGACAGATGGTCGCCTAACGCTTGGAGCTAGGACCATGAGACTAGGTTGTCGCCGAGGTACACCGCGACGAGTTTCAGGACAACCCGTCCAGTCAACGTCCAAATAGGCGGCGAGAGTGTCGAACCGCCCGCGATAGAGGTGCAAACCCATGTCTTTTCTCTCACAAGTCACAACCCATTTGATTAGTATGTATGTATGTATGTATTTGTATTTGTTGTCATCTACCACTTATTTTATTTTGATTCATTGTGAAATTTCAAGTTTGGTTTCTCTCTTTTTTGTTTCTCCGTTGCTGAGAGGTTTTGGTATGTTTTCTCATAGAAATAGAAGTGTGAATTTGAAAGCATATGTATCTTCTTAATTAAATACTAAAGAGCTAATTAAATATCTCCGGTTGAAATTAGTAAATGTATTGTGCTACACCGAATGACCGTGAACGTACAAGAATTAATAAAGCGAGGATGTCGTGGTCTGTATTTCTAGAGCCATCGTTGGTACATCATGATTGATGGTCAATTTTTATTGTGCAAATAAGACATGGTTTTTTCTTCTATTATCATCAACCATGTGCTATCTCAATTAAGAATGTGTTCCCCGTTCAATTAAGTATAAGCTCCATGACAACAGGCTTAATTCATTTGTGTTCCATACTTCCATGTTTGTGCAGAGAATGAGAATAGCCTCAAAAAATTCTATAGATTTCCCTGGATAACATGTGCTATCACAATTAATTAATTACTTCTTATTTTAGTTACATATCCGAACATTGATACTTATTTTATTCTAGCTATTGAAGTTATATCAAATTTCAATTAATAATTAATTTTAAAAATTAAAAATGAATTTTTGATTCTTCAAAATAGAGAAACGTACTGTTGGAATTGACATAAAATTTTTTTAGGGAAGATGAATTTCAATTTCCTATTTTGAAGAAAATATGGAAAAGATGTTGGGCATCCTCTTAAGGTGGGAACTATGAACATATCTTGGTCATAGAATTCAAATAAATGAAGGGATTAGATTAATTACAATTTTTATTTAAAAAAAAAAACAAATAAGTGGGCACATTTGATTGAAGACGTTGTCATCTTTTTATTTAAATTATTCGGTTAAATTAGAAAGATTATTCGATTAAATATGATATATTATTCGGTTAAATTTGAGAGATTATTTTGTTAGATTATAAATATTATTAATATATAAGATGACGATTGTACTAGTAATATTATTCAGTTGAAATTATATTATGCGGTTAAATTAGAAAGATTTTTCAATTAAATTTGTTATATTATTCGTTTAAATTTGAGAGATTATTCAGTTAAACTACAAATATTATTCATATATAAGATGATGATTGTTTACACATTTATTAGTTTTTGGTAAAAACCTTCATAGGTACCAAAAAAAATGGAGTACTATTTTTTTTTAAAAAAACCTTAATATTTTACGTTGGTCACTAAGATAGTTGCGTTGAAATTAAATTATTTGATTTAATTAGAAAAAAGTATTTGTATTTAACAGAATAATTATTCGATTAAACTTGATATATTAGTCGGTTGAATTATAAAGATTATTCTTATGTAAGTGGGCGATTCTTTACATATTTATTGATTTTGAAATGGTAAAATAATAATCAATAAACTTGTACATTAAACGGTAAAATCACAAAAAATATTCATAGGTACGAGAAAGTTTGAAACAATTTTATATAAAAATTATACATTATTCGGTAAATCGAAAATCATTATTCATAGATAAAAAAATGTTTTTTTTTTTGTTAAGTTTGACTAATAAATTATATATATATGCAGTAATTTAAAAAAAGGCAAAAAAAATAAAATAAAATTGGCACATAGCCAGTTTTCCTTCCTACGGGGCTACCTCTCATTTTGAGAAAAGAAATTCAGAATTTTTTCTCTACCGCTGTCCGCAGATGCCAAATTTCCTTTTGCATTACGTGAAACACATGCACAATTTGAAGAGTGGTTTGACAAAAGTGGTGGGTCCCATATTTTTAATTTAGTAAAAATAAATTTTTAATGTTAAATCTGGACCTTTCATTTTTATTAATCTAATGGTCTATATTTGTTCCTAGTTCCCACTCTAAAGGGTATTCTCATCCGATCCATACTCTATAGGGTTGCTCAAAATGCGGTCCGGCCCGAAAATCGAGCCAAAACCGAACCGAAAAAGTCGGTTTCGGGCCGGCCCGATATTTTACGGTTCGGACTTCGAGCCTAGAAAATCCAAAATTTGGTTTAGGGCCAAAAACCGAAACCGTACCTAAATTTTCGGTTCTGTCCCTAAAAACCGAATTTGTTTTTTTTTTTTAAAAAAAAAAACCTAATTGGCTATTTCTTGAATTGGTAAATAAAGAGCGGTCATTCCGGGGTTTGAACCGGGGACCTATGAGTACTAACCACAAGTCCTTTCCGGTGAGTCATTCTGGAATGGTTCTAATTGGCTATTTCTAATTCTCTGTCTTTCTCCCTAGGCCTTAGGGTCTGTTTGGATTCCTATTAGATTATGCTTATAAACACTTGTTTTTAATTATAATGTAATTAAAATTTAAACGATGTTTGGATGGCCTATTGGATTATGCTTATAAACACTTGTTTTTCGCTGTTTGGATGGCCTATTAGATTATGCTTATAAACACTTGTTTTTAGAAAGGATTTATTTGGACTCCTATCCCCTCCGCAGCTCCGCCTCCTTTGCTCCTCCTCGTACACTTCGGCCACCACCTGCAGCTTCAACCCGGCCCTTGCTCCTGCCTCCATCACCACCCATTCCCCCACCACTAACAACGCCTTTGACTCTTGCACCATTGGAACCGGTGCATCCCACCTCCACCTTCCTCAAACATCACCCGTGAGCCTTCAATGGCCATTGAAATTATGAAATATAGCTGGATTTGGGCAAAATCGAGAGATTGAGGCCGAGTTTGAACGGATCTGGGTGAAATCGGGAGGAAGGTGGGGTTTTTGTGTTGCTCTTCTTCAAAGTATAACCTCCCAACCAAACTGGTCAATCTCCTTCAATTCCAAAACTCAGCATGTTTCTTTTCTCATCTTATCCTAATTTGGGCGTTTCTTAAAATTCCAAATCAAGGGTTTGTAAAATTACCCTAGATTGATCCAAAAACTTACCTTTTGTGGGTATTTAGGCGGTTGAATTTGGTCAATTAATTCAAAGAAATTTTGTTTTGGGTTTGAGAGATTTGGAGAGGATGGATGTGCAGAGGTAAGAAATGGTGGTAGCTACTAGCTAGCTAGGTGGGGGTTGTGTTGATATGGGCGAAATCAGGAAGAAGGTGGGCGAAATCGAGAGGTGAAGAGGAGTATGACCGGGGGTAAGGGGCATGGAGCCGATGTCGAGCCCACAACATGACACCAGCGAGCCCCCATAGGGCCACCACAGCCGACGTAACGCACTATATAACTCACAACGAGCCACCAGCGGCACAAAACAACCCAAACCTGAACCGTTGACAGACAAGGGCAAAACCCACCACAACCACCTCGCACCAGGTATGAAGATTATGAGTTAGTTAAGTCTGAGTTAGTTAAGTTAGTTATGCTCTTTGATCTTTGATCATGGTCAAGGATTAGCTAACTCAGCTTATGCTATTTACTCATATGTTTTACATGATTTCCGGATACATTTTATTCCTCTTTATTATGTTTGTCCTCTAGTGTGTAATAAGGGACTTTGTCTTCTTCTAGACTCTATCATGTGCCTTGCACATGATCCTTGTTTTGGACACATATAAAAGCTTGCATCCCATACCTAATGAGGTAGGGTTTTGGGGATTGCTGCCGCCTCTCATCATGTTTACAGATGCTTTATGTTGCTGCTATTACTGCTCTTGAATGCTGCTGCACATTCACCTTGATTTCTCCTTGTTTGCTTGCTAAGATCAGCTTATAGTGGCTGATCTTTGCTTATCTTTTCACGGTATCATAGATAGAGGTTAAATCTGAGTCTTAGATTGGCATTATTCTATAATCATTCCGCTGAGTAGCTTATGTTTACAATCAACAACTCTGAAGACAGACAAACAGAAGAGATGGCACAACAAGGTAATCCTGGAGATCCCTTATTCTTATCTAATTCTGATCATCCTGGTGCACAACTTGTGGTGATCCCTTTTGATGGTACAAACTACATGACATGGAGTCGTGGTGTGACCATGGCTCTTGGGGCCAAATGCAAACTTGGGTTCATAAATGGCTCTTGTGCTATGCTTGCTAATGGACATGCTGATTTTGAGAAGTGGGTGAGAGCAGATTATATGGTGAGGTGTTGGATCTTGAACTCCATGACTAAGAACATTGCAGAAGGATTTGTGTTCTTAGACTCATCCAAGGTCTTATGGGATGAGATCATGGAGAGGTTCAGTCAAACAAATGCTCCTCTTATATTTCAGATTAAGAAGAAACTTGGAAACATTGTGCAGGGAAATATGTCTATTGCTGACTTGTATAATGCTTTCAAGAGGCACTGGGATGAGCTGCAGTGCCTGGAGAGTGTGCCAGAGTGTGTATGTGCTGCTGCAAGGGGCTGCACTTGTGATCTCAAGAAGAAGTATGCAGAGATTGAGGCTAGAAACAGATTGATGCAACTGTTGATGAGTTTGAATGATAAGTATGAGGCTGCTAAGAATTCTATATTGTCTACTGATCCTTTGCCAAGCCTTAATAAGGCCTATTTTATATTGCAACAAGTTGAAAGAGGCAATGAAGCATCCAATGATCCAAGTCCTCAAGGGATGAATGCTGACTCCAGTGCTATGGCTGCAAACAGAAATGTGAATTCTTATCAGTACAGACCCTCGGGGACTAGTAATGCTCCTTTCAAAAAGGAAGTGAGAGACTGGAAAGAGCTTAAGAGAATTAAGCTTAACTCAACTTGTTCTTATTGTAACATGAAGGGACACTTGGCTAAGCAATGCTTCAAATTGCATGGGATCCCTAACTGGTTTAAAGAACTCAAGGAGAAGGAGAAGAGTGCTGGCAATGTACCTGGAAATAGCAATGGTGCAACTGGGAGAAAGTTTGCTAATGCTGCAGGTTCCATGAATTCTCCTTTAGATGAAGATGGAAGGAAGTGTTGATTCAGCCATGGTCAATGCTGTCTACCAAGAGATACTCAAGAAAATGAAGGGGAAGATCCAGGGTGAAAGTGGCAATAACTCTTCAGCAAATTTTGCAGGTATGATTCCCATTAATATTTCTAACACTGTGTTGAAAGAACAGTCACAGCTTGAGTGGATAATAGACACTGGAGCTACATATCACATGATAGCTGATTATCATGTATTGCCTTTAAGAAAAGACTCAGTAGACCTGTTCAAATTGGATTGCCAGATGGCTCTATTAAATCTGTAACAGAACATGGAGAGTTGAAATTGACAGATTCTATTAACTTGACTGATGTGCTACTTGTGCCTGACTTCAAGCACATGTTATTGTCAGTTGGGAAAATTTTAGATGAGACTAATCTGATTGCCATCTTTACAAGATCTTGTTGTTATTTCCAGGACCCTGGATCTAAGGAGGTGCATCTGTCAGGGATCAGAGAAAATGGGCTATACAAGATACAGTCAAGGAAAGACAACACAGAAGAGAGCAAGGAAGACTTGTTGAGAAGTTGTAATAAAGCTAGTGCAAACATTGATATTGTTCATGCTAGACTGGGTCATAGTTCAGTTGGTAAACTGAAACATTTGGGAATGTTTAATCCCTCAGTTTTGGATAATTTCCATTGTGAATCATGTTCACTTTCTAAACATCACAAACTTCCCTTTTAGAGAAGTGTGAATATTGCGAGTAGGCCTTTTGAGTTATTGCATATGGATTTGTGGGGTCCCTACAAATGTCTCACTTATGATGGTTATTCATATTTTCTTACTATTGTTGATGATTGTACTCGAGTCACTTGGACTCTACTGCTTAAAAGCAAAACACAGGTATTCAAGGCAATCGGTGATTTCATTGCTTATGCAGAGAATCAGTTTGGGGCCTCGGTGAAGAATGTGAGAACTGATAATGGCACTGAGTTTGTGCAAAGACAGTGTACAGAATTATTTGCTCTAAAGGGGATCATTCATCAAAAATCTATTCCATATACTCCTCAACAGAATGGGAGAGTAGAAAGGAAGCACATGCACTTAGTTGAAACTGCTAGATGCTTGAGACTGCATGCTGGCTTGCCTATTAAATTCTGGGGAGAATGTGTTCTCTCTGCTACACATCTTATAAATAAGATGCCTACAGAGGTGTTGGGATGGGTCTCACCTCATGAGAAGTTATTTGGGAAGCCAACCACCTATGATGAATTGAGAATCATAGGCAGTTTATGTTATGCTCCTATTGCTTACAGCAACAGAGATAAAATGAGAGCCAAGGGCAGAAAATGTATACTGCTTGGATACCCTTTTGGACAAAAGGGATACAAGCTATGGGATCTTGATGAAAATAAGATGATCATTAGCAGAGATGTCATATTCTTTGAGAATCAATTTCCTTTCAAGGAGAGTTTCAAAGAAAATACAGAAAAGGTTGTTCATATTCATCCATCTTTGCCATTTGTAAATCCTGCACCAGATGAATCCTATGAGAACAATTACCCTCTAAACACCTCAGACAGCTACTCACCTCCACCAGTTGCTCATTCAAATGTTGAGTCAAGCCAGGGCTCAATTCCTTCACAGGTTGCTGATTCATTGATTTCAGGAGGGAATACTGATCAGATGTCTGTTGAAAGGTTGCAAGATATGGCTGAATTCCCTCCTCTAAGGAGGTTAACAAGAGCACATGTCATGCCTAGACGTCTCCAAGACTTTGATTGCAGAAATGACAGACAAAGACCATCTTTGTCACAATCTTTCTTAGTTGAATGCCTTGGTGAAAATGGACATGATGACCCAAGTTTAGTAAAGTCCTTTGTGTGTATGGCAAGTGTGCAGGAGCCTTACAATTTCAAACAAGCTTCTCAAGACAGTAAGTGGATAGATGCAATGAATCTTGAACTGCAGGCACTTGAGAACAATGATACATGGGACATTGTTGATGCTCCACTTGATCATAAACCCATTGGGAGTAAGTGGGTGTATAAGATCAAATACAAGCCTGATGGCTCTATTGAGGGGTTTAAAGCTAGGCTAGTGGCAAAAGGATACAACCAAATAAAGGGGAAGGACTATAAACATACCTTCTCTCCTGTGGCTAAATTCTCTACTGTGAGGATCCTCATTGCTGTGGCAACTGTGAAGAACTGGGATTTGCATCAGTTGGATGTAAACAATGCCTTTCTTCATGGCAAATTGGATGAAGAAGTTTACATGGTTCCTCCAGAGGGCTACCTTACAGTCAAACCTGGACAGGTTTGCAAGTTAAAAAAATCTATATATGGTTTAAAACAGGCTTCTAGACATTGGAACAATGAATTGTGTAGGTTTCTAACTGATCTTGGTTATGAGCAGTCTATTGAAGATTACTCTTTATTCATTAAACATGTTCCAAAAGGCATTGTTGTTGCCTTGGTGTATGTAGATGACTTGCTAGTCACTGGAGATGATGCTCAGGTTATTGATCAAACTAAGGCTGCATTACACATAGCTTTTACCATCAAGGACCTTGGAATTGCTAGATATTTCCTTGGTCTTGAAATCATGCATAATAAAGTTGGCACCACATTGCACCAGAGAAAATACATTCTTGACATCCTTGAGGATTGTCAATTGTTGGATTGCAAAGCTACATTTTTTCCTCTGCCAAGAGGATTGAAACTATCCACTGATTGTGGAGATATCTTACCTGATCCTGAGCAATACAGAAGGCTTGTAGGGAGGCTACTGTTTTTGAACTTGTCAAGATCTGACATTTCATATGTTGTTCAGCATTTGAGCCAGTTCATGGTGCAACCTAGACAGCCACACCATGATGCAACTATTCATGTTGTAAAATACTTAAAGGGGACAGTGTCAACTGGCTTATTTTACCCAGGAGATTCATCCATGACTCTAAGTGCCTATTGTGATGCTGATTGGGGTGCTTGTCAGTTCAGTGCTAAGTCTCTCACTGGGTATTGTATTTTCCTTGGAAGATCACTGGTTTCATGGAAAACTAAGAAGCAGGTCACTGTTTCCAAATCATCTGCAGAAGCAGAATACAGAAGTATGTCAACTCTAGCCAGTGAACTAGTTTGGGTGGAAGGTGTCTTGCAGAGATTGAATGTGTGCATCCCATTACCTATTTCTCTCTTCTGTGATAGTAAATCAGCTATTCACATTGCAGAAAACCCTGTTTTCCATGAAAGAACAAAGCATTTGAAGATAGACTGCCATTATGTTAGAGAAAAGCTGCAGCAAGGCTTCTTATTTCCAAAACACATTCGTACTGGTGTTCAGATTGCAGATGTCCTCACCAAACCTCTTGGAGAGAGACAGCATCATTTCTTCTCGTCCAAGTTGGGCCTTGTTGGTCTTCCACCATGCCCAACTTGAAGGGGGGGTATGAAGATTATGAGTTAGTTAAGTCTGAGTTAGTTAAGTTAGTTATGCTCTTTGATCTTTGATCATGGTCAAGGATTAGCTAACCCAGCTTATGCTATTTACTCATATGTTTTACATGATTTCCGGATACATTTTATTCCTCTTTATTATGTTTGTCCTCTAGTGTGTAATAAGGGACTTTGTCCTCTTCTAGACTCTATCATGTGCCTTGCACATGGTCCTTGTTTTGGACACATATAAAAGCTTGCATCCCATACCTAATGAGGTAGGGTTTTGGGGATTGCTGCCGCCTCTCATCATGTTTACAGATGCTTTATGTTGCTGCTATTACTGCTCTTGAATGCTGCTGCACATTCACCTTGATTTCTCCTTGTTTGCTTGCTAAGATCAGCTTATAGTGGCTGATCTTTGCTTATCTTTTCACCAGGCCCCCAAGAGTGCACCTCAATTCAAAACGGAAGGAGCCCGGAGAAAATGGACAATAGGGAGTGCTGTCAGTGGAGGCAAAACATGGCGTTTCGAAGGTGTTTGATGGCGTCGACGGGCTAATCAGCGTCTCCGTTGGAGGAGGATCCAAACGGGATAAACAGTGGGAGAGAGAAATGTATTATGCTTATAATTTAACTCTCCATTTAATACATTCATTTTAATTATAAACATAATACAATGTCTATCCAAACGGACCCTTAAGCGTCAGTCACGCCGCCTCCTATCCCTTGTATTTCTCTTTCTTAACTTAGAGATTTCGCGAGTTGCGACTCTCTCCCTCAACCCTCTCCCGACTTCATGCTTCCCTCCCCCACCGTATGTCGCCGGACTTGCCATCCTGCCGGACTCACCATCCCGTCGGACATGCGCACCCGCAGCCAATAGCACATCGACACAGCAAGGTCCAATGTCAAGGTGAGCGAACCAAAATGGTAAAACCCCAATATACAGGAATCAACTTCTTGAATTGGTAAATAAAGAGCTGCCATTCCGGGGTACAGGAATCAACTTCATTAGCACTAACTGACACAGGTCACGGATCATTGAAATAGAGATGATGAAATGAGTTTTTCCAAGCCAATAATTGATGTGGATTCTTGACAGCTATTTTTTCAAGCATTAGAGACATTCTTTGGTTTATTATTGTACAAACATGTTGGTCATGTGACTCATGTCTCTACAGGAGTCCTCGTCAAAGATGACCATGGAGATTTTACTGTACCGGCACTCTTATTTGTGTAAATTTCTTTTTTTTTCCCACTTTTAATTATACTTGATAGTGGTTACTGTCTGAAGAATATTATTACAGTATAAATTTCAAAGTTTATAGATTTTTTCGGACAAAAACAAAGGGAGCTAAAACCGAAAAAACCGTAACCGAATTATCGGTTCTCGGTTCGGGCTTCGGTCCCTTCCTCCAAAAAAAAAAGTATATATATATATATATATATATATATATATATATATATATATATATATATATATATATATATATATATATATATATATATATAATGTGGTTCAAATGTTAACAAGTATTACGGTCCATATATATATGGAGAGAGAGGATATATCATTTGTACTCAGGTCTTAACGTGTATAATGAGAACAAATCTCATCCATTGATTTAGGAAAATTGGATGGCTGAGATTATTCAATAATATTAATTAATTAAAAAAGAAAAAAAAAAAGAAAACACAAAAACACGTACTCTAAAATAGGCGCGTGTACTACTCACATTCAAACCCTACCACACCCTTTTTCTGCAAAGAGGAAAGAGAAAGAGGAGGAGGTGCGAGGCGACGGCGAAACCATAACCGACCAAGGCTGGGAGCCTGGGACTCCACCGCTCTAAGGCGGATTCCGACCACCACTCACCACTAGCCACCTACACCATCGAAGCAAGCATCGTCGGCGATTTGTTGTTGTTGAAGGAGCGAGAAACCATCCCGCAAAACCAGGTTCAACCGAACGCCTGGGACTCCGACAACCCCTTCGTCTTTCCGACAGAGGAGGTTATCGTGGTCTGAATCACTCCGGCGGACAACGTTGGAGTAAATCATTTTGGATTGGATCAAGTTCAAAATCTCTCCATGGGATTCATACAGTTAGTATCCTTCATGTGGATCAATTTCGACAAAGTAGTAGCATAGATGGTGTGTTTTCGTGTGATTTAAGAGGTATTCGGGGAAAAATTATTCATATGTATGGATCAATTTTGTGTTTTATGAGATTATTTTTTCTTTTATGTTGGCAGTCAAATGATAGAAAAATGCATCGATATCATCGAATAATCATGAGATACAATCGAATAAGCCAACGATACCATCGAATAATTTTTAGTTATTTATTAAAAGGACATAAGTAACCGAATAATATTGTAACATCATCGAATAATCAAGTTATACCATCGAATAATCAAGCAATACGATCAAATAATCAAGCGATATCATCGAATAATTTTTAGTTAAAAGTTAGGGGCGTTTTCAGGGTGCTAGGCGATTAGAAAAATCCATTAATACCATCGCATAATTTATCGATACGATCGAATAATCAAACGATACCATCAATTCAGGGTGCTAATCGATTAGAAAAATCCATCAATACCATCGCATAATCCGCCGATACGATCGAATAATCCAGCGATACCATCGAATAATTTACAGGAAAAAAAAGCCCTGTGCACGCGCCCCAATGCAGCATGTGGGGAAGAAAATATGTGAGTCCCACTGATTTTTAATTAAAGAAAAAACGTAAAATTGCCTAATAATCACAACCATCCATCACAATGAATCAACGCCCCAGATTTGTTCACATGATACACGATAAGGGTTGAGTACACCAGAATCAACCTCTCTCTCTCTCTCTCTCTATATATATATATATATATATAGGGAGTGGTTCCAGAGTGCACACCCCTTAGGGTGTGCATTGTGCACAAATATTATTCGGTGAAATGTGAAACATTATTCGGTGAAATTTTAAGCATTATTCGGTGAAATGTGAAACATTCTACCGAGCACTGTTATGTTTTTTTTTCCGTTCAGTTCAGATGAAAACGTCCCAATTCCACTGAATAATTTATAACATTCTACCGAATAATGTTTAGTTTTTTTATTTATCTATTTCAAATAAAAGAAACCTCAATTCCCTAAACAATAGTTACAATTTATATGGAATGCCTCACATTTCACCAAATAACGTTTCACATTCCCCTAAACAATACTCACATTTCACCGAATAATGCTTTAAATTTCAATGAATAATGTTTCACATTTCACCGAATAATATTTTGTGCACAATGCACATCCTAAGCCTTGTGCACAAGTTACCCATTCTCTCTCTCTCTCTCTCTCTCTCTCTCTCTCTCTCTCTCTCTCTCTCTCTCTCTCTCTCTCTCTCTCTCTCTCTCTCTCTCTCTCTCTCTCTCTCTCTCTCTCTCTCTCTCTCTCTCTCTCTCTCTCTCTCTCTCTCTCTCTCTCTCTCTCTCTCTCTATATATATATATATATATATATATATACTTCGTATATTATAGGGTACCCCTTATGATGTACAGAAGTATATATATATATCGGACACCCCTTATGATGTACCATGCCGCGGCCAATCAAACAATTGTGAATTGCAGTAGCCATCGAATCACCCCTTATGATGTACCATGTTCTTATCTGATTTGAATAATCGGACTTTGTAAGATGATATCCTTCGTATATATATATATACTTCGAAGTATATATATATACGAAGGATATATATACTTTGTAAGATGATATCCTTCGTATATATATATACTTCGTATAGCCGCGGCCAATCAAACATGTTGCGCCCACCGCCAGTGCCCTCGCCGATCCGTCGGTGCCAGGTACGCATTTTCCGTCTTTCTCCCCTTCTTCTTCTTCTTCTTCTTCTTCTCCTCTCCCTCCTCATTCTTCTCCTCCTTCTCCCTCCTTACCTATGGAGACTCCAAAGCCGGTTCCACCATTTTCGGAAGCCCTGACGGATACACGAAGGTATGAGAACGATAGGGAAATCTTTGAGACATTCAGCAAGTGCGAGGTAAATATTCCTTTACTCAAATTGATTAAGAGCATTCCTAGATATCCTAAATTTTTGAAGGAATTGTGCAACATAAAGAAGAAGCAAAGACTGAAAAAGAAGGAAAAGATAAGTTTGAATGAAAATGTCTCTGCCATGTTGCAAAGGAAATTGCCTGAAAAATGTGGAGACCCAGGTATGTTTACAATTCCATGTGCAATTGGGAATACTAGATTCAAACAAGCCATGCTAGATCTAGGAGCCTCAATTAATGTTATTACTTATAACATGTACATGTCTTTGGGTTTGGATGTTCTGACTGAGACTGGGGTTACAGTGCAACTTGCTAATCGATCACCAATCAGGCCAAGAGGTGTTGTTGAAGATGTTTTGGTTATGGTAGATGATTTGTTTTTCCCTGTTGATTTCTTTGTTTTAGTTATGGAGGGAGCCCCAGAAACACCCATTATACTAGGAAGACCATTCCTGAAAACCGCGAAGACGAAAATTGATTGTTGTGAGGGTTTATTGACCATGGAGTTTGATGGAAGAAAGATAGAATTCTCTCTCTTTAATCATGCTAAGCTTTTTCTTGAAAATTCTTTAGATATGCCTATTGTTGACAATATTGATCGCAACAATAATTTTCGTGATTTGTTAGAGACACCTAAGGAACATAGTTTATGGAAATTTGAACCTCCTAACAAATTGAAACCTTTTGTGATTCCAGGACAACCCCCAGGCATAGTTCAAGGAGAGAAGCTAAGGGTAATGGATGAATGTTTGGATAGAAAGCTACACCTTCCAAGGGTGCCCGCATTTGTCAATGAAATGATAGGTATAGGTGACCCTGGTGGAGGAACCTAGGCCAATCAAGGGCCATTACGTCGAGCCAACGACTTGAAACAAAGGCGCTTCTCGGGAGGCAACCCGAGGTAAGTTTTTTCTTGCTTTTCCTTTTTCTTTTCCTTCACCCTGAGTATATTTGATTTAATTTTGTTGTCTTTACTGTTTCATTGAGGACAATGAAAACTTTAAGTGTGGGGGAGATAAATTCTGTATATATTGATGCATATATGAGATCATATTTCAATTTCTACATCATGTTTAATTTCTGTAATCATATTCTTATTAATTTTGTTTATTTTCGTGTATAAAAAAAATTCGAAAAATCCAAAAATAATCATGCATTGCATACATGTGTGTTATTCAAATACCCATCTGGCTTGGTTTGTCCTCTAATTTTAATTTCAAGCATGTTCATAAAAATCCCATGGAGTTCTGGATGTTTTGATTTTGTCTTTATTTGATTTTTGTGGAACATGAGCTAGCAAATATAATTGAGCATGTATGATTGAGCTAAAGTATGATTGAAGTCCTCAAAACATGACCTTGATCGAATGTTTGGCCTTATTTGAATTCTTTTGCTCAATTGTGCGAATTACTTTCCTTGTGTTGCTACCTCTTGGCATTGACTGCAATATCTATTTTTCAAGACCGACTCACATGTTTGTTGCTTGCGGAGTTTATGTTTATATTTTGAGTCTTTTGTTTGAATTTGTGAATATTTAGTGAATAAGGTGGCAATTGTTGATGCACTTAGTAACCGGATCTATGCATGACACCCATGGGTATGATTCGCGCAAAAAGGTGTTGAAAACTATCAACTAGGAAAGAAAGCTTGATCATTGAGTAACAAAGTTCATTCATGACACTCATGTTTGTAACTTGCGTCAAAAGATGTTCAAGTGGACTTCATATTAGTAGGTTGAGGTGTTGATATATAAACCGGGGTCATTCATGACACCCATGTTTGCGACTCGCGTAAGGAAAGCATCAAGACAAGAAAAAAATAAAAAAAAAAAAGAGAAGGAAAGAAAAAGAAAAGAAAAGAAAAGAAAAAAAGTGTCACATTTTATTTAGTTGTCTTTATTGTGTCCCGCAAGAAATGACATTTCGGTAGATATTTGGTGATATGGTGGTCAATGTCTATGAGCTTAGTGCATTTTGGATTGAGTTGAGAGTTGTACCTTAAAGCCTAAACACGTGAGTGAAACGCATATTTCTGGTGAGGTTGGATGATGTCTACTTCTAAGCTTTGATCACTAGAATACATGCTATGACGTTTGTTTGCTTGGTTTATGTTTTCACCTGATATGATGTTGCTTTTTGATGAAGTTGAAACTTGAAGGGATTTCATGTGGGATGCGTTGATTCATGTTCATTCTATCATTGCTTGAGAACAAGCAAAGGTTAAGTGTGGGGGAGTTTGATAGCATGCATTTAGGTAGGCATAATAGGTTTCATTTAGCTTAGTTATGATGCATATCATGCATGGTTTAAGTATGATTTGCATATTAGTTCTCTATGTTGTCGGAGTCGGAATCTACACGCTTTTATTGATTATTTCGGGTAATGGTGGATCCGAGGAGGAGACATAAGTTGATAACGCATTGGATGAGAATGTCTAGTTGATCGAAGAAGCTTACATGAAGATCTCAAGAGGTCCTGAGAAGAAGAAGCGAGTTAAACGAAGAACAAGTCTGCGGAAGTTGTCGCCAGACATTCTGAACTTGTTTTGCACTTTCTGGAGGCCTCAGTTGTCCGATTGACTAATATGACCATGCGTTGGAAAGCTCTTTAAGAGAGCTACAACTATCTTGTTGAGAAGAAGAGAAAATTCGAGATGGATTTTCCGGGAAAGACCGATGAAGTGGCTGCAGCATGTATGTCGCGGCCGCCGCCAGTACCGTCGCAGCGGGGTACGAAGAAACAGTATGCTGCGCCCACAGCATATATGCTACGCCCGCAGCATTGGTCGTCAGCACTTATGCGCAGCGTTTTGAATAATAAAAAAACCCTAGACCTTAGTTATTTGTTTATGGCCGACTTGTGGATCGACCTTGCTTATTGCTATACTTGCTATAGGTTTGAGTTTTCTTTGGCGGATCAACAACAGGTTTTCCCTCCGTCAAATTTGGCGCCGTTGCCGGGGAATTTTTATTAATTCTTGTGTGTTTTTAGTGTTGATCTTGGTGTGGACCGTCTTATATGGTCCATACTCGTGCTACTAATTCTTCTCTGTAGAAAACATTGCAGAGATGACTAACGACGCAAACCACACCCTTAAGGAGCTTTCCGCTCCTGATGTGGCACAGCAACCCCTGGCAATCCAATTCCCTACGCTAGGGGAAGGAGTCAACTTTAAGCTGAAATCAGGGCTAGTTCCTTCACTTCCTTGTTTATTAACTTTTCATGACTAGCTTCATCTTAAATTCCTAACTCATGATCAAACAGGGGAAAGATCATTTAATAAGAATTAATGTCACACACCTAAATTAAAGATCATTCAATAAGTTCTACAAAAAAAAAAAGCATTTAATAATACTGTAATAACGATTCAATTAATGAAATAAAATATTTTCATATTGATTTGAGAAGTACAGTATATAAGTACAATATACTTCTTAATTTCTTATTCGAAACTATTACATTATATAATTATAAGCCTTTGGCAACATATATATGTCATATATATTGTTGCATATCTTATTCATGCTCAAGTTCTTTTGAGTTTATTACTCATAATTAAGGAGTTGAAAATTGAAATATATAATAATATATATCTATCTTTAAATTAATCCCTAACAAATCCTATGAGAAACTGTGAAGATCAAGCCCTCCTGCTGCACTGTAAACCCAGATCAGCAAAGCTCCAAATCAAAATCCAGAAATGAAAATAACTTCCTTTACTGTTCCATTGGAAAAGGAAAGCAAAATGCTCAGCCGTCACAGGCTAAAAGCTTCCAACCCTAATTAATGCAAGTTGTGTCTTACATCGGCTTATATAGCTGTAAGGACACGTGAAAGTCAGGTGCTCAAGGAGCTTATTACAAAGGACAGCAAGAGAGGGAGAATAACAGTAATGCCATTGGCAATAAGACAAAATGCAAAACAAAATGTAAGAAATATGAGATGTGTAGCAATGCATCATATTTCCACAGAAACTAGCCAATATAGTCTAATGGCCCATGCGGCTGAAACCATTCAGAAATGAATCCCTTCTTCCTTCTGGGGTTCCAACCCATATCCTTGCACAGTTGATCATTATACCATATATGGAGTTGCCCTATGCATGATCTTCGGTAGTGCTTCGGTGCATTTCCCTTTATGAACTTGTTCCAGTTTGCGGTTTCCTTCTCCATTTCCTTGAATCCGGGGAGCTTAAACGTGCCATCGAGTAGCTCTACTATCCATCGACATCTCATTTCAGATGTATACAAGTTCGCAAAACTCTCCGAGTACCCGATTATTGCCAGTTGCGGAATCTGAGGGTGAATGCATTGTCTACAACACATATCAACAAGAAAACACTTAGAGCTTCGGCTTCGAGTTTCCAAGTTAATTTGGTACTACTGTCATGTGCACATGTGCGCTAGCTAGTAGTCTAGCACAACTGAGTGAGGCTTCATTCTAAAACCAATTAGCAATAGGAGGAGTATCACACTAATATACTACGGATTGTTCTTTCATATTTTCAACAGGTACAATCATGATTAGAGTGCACGAAACCCAACCAGAACCTGACCAAGCTCGAACTATACTATTAAAACTTATGACATGAAAATATATAGACTCAATTAAACTTATTAAAAGAACTAAATCGATTAACCGAGATGATCCAAATCAAACCGAACCCGAAATAGGCCCAAATGAAATTATTGATTATGTTCACTTATTTGACTTCAAATATTTTAAATTGTTTGAGTTCATAAAAACATTTTTAGGCGACAACATATATATGGTCGTGACCTGAATGATAAGACGACCAAATAAAGTTCGTCGCCTGAGATGTAATCAAGATGTAGATGAAAGATATGAAACCTGTAGAGTGGAAGAATGGAGTGAGGAGACCCCATAATGTGTCCTTGAAACTTTGGAGAAGCAAAGATGTCCCTCAACTTCTCATCCGCCTCAAAACCTGTCGCGAAGATGACCAAGTCAGCCTCAAGAGGCTTCGGTTTTCCTTCCATCACAATACCTTCTTTACAGAAACGAAACTTCTCGGCCTTATTCAAGAGGATGCTTCCTTTCTCTAGGTTCTCATAGAAGCCTTTGGGAAGTACGGAGAGCACGCAAGAAGAGATGGCCTCGCCGAAACCATGTTCTGGTACGAGTCCATACTTCTTCAGAGGATGCCTGTACTTTATGTTGCTCTCCACAAACTTAGCAATCAACCACCTCTGGTGGATAACACAAGACAGGGCTAAGTATATATACACACACACATGACTTTCGATAGCAATATCGATTTTGAGGTTATAAGAGAACTTACAAGAGGAGAAAGGATTGTGGCAAGGAGGCTAAGGAAGAGTCCCTCTCCGGGTTTGTGAAGTAAGAGTTCGGAGAAGCGGTTGAAGTAAAGATAGGGTAAGGGCAATCCCCAAATGAAGAAGTCTGGGATATTCCAAGGGGGTGTTCTATATATCAGATTACATGGAACCTCTTTGCCTGCAAACCCACATATGTATTCTAAGAAATTCACAAAGAAGAAATTCACAAAGGCCAAAAACATATACGTAGTATGTAAATTGAATACCATTTGCAGAGGAGCATTCATTTGCAATATCAATAGCTGATTTTTGGAAGCCAACCACCACTACTCGCTTCCCCTTCACCAATCTCCTCGCATCCCCATAGCTCTTCTCCGAGTAGTCCTTTGAGTGTATCACCTTCCCATCGAACACTTCCGGCCCCTCCCCTGCTGGGAACTCCGGCATCCTCATCCTATCGCTAAACTTTCCAATGCCGAGGATCACAAAGTTGAACTCCATTACCTATATAAATAATAATAATAATATCATTAATGTACGTATCATGACAGTTAGTCCGTCTGCCATTTAATTAATCGTCTATGTATATAAAAAAAAGTATATATAAGGTAATAATATGATACTTGTTGAGATTGAGTAGGAACGTCCTGAAGTAAGAGAGTCCATTTGCCCTTGTTTGCGAACCCCTCGCCGGTGCCATTCCAGTGGCTCCAAGCCTCCATTTCCTGGTCGGAAGTGCCTTCGAATGAGATGCTTAAGACCTTGGTGTTAAACCTTACATGCTTCAAGAGACCAAAGTGGTCGGCATAGGACCGAATGTACTCCATAACTTGCTCTCCGGTAGGGTGCATGTCTTGGACTGAAGATGGCCATGGGAAGTCGGAGAATTGGTAGAAGTCTTTGGGGGTCTGGAGACGGGTTGTTTCGAGAGCGTTGGCCCAGACACCGCCAATGTCGGGTTGGGCCTCGAGAACGACGGGGTGGAAGCCCTTGGAGAGGGCGTGCTTGCAGGCAAGGAGGCCGCTGATGCCCGCGCCTATTATCCCAACCTTCCTCTCCATTGAATTCAGTGATCGGGATTTTTTTTCTATAGAAATTGAAACCGGACGGCCAAACCTATATATAAGATTTTGATTTTGTTTATTGGGGATTTTTTATGGGTGTCCCTATATACACCGCAAATCCGCGGTTCGACGTTGTAACATTAATTACATTACGACGTCGGATTCGACGTTGTAATATGTGAAGTGAAGGATTGGATCGGGCCGAACCGGGGACGTTGTTAGGGTAAAAAATAAAAAATCCCACCCACCCACCCACACTCACAAAAAAAAAAAAAAAAAGAGCAACGTCCTTTGTAAACCAATTTTTTTTTGTTTTTTTTAATATCTTATACTTGGCCCGGTCAGACCCGTATTAGCAACGTTCAATTTGACGTTGTAACAACGTCAAATTCAACGTTGTTATAACATCCGATAAGTGAAATTAGCACACAATTAACAACGTCAGATTGGACGTTGTAGCAACGTCTAATCCAACGTTGCTACAACGTTGGATCCAATGAAGTATTTGCGGTGTATATAGGGAACGCGTATCTATATCTATATCTATATAATACTTTAAATTATAATACTTAGGCTTACGTGTCATCTTCTCCATAATTTTAGTTAATTTAACCAATTATCTTTTTCCTACTCTTTTATTTTTCTTCTCTCTTGTATTTCCTTCCCTTCTAACTAATCATTTTTTTTCTTTTTCCCCCCTTTTTATTTTATTGCAATTGATTTTCCCCTTTGAAATAACAAATGGGTTTATTTCAAAATATTAAATTAATATTAACCTACAATTGAGTTCATCTGATTGCGCTTATTATATCTTTTTTTTATGAGTTTATTTGTATAATTTTAATTGAAAATATTAAACTAATATTTTATTGAATTGCATAATATTATTTTATTTTTAAAATTTATTTTTTTAAATCGCGCCATGGCGCGGGAACTATACTAGTAATACCTTAATTTTGAATGTTTTTGATGATGTGTCAACTCCTCCTTAATTTAAGGTTTTTCAACTATATAATCACAATTTTCTCTTATTATTTCTTTTTTCCCTCTTCATCTCTTTCATACATTTACATTTTTTCCTTTTATTTTTTACCCATTTACTAACCATTGGGTTTAATTCAAAACATTGAATTAAATCTAATATCTACCATTAATCTATATTTAAATTTTTATATATTATAATTATAATCTATATCAATATAATATCTTAATTTAAAAACCTTTTTGATGAAACCTAACTTTATGGAAAATATTTTTACCATTTTCTTAAAGATTTTAAGTCTACCTTCATTATTTTATCTTAACTTTTTATTAATATTTTATAATATTAATTAATTTGCTATATTTATTAAAATTTTATTTATTAAAAATCGTGGCATAATGCGAGAATTATACTAGTTATTATATATACACGTGAAAGAAATAGATCAGTGAAGAGCTCTTTTGAATTAATGTGGGTAATGGAAATTCAAACTATAATGTTTTCTATAGAAATTGAAGCCGGAGACCACGGGAAAGTGAATAAGTGCATGCTACGCATTTTTAATCTAGATTAAGATTATAATTTAGATAAAAAATTTAATCTAGCTTAAGATTATAATCTAGTTTAAAATTGAACATCTTGTTTGGCATGACTTTGATTATCCAAGGTTTTTGGAGATTAAATTGTTAAATTACAAAAACGGATCTATTTTATTTGATGTATGACTTTAGAGTACGATCATATTTGGTCCGGGCTATAAAGTCCCTTTATAAAATAGAGAAAATATATGACCTCATAGCCTAGCAACTAGAGCTGGAAATAACCCGACCCGACCCGAGAAAATCGATCCGATTAATCCGACCCGAACCCATCCGACACCCGAATAATTGAAAAAAAAGTTTGGATCCGAGACCGACCGACCCGATCCGAGTTAAGCCCGAATCCGAAAGCAATCCGAACCCAGTAACAACCCGAACCCGATTATATCCGAATGGACAGACCCAAAATTAACCCGAAACCCGAAATTGCCCGACTCGAACATATCCGAAACCCGAAATTACCCGAACCCGATTATACCCGAAACCCGAAATAACCCAAACCCGATTATATCCGAAACCAACAAAAATCTTATCTTTTTCCCTAAAATACTAAAAACAACCTAAGTATTTGATTACTTAATAATGGATTGTAATATTATCATACATATAGTATAATTAAATATAATTTTGTACACCCTCCATTAAAAAAATCACTTTTTAGCATTTTTTAAGACACCAAAACCACATAAATATCAATTTTTTTGGTCATTTTTAAAATTTCGTAGTTATGAGAAATAAATATGAAATTAATATTGAAAAATAATATTTTATATAATTTTGAGTTTTTTTTAAAAAAAATGTTGGAAAAACTTATATTTTTTTAATGAATGTAGTAGTATTGATTAAGAATTGATAAACATTAGCTTAATACATATAGAATGATAAATAACTCATAGGTAAAAAAATTGATTTATTTTATCCAATATAATTCTTGCGGGTTCGATTTCACTGAACCCAATTCGACCAAAACTGTTGTGATTGAAACCCGATTAACCCGAACCCGTTTAGACCGAAACCCGATTCACCCGATTCCGTTTAGACCGAAACCCGGTTCACCCGAACCCGTTTAGACCGAAACCCGATTCGCCCGAACCGAATAGAACCCGAAAACCCGATTGTATCCGATAAAATAAGGCTCGAATAAATCGACCCGAACCCGATCAGACCCGAATTGTCATAACACCCGACATTAACCCGAGTCCGATATGACCCGAAACCGAATAACCCGACCCGAACCCGACCCGACTCGCCCGATTGCCACCTCTACTAGCAACAAGCCCGAGCTATAAAGCCAAAATCATACATTGTCAATAAGGGTGATATTTTTTTTTTTCAAGTTTGGTTTTGTGATCATATTCGGCTTGCGAGTAATTAGACAAGCTCAAGCAAGGGGTTGCATACTAAAACATCTAAACTCAAGCAAAAATCAGGTTTCAGAACCCAATTCCTAGCTGATTTAAGGAATGAATTGCTGAATTTAGGGTTGCTCAAACGGGCCAAACCGATCCGAACCGAACCGAGTTAAACGGATCGGGCCAAAACCGAAGGCCCGAATTTTTAGGAAGGGAGGACCGTAGTCCGGTCCGAAACCGAAGGCCCGATCCCATCTCGTCCCGTCCCCGTCTCGCGCCCACCCCTAGACTACACCCCGGCCATGCTGTGAAGTCTGCTAGGTTCCAACGAGGAGTCCTGTAAATGAGATGGCAAGTATGAAATAACGGTGGGTCATCCGACGTGGGGGGGGCAACGCACGCCAAGCGCAAACGCGCTAACCAAGCCGAGCACATAAGCCGGGTGGGGTTCCATCCTAAAACCAATTGGTGTTAGGTGGGGTAGCCCACCGGCTTATATGCAAGGCTTGGATTAAATTTCTATTCAATGTGGGACACTCCCAACACATATATTCTCCGCAGCAAGGATGCTCTATCCCTGCGCCTACAACTAAATAAGAAGAAGACGTCCGTAAAACAGAGATGGGCTCACTGCCAACTTATTATGTGCATTTAAATGAAACCCAAAAAACAATTAAAAACGTACACCACTCTTTTGAACGCTCTACAAATATGATTGAAATATCCATATCACACCAACCAAGTTCATAGAAATTTTTCAGGCCAATAGATAATTCATTTGAGGTGAGGTAAATACCTTCAGGGATTCACCTAGTATGACAAGAGCACATATAACAAACCGACAAATAATTACAAAATTATGCCCCGGGCGTAGCACGGGTCTGCCACCCTAGTATACAGATATATAGTAATGGACCATTTTACATATAAAAACAATAAGCATTGATGGGATAATTTAAGTAGAATTCACATAATCACATGGACCATATGGCTCAAATAGTTCGGAATACAAGCCTTTAATCCTTCTAGGGTCCCATCCTATGTCCTTGCACAAATCATCATTGTATTTTACCATATATGTAGTATCCCAATGCATCCTCTCATGTAGTGATTTGGCGCATATCTCTTCATGTACTTATCCCATTTTGATATATCCTTCTCCGATCCATGTCCTTGATTATCGGTAGCTTGAACGTGCCCTCGAGTAGCTCTACTACCCAACGAGATCTCATCTCGGATGTGTACAAGTTTGATATGCTCTCCGAGTATCCAATAACAGCTAACGGTGGAATCCGAGGATGAATGCATTGCCTAAAACACCAATGAATTACAACAAAATTAACACTTCAAATAGCAATAGTTAATTTGAGTTGTTGAAAAGAGGACTTCAATTCATTGTTGACCTATATAATGGAAGAATGGAACTAGGAGACCCCATGATGTAGTCTTGAAACTTTGAAGAGGCAAAAATGTCTCTTAGCTTCTAATCTCCCCTGAATCCTGTCGCGGGGATGACCAAGTCAGCCTCAATAGGCTTCGCTTTGCCTTCTAGGATGACGCCTTCTTTGCAAAAGCAAAACTCTTGAGCCTTCTTTAGGATAATGCTTCATTGCTCGACATGCTCATAAAATCCTTGGGGGAGGATAACGAATACGCAAGAAGAGCCCGACTCAAGAAAGTTGTAGTTTGGCACAACCCCTAACTTCTTGAGAGGATGCCTATGCTTTACATCGCTCTCCACAAATTTGTTGATCATCTACCGCTGGTGAGCAAGATATTCTTAAAAAAAGGTTCATCCATATGTGTGCATATAATTTAATTGGATCTCGTCTAAGCAGCCCTTACGGTGTAATTTGTGAGCAGTGAAATTATTCATAGGTACAAGACGATTATTCACAGTATGTTTGGAAAAAAGTAAAGCTGAAGCTGATAGATTATTTGTGTTAAATATAGGTTAATAAGCTAATATTGTATTTGGTAAAGCTAGCTGTTAAAGTAGCTGATAAAAACTTGTGAATAAAAAACAAAAAGCTCTGAAAAGTTTGTGTGAGTAGCTGTTGAAAAACTTAGATTTTAAAAAGCTAATTAAACTAAAATTTTACACCCTAGGGGTGGGCACAAATCCCGCAAACCCCGGTTCCGTCCTTGGGCCGTCCCGATCCCAGTGGAATTTGGAAGAAAAATAGTGAATCCCGTTCCGGTCCCGTCCCGCAAAAATTACATGGGACGGCACGTGGGACGACCCCATCTCGTCCCGTCCCCGTCCCGTGCCCACCCCTAGACTACACCCCATGCTGTGAAGTCTGCTAGGTTCCAACCAGGAGTCCTGTAAGGATGCTATTTCCCTGCGCCCACAATTAAATAAGAAAAAGACGTCAGTTAAAATGAGATGGCCTCACTGCCAACTTATTATGTGCATTTAAATGAAACCGAAAAAACAATTAAAAACGTGCACCACTCTTTTGAACGCTCTACACATATGATTGAAATATCCATATCACACCAACCAAGTTCATAGAAATTTTTCAGGCCAATAGATAATTTATTTGAGGTGAGGTAAATACCTTCACCTAGTATGACAAGAGCACATATAACAAACCGACAAATAATTACAATTGTCCCTCTTTATTACAATTGTCTATTCTAATTGTCCCACTTACAACTACTTGCCTTTACAAGGCCTACCAGCTTCTTAAAAAGAATTGCTACCCGTGTTCTATTTCGACTATACTGACAGGCTCTTATGGCATTTACTCTGCTGGCCGGCAATTTCTGTGGATTCATTTCCTTTTCGACTATGAATTTTGGCTCCTTCTCGGTTCTCATCATGTCTTCATGTATACAACACACTTTATTCTCATCTGTTTTGGTTATTCGAAATTTACTCTACCGGGTATATTATTCCTTGAGTATTTTGTGTTGAATTTACACTTTACAAGTTCTTGGATTGGTGTTCAGCCTTGGGCTACTGTTTTCAATCACGAGTTTCTTTCGTTTTGTTATGTTTGGAGCTGCTCTCATTGCCTTGAGTTCACTACTAGTGTTGTCTACTTCTTGTCTTCGGGGTGCTCTCTGCTGTGTGGTTTTGTTTGCAGGGGGTTTTCGACATGGAGGTCCTCTCGGGTTACCTGCTTCATGCTCGTGGAAGAGTTGTGTGGTGTTCATCCCTTTGGCATTCGTTGATGTTGTCCCCGGGGCTACCTTTGAGGTCCAAGCTGTTGTGGATTGTTTCAGTCTTGGTGTGTTGTCTGCAGGCTCGCCGAGAGGGCGCTTGCTGCTGCTGTCTCTTGCTTTGCTGCACTCAGCCTTCTCCTTCAACTCTTGGTCCTTCACCTATAACTACTTAGTTGGCTCGGCTTGTAAGCTTTATACTTCACTTTCTTTAGTCATCCTATGTAATATTAGTCGTGTTTGGCTGCTTTATGTTTGATTTGTCACAACTTATGTAACCATATGTGCTTGTATACCCAACCTAACTGCACTAACTTTGCTTAACTATCGATGTTTTGGGGTACCCCCAATTCGGTTTATTACACTATATATGTGGGTCTTACAAGACCATATCATTCTTAAACAGTGTTGCCAACCAACACTATCGAATCTCCTTATTCGATGGCTACTGCAATTCACAATTGTATTCCCACACATTATTCACCTTATTCGGATATCATCTTACAAAGTCCGATTATTCAAATCAGATAAGAACAAGTATATGAACATACTTTCTCTTCGAATTATATCTCCCAAACCTTGTTTATGCCCATTGTTTCGAATCACAATTGAATTTGTACAAAAAAATTTCTTCAATCGAACTATCTCTTTTATGGTTCTTTTCTTTAAGACTGAGCAAGTCGGTCCTAGATTAGTACAAACAGTTCACCTTCGAAGGTTTTTATGAATATATGCACTTGGAACTCCCTCGGCATCCGGAGCCGTAACTTCTGGACAAATATAGATATTTTCTGCCAAAATAATTATATCAACGTCCTGGCCCTTTTAGAAACTAAGACTGATAAGGTTCCTACAGAAAGCACGTTGCGTAAGTGTGGTTTCTCTAATGTTGCGTTTGATCCGTCTATCGGATTTTCTGGGGGCATTTGCCTTCTTTGGAAAGATATCCCAGCCTCACAATGATCCATTGAACTTAGCTGACTTAGTTGTATCCTTTAGGATATTACAATTGTCTTTTCTAATCAACATGAATTCAACTTGATAGAAACTGGAATAGTTACAAATTCCTCTTCACCTCGATTTTTCGGAAAAAAATAGATGACCCGGCGGGTTGACCCTACGAGTCGATCCTTCGGGTTTGACCCGCCGGGTCCGCGGGTCAAAATCAGCATGACTCTAACCCTAACCCTTGACCCGCCTCAACCCTGACCCTTGTTGATCCTAACCCGCCGGATCGTCGACCCTTTCGGTTCCCGCCGGGTCAAAACCCGTCGGGTCCGGGTCGACCCTTGACATTTTGAAAAAAGAAATTCATAATTTTTTCTAGGGGTGGGCGCGGGACGGGACGGGACGGGACCGGGACGGGACGGAGGTCGTCCCGCATAATTTTTGCGGGACAGGACCGGGTCCGGGACGGGACGGGCCTTGTCCCTCAAATAAAAAAATTATTAAAAAAACTCCATTTTTTTATAAATATATTGCGATTCTCAAATGCGTAATACATATATATGTATAATTTTTTATATTTTGCAGGTTCCCATATATGCGTACACATATATACGTGTGTATATGTATATAAACACCGATGCAGTGTGTATATATATGGTCTTACATTGGAGGATGTAGTGCATATCTATATATGACTAAATTACAGTATTTAGTATGTATATACACACTATATAGTATTACAGTGTGTATGAAATATATATTATAGTGTGTACGTATGTAGTATATATACAAACTATATATATATATACTATAATACATACTCTATATCCTAATATTATATATATAGTATTACATTTTTTCATTATTATTATTATTATAATAAAATATTATTATTATAAAGATGGCTTACATAAAGTTGGTTGAAAGCCTCGTAACAAAATATTATTATTATTATTATTATAAAATATTATTATTATTATTATTATAAAATATTATTTTTATTATTATATGTGTGCGGGACGGGATTTGCGGGATCCCGCCGGGTCGTCCCGCGTCCCGTCCCGCATCATTTTTCCGGAACGGGACCGGGACGGGTCCGGGATTTGCGGGATTTGTGCCCACCCCTAATTTTTTCTCTACGCAGTCCGCAGATGCCAAATTTCCTTTTTGCATTACGTGAAACACACGCACAATTTAAAAAGTGGTTTGACAAAAGGGGTGAGTCCCATATTTTTAATTTAGTAAAAATAATTTTTTAATGTTAAATCTGGACCTTTCATTTTTATTAACCTAATGGTCTATATTTGTTCCTAACTCCCACTCCAAGGGTGTTCTCATCCGATTCATACTCTATAGAGTTGCTCAAAATGCGGCCCGGTCAAAAAATCGAGCCAAAACCGAACCGAAAAAGTCGGTTTCGAGCCAGCCTGATATTTTACGGTTCGGACTTTGGGCCTAGAAAATCCAAAATTCGGTTTTGGCCAAAAACCGAAACTGAATCGAAATTTTCGGTTCTGGCCCTAAAAACCTTTAAAAAAAACAAATTGGTTATTTTTTGAATTGGTAAATAAAGAGCGACCATTCCGGGGTTCGAACCGGAGACCTATGAGTACTACCCACAAGTCCTTTCCGATGAGCCATTCCGGAATGGTTCTAATTGGCTATTTCTGATTCTTTGTCTTTCTCCCATCCCGGATTATGAAATACAAGACGTTTATTATGAAACAGATGGAGTAATGTTTTTTATTCGAAGGACAAGGCCCATCCCGTCTCGGTCCCGTCCCGTGAGAGACAAGGCCCGTGCGGGATTGAAAAAAAAAAGTAAAGAATCTCGTCCCGGTCCGGTCCCGATCTCGTCCCGTCCCGCAAAAAAAAAAAATGAATCCCGTCCCGCAAAAATTACGTGGGACGACCCCATCTCGTCCCGTCCCCGTCCCGCGCCCACCCCATGCTGTGAAGTCTGCTAGGTTCCAAGAGTCGTGTAAGGATGCTATTTCCCTGCGCCCACAATTAAATAAGAAAAAGACGTCAGTAAAAAAAGAGATGGGCTCACAGCCAACTTATTATGTGCATTTAAATGAAACCGAAAAAACAATTAAAAACGTGCACCACTCTTTTGAACGCTCTACACATATGATTGAAATATCCATATCACACCAACCAACCAAGAGCACATATAACAAACCGACAAATAATTACAAAATTGCAGCAGATTTAGCTGTATCCTTTAGGATATTACAATTGTCTTTTCTAATCAACATGAATTCAACTTGATAGATTTGAAGAGATAAAGTCAAATAAACTTCTTGTATTTATACACCCAAAAAAATTCAATCTACACCACTGATTTAGGAAAATATCATATGTTAACAAGCATTACGGTCCATATATATATATATATATATATATATATATATATATATATGGAGAGAGAGGATATATCATATGTACTCAGGTCTTAACGTGTATCATAAGAACAAATCTCATCCATTGATTTAGGAAAATCGGATGGCTGAGATTATTCAATAATATTAATGAATTAAAAAAGAAAAAAAACACAAAAACACTCTAAAATAGGCGCGTGTACTACTCACATCCAAACCCTACCACACCCTTTTTCTGCAAAGAGGAAAGAGAAAGAGGAGGAGGTGCGAGGCGACGGCGAAACCATAACCGACCAAGGCTGGGAGCCTGGGACTCCACCGCTCTAAGGCGGATTCCGACCACTACTCACCACTAGCCACCTACACCATCGAAGCAAGCATCGCCAGCGATTTGTTGCTGTTGAAGGAGCGAGAAACCATCGCCGGCGATTTTTTCGGTCCTAAAACCGAAAAAACCGTAACCGAATTATCGGTTCTCGGTTCGGGCTTCAGTCCCTTCCTCAAAAAAAAATCGGACCGTCGGTTTTGGCCCGAACCGTTTAGGTCGGTTCGGTTCAGACCATTTGCGCCACCCTACTATATATATATATATATATATATATATATATATATATATATATATATATATATAAAATGTGGTTCAAATGTTAACTAGTCTTACGGTGTTAAATGTTAACAAATCTGAGGTATTGATTGAGTGAAAAGACTGAGATTTTTTTATTTTTTGGGTTAATTGATAATTGAAAATTAAAAACCACAATCTCACATCCGAAACAAGTGCGTGTAATTCAAACCTAACCCTACTCTATAATTGATGCAGATCGAGAGAGAGAGGGTACTAGTAGAAAAATGTGAATATAGCATGCTACATAAGAGGCCGGATGTCTCACATCCGGGTTATAATATGCTTCCAAGCTTTTATCTTTTCTTTTCTAAAAAAATGATAGAGTATATAACCCGGATATACGGCACGCCCGGGCTAAAATGTTGTGGGTGAATTTCCACAGCCTAAATCAAATAACCCGGAGCATAAAAATCCGGGTTATTATGAGAGTCTAATGACCCGGGCGTGCCATCAATGCGCTAGATCCGGGCTCATTTGTATCCACTCCATCGATCTTCAAAAAAAGTCCGTACTAGCATCCGGGGCATAAAACAGGGGTGCGAAAGTGGCGCTTAATTGAAGCATAGAGAGCTCTGTCCTCGCATGCCGCCGAAAGGAACCCTAACTCTCGCCGTCTTCACCATCTTCGCGGAGCAACTCGATCCGTCCTCGCCTCCCGCCAAAGCTCGGTTGCTCAGAGAAGGGAGCTTGCCCTAACTCTCACCGTCTCTTGTTGTCTCTCCGTCGCCTCTCTCCATCTTCACCGTTCACCGACTGGAAACGTCGCCATCTTCGCCTCTAGCTGTCGCACTGAGGTAATTGCCCTAACTCTGTCTTCTTCTCTCGCCTTCTGTCTTCCTATTTGTTGTCAGTTTGGTTGATCTCTTGTCGCTGTCTGTGAGTGTTGGGCACTGAGCAATTCAATTTTCCTTCCTTTGCTTCTAATCTCATCTATGCTTTCTCCCAATTTCGGAATTGATTAGTTGAATCTGTGAGTGGAAGTATTTCGATTTTCCAACTTTATGTCATTGTCATTTCTCTTTTGATTGATAGAAATAAGTGAATAACAAGAGAATGGAATCTGTACTTGCCTTTCTTTTCCTCTTCTTTGATTTTGGGTGTGCATCATATATTAATCTCAATTTACCGAACTGAATCTGTACTTGCCTTTCTTTTCCTCTTCTTTGATTGATAGAAATTAGTTGAATCTGTGAGGTTTTCACTGAATTACTAAAATCAAATTGTCAGTACATAGACCCCGTCTTCACAAATTTCATTAGTTCAATTGAGTTGCCTAATCTTATGAAGTTGTATTATTGTTCATGAATATATAATGTGGATTGAAGTTATAGAATTGCTTAGAATCGCATATGAAAAATGTGGAGCTAATCTTGGAATGGGATCTTTGTTAGGTTAGTCTGTTTGAATCGACTATGCTGGATTTTAGGAGGCTAGATTTTGGTTAAATAAAGAATTCATTTCGAGGGTTCGTTCATACATTATAAGCTCTTCATATATATTCTAGGATGCAACTTGTCATGTGTTTGAACTTTGCTGGATTTTGATTGTTTATTTAAAGCAGGGAAAATATCTTTAATTTTTTAAACTTCGTGTATTTGTCATTTCTATTTTGAAGGATAGAAATAGTTAGAAAATGGAATATGTAGTTGCTTTCATTTTTTTTCCCAAAGATTATGGTGTTACATTTGATTGCTTTCATACAGGTAAGTTTTTAGGCGAAGCCAGGTGTTTAACATGGTGTATCTTACATTGAGACTGCTTGATTGCTTTCATACAGATTAGTTTTTAGTTTTCTAGTTTATTATTCTTGGGACTTGGTAATGATAAAACTTATCATCCGTGTTTTAGTGCAGGGCTTGGTGTTATTAACATGGCTGTGCATGCTGTGTCTAGGATGTCTGGAGCATATGGAGTGATGCCAAATCACCAAGTTTACCTACTAGATGGTAAACAGTTGCTACTCTTTTTGAAGTGGTAAACAATTGCTTATTGGCTTTCTTAATCTACTAAAAGTAATTATTTTGCTCCCTATTAGAAACTGAAAATTGCACAAAAGTTAGATAGAGTTCAAGTGTTACACTTTATTTTGCAAAAAAGAAATCCAATTTGCTAGCATGCATTAAACATGTTAAGGTGGTTTAGCCTCACGTGCTTCTTGGTCTCTCTGGGGTTGGTGGTATTTTACCAAGGAGGTGTGTATATCTTCTTCTTCTTTTTTATCTATTATTGGTAAAGAGTGTGTTCCTTGCCCTTTTTCTATTTTATGTTTGCTATACTAAATTTCAGTGGTTCTGTGAAGCCCAATCTACTGTGTGTGTGTGTGTGTGTTTTGCAAATGTTTCCTCTTTTATCTTTTTTCTGCAGTGATATTCTAATTTCTGGGTGATTGACGAGAAATCAACGGGCAACAGGAATGATTCATATGAACGTTTATAGCTTGTTTTTTTTTTTGAAAAATAACCAACCAAGTGCTAATAAAATCTTATATATTATTTGTGTCATGGTGTGTAACTTTTGTAGGAAAATTTTGTCGTCCATATTAAAGAATTTATCTTGTGGAATAAACGTAATAGCATAAGAAATTATATATCATTAGTCTAAAAAAATACAGTAGTTGAAAAAATATCTTAAAGATAAGTTTAAAAATATCTTAGTATTGTTATTATTATCATCTTGGTCAACTTATTAATCCTTGAAGTTCCCTTATACAAATTGACATTTTCTTTCTCATTGAACAGTTGAATGCACTCATGCTGATGCTTTCAAGTATCCTGGAGAAAATATAGTATTTCCAAGTGGAAGTCCCTCCCCTTTCATGTTGTGCTTGACATGGCAGCATTATCTCCCACAATGGTAAGAATTTTCTATGTAAAATCTAGTTTTTCTTTTTAGTGAAAAATAAAATAAAAATGTACTGCATTAAGTTAGATGCTCAGACTAATTTCCTCACACAAATTTTCATTTTTATTGCAGAGCCAGGGAAACATTGCCAAATGGAGAAAGAAAGAAGGTGATAAGGTTAGCCGTTAGCTCATTAGTCATTGCTAAATTGTAGTTATTATTTCATATTTTTTATTTTCTTCTCAAATGTTTACATTATGTAATAGATAGATGTTGGTGATGTAATATGTGAAATTGAGACTGACGGGACATTTCCCAATTTATTATATATATCATTCTTTTAAAAAAAACAAGCTTGATTTTAATGCTGAATTATTTCATAATCTTGAAATATATCTTTCACTGCTGTATGGAACTGTAGCTACCTTGCCAAGATGGTAGCACCTGAAGGTTCAAAAGACATTGTTGTGGGCCAGCCCATTACAGTTACAGTAAGTATTTAATTTCTATATAATCTTTTTATGATTCCATATGGTTCTGTGATTGTATATTGCATCTTCCTTTTGTTTTTTCTTTCACTTTGTTAACAACTGTATTTTTTATTTGCAATTTGTGTTATGAGTTTGCCTTCTTATCTCCCAGTGAAAGAAATTAACATGGTGCTGTTTTATAAGGTGGAAGATTTGAATGATTTTGAAGTTCTAAATACATCCTTTGCAGATACACTAGGGCCTCATGGTACTCTGTTGAAGGGAGATGTTTTGGCCTCAATGAAGTCATGAAGAGTTTCCAAAGGAGGTGCTGCATCTAAGGAGAAGGCATCTTAACTCTCTATTTTTGTTTCATTTTAGTTTAGCACACTATTGACCCTTGTCGTATATTAGCTCTACTTTGCAAGGGAGAGACAACATCTTGTACTGAGCATGATATTTGTCCTAGTTTTAAGCTTGAATCAATGGTATGTTCATGGACATCGATATGGATTTGACCAGTTTTGGATTAAGATAATGAGAATGTATTTACTTTTTTTTTTTAATCAAGCTTGCAATATTGTTGCTGAGCAATAGCATATTTGTAAAACATGTGCTTGTATGAACAATGTAAAACGTACAGGTGCAATAGGACCTAAATAAAATGGCCATTAAATATATATATATATAAAAGAGAGCCCGGACCTGCTAAATCCGTGAAATACAATCAATTTGCATGTTGTAAAATGACAGACCAAATAGCCCGGATCTAACAATATCCGGGCTATATAATCTCCTCACATGGGCCTGTTGGATAGGGAAATAACCCGGAGTTAAGAATATCCGGGATATTTGATATACCAAATAACCCGGACATTAAGCTACATCCGGGGCTATAAAATCTGTGAGATTTTTTTACCAAAATCAGACTGGACTCTATTAGCCCGGGCGTGTATTTTTTGGATCCGGGCTCTTTACCTATTATCACATTGACCTGATGCCCAGACCCTATTTGCTCTATTTTTTGGAATTGAGGACCCAGTGGTCCTCAATTCCATCCCCATCGCCGACTACGAGTCTACGACTACACTTTCTTACTCTTCCAGTGGTCCTTTGCAATCGCTGTTGTCGGTATCACCGCTGGCTCTGTTGCCGAGAGGACCCAGTTCAGCGCATACCTCGTGTTCTCCTCTTTAATCTCCGGCTTCGTCTACCCCTGACATTAAACTTGATAAGGGTCGCCAGATTTGGGAGAGGAGGATGTGTACGTACGTGTGTGGATTCTCATACTGGGGAAGGGTCGGCGCCGGACTCTCCGACTACTGCACAACAAGGTGAAACTCCGGGTGGGAATGCGTCGACATTTCCTTACCAAAGGGCAACTCACATCCCTACTGCAAATCAACTGCTTCAGATGGGTTTGGTAATTCAAAACACTTCTAGATTATTTGAATTAGGATTTAGGGTTCATTAATTGATTCATTGATATTAGATTTGAGGTTTGTATTCGGCAAATTCAAAATACTTCGGATGGGTTTGATTCATTGATATATTTAGATTCATTGATTTATATATATTGTTCATAAATTTATCGTATTCGACAAATTCAGAATAATTATTCATGGATAATCATGGATTATTCATGTATATGGGGCAGTTAGATAGGTTTCGTGAAATTCAAGCTCATGAGTTGATCGACTATTCGGCAAGTTCATAGTTACTATTCGTTGACGTTGATAATAAGGTAATATTCATATGTATGTGGGTAATTAGATGTGGTTTTCTTTGAATTCAAACCCTGTGTAAAATTGTCCATGACTATTCGGCAAGTTCAGAGTCACTTTTCGTTGATAATAAGGAATTATTCATAGGGGGAATTGGTGAAATGTCCAAAAAAGTCGTCCTTGGTGAATTGTCCACATCTTGCCCATAGCAATTTTATCATCTTGCCTATAGTCTAACTCTTTTTTCTTTTTCTTTTTCTTTTTATTTTATGTTAACATCTTGTCGTGCAAAAATAAGAGTATGTTGAGCATGTGCAAAATTATTGAGCATGTGCAAAAATAACCGCATGTTGAGCAAAAAAGACTCAAGTCTTTTTAACATTTTGTCGTGCAAATATAAGAGTACGATGTGCAAATATAACCGCATGTTGAGCAAATCTGACCCGAGTCTTTTTTTTTTAAAAAACATTTTGTCGTGCAAATATAAGAGTACGTTGTGCAAATTTAACTGTAAGTTGTGCAAATATGACCCAAATCTTTTTTTTTTTCATTTTGTCGTGCAAATATAAGAGTACGATGTGCAAATATAACCGTAAGTTTCGCAAATATGACCCAAGTCTAGTTTTTTTTTTTAACATTTTGTCGTGCAAATATAAGAGTACGTTGTGCAAATTTAACCTTAAGTTGTTCAAATATGACCCTAGTCTAGGTTTTTTTATTTATTTTTTAAAACATTTTGTCGTGCAAATATAAGAGTACGTTGTGCAAATATAACCGTAAGTTGTGAAAATATGACCCAAGTCTAGTTTTTTTATTTTTTTTTAAACTTTAATATTTTGTCATGCAAATATAAGAGTACGTTGTACAAATATAACCGTATGTTGTGCAAATATGACCCAAGTCTAGTTTTTTTTTTTAATTACATTTTGTCGTGCAAATATAAGAGTACGATGTGCAAATATAACCATATATTGTGAAAATATAACATTTTGTTGTGAAAAAATAAAAATAAAAATATAGATTATGGATCACATAATAAAATATAGATAGTTTTTTTAATTTCTCATATTTGTAGAGTGATTTTTGTAATAAATGATAGTGCTTATTTTAGTCATGTTTTAAGTAGAGTTTTACATATTAATTTAGGGTATATTTACATGTTTTATAGCTTATTTGGTATCATTTACTTTTCGGAGTCTACACTAGTGTTTTTTATATATTTTATGTATTTTTGGACTGGATCATATGAAATGCGGGATTGATCATAATTTAAAGGATCATTGGTCAAACTAAAAGCATGATGGTCGAGCTATTTGATAAATTGGAGAGATGCAGATTGTGTAAATTACAGTGGGCTAAGTCCTAAGGCCACATTAACTGGGTCGATGAAATTCATACGGGAGGAGCCCACATACGGCCTGATGCCCCAAATATGTGAAATTGGAGTTCGGAAGGTTCCCGTTCATGGCCGCAATTGCTAACTACCTTATATAGAATTATATTAATATTAAATATTTATATATATTTATATTAGATTAGATAGATTTAGGTTAGGATAGTTTATGTTATATATAAACGTTCATTCATAAGGGAAGCCCTGTACACCGTAGCCGACTGACTGTTTTCAACTCTTAACCCTGATTATATTTTGTCTTATTTTTATGGGGATCTAAACTCTCCCGTTTCGTCCATGGATTGAAGCTTTGGTTTGATAAAGTTGTGAGATTTCTATTCTTGTTCTATTCGTATTGATTCGTATTGATTCTTTTGCGAATATGGTTGATTTCTTCTAATCCGTACAACTAGTTGAGATTATTGCTAGGATTTTGTAGATTTCCCGTAGCGAACCTTAATCCATATTAGCAATCATGCATTTTTAGGACTCATAGGACTAAACTGGTGTGTAGAGAATCAATTACATGTTGAATGCCGACTCGTAGCTTGGTGTTGCATGTATCCTGGTTAATCCTTAATCTTAATGCTACTATTAGGTTGAATCTTGATCGTGTTAGGATTATCTAAATAGTAAGGGTTACTAGGACTCGTAGGACTAGTAATTTACACAACATGAATAATAAGAGGATGAAAAGAGAACTTGAAGAAGAATCGAGGATCAACTAGTCAAACTAAAGTGGATGTTTATAGATGAAACTAGTCATTTAATTGTTATCTCTATTATTTTGTTTATAGTTTATTTTATTTTCTTTCTTATTCTCACCACACAAAAACCCCCATTTTCTATTAATTGGTAAATATACTTAACTTAGAAATAATTTGATTCTCTGTGGGATCGACTCGTGCTTACCACACTACATTAGTTAGTAAGTTCGAATTTATTTTGATACGGTTTACGCGACTAAAAACCGTCTATCAATAAAAATATAGATTTTTTTTGTAATTCCCATATTTACGGGGTCAGTTTTGTAATTTAACAAAAACTTCATCCTCAACCAGAAAGATCCGGCGGCCTCCGCCGCTCGCTCCCGATCTGGAATCAGATCCGGCAGCCTCCGCCGCTTTCTCCCTCCCTCACTCGCTCGATCCCTCGATCTCGCAACCAGACAGCGACTTCGGCGCCACGCTCCGGCCTCCGCCGCTCGCTCGCTCCCGCGATCTCGCCACCAGACAGCGGATCCGGCACCACACTCCCTCGATCTCGCTCGATCTCTCCTCTATAGATCGATCGAGATCGAGATCTCGCCGCCATAGATCGAAACCTTCAATCATCGAGATCGAGACCTCCATAGATCGAGATCTGGTCTTTGTCGCCATAGATCGAGATCGAGACCTCCAATCCGGCGTCGGAGAGATCGAGACCTCCATCGCCTTCGATATATGGCGGAGCAACGAGGAGGTGAGCGGAGAAACGAGGAGGTGAGCGGTGCCGGAGATGGAGGAAGATCCCGATTTCAAGTTCTCGTTGAGCGATCGGAGACAGTTTTCCAATTTGAGAGATCTGATTGAATCAGGAAGAAAGATTAGTATATATAGTGGACATTTTTCCAATTTGTCCAAAAAGGTGGACAATTCACCAATTTGTCCAAAAAAAAAGTGCCTATTTGACAAAAAAATTCTTATTCATATGGGTAATTAGATGTGGGAAATAAAGAATTACATTCACATACACGTTCAACCTAGCGAATAATTACTATTAACTTAACAAATATTTACTATCAACCTAGTGAATAATCACTATCAACCTAATCTAGTGAATAATTACTATCAACTTATCGAATAATTACTATATCTATCCAGCGAATATGTGCAAAATTGAGAACTTTTTGCCAATATCTAAACGATAACTTCTCTTTACACACGAATAATACCTACATTAAAAAAAACAACGTTACTCCACCAAAAAACATTACGCCAAAAAAAAAAGTGTACAGAACACGCGCAATTCAACAAGTGGGGAAGGAAATAGGTGGGTCTCATTGATTTTTAATTAAAGAAAAATGGCAAAATTATTAAATAATCTCATCCACCTATTTCATTCAATCAAAGGCCAGGTCTTTTAACATTTAACACCCTAAGGGGTGTTAACACATGACCCAACCTCTATATTGATATATATATATATATATATATATATATATATATATATATAAAGAGGATAGTTATGGTGTAAACACCTCTTATAGTGAAATTTGTGAACAAATCTGGATCTACGATCGAATGAAATCAAAGGCTTGCATTAGTGTGTTTTTCAACTTTAATTTATGTATTTTTGAATAATTGGTATTTTTTATTTCTTTGATAGTGGTAGAACAATGGGTTATGGTTAGTGAGGAATTGGGATGAATGTTAATTTTATGCTGGCTGCAAGGAAGAGGAAAAGGCGACCGATAATTTCTAATGAGAAGAATGACACAGAGATGGTCGGTGGTTGTGAGCTTGTGAGGGAGGAGACGAAAAGTCGGTGATTGTGGTCGAGGAGAAGATAGTGGCAAGGCTTGTAATGACAATGAGAATTCTGATATGGTGGATGAATGGGTGACGAATGCAAAGGCGGTGGGGAAGACACTCAAAGAGTGTTATGAACACTGATTTGCAGCTGAATCAGTGTAATAAATGAGAAGCAAAAGAAGAAAATTAGTGAGTTACTCACTGCTTCATTGAAAGCAAAAGTTTCTCAAAGTCAAATGGAGGCAGCTAAAGCTGTTGAACATCAATCCCCGAAAGCCTAATGATTATGAGGTGACAATGTACATGGTTTTATAGTCCCATCTGTCTCATGTGAAAGTCTTGCTCTAGGAGTTTATTACACTAAGGGCTGCAACCTACATCTAGAAGAGAAATAACAAAAAATGCCATGAAACAAGTGAGCTATTTCAGCTAATGCCAATTGATAAGATGAAGATAATAAACTGATGTTGAGCATTCTATAATTCTCATATCCCCCTTTCAAGTTGGATTGGGAGAAAAGTTGATATAGCGCGCATTTAGATAGGCATATTAGGTTGCATTTAGCATTATTTAGATTTATATAATGCATAAATTATATGCTAGATTTGCATTTATATTCGTTTTGTTGGTGGAGTCGGAATCTACACGCTTTTATTGATTATTTCAGTTATATGTGGATCCGATGAGGAATGAGAAAGCTCATGAATGAAGGAAGAGTGAAGAACAAGTCTACAGAAGTTGTTGTCAGACATGCTGAACTTGTTTCGCACTTTCTAGAGGCCTCGATGGTCCAAATGACTATTATAAGCATGCGTTAGAAAGCTGTTTCTGAGATCTACAACTTTCATGTTGACATCAAGACCATGTTCGAAACGGAAAAATCATTGTGGACAGTAAAGCTGTCTCACGGCCAAACAAACTGCCCCGCGGCTCGTAGCTCAGAGAAGGATTTCGCAAATCGCCTGGCCGCCCAGCGGCCTGGGTTGGCTGCCCCGCGGCCTTTGTAAAAACGTCGAATCTACTAGATGGACTTTTTTTTTATCAATTTAATTAGGGTTTTAGAAGGACTATTAGGCTGACTCTTTTGAGGCTTTTTAAAGACGTTTTAGGGTTTTATTTTAGTCATCTAATTCCTTAGTTTTATGCACTTGGAGATTATCAATTAACATAATCCTAGAGGGGAGCCTCCATGGCCATGGAGTGATAAACTCTTTCGTTTCGTCTATAGATTGAAGCTTTTGTTTGATAAAGTTGTTAGATTTCTATTCTTGTTCTATTCCTATTGATTCATATTGATTCTTTTGCGAATATTGTTGATTTCTTCTAGTCCGTACAACTAGTTGAGATTATTTATAGGATTTTGTAGATTCCTCATAGCGAACCTTAATCCATAGTAGCAAGCATGCCTTTTTAGGACTCGTAGGACTAAATTGGTGTGTAGAGAATCAATTATACGTTAAATACTGACTCGTAGCTTGGTGTTGCATGTATCCTGGTTAATCCTTAATCTTAATGCTACTATTAGGTTGAATCTTGACCATGTTAGGGTTATCTAATTAGTAAGGGTTACTAGGACTCGTAGGACTAGTAATTTACACAAGATCAGGACATGAACAATAATATGATGAAAAGAGAAGTTGAAGAAGAATCGATGATCAATCAACCAAACTAAAGTGGATATTTATAGATGGAATTATTTTCTCAATTGTTATCTCTACTAACTTGTTTATAGTTTCTTTTCTTATCTTTAATCACAAAAACCCCTCTTTTCTACTAATTGGTAAATATACATTGCTTAGAATTACTTGATTCTCTGTGGGATCAACCTCTTACTTACTTACTATACTAGTCTGTAGGTTTGAGTTATATTTTGACAGGAACAAAGACAGTTTTCTAGATCTCTTGTCAAAAGCCTACCAAACCCAAACTTGCAAGATAATAAAATGTGCTACTAATTCTCCCCAAGGGGTTTCGTAAATAAATCTAGAATTTGTACTCATGTTCTGATGTGTTGTGAAATGACAATCGAACTTCAAGTGTTTGATTATTTCATCAAATATCGGGTTATCTGTTATATGAATTGCTACTTTAATGTCAGAGTAAAGGGAAATAGGCAAGGGCACCTCGATCATCAGTAAGTGCATAATTCCTTCGACCCAAATCAATTCACTTGTAGTGATTAACATGCTTCGACATTCAACTTCTGCAGAGGATTTAGAAATTGTGGTTTGTCTATTGTCTTTCATGAAACCAATGAATCACCAATAAAGACACAATATCCAGTCAGGGATCTAGCACTAAATTGACAAGCACCCCAGTCTGCATCACAATAAGAAGCTATTTTCAAGGGTATGTTTGATGAGTATTGCAGACCCACTCCATTGGTACCTTTGAGGTACTTAAGAACAAGCAATGCATCATCAAAGTGAGGTTATCTTGGCTTTGTCATGAACTGACTTAGATGCTGGACAACATATTAAATATATTGTCTTTTTAAGTTGAGGAATATAAGTTTTCAAATCAACCTCATGTATCTCTCAGGATCATCCATAATGATTATTGTATCAGTGGACAATTTCAGACCCCTAGAAAGAGAGAAAGGTGCAAGTTTACAATCTCCATGTTGCAATCAATCAAAGTGTCCATTACACACTTCCTTTGATGAAGCAGGAGACCGATCCTTGATGGTAAAGACTTCATGAAGAGGATTCTTTGTATCCTGAATCACTCTTTCATCATCTCCAATTATTAGTAGATCATCCACGTACACAAGGTCCACCACAATTCTTAAAGGCACCCTTTACAAACAAGGAATAATCAAAGCACTAATCATAACCCATGTTGTTTAGGAATTTTCACAATTCAACATTTCATTGTCCAGATGCTTGCTTCAACCCATAGATAGATTTCTTCAATTTACATACTTGACCAGCTTAGCTAAGTCATATCCCTCAGGAGGTAACATGTAAACTTTTTCTTCCAAAAGCCCATGAAGAAATGCATTATTCACATCAAGTTGATGCAAATTCCATCCCTTAATGCTTGCAATAGTTAGCAAAATTCTTACTGTACTGAACTTGGCTACAAGAGAGAATATATGCTTGTAGTCCTTTCCCTTTATCTGATTATACTATTTAGCCACCAATCTTGCTTTCAAACTTTCCACTGAACCATCTAGTTTATATATTTTATATTATAAACTCATTTGCTCCCTTTTCCTTTTGATAAACCAGTCATCAATCATATATCATATGGCCTTTATCTCTTTATGCATAGCCTCCACCTTCTAAAATAATATTACTGGTACCCTTGTCGGTTTCGAACTTCATTCACAAGCAAAGAGTTAACGCTTCCGTTTGACGAATAGAACCATGTTGTATCACCTATTGAAAAATATCAATCACCCTACCTCTATTGCCTCTAACAATACTGCCGATACTAAACTCAGAAGGTTTAATAGAGCCATCTACATGAGTTTGTACGTAGACGCTTCTAGGTGGTTTCACCCAGTTGGTAGAGATCAATTTTCTCCTTCTCTTGACTTTGATTCCATCTGTTTATTATTTCGATGGTTGGGGATACAACTTTCGATCCTCTTGTTACCCTTTCTTATTGAAAATGATATCCGATTTATCATTTTTATTTTATCGTTTTGACCCAGATATTATTGAGGTTAACATAGATTTTTCAAAATAACTTCATCTGTAATCCTAGCTATTTGAATAGAAGGAATTGGACATTGTTATCAAGAATAGTTAATTGACACGATAAGTTATTCCAGATAAGTAAAGTTAATTAGAGAATTTCAATGAGGGTATCTCATACTCATGTTTGTAATATATTCACATCATGGTTATTAGGATCCCGATCCGGAGCTTACTATCCTACGATCCTATGCGAGCTTCTGTTCGGGATCGAGCATATATACTCTTTAGTGCTAGGATCTGCCTAGGATCGGTAGAATCTATAGGATCGGTTAGGATCTTACGATCCTAAGAAAATAGTGCGATCCTAGCAATGTTAAAATTTGAGTTGTATGTATTATATTTTGTTTTGAAGCCCATCTACACTCCTAGACATCTTAATGGCTTCTTGCTCCATTACACTCATTAGAGTCGATGATTAAAACGTGAAATCCTAATCCGAGTTGCAAGCAATTGACAACTCGAGTGGTGAGCAGCAATCGATTGGGCCAAAAAATTTCGTGGAGTATTTGGTGGCGGACTAGTGGTGACTTCGACGAGCAGGTCAGCAACAAACATTGAGGGCGGGGGCGAGTAGCAGTAGCACATCTCTCAGACTCTCATCAGTTCGGCAATAGGTCAGGTGAGTATTTAGTGTGTTCGGATTTTTTCAGTCCGTTTCTATGGCGAAATGTGGGTCTTGATTTAATTCTAGTCTCCAATTTTCAGTCCTTTTAGTGCGAAATGTCTGCTAGTTATGTGTGGTTACTAGGTAGTGCGTGTATTCATAGTGTTTTCCTTTACATTTATTTAACTTAAGTTGTGTAGTATTCATAGTGTTTTCCTTATTTCAATTTATAGGTGATAATGTTGAAAATGAAACCCATTACTCAACCCAAGGAAGTGGTATTGATATGGCTACATTATCATGCAATGAAGATGAAGTTGTTGAGATAAATGATGATGATGATGTTGATGCCTTGAGTGGGATGTGGAAATTGTTCATGACGTGGTTAATTGCGATGATGACATTGCATTCATATTCACATATTGATATTAGGGCTACCCAATCGGTTTGTACCGAATTCAACCGCATCGAAAATTCCAACCTAGACTGGTGGACCGAAAATTTAAAAATGTTGGACATTGGATCAAACTGTGACCGCAATATACGTTCCCGAGGTTTTTCGGTCCATGGACCAGATAGACCGATTTGTAAATCAAATGGATTAAAAAATAAATTATAATATTTTTAAAGTGGTTTATTAAATGGGAAAATAGACTTAATTGAATTAATCTTAATAATACATGAATGGAAAAAAATCATAACGTTTTTCACTTGGTCACTTTATTTTTATTTCAAAAAAATACATATATGTACACATTTCGATCTTGGACCGGAAATCAAAATTTCTTAGAGATAATTAGATTATCTATGAGATCGACTCCTTACTCGATTGTTATACTTAGATTTACTTTTAGACTGGTTGAGGAGTCAAAAATCCCCAGATTGCTTGTTGAGTCTATATATTGGCCCCGATTTTGGTAAGAGTTAAGTTCCTTGTTTATTAACTTTTCATGGCTAGCGTGATCTTAAATTCCTATCTCATGATCAAACAGGGGAAATATCATTTAATAAGAAGTAAAGATCATTCAATAAGTTCTACCAAAAAAAGCATTTAATAATACTGTAATAACGATTCAATGAAATAAAATATTTTCATATTGATTTGAGAAGTACAGTATATAAGTACAATATACTTTTTAATTTCTTATTCGAAACTATTACATTATATAATTATAATCCGTTGGCAACATGTATATGTCCATATCTTATTCATGCTCAAGTTCTTTTGAGTTTATTACTCATAATTAAGGAGTTGAAAATTGAAATATATAATAACATATATCTTTAAATTAATCCCTAACAAATCCTATGAGAAACTAGCCAATATAGTCTAATGGCCCATGCGGCTGAAACCATTCAGAAATGAATCCCTTCTTCCTTCTGGGGTTCCAACCCAGATCCTTGCACAGCTGATCATTATACCATATATGGAGTTGCCCTATGCAGGATCTTCGGTAGTGCTTCGGTGCATTTCCCTTTATGAACTTGTTCCAATTCGCGCTTTCCTTCTCCATTTCCTTCATTTCGGGGAGCTTAAATGTGCCATCGAGTAACTCTACTATCCATCGACATCTCATTTCAGATGTATACAAGTTCGAGAAACTCTCCGAGTACCCGATTATTGCCAGTTGCGGAATCCGAGGGTGAATGCATTGCCTACAAACACATATCAACAAGAAAACACTTAGAGCTTCGGCTTCGAGTTGCCATGTTAATTTGGTACTACTGTCATGTTCACATGTGCGCTAGCTAGTAGTCTAGTACATAAACTGAGTGAGATTCCATTCTAAAACCAACTTATATACTACGGATTGTTCATTCATATTTTCAATGTACATGACACTCTCTTTTGTCTCTTCACAAATATCAACAGGTACAATCATGATTAGAGTGCACGAAACCCAACCAGAACCTGACCAAGCTCGAACTATACTATTAAAACTTATGACATATATGAAAATATATAGACTCAATTAAACTTAAAAGAACTAAATCGATTAACCGAGATGATCCAAAGAAAACCGAACCCGAAATAGACCCAAATGAAAATATATAGACTTCAAATATTTTAAATTGTTTGAGTTCATAAAAATATTTTTAGGCGACAACATATATATGGTCGTCACCTGAATGATTAAGCGATCAAATAAGGTTCGTCGCCTGAGACATAAATGTAATCAAGATGTATGTAGATGAAAGATGAAACCTGTAGAGTGGAAGAATGGAGTGAGGAGACCCCATAACGTGTCCTTGAAACTTTGGACAAGCAAAGATGTCCCTCAATTTCTCATCCGCCTTAAAACCTGTTGCGAAGATCACCAAGTCAGCCTTCAGAGGCTTCGGTTCTCCTTCGATCACAACACCTTCTTTACAGAAACGAAACTTGGCGGCCTTGTTCAAGAGGATGCTCCCTTTCTCCAGGTTCTCATAGAAGCCTTTGGGAAGTACGGAGAGCACGCAAGAAGAGATGGCCTCGCCGAAACTATGTTCTGGTACGAGTCCATACTTCTTCAGAGGATGCCTGTACTTTATGTTGCTCTCCACAAACTTAGCAATCAACCACCTCTGGTATATGTATAACACAACACAAGGCGTATGGCTAGTTAATCAACTTAAGTTTCGATGGTGATCGCGATTGACTTTGATTTTGAGGTCATGAGTAAGAGAACTTACAAGAGGAGAAAGGATTGTGGCAAGGAGGCTAAGGAAGAGTCCCTCTCCGGGTTTGTGAAGTAAGAGTTCGGAGAAGCGGTTGAAGTAAAGATAGGGTAAGGGCAATCCCCAAATGAAGAAGTCTGGGATATTCCAAGGGGGTGTTCTATATATCAGATTACATGGAACCTCTTTGCCTGCAAACCCACATATGTATTCTAAGAAATTCACAAAGAAGAAATTCACAAAGGCCAAAAACATATACGTAGTATGTAAATTGAATACCATTTGCAGAGGAGCATTCATTTGCAATATCAATAGCTGATTTTTGGAAGCCAACCACCACTACTCGCTTCCCCTTCACCAATCTCCTCGCATCCCCATAGCTCTTCTCCGAGTAGTCCTTTGAGTGTATCACCTTCCCATCGAACACTTCCGGCCCCTCCCCTGCTGGGAACTCCGGCATCCTCATCCTATCGCTAAACTTTCCAATGCCGAGGATCACAAAGTTGAACTCCATTACCTATATAAATAATAATAATAATATCATTAATGTACGTATCATGACAGTTAGTCCGTCTGCCATTTAATTAATCGTCTATGTATATAAAAAAAAGTATATATAAGGTAATAATATGATACTTGTTGAGATTGAGTAGGAACGTCCTGAAGTAAGAGAGTCCATTTGCCCTTGTTTGCGAACCCCTCGCCGGTGCCATTCCAGTGGCTCCAAGCCTCCATTTCCTGGTCGGAAGTGCCTTCGAATGAGATGCTTAAGACCTTGGTGTTAAACCTTACATGCTTCAAGAGACCAAAGTGGTCGGCATAGGACCGAATGTACTCCATAACTTGCTCTCCGGTAGGGTGCATGTCTTGGACTGAAGATGGCCATGGGAAGTCGGAGAATTGGTAGAAGTCTTTGGGGGTCTGGAGACGGGTTGTTTCGAGAGCGTTGGCCCAGACACCGCCAATGTCGGGTTGGGCCTCGAGAACGACGGGGTGGAAGCCCTTGGAGAGGGCGTGCTTGCAGGCAAGGAGGCCGCTGATGCCCGCGCCTATTATCCCAACCTTCCTCTCCATTGAATTCAGTGATCGGGATTTTTTTTCTATAGAAATTGAAACCGGACGGCCAAACCTATATATAAGATTTTGATTTTGTTTATTGGGGATTTTTTATGGGTGTCCCTATATACACCGCAAATCCGCGGTTCGACGTTGTAACATTAATTACATTACGACGTCGGATTCGACGTTGTAATATGTGAAGTGAAGGATTGGATCGGGCCGAACCGGGGACGTTGTTAGGGTAAAAAATAAAAAATCCCACCCACCCACCCACACTCACAAAAAAAAAAAAAAAAAGAGCAACGTCCTTTGTAAACCAATTTTTTTTTGTTTTTTTTAATATCTTATACTTGGCCCGGTCAGACCCGTATTAGCAACGTTCAATTTGACGTTGTAACAACGTCAAATTCAACGTTGTTATAACATCCGATAAGTGAAATTAGCACACAATTAACAACGTCAGATTGGACGTTGTAGCAACGTCTAATCCAACGTTGCTACAACGTTGGATCCAATGAAGTATTTGCGGTGTATATAGGGAACGCGTATCTATATCTATATCTATATAATACTTTAAATTATAATACTTAGGCTTACGTGTCATCTTCTCCATAATTTTAGTTAATTTAACCAATTATCTTTTTCCTACTCTTTTATTTTTCTTCTCTCTTGTATTTCCTTCCCTTCTAACTAATCATTTTTTTTCTTTTTCCCCCCTTTTTATTTTATTGCAATTGATTTTCCCCTTTGAAATAACAAATGGGTTTATTTCAAAATATTAAATTAATATTAACCTACAATTGAGTTCATCTGATTGCGCTTATTATATCTTTTTTTTATGAGTTTATTTGTATAATTTTAATTGAAAATATTAAACTAATATTTTATTGAATTGCATAATATTATTTTATTTTTAAAATTTATTTTTTTAAATCGCGCCATGGCGCGGGAACTATACTAGTAATACCTTAATTTTGAATGTTTTTGATGATGTGTCAACTCCTCCTTAATTTAAGGTTTTTCAACTATATAATCACAATTTTCTCTTATTATTTCTTTTTTCCCTCTTCATCTCTTTCATACATTTACATTTTTTCCTTTTATTTTTTACCCATTTACTAACCATTGGGTTTAATTCAAAACATTGAATTAAATCTAATATCTACCATTAATCTATATTTAAATTTTTATATATTATAATTATAATCTATATCAATATAATATCTTAATTTAAAAACCTTTTTGATGAAACCTAACTTTATGGAAAATATTTTTACCATTTTCTTAAAGATTTTAAGTCTACCTTCATTATTTTACCATCCTCATCCTATCGCTAAACTTTCCAATGCCGAGGATCACAAAGTTGAACTCCATTACCTATATAAATAATAATAATAATATCATTAATGTACGTATCATGACAGTTAGTCCGTCTGCCATTTAATTAATCGTCTATGTATATAAAAAAAAGTATATATAAGGTAATAATATGATACTTGTTGAGATTGAGTAGGAACGTCCTGAAGTAAGAGAGTCCATTTGCCCTTGTTTGCGAACCCCTCGCCGGTGCCATTCCAGTGGCTCCAAGCCTCCATTTCCTGGTCGGAAGTGCCTTCGAATGAGATGCTTAAGACCTTGGTGTTAAACCTTACATGCTTCAAGAGACCAAAGTGTTGGGCATACAACCGAATGTACTCCATAACTTGGTCTCCGGTAGGGTGCATGTCTTGGACGGAAGACGGCCATGGGAAGTCGGAGAATTGGTAGAAGTCTTTGGGGGTCTGGAGACAGGTTGTTTCGAGAGCGTTGGCCCAGACACCGCCAAGGTCGGGTTGGGCCTCGAAAACGAGGGGGTGGAAGCCCTTGGAGAGGGCGTACTTGCAGGCAAGGAGGCCGCTGATGCCCGCGCCTACTATCCCCACCTTCCTCTCCATTGAATCCAGGAGATCGGGGAAGAAATAGATCAGTGAAGAGCTCTTTTGAATTAATGTGGGTAATGGAAATTCAAACTATAATGTTTTCTATAGAAATTGAAGCCGGACGGCCACGGGAAAGTGAATAAGTTGTTTTGTAGCTTATTTCAATCACTACTTTAAGTGATCTGTTTGTTATATTGAACGAATCTTTGATCCATTCGTTACTTTTTAAATATCAGACGTATTTAATTATAGACACATGTTACGTCGAAATTTAAACGGATCTATGATCCATTCGTGTCGAGTGTGTGCTCGGTACATTTCAAATAGGTGCAGACCAAAAAAAGAGCTTATGTAAGGTCTTATTGATTTGATAAGTAATATCAATTAAACCGAACGGGGAAGTCGATCAAATTCTATGCTAGATCACATCAAAGTCTAATTTTTTTTTTTTGTTGCCGAATAATGATAGTTAACGAATAATTAGGTACTATAGGGTATTTTTATACCGATTGGAGTGGTGTTTGAAACTGCAAGTTTCATATGGTTGAGATCAGAAATTTACTTTGTTGAGCTAAATGTCAACATTTATTTCAGTGTAAAAAAAGAAATATACCTTCTAGAGTTATTTCCTACTAAGTAGAGCATCTCTAGCCGATTTTGTAAAATCGATAATGAAATAGTACTAAATTCTTTTAAAAAAAATGTGATCAAACGAACTCAAGCGGTCTATTTATTTTGCATATTTCGACATTTAATAGATTCTTTAAATTTTAATAATTTTATATATTTAATACAAATATATAAAATTTTATTTTTCACCTCTTCATTCCCTATAATTAAATTTCATTAAGTCTTATGCTAACATTCAACAGTGTTTAGAGAATTTCACCGTTGCTACAAATATAAAGAATTCTTTCATCTCTTTTCTCATTTCTCCATATTTTTAGAGGTAAATAACTTCTTTTTTTTTCTTTTTTTTTTTTTTTTTTTTTTTTTTTTATCCAGGTATCCCAGCTTACACTTAGACTAGTCCTGGACCCCAAGTCTCCGGCCCCTCATCGACTTGGGGAGGTAAACCGCGGGATGTGCCTCACTAATGGTCCAATCACCCCCCTTTATACTCTTTGGCTCCGGGAGGCCCACTCCACAAGAGAAACAAATAATGCTCCTCCTGGGAATCGAACCTCCCACCCGAAGCTTCTAGGCCCAGCGTGGGGTGACCTTTCAACCAGTGAGCTATGCCCCGGGGGGCGGTAGAGTGTTTAGAGAATTTCATCGTTGCATCTCTTTTTCATTTTCATTCCAACTCGCGCTGCCAACAAGTAAAATAACTTAACTTAGACGTTAGGCTAAACCGCAGAAAACCACCTCTTAAATAAGGCATATTGTTCAAAATCACCCCTTAAATTCAATATTTCAGAAAACCATACTTTATATACCTTTTGTTTGTCAAAGATCACCCCACCTCTATGTGTCATTAGAGTTTTGTTACATGTCTTTCAAAAAATCAAAATTACCACTATACCTATCATTTTCTTGTCACCACTCACTCTCCACCTATCTTTTTGTACATATCTACAACTTCATACACACTTTTTTAATTGAAATTATTCGACAATTCTTAAGGTCCTATACCAAACCCCTTCAATCCATGACTAAATCTCTCCACAACTCCTATGCGAGATCCCCTTCAATATCGCATCTCCATATGATAAGGTATTTTGGTAATTTACCGATTTTTCCTCTAAAACTTAACGAATTCAGAGATAGGATGGTCTTTGGTAAACAAAAGTGATTTTTTGTAATATTCATTTCAATGGGTGGTTTTGAGTAATATACCCTATTTAAGGGGTGGTTTTTTACCGTTTACCCTATACTAAGACATTTTAAGACCAAAGCCCAGTGTCCCACACCGCCACATGGAACTTACGAAGTACTACCTCCGTTCAGAAATAGATATCGTTTGACTTTTTGACACGTTTTTTAATGAGCTAAAAACTATATAAAATATTAACTATTTAAACAATTTTTTTAATAATATGATACTTATTATTAATAAGTGTTTATATTATATTAAAATTTTACAAAAAAATAATATTTTATACTATAAGTTTTAGCTCCTTAAAAAGCGTACCAAAAAGTCAAACGACATCTATTTCGGATAGAGTATTAGATTGATTGATGGAAACTTTGCATTGCAGAGGTTATTTTTAGGTAAATGATACGAAGTACTCCCTAAAATGTTTCTAGAAATCACTTAAGATTTTGATAAAAAAAAAAAAATCATTTGTGGGTGTTTATTTTTTAAAAAGAAAATTTGTGCATTCGGCACAAATTTTCGCCATAATTTGAGGAGTGTCCTAGTTTTTGTAAAAATTGGTGGAATGTCCACTTTTCTAATTTCGGATGTTTATTTTACGATATTACCCTTCATTCTATAGTTCTATTATACCGTCAAAATCCCTAACCCCCATTGCCGCACAAGCCGATGCCCCAATTTGTGAAAGAGAGAGAAGAGCTTCGCCTGAACAAGGAAGAGGAGGAGGAGATCTCGCCACCGCCGATGCTAAATCTCGCCGCTGCACAACATAGGAGCAGATCTCGCCACCGCCGCCCGGGAAAGAGATATTACATAATCGTGTTCTCTTCCTCTGTCGCTCATCGTCGTCGTCGTTGTCTCACCATCGTTGCCGAGATCTTCTGTTGATTCTCCCTCTCTCGAATCGTTCAGGCCACCGCAACCATCATCGACTGGATACGGAGGAAGAGGAGCGGCCTACCTCAAACTGAAGCGAGGACGACGACCTACCTGGTAGGAGCCCAAATTGAACGACGGAGTGAACGAATTGAAGCGAGGACGACGGAGAAGATGCATCTGTTCGACTCAGTTTTGGATTGGGGGAAATCGAACACAATGTATCTGCATCTGTTCGATTCATTGTTGGATTCAGTTCCTCTTGGCTTCTGTTCGAACGCCAAGTTGAAAAATTCAGGTATGAATTAGATGATTCGAAACCGTCCCTCCTGTCTTCGATTCAATTTTCCTCGTTCTTGGACTCAATCGGGGGAAATCGAAATCACTGATACTTCGATTTTGCTCGTCTTTTTCCCCTGCCCTCAGTCTGTTGTTGTTGTTGTCTGTTGTTGTTGTTGCTTCAACTAGAATTAAGAGAGCATCCCAGTTTTACATTTATATGATACAATTTTATAGATTTATGTCAGTTCCTTCTTTGCAATACCTGCCTGTTGCTGTCTGTTGTTCTTGTTGCTGTGTATATTTCGATTCCAAATATGAACTATTTCAAGTACTAAACATCTAGTTGTTGTAGTTGTGAAGCTTAATCTCTCTTTCTGATGCTTAATCTCTCTTCTTTATTTTTTTTTCCCTGATTTTACTGGTGTTGCAAATATCTAGCTGACATCTTCTGGAAATGTTGACATCTTCTGAAATGCTGACATCTTCTGAAATGCTGACATCTCCAGTATAAGATTATTTTTGTGTAATTAAGTAGACCATGTCAGCAAGCTTAATTCGAAACTAGAGATGCTTGCCTAGTATGCGGTCTCGGTAGAAGTGATATCAAGCATCCGGTGTAGGATTCTCTATCATGTCATAATTTGGCAACGGTCATTATTTACACAAATTTAGCTACTTATGTGATATTGTCATAATTTGATTATCTTGGCAAGCTGAATTTGGCTACTGCGGTTGCAAACATCTAGCTATTGTTGCAAACATTTAGGAGTAGTGGTTGTAGTTGTGAAGCTTGTAAACGCTGACATCTTCAATGCTGACATCTTCCATGATGACATCTTCAATGATGACATCTTCTGAAATTGATGTTTCTAGTAACTTGGGAATATTTAAAATGAAGTCTTTCCATTTCCATTTTTTTCCTTTTTATAAGGTTGTTGTGTTAGTCTGCTGACGCTGCAAAAAGATGACATTGACCTATATCAGATTCTTTTCCCTCATAATTGTGAGTGCTGACATGTGAACAATATATGATTAGATGTGTTTGAATGTGCTTGCGAAAATTCAGCAAGCTTAGATGTGCTTGAATGTAATTCCTGGATGTGTGTGGTTATATGTGCTTTTGAATTTTTTTGTTGCAGGTTCTGTTGTTGTATCATCTTGTGGCTACTGTAGCTTCTGATTTTCGCTTGCATCTTGCTTCTGCTGATTTCGGGGCTACTTAATTACACAAAAATAATCTTAGCCGTTGTGTGTTGACGTTGTTCTTTTTTATTTCTAATTGTGTGTTGACATAGTATCTTTTTGTGCAATTCAAATTGATGTATATGTTTTTTTTTTGTCAGAATGTATAAATTCTTTTTTATTTCTAATTGTGTGTTGACATTGTCTCTTTTTGTGCAATTCAAGAAGATTTATATGTTCTTTTTTTATTTCTAATTGTGTGCTGACATGATCTCTTGTGGAAATATAATTAACATGCTCAATTCCAATGTGTAATTAACTTGATTTGACATTTGTATAAAATTCATCTATTACTTTAAAGTATGCTTTCTTTATTTTTCCTTGTCGTTTTTCGTAATATTCTTGATTGATAAGTCATATTTTTTAGTTTTACACTTGCGTAGCTCTTTACTGGACTTATTGTTGGGAGGAATATGTTTTTTCACATTATTTGCTTAAAATTAAGAGGGAATAACAATCTTGCTGACATCCGGTGTCAGCTGTTTCAATTTGCATAACGGATTGTTATATTTGCATAACATATTGTTATATTTGCATAACATATTGTTATACTTGCATATCATAAAGTTATACTTGGATAACAGTAACTTATATTTGCACAACATAAACTTCTTATTTTTTAACCTTTTTTTTTAATTCAGATTGCTTGTTTTTTAATTGGATTTGCGACTCCATGTTGATTTGCGACTCTCACCCATGTTCTCATCCATTGTCTCTCCTTTGCTTATCTATTTATTTGGTGGAAGACTAGAAATCGATTTACTAATTCTTGTTTACGCCAATATTAATCCTAATGTCAAACTTCTTGATTGTCTTTTTTAACCGTAGATTCCTCTTTTTTTTTTGTCGTGTAAGACTTATTGCTGGAAGAATATGATTTTTTTTTCCTGGTGCTTAATCTCTCGTTTTTTTCGATGCCTTTATTGTTGTTCCAAACATCTAGAAGTAGTTTCTGGAAGTGCTGACATCTTCTGGAAATGCAAAATGTGTGTCTTGAAACTTAGTTTGTAAATGCTGACATCTTTTGGAAACTTTAGAAATTCATTAAATGTTGACAAGCTTAAATGTTGACATTTAGCTTAAATGTTGACATTTAGCTTAAATGTTGACATTTAAGCTTAAATGTTGACATTTAGCTTAAATGTTGACATTTAGCTTAAATGTTGACATTTAAGCTTAAATGTTGACATTTAGCTTAAATGTTGACATTTTAGCTTAAATGATGACATTTAGTCGTTGATGGACAAAAGTTTTATCTTTTACCATTTCTTTTATTAGCTTATATTTGCATATCATCAATTTATAATTGCATATCATACTTTTACATTTGCACAACATCAATTTATATTTTCATATTATAATCATACATTTGCACAACATCAATTTGTATTTTCCCAACTTATTTTTATTTATTAAAAATTAAAATCTAAGTATTAGATATCAATAATCTTATATTTGCACAACGTGAATTAATTTATGCATATTTTAATCTTATATTTTCATATCATCAACTTATATTTGCATATCATCAATTTATATTTGCATATCATACTTTTACAATTTGCACAACATCAATTTATAAGATGCAAGAAATACTGATGTAAGATGAAAGAAAATACTAATGAGACAACAAAATATAAAAATTGATCAAATTAAAATATAAAAGTCTTCTCGTAGGGTTATATTATTTATCTTAATGTTATGTTATAATATAATTAAAAGCCTTTTAGCTCAATGGTAGATCGATGTGCTTATGCGCAAATACGTGGGTTCGAATCCCGCATAGGCTAAAGTTTATAATAATTCTAGTAATTTACAAAATTTTCTAATAAATGTTGACATTTAGCTTAAATGTTGACATTTAGATTAAATGTTGACATTTAGCCATTGATGTGCAAAAGCTTTATCTTTTACCATTTCTTTTATTAGAGGATTGCAAAAGTTTGAGCTTACCATCTCATGTAATATGATATCAATTTTGAGAATGATCTTATTTGTAAACTTTATCTTTTATTAAATGTTGACATTTAGCTTAAATGTTGACATTTAGCTTAAATGTTGACATTTAGCTTAAATGTTGACATTTAGCTTAAATGTTGACATTTAGTCGTTGATGTGCAATAGCTTTATCTTTTACCATTTCTTTTATTAGATGATTATAGAAGTTTGATATTCTCATCTCATGTAATATGATATCAATTTTGAGAATGATCTTCTTTGTAAACTTTATCTTTTATTATATGTTGACATTTAGCTTAAATGTTGACATTTAGCCGTTGATGTGCAAAAGCTTTATCTTTTACCATTTCTTTTATTAGATGATTATAGAAGTTTGATATTCTCATCTCATGTAATATGTTATCAATTTTGGGAATGATCTTATTTGTAAACTTTATCTTTTATTATATGTTGACATTTAGCTTAAATGTTGACATTTAGCCGTCGATGTGCAAAATCTTTATATTTTACCATTTTTTTATTACATGATTATAGAAGTTTGATATTCTCATCTCATGTAATATGATATCAATTTTGGGAATGTTCTTATTTGTAAACTTTATCTTTTATTATATGTTGACATTTAACTTAAATGTTGACATTTAGTCGTTGATGTGCAAAAGCTTTATCTTTTACCGTTTCTTTGATTAGATGATTATAGAAGTTTGATATTCTCATCTCATGTAATATGATATCAATTTTGGAAATGATCTTATTTGTAAACTTTATCTTTTATTATATGTTGACATTTAGCTTAAATGTCGACATTTAGCCGTTGATGCGCAAAAGCTTTATCTTTTACCATTTCTTTTATTAGATGATTATAGAAGTTTGATATTCTCATCTCATGTAATATGATATCAATTTTGGGAATGATCTTATTTGTAAACTTTATCTTTTATTATATGTTGACATTTAGCCGTTGATGTGGAAAAGCTTTATCTTTTACCATTTATTTTATTAGAGGATTATAGAAGTTTGATATTCTCATCTCAAGTAATATGATATCAATTTTGGAAATGATCTTATTTGTAAACTTTATCTTTTATTATATGTTGACATTTAGCTTAAATGTTGACATTTAGCTTAAATGTTGACATTTAGCTGTTGATGTGCAAAAGCTTTATCTTTTACAATTTCTTTTATTAGATGATTATAGAAGTTTGATATTCTCATCTCATGTAATATGTTATCAGGTTTTGGGAATGATCTTATTTGTAAACTTTATCTTTTATTATATGTTGACACTTAGTTAAATGTTGCCATTTAGCCGTTGATGTGCAAAATCTTGATCTTTTACCATTTCTTTTATTAGAGGATTGTAGAAGTTTGAGCTTCTCATCTCATGTAATATGATATCAATTTTGAGAATGATCTTATTTGTAAACTTTATCTTTATTAAATGTTGACATTTAGCTTAAATGTTGACATTTAATTTAAATGTTGACATTTAGCCGTCGATGTGCAAAAGCGTTGACACAAAAAAAACATCTTCGACGTCGACGTCAATAGCGTCCGCAACATCGATGTTGTCGTCAGCCAACATCTCAGATGTCAGCGTCAGCAGCGTCAACATCTCCGATGTTGACGTCAGCAACATCAACATCAGTGTCAGCATCTCCAATGTCAACGTTAGCAGTGTCAGGTTGTCAGCATGGAAAACGTTAGCATCAATGTCAGCATCTTCGATGTCGGCATCAACAATGTCAACGCCGGTGCTGCTGACACGGGAAAAAACATTTTCGACGTCGGCGTCAGCATCTCCGATGTCAGTGTCAACGGTGCCAAGAATTTCGGTGTCAACAACATCTCCGATGTTAGCGTCAGCAGCATCAGCATCTCGAATGTCGGCGTCGACAATGTCAGTGTGAGTGCTAACACGAAAAAAAGAAGCGTTGACACAAAAAAAGCATCCCTAACGTCCGCGTCAACAGCTTCGGCACCATCGATGTCGACGCCAGCCGACATCTTCGATGTCAGCATCAGCATCTCCGATGTTGACGTCGGCAACGTAAGTGTCAGCATCTCCGATGTCGGTATCAGCAATGTCAACGTCAGTGCTTCTGACACGGAAAAAAGCATCTTCGACGTCAGCGTTAGCTGACATCAACGTCAGCATCTCTGATGTCGGCGTTAGCCGACATCATCGTCAGCCAACATGAGTGTCAGCATCTCCGATGTCGGCGCCAGCCGACATTAACGTCAACGCTGATACGAAAAATGTTAGTGGTGTTTGCAATGTTAGTGGTGACAGTGCCAGTAGTGCCAGCAATGTCAACAATGTCAGTATCAACGGTGTCAGGAATGTCGGTGTCAGCAACATCGACGTTGACATTAATGCAATTTTAAAGCCTCTTAGATCAATCAATGGTAGAGCGATGTGCTTATGTGCAAATAAGATATATTAATGCAATTTTAAAATACAAATGCATGTGCATATTCTTCTCATAAGGTTGTTTAAGCTTGCATAACATTGGATTATAGTTGCATATCTGAAAGCAGTATTCTAAAAATCGCGCCTAGACGCCGCCTAGGCGCTAGGCGGGACGGAACCTAGGAATTTTTAAGCCTAGGCGGACCTCTAGGCGGAAATTTGTCTAGCAACCGCCTAGTTCCGCCTAGGCGCCGCCTGGTCCCGCCTAGGCGCCGCCTAGTCCAACGATTATTCAATTTGAGCTTCTAAGCATATGATTAGTTGACTTAGGGTTTTTCTATCCCCCATATCAGGATGCATTTGCTTTTCAGTCGAACTTATAGTTTTGGATTTTAGGAGGTTTAGAGTTGTTAGTCAGACATGTACTTTTGCGTTTATTTACTTTAGTATTAGTTGACTACTACAAATTTGGGTTTATGAGTGATATTATGGATTATTATTACATTATATGAATTATTGACAAGTGTTATTCGTCAAAATATAAGGAAATAATCAAGTTTGTTCTAAGTCCGTCTAGGCGCCGCCTAGCGCCTTTTAGAACATTGTCTGAAAGTGCTGACATGTAAATTTTTTATATAAAAAAAAAAAAACTGGACACGCGAGGGGGCACTGGGGTGGGGGGCAAGGGGGATGGACACTCCACCAATTTTTTCAAATTTGTGGACACTCCTCGAATTAGAGCAATTTTTTTGGACATTTTTGTCAAGTCCTCTTTTTTAAACAACTTTTTTGGTTGTTTGGAATACCAAAATGAACAAAAATGTGTTAAAAATTGTGTTAAAAATAAGCTACAAAATGGAGGTTATTTGTGTGTTTATTCTCCTTTTTATCTTATTTGATTTGAAAGTATCACAATATTCCTAATAACAATCAAATAAACTCCACTTTTTACAAATAAACTATTTTTCTCTCCATACGGAGATTATATTATTTAAATTTTTAACTACTTTTACCAACAGTTTATAAATTTTACCCGATATATAATTTTAGTCAGTTTATTAACCCCGTCCCATACGAATCCAAAACCAATCTAAACTTGAAATCATAATAAGCACTCCACAATATAAAAGGTAGTGTAACAGAACTTGGAAGTATTCAATAAATTACCAGTGAGTCAGTGACTAATTTTTACTAAATCACCTTTAGACTGGCCTACAACAACAACAACAACCCAGTCAATCCTGCTAGAGCAGGGTCTGGGGGGTCAGGATGTACGCACTCTTGCCCCGAACAAGTCGAGAGAGTGTTTCCGATAGACCCAGAATAGTAGGATACCAGAAATACAGGCAAACATGACTCAGGGAAGTAAAGCATAATCAGGCACGGAGCTGGGAGGAATATAAAAGAAGCAGGGACCAGAGTACAAAAGTCACTTCCTTACAAGACTTCAAAAGTCACTTCCTACATATTGGCAAATTCCAATGGAAGGTTCAGGATCAGGTTCTGTTTTTTTTTTTTTCCAATCAGGTAAAGGTTTGAGTTAGGTCAGCCTACTCGACCACCACCAAAGGGTTCAGGTTCGGGATATTGCTTAAGATGGGTCAGCTTCTTTTTTTCCTTTTTGTCCCTGAATTCATCCATAAATCTCACAAAGAACTAGCCAAGCACGCAGAAGGCAAGCAAGGAGAAATATCTTTAGGATCAAATGATCAATAAGAAAGGGGTAAACCAGAAATGTGTGACTATGCAACTAATAAAGCTCAATTGGTTTTTTGATATCTATCTAGTATCTACTACTCCAAACTGATTTACAAGTGTAGTAATCATGCTCTACTACTGCGAAGCAGCAACATCACTAACCCGACAATTTTGGAGCAACTCGCCTCGCGAAAAGGTACCTAATGCATCATGCTAAAAAACTGAGAATCCCCGTCTAATATGCTTATATCCTCCCTCTATAGCTGTAAGCTCCACCAGTTGAACGATGGAAGTATTTTGTCAATTTACGACCTGCAGCTTCTACAAATGTATATAGCGTCATTAGATCCAGTTCATGAACAATGAAACAAGATGCAGTTCTAAGATGGCTCCTCCTGCAAACTAACAACCATGTATCTGTACAGTCACCATTTCATTCAGAATTTAATTACCAGCAGCTGTCTTAGTTACATGTCTCTACTTATGATGTTGAAAAGATTGAATGTTTGTAGGTAAACCAGTCAACCATTACTGAATTCAAGATGTGGACATAAAGTACAACAGGAACAGCAGCAGCAGCAGCAGCAACAAAAACAAACACCAAGACAAGGAAGACCAAGAAGGACAGGGAAGAAGAAGAGTATAAGAGAAATAAAGACAAAGTGAAAACAATAAAGTTTTTTGTAAAGTCAAGAACATATATCCAAGTTTCTAAAACTGCGACAATATGCCCATTTGAACAACTTAAGCTACTTTAGTTTAGAGACTTGACAGAACTGGACCACACAACATTCCTAGTTTTGACCAAATCCAACTGGCAATCTGTCTTCCCATCTAGTTACTCTGATGAGATGCAAGATTTCAGTTTTATGAGTTTTTACCAAACTGATGAAGTTAGCCATGCAATGCAGCTATACAATTTTTTATTGTTACTGTTGCAAAAGAGCCTTAAAAAATTCTCAATCTCAAGAATTAAACTTGTTCCAGACAGTTCCTCAATAGTCAATATTCTGATGCCTTATACTACCTATTGGAATAAAAAGGTCTAGCCTTTAAACACATATCAAGTTCAAGCTTAGAACTCATCCAATATCGACTCATGTGCCATATATGAAAGTAAACACAAGCAAATATCCAGGCAGCATACAACAATATATTTCATCTGCAAGCGCAAAATAAATTTTCATGGTTGAGTCACAGACAAGAAGCTACCTCAAAATTTGCCAAATCAGAGTGCAGGAACCACCAGGGGCCATTTTTATATAGCAATCTGTGAAAAGGACGTTAAAAACATTAACCAAAGGCCAGAGCCTACTCAAACAAGACAAAATACTGCAAGAGGAATGAAGTTAGAAGAAATGACAGCTTACCTGACAACTCCTGCAACCATACGCAAGCCCATGAAGACAGTCAAACCCAGCCACACACCACGAAGTCCAATAACTGAAGGAGCATACAACAAGACTGCAGACGAGATTGCTCCCACAACCATCTAAGAAGTTCAAAATATTTGAGGTTTCCACTGTGATGAATTCCCACAAGGCCAGAAGGCCACAAGCAATAATAAAGATGAAATTAACATGAAGAATACAACTTACCATCGAATACGCAGCATAACGGAAATCTGATACACCGAAATGAAGTCCATCAAAGATGAAGGCCAGAGAATTAATAGGCTGGCTTGCAGCAACAAACTGTAAAGATGCACAAAACATGTGAACCAACTGATAATCATCAACCATTAAACCGTTTTGGTAAGATTAGTACACACCAGGACACCCGTTTTTGCAACTGCCAATACATCCATGTCATTTGTGAAGAAGGTTGCAACAGAACCAAAAGATACACCCAAAGCTGATGCTAAGAGAGCTCCTAGTAACACTCCTATCTGAGGGAAGAAAAAAAGTCCACTCTTATTTATATTCAACGGATATCTGTTCTTGCTTGGATGAAGACAAAGCATATAATAAGGGATGTCTTACTAACCTTAAGAACAAAAAAAGTAACATCTTTGACTGCGATAAAGTCGCCCCTGGAGAAAGAACTTGCTATTAAAGCCTGCAACAAATATATTGGAAACGATCAATGTACTCATACAGACAAAATGGACGGGCAGTAGAAAGAATATTAAGGCAAAGAACATCAAACTTATTATTTTCAGCAATATCAAACAACTCAACAGAACAAAACTAAAAATTATAAACATATTAAAAATATGGGTCTTCATTGGGCTACACTAGTATTCATATTCCATAAAACCCCTAAAATGAGTCAAATCATCTCCATTCTATTAAGTTTTACCTAAAACCACTGGATCTTTGCTGACAAGAATATAAGTCATATGTAGACATTAGACAAGGAACTAATTACCTGACTGGATGTGGCCAGTGCATCAGTCAAGAGAGAAACTGCCAACCACACTTGTAAGCAAATCTGATGAGCGGCCATTGCTACAGGACCTTGGCGAGCAGCCATTGATGCCGCAATTGTCATGGTTATAAGAACAGACAGAGTTCTTCCAAGAAGAAAACCACCTAAAGGTTGAGAGAATCAAAATCAATTCAAACATAATTGGATCTTCCGAAATAAGACTAAGAAAAAATTAAGAAAAGTAAAAAGACAAAAAGAATGTGAATCTTTAAATCCTTGTTCCTTGTAAAATCTACAAGAATTCAGAAAAATGGTTCGGCTATAAAATCATAAATTGAGGGACTCAATTCTTCATGAGTATATTGTCCTGAGGTAGAAAAATATTTTTTGAAGGAAATCACTCCTTGTATGAAATAAGGTATCATTTAAGGCACACCAAAAATCACGACTGCAAAAATATCATACAAGAATTTGATTGGAAACAACAAGAGGTGCAAACACCTCCAACAGATATTCTTTAAGGTCATTCAAAGACATAAATTTCATCTTATCGCCATTGCATTAAAGAGAAGATACAGTGCTTGAAACTTAGAAATAATAACCCTTGAAACAGAACAAATTTAACACTATCACAAGATAGCATAGTAATTGCTTTAAGGAAATGAAGATACAGGCTTCTAACTACAGTTTCTTTAATCACTCACCAGACTTCAGATACACACCAAACCTCAGCCCTCTTAGATCTGGAGGCAACAATATTGCTCGTTTGCTAAGGGACCAAACCATCAGTATGCTTACAATATATCTGAAGCAAAAGTAAATAATTCTTGTTATCAATGGAAAAGTAAAATAGAATTATGACAATAGTATCAAAAGATTAACATACTGAGATACAACAGTGGCAACTGCTGCTCCTATGAAACCCAATTTACATCCATACATCAACAGTGGGAAAAGAAATATAGCAAAAACATTGCCAGCACCTGCAAGAGACGAACAACCCAAATTAAGATGGAACAGTAAGCAATCAATGATATAAGGGTAGTTTCAGCATAGTGTACAGCTATGATTTTTATTTTTTTGGTCAGGAAAAACAACTATGATCATATAAACAAACAAACAAACAAACAAGGGAAAACCGTTAATATTTATCTACATGAAATTATTGGCGAAACTTTTGAGCAAAAAGCAAGAAGGTATAGACAAATAAGACCTGTTGTATTAAATAGATAGACAACTAGATGCTACATGCAAATTGGAAAGAAAAAACTCCCATCATATTTACCTAGGCAATAAGTTGGTGTTTTTGTATCCTTAAACCCACGGAGAACACCCTGAAGGGCCAAAGAAACAACAGCTGCAGGAGCACCAAGAGCCCGGATGGTTAAAAAATTTTGTGCAGGGGCACGCATAGGTGAGTCCTGGAAAGAAGATAATCACAAAATCACATATTTTATTTTCACATATGAAAAGAAAAACAAAAGGGCCAAATAAGATTTTTCCTTAGTTGCTCATTTGAAAGGAATTCACATCAAGCAACAAGTTTACAGAAATGTGTCTTTTTAAATACATAAGAGTATGGAGATGCTTGCATATGCACTATTTTATCTCATTTAAAAGTAAACTTATACTGTTCATAATAGAAAAAGTTAATACAGCTTTAAACTGGAAAAGGAAGATTAATTGTCTAGATTCTCCACAAAAGATAGATCATAATTCTTACTCACCAATGCTACTCCCATCAAATCAAGCAACTTCCCAGATGTAGCAAGCAAAGCTAATCCCTCAAAAATGCCAATCCCGATTGCTAGAAGCAAGGCTGTGGAAACTGATGATAATTGTTTCCTGTTGGCTCCACAATGCTCAGGTTTCCCATTTTTAATCCCCTCATGAGAATTCAATGCTGTGCAAGATTCCAGATTTAAAAATAAAAATAAAATAGTATATGTAAATGTACACGTAACCAAGTACATTGTAAGAAATATTTAACATGTTTCATCAATAAACTAAAAAGACCATGTTCCATTAATGGAAGATATTGCCTGTCAACCAATTCAGGAAGATATTGCCTGTCAAGGAACCACATTCATAGGTATATCAGGACATAACTTACCATAGATAGACTCCTCACTCTTGGATATGTCTTCGGCCACAAGGGATGTAGCAACACTAAGTAGCGGTATGTTGAATAACTTTGATATAAGGTTTATAATTGACACGGAGATACCAGCAGAAGCCAACTCCACAGGACCTATGTTCACAAGTAAATTTTTATCATCTTATTTCTTCTATGAAGGAAACACTAGGAAATAAATCAACAAACAATCAGATATTAAGTCTAAACATATTTGAACAATATGTATCGTGTTTTCAATACATGAATCTTGTGCAAAATTATATTTGTGGATATGAGGTCACCAAGCCCCTTAACATATTAAGGGCTAAAAGATTAGTGCTTATGAAAATAAAATTTGAGTGAAATTCTTGGGAGCAATTTGTAACCTAAGAAGAGCTTAATGCTCAGGATTAACAGAGTTGGTACTTAGAGCCTAGAGATCTAGTGGAACACAAAATTAACTCAACAGTACTCTTCTTCCAGGAAAACTTGTCGTGAAATCAACCCTAATACAATACTGATTAACATGATCCAGTAAAGACATGACAAATAGTCAAATGATACATATATCAATCACCAAAACACCACACTGCTGAGATTTTGTGGTGTAAAAAAAGTAACTAATGAAAATAATTATCACCCAGGTAACAATTAAGTGTAATTTTTTGCAGCCATGTAATAGAAATGCAACTAGAAGAAAGGGTAAGTGTTTTTACCTAATCTACCGATATATGCAGTCTCCAAAAGCTGTGCCAAGGGTTCAAGTGCCTGGCCAGCAATCGCAGGCAAAGAAAGCAATATAAGTTCACTTTTAACATTTTGAGAAGGAGATTTATCAGTTGAGTCACTGCACATGAATGTAGAGGGGGAAAAATCAACCAAGACAAATAAGATTTGTTATCTGTTACTTGAACAAACTGCAAGCAACAGTAAACAAGAGACCAAAGTTCATATATATCATCTTCAGAAAAATGAGCTTAAAATGAGATCATAATACATGGATAAAAGTAAAAAATGATTTATCAGGCCAGTAAAAGTAGATTTGAAAAAGAAGCATCTAGAAGATTGCAACAGATAGTGTCAGCATTTTCATAACAGCATAGAAAGAGAATTGGCAGCATGCACTTTAGCAGGCAGTAAACTGAGTTTATGATTTGGTCTAAATAGGAACTCTCCCACAGACAGAATCCAAGAATCAGTACAGATATAGGGATCTTACGGTATCACAATCTGCTTACTGTAGATATCCTCTTCTTCCAAATTAACATATTCAACATCACATGGCTCCACATCACAGTCAGACCTTAACTTACTACACAATGGACTTAGAAAAGGTTTTCTGTCACAAGTAAGTGCAGGACTTAGTAACATCCTTTTACGGAGTGAAAGTTTGCTATGTCCAGAAGCACTTCCATATCTTAAATTATTTCCATTACACACAGTAGGTTCATAGCAAACTCTAGAAGACAGCCATGACGAAGACGAATATGATCCCCTGGTTCGTGCAGTCAATATGTTAGAGAAAGTAGCACCGGAAATCCCTGCAGCCAACATCTTTGCAGTCTCTATTGTGATAAGGTTCAAGCGCACACAGGCCCCTGGAATCACCACAGATGCAATATAGGGGAAAAATAAGTACACAGAGGCAAAGAAAATTCCCAACCATAAACCACCGCAAACTATTAGTTTTACTTTACACAATCAAGCAATCTTTAGCATTAATTCATCATCTCAACAACTATCTATGTCGCTCTCTCCTTATCACCAGAACATTATCCTGTATCAAATGATTCAATTTTTCAACAATAAGATACAGAATCAACACCAGGCTGACAAAATTACTTAGAAGAACGAAAAAATAAAGCTTTAAAACCAAAATTCAGCAGCAGCAATTTCGGCAACGAAAGGCGAGCAAAAATTCGACAGAAAAAAGGAACGAGTCGTCGAAGGTTGAAGCAACTTGTCAAAATATGGTTTATTTATACAGCAAAATATACGAAAACGAAGAGAATCTATCCAGAGAATACTAGCAAAAAAAATAATAATAATAAGCATGCACACAGGCGGTCGCAGAAATTGAAAGCATAAACAGCCATGAAAACGACGGCGAGGGGGTCGAATAACTCAAAAGCAACATACCAGAGGAAGGGGGACAAGCAGAAGAAGAGGAGAAAAGAAAACGGTTCGAGAAAGAGAGTAGGGGGGAGAGGCAGAGAGATTGAGAGAGAGTGGAGAGGTTGCCCAATACACTCAAATTTCCAATGGGCGAAGAGTCCGAACCGAAGATGGATTAGCGGTGTGGTAAAATGATTTTTTTTTTTTTTTTTAAAAGGTCCTTTTTTCCCCTTGATTTTACTTTTTTAACATACTCCGTGAATATATATTATTAAATACCAGTAAATCAGCATGGCTTGCGCCCCACGTTGCACTTTTTTTTTGTTTTTTTGAAACCGGAAAGAATTCGACCACCGGAAAAGCCCAATGAATCGAGAGGTCGAAAAGATCGGCAACGGACAACCGTTATGAAAAAAATGAAAAATACAAGACCAATCAATAAAGATCTAAGCACCACAAACAAACTAGAGAATGAAGCCCATAACTAACGAAGGCGAACGGTGTTGGAATCGGGACAATGTGCGTCAACACTCCTGATGGTTGATGGAGGCAACGTAGGTGATCCCTGGGGAACAAAAGTGAAGACCTCGGATTCAAAGTCGGTCAACAGCGAGCCATCAGATGTCGATCACGTCTACGACCTCTCACACAGTTGTAGAAGAAAGACCACAAGGCTCAAAAAGATACTACAGCTAGAAACAAGCAAACATATACTCTAGAAAGATTGGGGGCAAATCTCTGAAAAGGTTAAAAGGGAGTTTGAAAGCGCCACCAATAGTGCCGTAAAATCTAAGAGATTTGAGGTTAAAAGGGGGTTCTAGTAATGCCACTATAACTCAAGATATATTTAGTGTTTTTTTTCCTTAAAATAGTTTAGAATTCGCACATGAAAAATACAGTCCACACTGAAGAATGTAAAATCTAAAAGATTTAAGGTTAAAAGGGAAATTCTAGAAAATTGACTAACAAGCCCATATTTTTTTTTACTAAATATCACTTTCAAAAATGTAGAGAGAGGGGCTCTCCCCTCTCTCTAAAATCCCAATTTCTCCTGTGTATTCAAGGGTTTCCACCCCTTTCTAATCCATTCCTTTGTGTACAAATTTGTTGTAATCATGTATTTGGGTGTGAGATTCCTCTATTGTTCACTTTAATTTGAGAATCTCTCCCAGGGTTTTGGTTGTTTTGTTGATTTGGGGTGATTTCGTCTTCTCCCTCGTGTCTTAATCGGTGGATCTGGTGTTCTTCTTCATGGAGGGTTTTGGGTCTGTGTGGGCGGTTTGGGTTGGGTGCGTGGTTCGGTGGTTTTCGGCGGTTGGCTCGCTGCTTCCTTCCTTTCTTTCGCCTCTTCTCTCTCGCCTGTATCTTCATCTTCGATTTGGGGTTTCGGCTCGCTGTCGGTGGTTGGCCTCCTGGTGCGTCGGCTTGGTTGGGCTTGTCGCCGGTTAGCCTTCTGGTACTGGCTGTTGGTGGGTGTCTCCGGCGACTTTCAACCGTCCTCCGGGCAGTCCGTGATGGCCAAGGCTTGGGCGGACTGCTTGGCGAGCACGCCTGTTGCTGTCTTTGCAGGTCCTTGGCGTGCAAGGTCCAATTTTGGCCTTGCACGCCAAGTTTGGATATTATTATTATTAAAAAAATAAATTATATATATATATATATATAATTATGTGTAAACCCACCCGAAAGGGTAGTCTAAATCCCGAAAGGGTTTGATAAAATCCCAAAAGGGTCTTGACAAATTCCCGCTAGGGCTTGCAGGTGCGTTTTCTTCAAGGGTGGTTCACGGCGGTTGTTCTTGGCGGTTCTGATCTGAGTTGGGGGTCGTGCGTTCGGTGTCGGGTCTGGCTGGGGTCGTGGCGGTGTGCATCATGGCGACTCCGTATTCTGGAAATTTCCTTGGAGGTTCGTCTTCATCGCCCACAGGAGGGACTCCTGATGTACCGCTGGCCAGCGGTGTTATCTCTTGATGGCGCTTGGCTCCGCTCTGTCTTCGTTGTCCTCAGCTTTTATGGATTAGGATCGTCTGTTCTTCTAGTGACTGTTTGTACTTTGCCGTCTTTGTATTGCACCTTTTTATTATTATTGATTGTATGTCTGACGGTTCGCCGTCTGCCGACTCTGTCGGCCTCTCGATGAGCCAGGTTTGTCTGGCCATCGAATTATTACCTGATCAAAAAAAAAACCCATATTTTTATTTATAGGTACAATCAGAAATAAACTCTACAACAAGACGACCCAAGAAGACCAACTCCAAAAATGTTGAGGAAGCTGCCGAAGAACGAAGCCAAGCACCACCAAAAAGTGGCATCGTGGACCAGCGGTACAGCAGGACTCTATCTCCTGTGGGTAATGCATACGAACTCCAAGGAAACTCGATCCCGGATACGGAGTCACCCTGAGCGCACTACCACGACCCAAGCCAGTCCCGACTCCAGACTTCACGCCCCCTAACCAAGCAGAAGATCTCCTAGAAGCATCGGAAGCAGAGCCGCAAGCTGCTCGCCCAAAACGCCTACAAGATTTCACCTATAGGAATATCAAGCCCTTGCGAGATTTTATCAATCCCTTTCGGGTGGATTTACTCAAACTGATTCGGGATTTAATTTAAGATCATTCAAGTTTTTTTTTAATACATTTCCGCCAAACTTGGCCCGAATGACCCAAACTCGGGCCCGAAGGACCCAACTTGAGCCCGAAGGACCAAGGGCTATCGAGAGTACAACACCTTGTCGTGCAAGGATAATAGTGTCAGCCAAATTAATTATATAATATATATATATATATATATATATATATATATATATATATATATATATATATATATATATATATATATATATATATATATATATATATATATATATATATAATTGTTTTTTTATTTTTTGGGGGGAAAAAGGTGTGCCCAACAAGACTCATCCGACCTTGCACGACAAGGAAAGATAAGGCATGTTGCAGGGCAAAGGCCGCTAACGGCGGAGCAAGGTGAGCAAGGCACCCAACACCTGAACCGAAGGGAGCAACCAGGAGGAGTACGCGTCTCCGGACCGAAACGGAGCAGTGGAGAGGAAGGAGTGGAGAGGAGGGAAACGGCGATGCACCACCCAAACCCAAACCCCGAACAGAATAGAAACAAGGGAGCAAGAGGAAGCGACCAGTACACAAATTGATGTCCGAGGAAGCCAGAAAACAATGGCTTATGACTCAAATTCCAATCGGAAATGGAAGGAAGAAACCACACCATCTCCGCACAATCGACAAAGGGTTACACAACCTGAGGAGCATGATGGATGCGATTGAGGGGAAAGTAAAATCCAGCGGAGGGGGTGACCGGAGAGACCGACGTCAAACCGAACAACCCACAAAACCGACTGGAAGGAGGAGCGGCGAAGTAGTGGCCAACTGGGAGGGATAAGAATATTGGGAATTTACAGAAAGATGGGTTTTGAACAAAAGGGGTTTCTCAAGGAGAGTTTCTCTCTCCTTTAGAGAGAGAAACCCTTACTAACAAACCCATATTGAAGAATATAGCCCAAATAGTTTCTTCTTTTATTTTTTATTTTATTTTATTTTTAGGATACACGGGTAAGTATTTGGTAGTTTTTTTTTAATTGGTGCTTGGCGTGCAAGGACGAGAGAAATCCTTGCATGCCAAGGAGGATCCAAGAGCAGTGGAACGACATGGCGAGCAAGATCCTCCAACAGAGACGAGCACACGGCGCATGCATCTCCAACGGCGACTGGCGGCGCAAGCCCGAGGAAGGAGGCGAAGATCAGGAGTAGGGGAAGAAGAAACAAAGACCTATGACAAACCACCCGAAAGTAGTGACGGAGAAGGAGGCCATGAGGGCTGGGATAAAGAGTCACGTGAAGTAATCAGCCCAGAATCACACCGGAATGGGTGAATTTGAGATTGGAATTGGACAGTGGATAGGAAATTAGATGGGGATGATGAGGGATTGAGATCGAAGACGAAATCGCCAAAAAATAAGCCCGGAGGCTGCGAAGACGAGATCGAAGATGAAACCAGGCATTGAGATCGAAATCGCCAGACAACAATCCCGGAGAAGAGCGAGACAGGTCCGGTAGCGAAGGGTAGTGACGACTGGGACAGATCCATCGTGTACACAGGTGTAGGAGGCTTCGAAAAAGAATTGAAGCCGGAATCAGGGATTGAGATCTAGATCGCAGGACAACAAGCCCTGATAGAGTGACAAAGACGAATCAATCGGAATTCGAAGATGGTGATGATGGTATTAATCTTTAGAGAAGATGGCGACGGAGGTATGGTCGATGTTGATATAGAAACTCGGTGACCCGAATCAACCCAAGTGAGGTGAACAAATGGGTAGATAGGTTGATTATTGTTGTTCGTTTTTGAAATCAACAAAGAGAGGTTGTCTCTATAAGAGTTGAAATTGTTGTTGTATACAAGTGGTCGAGAATTAATCTCAGTTGTTCCCCAACTTGAATTTGTTGTTGTTGAACTGTTGTGATGGTGTTTGGATGGTTCGTTGCACTTCTCTCTGCTTTCGTGATTTGCAAAGGGGTTGATATAACCTTTTTTTATTATGTAAAAATTTGAGGTCAAATAAATCTGAACCTCACAAGCCGGCAGACGGAAAACCGTCTAAACAAACACAAGACAAAGGTGGTGCAAAATACAAACAATACACTACAAAAGGGAAACTGAACACAACTAAACAAAACGAGATGAGAACGTAGACGACATACGAAGCCAAGCACTACCCAGAAAATATAAACCCAAGTTGATTGGACCCGTAGTTCCAACATTGAAAGTGTAACACAACTAAATCATGATGATATGGGACCCGTAGTTCTAACATTGAAAGTGTAACACCAATTGTTTTTAAGTGGGTGTTCAATCAAAAGAAAATAATCCGTATAAACTCAAGTTGATTGCACAAAAGCCTATTAGAGGTTACATGAGAATGTATTGATCATCAGAAGTGAATATATATAGTATTTGGTTCCAAATAATGGACGTGGTAGTTGCATACCCATGTAAATGAAAAAGGATCGTGTTATGACCCAAGATAGGTGCTTAACATTTGATTAGAAAGAAGATGAACAAGATGAGAAGAAGAAGAATAGGTGAGGTGAGTATAGGAAGAAGGAGATGAGTTCAGAAGATAGAACGAGAGAGAGAGGATAGAGGTAGGAAGAGAGATTAGGTAAAGTGATTTGATTATTCATTGATAGTTCCCCAATTACAATCAATAAGTATTTATACCCCTAATATCTACATAGGGACATAACAATACTTTCCCCTTACAAAAGCTTTGTCCCAAAGCTTATACAATCCAAAGAACTATACTATCTACATAGAACATTACATTGCATTCCCCTTATCAAAGCTTTGTCCCAAAGCTTATTAAATGTAAAAATTGCATAATGGCTAGACCAAAATGATAATACCACTCTGACCAAAATGATAATACCGCTTCCACCAAAATGGCAATACCACTTTCACTATACATGATAGTGGCAATTCAATACTAGCTCCCAATGTTGCTCCCAATGTAGTTCTGTAGAATCAATGGTATTGACTAGTAATGGTGTATGAAAGCTCCCATCCTTTGCTCCTTTTGGTAGCTTGCAGACCTGGTCATTTGCAGCAACCACACATGCCATAGCAGCTCTCAACATTCTGTTTAAAAAAATTCAGCAGTGATGGCCACCCCAATTTACACAAGATGTGTGCAGCTCCCCAAAGTCATCAACACAACATTGCAGTGTTTCTTGGCATTTTCCATGACAAAAGATATGCTTATTGAGGGCAATGTACTGCTCAACTAAGCACTTGGCCTCCATCATACCCACTCATGTTCAAAAACAAAATGTATGACAGAACAAGTATTCCAGGGAACAAAAAATCAGAAGTTAAATCAGTAGCTACCTCCAGGCAACAACTCAATTACTCTTTGACATCATAGCCATGAAAATTTATCCAACACCCACACCATGAGGTAGTGTAGTAGTGCAGTAGTGCGTTAGTAGGTGGACAAACATGGTGACAGCAAGACAACCCACGATGGGAAATTGTAGAGTACACCTATCCCATATCAACATGTTATCAATACTCAACACAACACAAGCATATGAAGTTAACCTGACTGCAGATGATCAACCAAGGATTCCACCGGGATCAAAAACGAAATGAAGCATCTTCAACCCATTATCAAATCGTAATGACTTCAATCCATTATCTATGAGCTTGAAATCAAGGTTTCGATCTAAGAGTGACTGTCCAACACTGTCAATTTCCGTATACATTCCTGCTGGGACAGAGATTAAAATGCCCCAGGGCACTTCCTGGCATCCTAAATCAATACACAAGCCACCGTACTTTTTATCACTTTCACTCCTTCCACCCTTTACAACCTTGGTTTTACCTCTGTCATAGGGCCAATAAATTGCAGTTAACTCCATACCATAGCTCACAAGAAGTTTCTCATCAACCCGGGCAACCAACATGCTACCCTTTATTCTAGGCATTTTCTCGAACACCTTGAGGGCACTAAGGTTTCCCAGGCATTCAAATGAATTCGTTCTAAAATTTGCCATCCTAATTTCCAACAGTTCAATCACTAGGTTCACCAATTCAGCCACTTCTTTGATTGCAATGTCACCGATAATAAACTCAGAGGAATCGAGATTTACCTTGAGACAATTGCGTTGGGTCAGAATCTCTTTTATGTCGTCGTTATTTTCTGGCTCCTTCAATGCGTCTGTCATCACGATTATAGTGCAGAGTAGATGATCATTCAGAATTTCATCAATTTCTGGGTCTCTGTCTTCAATTTCGGTTGTTGTATCAAGAACAATCTCGGATAGCACCTCGGATTCTCGATCAATGATTCCTGGTGAATCTCCCAACCTTGGAGCTCCGACTGTCATAGGTATGCCGCCCTGGATTTCCTCTGCGTCTCGTCCATCGCAGTCGATGATTTCCCTGGGATCCCTGTAAAATTGTTGATTCGATTCTTGTCGCCACGCCCGTTCCTGATTCGTGATTTGGTGTTGCTCCCCTGTGACCTCTTGATTCGATAATGAAGGTGGCTCTATCAAACTTAGCAAGAACAACTCCAATCGGCACCAATTGTCATAAATTTCTCTATGATTCAAAGACTCAAATGCTTGCATTGCCGACTCTCTCTTCTGAAAACGAATCATGGAATGGTACTCCTCGCCTCGACAGAACACCTCTAGATACTCTATCATCCCAAACTTAGAGAAAATCTCATCCAAAATTTCCCAAGAAATTGGATAGAGCTCTAGACGAACCTTGATGAGAAGTGTCCGGTCGGCTGCCATCAATTCCGATCCCCCTCTGACGCTATTCCATCTGTCCCGGTGAAACCTACTCGAAGACTCCGTTTGCTGTCCCCGTTGACCACCTGAATCGGGAGGATTGCGCACGAAATCCTCCAATTGCTCCAATCTTTGATCATTGGATTTCTTGAATTCTTCGAACTGACGAAGCTGCTCTTCCTGGAATTTCTGAGAATCGGTGATGAATTTTGCTGTTGAAGCCCTGAAAGACTTCATATCCTCCCGGAACTCCAAGAACTGACTCTCCAGCGTTCGTGATCTCGTGCCTTCAGCCATGAGTTTTGCTTGCGTGACTTTACCGGGAATTTTGCTCTGATACCACTGTTATGACCCAAATAGGTGCTTAACATTTGATTAGAAAGAAGATGAACAAGATGAGAAGAAGAAGAATAGGTGAGGTGAGTATAGCAAGAAGGAGATGAGTTCAGAAGATAGAACGAGAGAGGATAGAGGTAGGAAGAGAGATTAGGTAAAGTGATTTGATTATTCATTGATAGTTCCCCAATTACAATCAATAGGTATTTATACCCCTAATATCTACATAGGGACATAACAGATCGATTGAAAATGCCTGAAGTATAATTGTCAAAGTCCCGTGCACATGCAATTAATTAAATATCCTTATAAATTTATAAGCGCGTCTGAAGTACCATACAAAGTTGTACTATTTTCCTTAATCTTGATTTTTATCCCACTGGGTTTTTCCAAGTTGAGAATTAACGAGGCAACTTGTGCACCATTTAATACAAAGGATGCCCTTGATCAAAATTGAAAAGCAAACTGGGTCCTGAAGTACCTTATGCTTGTGCATCCAAAGTAGATCAGCGCCAATACATGGAAGTCAAGCGCATGAAAGTCAATCATGAAGATATTCCAGCTTATACGTACACATCAAAGACAATGTTGATATTCAACCGACCATAAGCTCATGAAGACATCGCCATTGAAAAGAATGAGAAGATTTTGAGAAAGGATGTTATATTCAGGGTGAGTATACACGCACTGCACTCTTTTTTCCTTCGATCAGGTTTTATCCCACCGAGTTTTTCTGACAAGGTTTTTAACGAGGCAGATCACCAAAGCGTATCAAATGTCATATGTATTTGTTCTCTTATCCTAGTTTTGTCCCTTTGGATTTTCTATGAGAAATGTTTATCCAAAGAGAGTGTTATAAGATTATTTGCATTTATCTTTTTATATGGATAAATTCTAAGCACTAGAAAATCCTAGTTTCCTTACATACTCCTGTGTAAATGGTTCTTTGGAGCCCCAATAATATCAACGATTCCTCTTCTCTATTCTCTCTTTCTATTCATATTATCACATCAGATAATTTAAATTTAAAAGATTACTTATTATCCATTTGTTAGCTCCATATCCATATGGAGCACTTAATTATCAATACAAAGTGTAGTTTCCACCCATACATTCTTGTAATACAAAGTTCAATAAACAATCAACGTTGTCCAGGAGTAGTGAAAAATGAACCGCACAAATCTACAACATTCAATTCGTATACATAGGTACAAAATCGGCTTCTATTTATTCGCTCAATTTTCTTATCCAAAACAATTAATAATACAAAGCCATCGATCAATTGCAGAGTAAACCTCTAAGCTTTTATAACACACCGGGGATTCGGGGAAAAGTGGCGCTGATGTAATCTCATTAATTAAGAATGGATCAGGAGGATGGATGATATGAAAGTCGATAGAAAGGCGATTAGGGCTAACCTCCCATTGTAATCAAAGGTCTTTGAAGCTCGACTCTTTGTTGAACCTGCATATATAACAACAATTAATGGATGAAAACACAAAATTCTTTCAATTATTGAAAGTTGAACCAGTCTATAAGATGTGCAAATCAATACAAATTTAGTATATAAGTCGATGAATTATTCCGTGTCAATTGATTTTAGCATATATATATATATATACCTGCAGGGGAAGGAGAGGTAGAGTTGACAGGGCATGTGGACACTTGAGTAAGGTCTGCGAGGACGCCGCCCTTTGCCGTATACCCTTCATATGAACAAGTTGTGCTACTGCAATCCGAGAAACTCGTATTCCCAAGTCCTAAATTCCCCGAACCCGAACATTGGATACGACTGCACTTGCTCGATTGCACCTCCGATTGCTCGCACCGCAACCTGATCGATCAAGGCCGGATCGATGACAAAACTAAATTACAGATTCAATATGATCGAATTGTTCGAGAGTGATGGCAGTATACGTACGTGTAGTTATTGGCAGACGAGCACTTGCACATGACGCAGTCGTTAGCGGTGAGCGCGTAAGTGTCGTTCGAAAGAAGCAGTGGGTAGTCCAGCGATGTATTCCTCACCATTGAAGTGCAAGCTGCAATCCATCCATCAAATTAATAACTTAAATGAGTCGCGGACAGAAATTAATATAGGTAGGTAGGTAGGCAGGCAGATAGATAGATAGATACTGCGGAGAGGAATGTCGAGAACTTGAGTGGCAAACAGGTCCTTAGGCTGAGCAATGCCATTGAGCTTCATCAGAGTATCCAAGGGGACGTCGAACTCCTGGGCGATCTGCTGGACGGTGGAGCCTTCTTGGACGACGTGTCCGTAGTGTACCACTTTCTCCCCGTCGACGTCGTCGCAGCTGCACGGCAGTGGTATCCACAGCGGTTGGCCCACCTTGATCAAATAATTAGGATCAGTTATGTCATTAACGGCTGCGATCTCCGGATATCGGACCAGACCACCGTATACGTCCATCGCTATGTGGTACAGCCCATCATCTGCACCCATTAAGTAAGTCACCAACAGGCAACACGTATAGTTTCATACTTTCAAATGCAACTATAGCTAGTTACTACTAATAGCATAAATTACTTTAAAATAATACAAATATTTATTCATTAATTTTTTTAGTGATATCAAATTTTTTTAAGTTCTCAAAAAAAAATTGATATCAATTTTATAAAAACGGTAAAATCTTACCCAAACTATATATATTAATTTATATTATAAAATTGAAGTGGAAACACTTAATGCACGACCACTATCTTTAATTAACACAACTGGTCTAGTGGAAACCTTTTTCTATAAGAAAATAGTAATTAAGATGGAGCAATCCTAGCGAAGAAATCGCCATCTTAGAGCGGACAAGATCCTCCAGAACCGAATCAGTCAGCAGATCATCGTCGGCAGGGATGCTGTAAGCCAGGTGTGTGACCCTATCGGCAACAGCATTGGGTTCCCAGAAACCGAAGATGTGAGGGTAATCCCGGCCGGACCAGAATTAAGTAAAGGTGCCGACCACAATGCTCGCACCAACTCGGAAGCCGGGGACAAACATCGCCGAACGGAGGAAGGGGCCGATGCTGCAGCAAATCCCAGGAAAGGGGCCTTAACCAAGCCAGAAGAAGGAAACGTCAATTAGGGGCCAACCCAACCAGAAGAAACGCCAATTAGTGGGAGTACTGATGATATTGTGGATGAAATCCAAAATCGAAAGAGGGTTATTACAGTGGGGTTCGAAAGAGGGTTATTGTGGTCAACTCAATATAGGTTGGGGGTTCAAAACTTATAATCCCCATTATTTTTCTTGGCTTCAATACTCCGTTTTTTTACTAAAATGATCCGGCTTCGATTGAAGGCTCTCTCCTTCAACCCTCTCCAAGTCTCGGGATGCGGCTTCTCCCAACTATTTCTAGCGGCCTAGTGAGTTGACGACAACCTAATTGACGGCGATAAGGGCTAGTGCGATTGGTGACTCTCTCTCTCAATCCTCTCCAAGTATCCAGATCAGGCTTCTCCCGGTCATCTCCGGTGGCCTGTGAGTCAGTGACGACCCAATACCAATCGGTGTGAAACTATCTCCTCTCTCAACCCTCTCTAAATCTCCATATTTGGCCAATATTCATCTAGATCTGGATATTCTTCCAACCATCTCCGACGCCCTGGTGAATCGGTGACAACCCAATACCCCTGAACATGATTGTTTTGTTTGGATCATTTTGATTTGTGATATCCATATTTATTTTTCTCTTGTTCTTCAATTGATTCATGTAATTTGTTGCATTCCATCTAAGTAAATGGATTTGAGCGGTTTGACGCTTGTGCTTTTCGTTCTCACCTTCTCATTGTAAACGGTTCGTGTCGGGTTACACGGATATCCGACACGAAACCGCTTACGTTTCCGTGTCTGGTATCCGGTACTAATCAGATCGTGTTCGGATCGCCTATTTTCACCTTAACGGTTCCGAGTACCCAACACGATTAACCGGTTCGTGTCGGATACCCCTAGAAATGGTTAGAAGCTAAAGGACACTAAACAAAAAATTTCTTTTCTTTTATTATGTGTACGTGTGGAAAATTATGCACCAAAATTTATTGGTATTCCACTTTGTTTAGAGTTGAGACTTTGGAATAAATCACCTTAAAGTCAACTGAGGCGTCCAAATGGAATACTTTGGCATTTTCTCAACCACGTGACCCAGTGTACTAGGTAAATCGGCTTCCGTCGACCGACTCAACCCATTGGTAAGGAGCAAGGTAAACCTTGAATTTTCACCAAAGAAAGAGACGGAAGCAGGGATCGAACCCAGAACCTCCTCAACTCCTCAACTATGTTAATAGTTCTACTCTTCTTTCGTGTACAGTGTACTAACTTATTGTCAGATCGATACTATTGGTTTTATTTTCTGAATCGCAGGGCAAGTTTGTCTCCTAATAGTTACAAAAACATGTCCACATATTAAACTTTCAAAACAAGTTAGGTTGGTATTAGACCTGCCTAGGTACCAAGTTTCCACCACTTTCAATATATAAAAATATCAAAATAAAAATCTATTTTTACATTACCTTACTTTCCTTTATTCTAATATAATGTCATTAATTATTTTTTTATTGGCCGGGTCATGATCTAATAGGAAATCCTAATATCACCCAAATTATCGCTTTATTAAAAAAATAATATAATTTTTTATAAGAAAAAATTATGTAATTATTTCTGGAGACCTGTTTTTTTATTACATATATTAAAACTTCTACATTTGAAATGTTTCAACCATAACAAGTCTGTTTAAATGAAATATTCTCGGAACAAATTATTTACCTGAAAACTTCTTCTTTTCTTTTCTAAACTATGATATTATTAGAAGCAATAAAAATAGTAAAATACTCTCTGGTTCAAAATATTTAATGTTTTCTTTTCAACATTTTTTTATTATAAAAAATATAAAATATCAACAATTATATTAATTTTTTTTATAATTTCATACTTATTACTCACATTTATAAAAATTATTTTTAAAATTAATGTTTTATAAAAAAAAAAAACAGATCTAATTTTTTTAAAATGTGCTAAAAATGAAAATATTAGTTTTTTAGCCAAGCGAGTAAAAGATAAATGATATTGTATACAATATTATGCGTACAACACTAGCATAAATAATGGAACATAAAAGGTGGAGTATAATTTTGGGGGAAAATTAAATATATTTAAAAAAAGAGTGTAAGTTAAACTTATCTATAATTTCCTTTTATGTGAACTTTTTTTCAGAATTAAAATTCTCACAAACTGACAAAAGTAAAATATTTAACCAATTTTTTCTACGATAAAATTTTCAACCGAATACATCATACATGTACTCCCTCTGTTTCTTCATATAAATAAGTTCTCTAATATTTTACACATCTTTTAAGAATCTAAAAATTATAGTAAAATTTTTATTTTTTTTATCAATTTTATACTTTTGCTATATCTAATAAGTACATATTAAATTATTAAAAAAATTAATAAAATTTTTTAATATTTGACCATATTTTTTAGATTTTTAAAAAACTTGTAAAATCTAAACGGATTTATATTAAGCAAAAACGGAGGTAGTATTATTGAAGGCCGCAAATCTAATACAGTAAATGAATACTTTTGATTACCAGGGACAACAGTGTAGATGGGGCGCTTGTTGGAGATACCGGTGCCGTTGGAGCAAAGGCAGGGGAATGGGATCCTCACCGTCTGATTAGCCTCCACCTTGTGGGACCCCTTCGTCGTGAGGGGCAGATTATTAACGGCCAGGATCGACCGGAGGCTCCCTACCGTGAACTGCCGCTTCAGGGCCGATAGGGTGGTGGTGTTGGGGAGGAAGTACCCAACGACCCCCTGACACGTGGCGCCGGCGGAAGAGCACTTGAAGGCGGTGGTGGTCGACGCCGGCTGGGCGCTTGTTGATCCCAGGATGCCCACGCTCACGATTACCACCACTAGCTTCATCACCTCTACCTTCATTTTTAATTTTTGATCTTCCTGCAACTGCAATCTGAATTCTGAAAGGAATGGGATTTTTTTTATATATTAAAAAAAATGAAAATATTGGAATTGAAGAGAGGGGGGGGGTCAACTGTGTGGACTTTGACTTGACTTTTATAAGTCCACAGTTAGAGAGGTTTACTTGGGGGAGGGGAACCTTGAGACGTGTATCAGTGTAGATGTCAAGGTACCTGACAGAGCGGCAAAGGTGTGCAACCTTATCAGCCACTCTATTGCCATTTCGGGGCACGTGAGAGAAGGAGACTTCTCTCACACTCGACAACATTGTTTTAATATCGGACATCACCAATTCAATTTCCCATGGGCATGTGAAATTTGTTTTTAAATGATTTATGATGATAAGGGAGTCCCCTTCGATTTGTAATTTGTTTATTCCCAACGCCCGAGCTTGGCTTATTCCATGTCTTAATGCCAAAGCCTCAGCTTTTAGCGGGGCCTGCTTGCCAATTCTATCATAGCCAATGTGGATCGGCCTACCCTCCCAATCACGAAGGATGTAGCCAATTGAGTTGTCATTGTTATCAAGTGTTGATCCATCGAAGTTTAATTTAAACATACCTATAGGTGGTTTTCTCCATTTAGCAGTTTTTTGTCGTAGCTTTGGCTGTGTGTAATTGGTAGCATTATCCTTTGGAGTATGTTGAATATCATCTTCATTTCCATGAATGGAGGTTTTTTTCCAATTTTCCAGGTGAGTTGTGATGATGTGTTTAACAGATTCGTGATTCGGAATGGGTTCATTTCTAAAGATTGTTTGATTTCTGACCTACCAAATTGTCCACCATATTACCGCTACTTTCTCTTTTTCAGTTTTTGTAAGAGTGCTTCCAATTAATGACAGGATAGGAGCGAAATCTCTCGAATTTGCAATTAAATCGATTATAGCCCGATTTGCGCCCACTGACAATGGAAGATGGAAATTAGAAAATTGGCATTCCACAAAAAGATGAGTTTCATCCTCAGTGACACTGTTACAGAGGACACAAGTTGTTGGTACGGAGACCCCTTTTTAGGATAGACGGGTAGACGTTGGAATACCCTTCTGACCTAGTTTCCATAGGATATTCTTAATTTTTGGGGCCGTATCAATTTTCCAAGTCCATGAATTATTATCTTCATTGTGGTTGTTATTTTTAGTGATCAGTTTGTAGGCACTAGCTGTTGTAAACCATCCCTCCCTATCTGGCCACCAATAGAGTCTGCCATCAAATGTATTCTTAGGAAGGGGGATGTCCAATATTTCTTTTGCTATATTTTATGGGATTGTGTTATATAATTTTTCCTCCCACCATTTTCCTCCTAATATATAGTCACTCACAGTTTCGTCATCATGCCATTTCGAATGGTAGGACAATCGACCCTTTTGATTATTGGCGAAGTTGTAAGCCAGTTATCTGTCCAAAATTTAATCGATTTGCCATTGCCCACCGACCAGATTAGACCCGTTTTAAAATTTTCAATCAGAGGAGATAGTTTCGACCATTGCCACACGAATTCCCACTTTTCTTGTAGTTTAATATATGTGTTGTTTTCAAATACTTGTACTGAATTAATTTTACCCATATATTCTCTGGTTTTGCAAGAATTTTCCAGATGAGTTTCATTTGTAGTGCCTCATTCATATCCTTGGATTTTCGAATACCTAGACCACCGTTTCCTTTCGGTTTATAGATTTTATCCCAGCTTATCAAAGGCCGGTATTGGAGATCTTTATTCCAGAAGAAACATCTGTTTATTTGATCAAGTTCCTTATGGATTGTGCTGGGTAGCATGAAGCTTTGCATTGTATATAAGGGTTTTGATGCCAGGTTTGTGCCAATAAGGACAACACGTCCTTGCTGTGATAGAGCATTAGCACGCCATTTACTAAGCTGCTCTTTTGATTTACAGACGATTTCCTCGAAAGTTTGTTTATTTACTCTCCCGTTGATAATAGGACAACCAAGATATTTTTCAATCGTTATTTCATTTGATATACACAAGCATCTTTCAAGTTCATCGATTTTGGATCTAGAGATTCCTTTCGTAGTTTGGAAGGCGGATTTGTGATAATTAACTTTTTGACCTGAAATGCTACAATATTCATCTATAATTGATTTGACTTTTAAGCAAGCCGAGGTGTTACCCTTGGTGAAGATAATAATATCATCAGCGAAGGAAAGGAAAGGGACATGTAGTCCGTCCTTCCCAAATTTGAAACCAATTAGGCCATTCCTCATGTTTGCTTCGTGTGAGAGCTTTCTTGCCAAAACCTCTGCCCCTAAAATAAAGAGAAACGGGGATAGAGGATCACCTTGTCGAAGTCCTCTAGTTGGACTGAACAACTCTGTTGGGCCATTATTAACGAGCACAGAGAACGACACTGTGGATATACATTCCATAATCCATTTAATAAAAGTCGGATGGAAGCCAAATTTCTCCATTACTGCTCTTGTAAAATTCCAATCAACTCTATCATATGCTTTCTCCATGTCGAGCTTTATTGCCATCCACCCTTCTTTACCTTTTCTGCTATGAAATGAATGAAAAATTTCATGGGCTATAAGAACGTTGTCTTGTATAGCCCTATCTGACACAAATGCTCCTTGCAAAGGGTGGATTAATTTGCCAATGACATTTTTTAGTCTCTCCGTCAAAATTTTGGAAATAATTTTATAGATTGTGGAGCATAAGCTGATTGGTCTGTAATGTGTAGTCATCGTGGGATCATCACATTTTGGTAGAAGTGAAATAAATGTATGATTTATTTGACAAAGAATTCTTCCAGAAAGGAAGAAGCCTTTAACCGCTTTGATGATCAATCCTCCGATAATGTCCCAGTATTTTTTATAAAATTCTGCTGTCATTCCATCAGGGCCTGGGGATTTGTTATTGCCAAGGCTAAACACTGCCTTTTTTATTTCCCCATTGCTTGGGTGCTGTGTCAGATAATTATTTTCCTCATTGGTGATTGTCGGGGTGACAAGATTTAGGTACTCCCTTAAGAGGTTTTCATTTATCCTTTCTTGCTTAAACCTCTTCTCAAAATCTCTACGGATTTCATTTATGATATTTTCATCCCCCTAGATATACGTACCTTCACTCGAAGTAATTGATCGAAAGATTTTTCTATTCCTTCTGCCGGTTGCTACTCTATGAAAATAGGCCGTGTTTGAATCTGCCAGTTTTAAATGTTTTGTTTTGGCCCTTTGGTTCCAGTACTTTTTCTGGAATAAAAGAAGCTTCTCTTTCTTTTGAATGAGATTTCTCTCTTTAGCTCTATAATCCAACCGATTCTGCTGAGTCATTTGTTGTTGTATCTCTAGCAGGCTACTATCAACTTCTTGGAGTTGCCGGAAGATATTTCCAAATGTTTTCTTATTCCACTCCTTTGCTTTTTGTTTAAGCAATTTGGTTTTGTATGTAACTTGAAACATAGCAGAACCAGTGCATGACGCCCGCCAAGCTTGTTTAACAATGTTTCGAAAATCCTTCCTTTGTAGCCAAATATTCTCAAACTTAAATGGAGGTGGTTTGTGAATTACACCATTGTCAAAGTTTATAGTAATGGGACAATGGTCAGATGAGTCGAAAACTCCATTTTTTGTTATTAGTTCTGGAAAAAATTGGAGAATTTGATGTTGAACAAGTACTCTATCCAGTTTCTCGATAATGTTGCCTTCCCCCTCGGGTTTTTTCCTCCAAGTGAGGTGGTTCCCCATAGTGGGCAGATCCACCATAGAACAGTCACTTATGAAACTAGCAAGTCTCTGGAATCTATGAGGGTTGATTTATGCTCCACCAATTTTGTCCGAGCTACATAAAATTTCGTTAAGATCCCCCATCACCATGCACGGAAGGGTTGAGCTGGTGACTAGTTCAGCCAGGGTTCTCCAAAATTCATCTTTTTCCCTCAACCCCGGAGGGGCATAAACAATGAAGAGCATTAGAGAAGAATCATTTTGCGAGTTTTTGTATTTAACCCCAATAATTCTAGGAAGGTGGATTTCTATCGAAATGGTCTCATTGATTAGGTGGTTTGCCTTCCAAAGGATACATAGACCTCCTGATTTGCCTTGAGCCGGTGACCAAATTGCATTATCAAAACCAGCGTTCTTCCATACAGTTTCGTTTGGAATGTTTTCAGCTTTCGTCTCCGCTAGAGCAAGTAAATGGATATAATCATTTTTACACCATGTATTGATATGAGTCCAGAATGTTGGTTTTCCTATACCTCTACAATTCCAATAGCTAACTTTCATAGATAACCTTTTCTGTCGTGGGAGTAGGGAAGGTGACCTCTCCCACGTGGTTGTTTTGTAACAAAGATAGAGTATACAATTGCTAGGATTATTATCATTATATGCAACTTGATCATGCGTAAATAGGTGGTTTTGCAAAATAGCTTGTTGTTCTTGTTCGTAGGATAAACTACTCGATTTCTATTTTGTTTTGACATTGCATTACTTACCCATTTCATCCACTTTCTGGGCAATGCCAACACATTTTCCTCACCTCTAAAGACAATTTGATGACCCCTGGCATTTAGGGTGGGTGCCCCCACTTTGCTTTTACTTATAAAGGTTTCCTTTGTGTAATTCATACCCACTCCCATTTGTTCACACATAAATGCCTTTGATGAGCTATTTTCCCAAAAGTAGACTTTATCCATTACGGTTTTACTGCTATTAGTTGGCCTACTTAGAGTAAGCAGCTTGATCAAGGTTGAATGTTTCCAAACTTCAGTAGTATCGTCACACTCAGATACACCAATCAGCTGGGTAGTGATTATTTCATTTATTTTATTAAAAAGATTTTGATAGGGGTTAGCTCCGCTAGCACGGGAAGCTTGCCGAAAGCTGGGAACAAGAGTGATTAACTGTTTGGATTCTAAAGTTTTAGCATCTTGAGATTCACAATGTAATTCCAGATTTTTAGCACTACCCAATTGTTCAAGCATGAGCTGTTTATAGTTTGCTTTTTGCATGAAGCTGTTAGAACCCACTTTAGAATCCATTGTTAGGTAGTTTTTTATATTGTAAACTCGTTTATGGCCCTTTGAAGGGTGGAATAGGTTTTTATATTTATTATAACCCTTAGAAGGGGGGTATGCAATTTGATATTTTGCAATTGGTTTGTCAAAACAGAAGAAAACCCAGAGGCTCCCTCCAAGAACCAAACAATTGGTTGTAAAAAGGGATAGATGGGCTTTAAGTGGTGTGCACCAGTATACATACACACCAGCCACTTTTTTATATAAAATGATTCAGCAAACTGCAAATAGTAAAGACATAACATGGGAGGATTTTACTTTGATATATTACACTCAGTAACAAGTCACTAGAGTTCCGTTTGGAGTTGTTCTTGGGAACAATTGATTTTGTGAACAAGGTGGCTTTGTGAGAAAACGAAAATTTCTTAATGTGATTATATTCACAAGTAAATAAGCCAAATCTACAATAGAAACTCAAATGGAATTTTCTATCGAAAGAAGCTGTATACATACCTCTACCTTGTAGTGCTTTCAGTTTCTCCCGGTCGATGATCCTCCTCCTAGACTTCTTTCCATCTTTGCCTCTCCATTTATCCATCACTGCATCATTAGGACACTCAAGCCCCTCAGGCAAAGAGCCATCGGAGCATGGTTTGGAACCCTTTCGGGATTTGGTCTTATGGGGAGCTGACAAGTCAGCCCCCATGGTTTTCATCAGGCCTTTTCGGGGGGTGGGTTGTGTAGGGATGAAAACATCCACCACACAGATTTTATTTTCCAAATCTTTCATGTTCAAACTCATACAAAAAAAGGATGAAAGGTTGCAGTTAGTGAGACCTAAAGATTTCAAGAAAGGTGTAGAGCGATTAGGTAGAACCAATAACAAGATTTTCTGGAAGAACCTGTTCGTGACCGAAGAAGTCACGTATATGCAGTCAAGAGGCAAGGGCCCGAGATGTCCATGGCAAGAGAAGCCGGATTTGTGGTCTTCAGACCACACAAAACCAATTGACATAGGAGAGACAGCCCCGACGCCATCTCCACACCCATCGGCAGGCCACCTCGCCATGGATGTGTAGTCTTTCATCCACACAGAAGTGAGAAGCAACGGAAAGGCAGCCCCAGCAGATCCAAACAGCCACCCGAGAACACAGTAACTCAGCCAGAGACGATGAGCAGCCCCACCCCCAAGGGCAGGAAGTTTTTTCCGCCTTTTGAAATTCATTTTGGCTGGTACTAAGAACCGCCGACCAGCCTTTAGCCCATTCGATTTTCGACTAACGAAACAACAAACCCCACGACAGACTTGCAACTTCGCATCATTCGGACGAAATAAGTTTGCCTGACTTCGATTCACGAAGGAGATAGACTCCACGGTGCATAAAACAGATAGAGTGAGGAAGAAAGGGCTTAGATCGGCGAGGAACCTCACCGGGATCTCACTGAAATTGGATTTGGGGGTTAGGGTTTGAAGAAGAGATTTTGGTAATTGGGGGTGGGGGCGCGTGAAGCGCGTTCTCCACAAGGCCATCTTTTTTAGTACTCCGTGGAGTTGACTCATCCTAATTCACTTGGGGAAGGGGAACCGATTATTCGATCATCATTCTGTGGAAATAAATTTTATTTTTTTTTAGTAGGCGAAAAGGGGGCGGTTCTTAAAACAGAACACAACCCTGATCATCCTTTCGGATGATGTTATAGAATTCCCTATTCAAAGGGAGAGTATCCATATTACAAATGTCATTAGATCTAGCTATGAAATATGCTGCTCCGTTGGCTCCACGAAAACAATGCTTGAACTCTATGTGCTCAAAATCCGATTGCATCTCCTTGATAAGCTCGATTTGCCAGCATATCTCCCATCTGGGCCTTGCATTATCGTTGATCGCTTTGATTACTTCCAAACAGTCACCTTCAATTACAACTCTACGTAAGCCTTTTTGCCATGCCATTTTCGTACCTGCGCAAAATGCAGCGGCTTCGGTTTGGATAGCTGAGCCACTATCCACGTGCTGCTGAAAGGTATCCATCACATTTCCTTCACAATCCCTGAGGATCCCACCTATCTGGCATAGGCCAGTAGGTTTAGTTGCGCCATCTACATTAACTTTGTAGGTGGCCCTAGGTGGTTTTTTCCATTTGATCACAGCCCTTCGCCTGTCTTGTTTCGGGGCTTTATCGGGATTGGCATTCAACCAATCCCTCACCTGCATATAAGATCGAATCGCAATTTGTGAGATATGATCGATGTTTTTATTTTTGAAAATTATATTGTTTCTGGTTTCCCAAATTGATTGCCAGACAAAACAAAGATCTTCAAAGTTCGGAATCAATGGTTTAGCCTGTAGGATTTCTTTCATTGGTATGAACTGGTTAATGTTGTAGTTTATAGATTTACCAGTTAGGTGTTCATAAGCCGCTATGACTCTTTTGGTGAAGGTGCATTGTTGGAAAAGATGATCACTGTCTTCATCTTTGTCATTGCAGAGGCAACATTGGGACGGAACTCTATTAAAGAAACGATTTAGTCTTTCTTTTGTGGCAATTCCATCTTGTGCTATTTTCCAAACAAGGTTTTTGATCCGGGGAGGGAGGTTGATGTTCCAAATCCATTTTCCTTTTACCTCATTTTGATTGTGATTGTTTAAAATTTGTTTAACCGATTTGGTCGTGAAATGACCATCCACATTAAGTTTCCAGATTAATTTATCATTGGCCGCCCAGGAGGGAATTTTGATTTTTTGGATTTCGGCGACAATATTACTTGGGAAGAGATGTTGAAGAATTTGCGCGTTCCAAGTTTTATTTTGATTGATCAGCCGGTGAACCTTTAAATTAGGATCATGTGAGAGTTGATAATTTTGGAGATAAATTAAATAAATTAAATTGCACAAATATACCTCAAAAGTATGATTAATGGGGCTTAGAGCATGAGCAACCATGAATTTTATCAACCTTAAGGCTTAGGTTGCTAAAAGGTAAGCCCATAGTTGTGACATTTACCTTAAGGTAAGAGGTGGGAAGGGGTTACCTTGGTAGAGAGAGGTAACCTCTTCCCTTTTCTAATTATTTTTTTTTATGATAAAGTAGGTTGATATATTTTACATTTAGATTTATTATTTGTAATAGGATTTAAAATGAAATAAAAATATATTTATATTTCATTATTTTTAAAAATAAAATATTCCATTGGTTTAATTTTATTTTTTTCTATAATTTGAGCCCAATTTTATCTTATATATAACTCTATCTTGATCTATTGTAGTTGCACCTATTTTCTTAACCATGGATCACAATAATCCAAATACTCCACCCATTTCAAATATGTCTTTTGATCCAAATCTTCTAAAAAATCCTCAATTTCAAGTGATGTTGCAAATGTTTAACAAATCTTCAACACCCGAATATCCAAATTATACCCCACATAATCCTACCAATGTGTATCATCCTCTTTTCTTTTCTTTTTCCAAACCAACAACATTTTGAGCATTCTCCGGGCACTCAAGGGAGTGCCACTCGAAGTCCAACCGAAGATGCAAGGCAAGTCCATCAAGTACAAGAGAACGAAGAAGTTGTTGTTCACAATAAAATATGTTAATAACTTTTTTTTATTTTAATCTAGATGTAATAAAATATATTTATATTAACTACTTGCTATTTTTATTTATTTATAACATTATAAATAAAAATAATTCACAATAATATATGATGATACACATATAATAAAGAGAAAGATATAAAGGAAAAGAAAAATTGAAAATAAATTTGAAAAGAGGTAAAAGAGGTTTCCCATGGTTGTAGAGGAAAACTTTTAGAAAGAGGTAGAAAAAGTGAAAATTATTTTAAACAAAAAAATAAATGAATTGTAAAATTGTGATAGAAAGATGGAAAAATAAAGGGGAAATAGGTTTTCCTATGGTTGCGGATGGTCTTAGTGGCCTAGCTCATCAACGCTACATTAATTATACTCGACATTGGTGGGCACAATTTCATTTAGACAAAAGTTGACCACTTTTATGTAATTTCTGAAATTCAGGTTATTGAGCGCATATTTTTCTAAGGTTGTTATTCGAGTTAAACGAGTGAAGTGTTGTTTTTTCATATTTGACTCGTTTAGAAATGAACTGAGATTAAATTTAGATTCGAACTTAAAATTATGTTCATATTCAGCTTGATTAATAAATGTAGAACTTTAAATTCCATAAGCATAAATAAAAAATCGAATCGATTTAAGCTTTTGATCACATTTTAGAATGTGTTCATACTTAATTCGTTTAGCAGATGAATAAGTTCAGAAGTCTAGATCCTCTACAACACCGGTGCAATCTACGGTGCACCACGAAATTATTTCGGGTATAATTTTACTTTTGAATTTTTTTTAAAATATAGTTACATTCCACATACTTATATTTATATGTTTATAAACTTTAATTATAAAAAAATTCATTTAAATTTTTTTATAAAATTAAAAGATCGATTATATTAGAAAATAAATTTATGTTTTTTTAAAACATGATTTTTTTTCCAAAAAAAGTTTCTACGTGGAATGTAAATATAATTTTTATTTTATTTTAAGTAAAATTATACCTAAAATAATTTTGTGATGGATCCTAGGGTGCACTAAGTGTTGTAGAGGATCTGAACTCAAGTTCAGATTGATCTTTTATCAAGTCAAACTCGAGTTATTCAACTTATATAAATTTTCAGAGCAGAGCAAAGAGAATATATAAATATATATTGACATTTTTTCATTAAAGGAGTTCCGTAGGGGTTGGGGGGTCGATAGTTCGGTGGAGATGTCAAAGTTTTCATACTAGTTGGGATAACCATTATGTAAGTTACGGAATTTTTTTATTTTTTTTGTATTCCAAGTAAATTCAATATACATAGGCCACAAAACTAGACAATTTTGTATTTCCTTTTTAATGAAATGCCCAACGTTTTACCAAAATATTTTACATTTTTGTTAGCTTCACATAATAAAGTTCTAATATTTTTTGATAAAATTCTACAATTATTCCATCTAGGCAGGTGATTTATTTTTATTTTTTTAATATAAGGTAAGAATTTGGGTGGCGTCAGACCTTACTAATCCACCACCCAATTGTTTCCTTTCAAACATGATCCTGTAGCTCGAGATGAGGAAAGGGAAAATCGTGATCGAGAGAGTGTTTGAGTTGGGCCGCCTTGTCACCAATGTGACTGATTTCTCTAAAGATGTAGGAACAAGAAACACTCTCAAAACATAAGAGAAGTCTTCTGGCCATGAGGATTATCTCATAACAATGGATAACACAAAGTACTTTCAATTATTGAAAATTGAATGAGTCTATAAGATGTGCCACTCAATACAATACAAATTTAGTATATAAGCAGATGAATTATTCCTTGCCAATTGATTTTTAGCATACCTGCAGGGGAAGGAGAGGTAGATCGATTTGACAGGGCAGGTGGACACTTGAGTTAGGCAGATAGATAGATACTGCGGAGAGGAATGTCGAGAACTTGAGTGGCAAACAGATCCTTAGGCTGAGAAATGCCATTGAGCTTCATCAGAGTGTCCAGGGGGACGTCGAACTCCTGGGCGATCTGCTGGATGGTGGAGCCTGATTGGACGACGTGTCCGTAGTGGACCACTTTCTCCCCGTCGACGTCGTCGCAGCTGCACGGGAGTGGTATCCACAGCGTTTTGCCGGCGTAGATCACATTAGGATCAGGTATCCCATTAACGGCTGCGATCTCCGGAAATCGGACCAGACCACCGTATACCTCCATCGCTATGTGGTACAGCCCATCACCTGCACTACCCAGTACGTATCCCGGCCACCACGTATAGGTTCAAATGCAACTAGTTACTAATAGCATAATTAATTAATTACTTTAAATAATACAAATATTTATCAATTCATTAATTTTGAACAAAAATTGATATCAATTTTGGTAAAGGTAAAGCCTTACCCAAACTATATATATATTTATATCATAAAATTAAAGTGGAATCACTGAATGCATGACCACTTTATTATCACAACTAGTTTAGTGGAAACCTTTTTTTTTTTTTTTTTTTCCATAAGAAAATAGTGTTAGGTGCACTTAATTAAGTTTTTGACAATTCTGATGGGTGATTCATATTTTTTTTATTTGGATGGTAGTCTGAGTTTTATTTAAAGTTCGGCTTATGTTTAAAATTTATATTTTTTTTATTTTTAATGAATAAAATCACCTTTTATTTTTCATTTTTCACAATAAAAACATTACTTTTAACATTGAACAAAATTAACTATTATTTGATTAAATTCAACACAAAAATGATAAAATCACATTCATAAAATTTTACAAAATCACATATTCTTTCCCAAAATTTTATCAAAAAATCGCCCTTGTTTCCAAAAAAAAAAAAAAAAGAACAAAATGACTACGGTTTTTAAAATTATACAAAAGATCTATTATTTTCCATACTTTGCAACTCATTATTTGCCAAAAAAATATTTAACACCTATTATTTTCCAAAATAATATTTAACCTATAGTTCACTAACTTTAAGCATTTGTAAATGTGATTGATCAATTTAACCAAATACTCGATTAGAATTTTATTGAAAAAGAAAAGCAAAATTTATTCATATAATTTTCTTTGATTGTAAAAGAAAAATATAATAAAAGATTAATCATTCTTATCTTATTAGGTTGCGTGTATTCCAAACAAAATAAATGAATAACCCCTTCTTCTATTACATAAGAAGTGGTTTTGTGCAATTACCAATGACCCATTGCTCTAGTGGTAAAGGAGAAGTAACCCTTGCAAGAAGTCAATGGTTCAAATCCCATTATTTACACCATGTAATTAGTTGGTGCTCAAGCCTTCATTGACTTGGGTGAGTCTGCCTGGTGGCTTGCCGCCTGACTTACCCGGTTCGCGTCCTTTGCAGGCTAGGGCTCGGAACCATGGGGGATTAGTCGACAACCTTGGAACCCCCATGTAACAAAAAAAAAGTGGTTTTATGCACTTTTTAAAGCATAAAGGTTAATTTTATACAAAGTATGGTTTTATGAAAAAAAAATTGATATAATTTACAGGTTAACTATTTCTGTTAACATAATAAGATGGTGGATTTATACAAAGTTTTATAAATAATGGGTGGTTATATACGTGCAATATTTGACAAATAATTAGATTTTTTTACAAATTATGAAAAATATATAACGGATCTCTTATGTAATGTTAAAAACAGTTGTTGATTTTCTTGTAAAATTTTTGGAAACAATGGGTTATTTTTTGTTAAAATTAGTGTGAAATTGTTAAAATTTAAAAATAAAGGTGATTTTGTCACTTTTGTGTTGAATTTAATCAAATAATAAATATAGTTTTGTTCAATGTTAAAAATAAAGGTTTTTTTTTGGCAAAACAAAATATAAATGGTGGTTTTAATTAAAAAGAAGAAAATATGAGTTTTGAGCCTGAGTCGAACTTTTGACAAAAACTGTGGATATACTATATCCAGATGAAAAAAAAAAATTGAGGCACCAACTGAAATATATTGTTAAAAGACGAACAAGAAGAACCACTCTTGGAAAGTTGAGGCCACCGATGAAGAAACGAAGCCAAGCACCACCGAAGAGCAGCACCGCGTGCCAGCGATACAACAGGATCTAACTCCTGTGGATAGTGCAGACGAAATTCCAGGGAAGTTCAATCCCGGATACGGAGTCGTCCTGAACGTACTACCACGATCCCAGCCAGTCATGACTCCGAGCTTCACGACCTCAACCAAGCAAAAGAACTCCTAGAGACACCAGATGCAGAGCCACACACTACTTGTCCAAAACACCACAAAAATGTTTTCCAACCCCTAAGGGATTTGTTCGACTTTTTCGGGAATTTAAAACAAGCCCTTTCGGACTATTGTCCAAACCCCGTCAGGGTTTTATTCAAGACCATGTAAAGGTCATAATTTTATTCAATAATAATATAATTGGGAGGAATTGAGGGAGTATTTGCCGGCTGAGGTTCTCCTAAGGCTCGCGCACGGCATGTGCAGTGGATGACGAGGAGGGTCTGGATAGGCTATCCTGGAAGGAAACTCCAACTGGAAATTACACTGAAAAACCAGCCTAGCTATATATGAGAAAATCACCAATGCTAATGGGTACGGGTGTGTAGACTCAATGCTAATGGGTACGGGTGTGTAGACTCAATTGTCTAATGGGTACGGGCGCACCTCATGCAACGGGGAGACAGAATCCCTCAGCCATTTATTCAGGGAGTGTTCTTATGCTATTGAAATTTGGAGTTCAATGTCCATACCTTCAAACAGTAACAACTTCTTTAATGACCCGTTTATAGGTTGGCTAAGGAGTAATCTGATGTCAAACGCCGAACATGATGAGAAGATGGACTAGAGTTGTGTATTTGCCAATACTCTATGGTGGATATGGAAATGGAGAAACGGTCGTGCCTTCAACGAGAAGATGTGGATGGAGAACAAGCCGAATTTCATTATCAAGCAGACTAAGGACTATCCAGAGGCTTGGAACAACAGTAGGGAATAGGAGGATCATCGACAAATAAGCGAGGCCCTGGTTCGATGGGAGAAGCCTCCTAGCGGATGGGTCAAGGTGAATTCGGATGGATCGGCGGACAGCCTGGGCATGGCCTTTGCTGGTGGAGTGATCTGGGACGACCATGGCGCTTGGATCACGGGGATGTTGATGTCGATAGGCATGTGGTCGGTGATTATGGCTGAACTGTGGGGAATTCTGGAAGGTTTGAAATAAGTTTGGGACAATGAGTTTCGAAAGGTCATCATGGAGACTGATTCCCACTTGGCGTTGAAACTGATTCAGGGAAGAATTAACAACAATCACCCCATGTCAAGCCTGGTGCATAAGTGCCACGGCTATATGAATCGGGAATGGTAGATCCATTTCCGACATGTCTTTCGGGAAACGAACTCCGTCGCCGACTCCCTCGCACGTGCAGCTCATTCGTGGCCTTTAAGTGTTCATTTGGTCCCGGATCCGCCTCTAGTTTCTATTTCGTTAATTGAAAATGACATTAGGGGAAGGGCTACTCCCCGTTCTATTATTGTGTAGCTCGTTTTTTCTTTTGTTCCGTTATATCTATCGAGAGCCTGCTCTCGTCGTTAACCCACCAAAAAAAAAAATACAAAAGACCTGTTGAAAATGTATATAAATATATTATTATTGTTCATTGGGTTGTCCCGGACCTAAGACAAAGTCTTGAGCCCAAAGCACATAAATCGGGCCCAAATATATAATATTTTTTTTAACTGTAGTACGAACTAGGCGTGCAAGGAAAAAGTAAACCCCTACATGTCAAAGGTTGGCAGTAGAGGTGGGCACAAATCCCGCAAATCCCGATCCCGTCCCGCAAAAATTATGCGGGACGAAACGCGGGACGATTCCTGTGGGATCCCGCAAATCCCGTCCCGTCCCGTCCCGCATATAATAATAATAATAATAATAATAATAATAATAATAATGAAAAATTTGGTGAAATATCCATTTTTGAAGTGTAATTAAGTAAATGTCCATTTTTATTTAGTAATTAAATAAGTGTCCATAATAATTTAATAATACCCCAAATACCCCTGGTTTAATTTTCTCCCTTCCACCGACCACCCTCTTTTCCCCGTTATTTTTTCCAGATCTATGGCTTCCATCCCTTTCTCTTCATCCTCTTCGCCCAAACCTCTCTCGAGCTCAACCATGTCAAAAGACCACACGATTCCGCCGCCGGCTGTCTAAATGGCCGCCCTCATCATCAACTCTTCCCCCGACACCGTCCAGACACATCAACTCTTCCGACGATGTTGTAGATATATAAGAAGATCTTCCCCAAACACAAATCCCTCTCCAAATCCTTCGATTCAGAGCCGGTACCGTCTCCTTTACCTTTTCAATTTCTTGCAGTTCATCAATTTTGCTTTCAATTTCCCCTTTTCTTGTAGTTAATTCGAAACCCTAATTTTAATTTTTGATGCAATTGATGAAGTTAAAGAGAATTTTAGAAGGAAATGATACGGGGAAACGTTATTAAGGGCAGCAATTCAGAAACGCTATTAATTTTAATTTCTTCCCTCTTCCAACTAGATGCTGCATTCTTGTTGATTTTCGAAGTTGTTCGTTTGTTCGAATACTGTTACTTCTCCTCTCCCATTTTTTAGTTTTTCGCTTCATCTGCCAAAGTTTTGGTTGCAAGCTACTGTATCTATGCGAGGGAGAGATATGATGAAGATTTCACAGAGAGAGGGATGGGATGAGTATCAGTGGCTTGGTGAATTAACAAATAAAAATAATGCCACAGTTTTTCATGGAATCAAAATATTTATGGTTAATGATAGATCTGTTCATTAAATGAGCGAGACGTCATTTGACAAGTCTCTCTCTCTCTCTCTGGAACCTATGATGATAAATGAAACTTTGGATTCTCTAGATTGTGCACAGGAGGCGACATTGCAATCTGAAGGTGTTGAAATTACTAGAGCCAATGCTTCAAATCCTGGGATACCTCCATCTTCTTTGATGACATTTCTAGACAAGGTTCTAGCTATGCACGATTCTTTATATATTAGTTCCATTAAGATATATAGCTTAGTTTAGCTTCTTTACAATAGTGTATTAATGCACATATGAAGACATAAATTTCTGGTTTTTGCTTCCATTGAAACCTCTAACTCAATGTATAATTTTCTTTTGCATTTAGAGTTTCCCTTGCCAATTGAATGAAAACTGTTATCACCCTTAAAGCATGTTAGGAAGGTTGATGAGTATGAATGTATGATCACTGTTTGTTGGTAGTACGGAATTTTAGCTTTTGTTAGACGAAAGTTTTGGGTTTATCATATCACTATTTGAAGTGTTTTTACCTTTCTGAAATCAAACAAATCCTTCTATATTTCTTCTCGTGTCTCGTTTTTGGTGTTATTGACAATGTTTCATACTTTATATAAGTTTATATGCTCACTCCACAATTTACTAGAAATCTGTCATTTTATTTGGTTGGATCTTACCGTCATTTGGTTGGATTTTTTTTACTTAGCAATTTGGTTGGACCTTACTGTCACCAGTGTACTAATAAGGGGTGGTGACGGTGATCTCGTAAAAAAAACTCTAAAAACAAAGACGTCATCGTCACCAAAAGAAAAGTTGTCACTATATATATTACCAATAGTGTCACCATTCCCGTAAAAAAATTGATGATTATATTTTGAAAAAATGGGTTGGTGACAATATCTTAGTTGTGACAATCTTTTGTGGTTACATGTTCGTGGTGACAAATGTATATTGAAATAATATTTTGGTGACAATTTAGGTGAGAGAAACTAGTCAAACTTTTAAAACTCAATTTGGTGACAATATTTTGGTGGCAAATGTGAGTTAATATTAGATGACAACGGTGATGCCATTAGTACTGTATGCACATTTTATTTTGGTGATAGTGTTTTGTAGTTGGTGAAAATATGTTGGTGACACTATTTTGATGACAATTTCAAGTGAGATAAACTAGTCAAACTTTTCAAATTTTATTTGGTGACAAATGTGAATTAATATTTGGTGACAAAGGTGGTGACACGAGTAATATACACACATTTTAGTTTGGTGACGGTGCTTTGTAGTTGGAGAAAATAGGTTGGTGACACTATTTTGATGACAATTTCGGGTGAGAGAAACTAGTCAAACTTTTCAAATTTTATTTGGTGACAAATGTGAGTTAATATTTGGTGACAAAGGTGGTGACATGAGTAATATACACACATTTTAGTTTGGTGATAGTGCTTTTTAGTTGGTGAAAATAGGTTGGTGACAATTTCATGCAAGAGAAACTAGTCAAACTTTTTAAATTTTATTTGGTGACAATATTTGATGATATATAACATAGTGGTGACATTTATTGTTATGTTGACATATTTTTCATAGCTTTAATGGTTCATTGTTTTAAAATATGGGTTGATAACAATGCCTTGGTGATATATAATGTTATGGTGACAATTTTTTAAAGTTACAATATCGTGGCGATAATATATTGTCATCAACCTTGTCACTAATAGCTCTCATCAACAACGGTCACGAGGAAAAATCATTTATTTGCAGAAAAAAATCATTTGGCACCGGGAAATGGTGATATTGACAACTGTCACCGGAAGAAAATCAAACGTAAAAAAACGTCACCAGAAGAAAAAAAAAATCAATTGTCACCAAAAAATATTCCCCAAATGTCACTAAAAATGTCACTAAAAAAGTCAAATGTCACCGAAACAACTGTCACCAAAAAACAAATCCAGCCAAATGACGGTTGGTAGAGTTATATATTATGTTTTGATGATAAATGGAATTTATGTTGTTATTTTTAGATTGGTGACAATTGGTAGAGTTATATATTCTATTTTGGTGACAAATGGAATTTATATCTCATTTAGCTATAATGTAATTTTCATTATCATTATGTTCAAATGTTCCCCTTGTTTTGATATTTTTGCAAGTTGATGTAGTTTGACAATTAAGTATTACAAAGTTAAAATGTACATCAAATTTCATCTACTTAGGGTTATTATTGTAACAAAAATGCGTTAATATTAAATGACAAATGTGATGTCATTATAGTATTGTACATCGAATTATTCGTTTGCTCAAGTTTAGCCCCTCTAGGGTCTATGCTCCCCTAGTTCTAGAGTTTCAGTTTCGTAACAAAAATGCGTTAATATTAGATGACAAATCTAATAACATTGGTACTGTACACTGTACACACATTTTAGGGTTTAGGATTTACGGTTTAGGGCCTTGGCCCTAAACCCTAAAGACTAAACCCTAAACCCTAAACTGTACTGTACATCAAATTTTCGTTTGCTCAGGTTTAGCCCCTCTTGGGTCTATGATCCCCTTGTTCTAGGGTTTCAGTTTTGTAACAAAAATGTGTTAATATTAGATGACAAATGTGATAACATTAGCATTGTAAACATTTTAGTTTTATGAAAGTGCTTTGTAGTTGGTGACAATTGGTTAGTGATACTGTTTTGTCGTTGGTGACAATTAATTTCTAAAAATAGGCGGTTGACACTAGATTGGTGACAAAGTTTTGTAATTGGTGACAATAGATTATTGACCAAAGCTTGATGAAAATAGGTTGATTACACTGTTTTATTGTTGGTGCCAATAGATTATTGAAAAGAGGTTGGTGACAGTGTTTTTTATAAGTTGTTGGTAATACGGTTGATTAAACAATATGAAAACAGTGTTCTGTAGTTGGTGACAATGTCTTGGTGATGTATAATGTTATGGTGCCAATTTTTTTAAGGTTACAATATCATGGTGACAATATATTGTCATCAACCTCGTCATTAATAGTTGTCACCAACAATTGTCATCAGGAAAATCATATATTAGCAGAAAAACCCCATTTGTCACCGAAGAAAAGTGTTATTGACAACTTTCACTGGAAGAAAATCAATTGTCACCCAAATTTTTTTTTCACCGACAATTATCACAAGAAAAAAAGAAAATCAATTGTCACTAGAAAAGATTTTCCCCTAACTGTCACGGGAAAAAATAAAATGTCACAAAAAATCAATTGTCACAATTAACTGTCATCAGAAAAATATACTCAACTGTCACACAAAAAATTGTCACCAAATGCAGGCGTTGACCAGAATGGTCAATGTTGACTACTCAATGTTAAAATTAAAAATGGTCAAAGGGGAAAGGAGGAAGGGTTAGGGATGGGGAAGGAGGGGTATTTTTGGAAAAAATGGACATTTACTTAATTATGTAAAAAAATGGACATTTACTTAATTTTGACATGAAAAATGGATATTCATCAAATTTAACCTGATAATAATAATAATAATAATAATAATAATAATAATAATAATAATAATAATAATAATAATAATTTTCATAATAATAATATAATATTATAGAATAATAATAATATATTATTAGTATTATTATTTTGAGCAAATATTATAATTATAATTATAATCATAATGTTCCATTTATAATAATAATATTATTATTATTATTTAAGAAAATATTATTTATAATTATAATAATAATTGTCAATTTATAATAATAATTGATAATAATAATAATAATAATATTATTATATAATATTATAATATAATTTAATAATAATATTACTTTATAATAAAATTATTATTATATTATTATTATTATTACTATTATTATATCATATTATATTTTTTTCTTGTAAAGTATAATTATTTTATAATAATAACAATAAAAATAAGTAATATTATTAATTTTTTTTAATTATAACGTGGAATTATTATTATTATTATTATTATTATTTATTATTATTATTATTATTAATAATACTAATAAAGATCTTACATGAAATTAGATCGAAGTCAGCTAACAAGCCGGGCTCCGCATCCCTTTTGAATACTAAATGCGATCCTAGAGGCATTTAGAGATACAAGAGGCAAATAGTTAAATATGGTATTCTTTCCAAATATCAGTCGATAATGAGACAATATCCAATGAATCTCGTCTCAATCCCTTTCCGTCCCGATCTAGTAAAGATAATGTAGCCAAATATGTTGAACATTATAATTAATTATACAATCATTGTATGAATTAATAATAGTATTATAATATTAATAATAATAATAATATTATTATTATTATTATTATTGAATAATATAGTTGAGAAGAATACCGTATTCAACATATTATACAAATTAATGAATTATGAAAGCATTTTTCACTTTGCAAATTTATATAATATTTTATTATTTTTATTTGCGGGACACGGCCCATCTCGTCCCGTCCATACACCATTCCGTCCCGAAAAAAAAAGTGTCAATATATCCCATCACGTAAAAATTTCACTGGACGGGTCCCGTCCTGTACCCACCTCTAGTCGTCAGTTGAGATACAACCACCGGCACCAGCACGGGAGAATGTTATTGGGTGACTTCTTGTCAAATTAATAGTTCTACTCTTCTTCGTGTGCTAACTTCTTGTCAAATACTACGTACTATTGGTTTTATTTTCTCAGTCGCAGGGCAAGTTTAATTTGTCTTCTATAATTAGTTACAAAAACATGTCCATATATTACAATTTCAAAACAAGTTAGCTTATATGGCATGGTATTAAACCTGCCTACGTATCTGTGTCAAGTTTCCACCACTTTCAATATATAAATAAATAAATAAATAAAAATGTACTTTTACATTACCTTCCTTCCTTTATTCTAATAATGTAATTAATTATTTCGTGTAATCATTTGTAAGAATGTTATTGGGTGATGGAGTAGCAGAGGTTAATACCACCCAAATCATCACTTTAATTATTAAATTATTAAAAAAAAATTACTATAATTATTTTTAGAGCATTCTATCTGTTTTTTTTATTACGTGCGTATATTAAAATTTCTACACTTGAAATGTTTCAACCATAATGTAATACGTAGTAATATGTAATAGAGATTTTGAATCTTCACTATTTCATTGATTGAAATCAGATTTACAATATGGAAGAGTATTTATAGGCACGATTTCTTCTTTCTCAAGACATCCTCTAACTACATTTTAATGACTCACTTAACAAACTAATCTTGACCAAAGTTTGACTAATACATTGACCATGTAGTCAATATGCCCCCTCAAGCTGGATGGTACAACCCGAGCTTGGAGATAATGTAGTTTTGTTGATCAGATGGAAGAAATTGGTGAGGATATCGGCAAGCTGCTAAGAGGAAGTAACAAAAGATAAACTGAGTAGACCTTCCAAAACCTTGTCACGAGTGAAGTGACAATCAACTTCAATGTGCTTGGTCCGCTCGTGAAATACAGGATTCGTGGAAATCTGAATGGTCGAATGATTGTCACAATACAAGGTAACTGGGTTTATCTGGGTGACTGAGAAATCTTGAAGTAAGCGGACGAGGCAAGTGATTTCTATAGCTTCGTTTGCCATGGCTCTATATTCAAATTTAGAGCTGTCGCGTGAAACAATTGATTGTTTATTGGACTTCCAACTAACAGGAGATGTTCCAACAAAAATGATAAAACCAGTAACAGATCATCGAGTGATCGAGCAAGAAGCCCAGTTAGAATCTGAAAAAGCTTTGAGAATCAGAGAGAAGCAACAATTGAGGAGGATCCCACCTGACCAGCAGTGCCTCAGACATAGTGAAGGATGTGAAGAAGAGTTGTCCAGTGAGGGGCACGAGGGGATAGCATAAATTGACTCAGTGTTTGGACAACATAGCTCAAATCAGGTTGTGTGTTTGTAAAAAAGTTTAATTTCCCAACGAAAGCTCTGTAAGGAGTGGGATCAGGGAGAAAATCACCATCTGTGGTGTTCAACTTCAGTTGGAGAGGGAGAGGAGTAACAACAGGTTTAGCAAAAGCAAGGTCGACCTCGAGTAAGAGATCAGAGGTAAATTTGGCCTGCGAAATGGCAATACCCGAATCAAGATGAGTGACTTCCATGCCCAGAAAGTAACTGAGCTGACCAAGGTCTTTAATACTGAATGAGGAGTGAAGGAACTCTTTAATTAACTCGAAGAATTTCATCCATATCTAATCCAGTGACCAAGATATCATCAACATAGATTGCTAGAATGGTGATGCAACTTCTATTGTGCTTAATAAACACCGAATAATCATTCTTCGACTGAACGTATTGAAGAGGCTGCAAAGTTGATGTGAGTTTTTTAAACCACTTTTAGACTTCTTCATGGAGATCTCCATGGAGAAAGGCATTGTTAATATCCAATTGATGGATGAACTAATGCTTTGAAGCAGCAATAAGCACCCTGATGGTAGTCATCTTTACCATGGGAGAGAAAGTTTGATGTGAGAAACCGAGAACCCCGAGCCGGGTCATATCAAATCGAAAGCCGTGTCGGGTTTATTTTATTTCTGTTTATAAGATCGGGATCAATCACTTTACACAAAAGCTTAAGCTAATGTGTAGGGGCTTTCCCTTATATTTTGGTTTGGTTTTCACTTGGTTTTTCAATGTGAGATTCTACCCACAACCCCAACACGCCCCCTCAAGTGCAACCCACTTGGACCGGGTCGACACTTGAAATCCTTTTTCTTTTTTCTTCTTCTCACGGGTCAAGAGTCTCAATCTCGTTATAGCTCGTTTTTTTTTTACGATGGGTTCCAGCATCTCAATCTCTTTTAGCCTTACCCGAAGCCAGGAAAACCGACTCTGATACCATGTGATAATATGTAATAGAGATTTTGAAGCTTCACTGTTTCATTGATTGAAATCATATTTACAATATGGAAGAGTATTTATAGGCACCATTTCTTCTTTCTCAAGACATCCTCTAACTACATTCTAATGACGCACTAAACAAACTAATCTGGACCAAAGTTTGACTAATATATTGACTATGTAGTCAATACATAACAAGTTCGGTTAAATGAAATATTTTGCGGAACAAATTATTTATGGGAAAACTTTTTCTTTTTCCATCAATCGAGGTGGAACTCTAAGCCTTTTTATGTGTTTTAAACCAGTAAGGAGAACCAAAAATCACGTTCTCTGCTCTTTTTAAAAAAACGCAATAACCGCCATTAAGATCAAAATACTTAAAAACCAGTACAAGCTGAGCCTTAAATATAAAACAAAATGAAACAAATAAATTATTTGAAAACATTTTTCCCAACAAATATTACGATACTAGGATAAATAATGTCTCTTTTGGTTGAACATAAAAAGTATGATTTTGGGCAGAAACTAAATGAAAAAGAGTGAAAATGAAAGTTATATGACGTTCTAGATAAGTAAACTTTTATTTTTTAAATGAAAGAATTAAATTTAAAATTTAAAATTTTTCTATAATAAATTTTCAACCAAATGTATTAAACCTATTTAATGAGCTCTTGATCTTCCTGATGTGTTTTTAATTAGCTAACCAAATGTTTGTGATTAGATATAACCAACAACGACTAAATCTGAATGGGAGGAGAGGAGTATAGAAATTAATTGAAGGCCCATAAATAAATGAATACTCGGTAATGCATGAATTACGAGTTGAATTATTATAATTAATTACCAGGGACAATAGTGTAGATGGGGCGCTTATCGGAGATACCGGTGCCGTTGGAGCAAACGCAGGGGAATGGGATCCTCACCGTCTGTTTAGCCTCCACCTTGTGGGACCCCTTCGTCGTGAGGGGCAGATTATTAACGGCCAGGATCGACTGGAGGCTCCCTACGGTGAACTGCCGCTTCAGTGCCGATAGGGTGGTGGTGTTGGGGAGGAAGTACCCAACGATCCCCTGACACTTGGCGCCGGCGGAGGAGCACTTGAAGGCGGTGGTGGTGGACTGCGGCTGGCCGGCGCTTGTTGACCCCAGGAGGATGCCCACGCTCACGATTACCACCACTAGCTTCATCGCCTCCGGCTTCATTTTTAATTTTTGATATTCCTGCAACTGCATGAAATCTGAATTCTAAAAGGAATGGGAGTTTTTTTTTATTATATAAAAATAAAAATAAAAATTGGAATTGAAGAGATGGAGCCTGGAGGGGTCAAATGTGTGGACTTTGACTTGACTTTTATAAGTCAACAGTTAGAGAGGTTTGCACAAATATACCCCAAAAGTATGATTAATGCCGATTAGTGGCCTAGCTCATCAGTCATCAACGCTATCATTATACTCAATATTGGTGGGCACCACTCATTTAGACAAAAGTTGACCACTTTTATGTAATTTCTGATATTTAGGTTATAGAGTGCTTATTTTTCTAAGGTTAATTATTCGAGTCAAATGAGTGAAGTGTAGTTTTTTTATATATTTAATTGACTTGTTTAGAAAGGAGCAGATATTAAACTTGGATTCGAAGTTCATATTCAGCTTGATTAGTAAATGAATGAGTTCTAACTGAACTTTTTTTCAATATTATGGTGTATTAAACAACTCTATTTACTTATAATATATAGTAATTTAAAAAAAAAACTTTAAATTCCATGAATTCAAACTTAGACCTAAAATTTAATCGATTTAAGCTGTACTGTTCATAGTTAATCCGTTTGGTAGATAAATAAGTTCAAGTTAATCTTTTATAAGACCAACTCGAGCTATTCAACTTATATAAATTACCAAACCAGTCTAACCAGATAGCATAGAATATATATTGACATTTTTTTTTATTAAAGGAGTTGCGTGAATATATTGACATTTTTTTTAATTAAAGGAGTTGCGTGGGGGTTGGGGAGTCGATAGTTCGGTGGAGATGTCAAAGTTTTCATAGTAGTTGTGATAACCATTATGTAAGTTACGAATGTTTTTTTTTGTATTCCAAGTAAATTCAATATACATAGGCCACAAAACTAGACAATTTTAATTTGTATTTCTTTTTAATGAAATGCCCAACATTTTACCAATATATTTTACATTTTTGTTAGCTTCTCATAATAAAGTTCTAATATGTATTTTTTGGTAAAATTCTACAATTATTCCATCTAGGCAGGTGATTTATCTTGTTTTTTTATAAGATAAGATTATAACAATATGTGTGGCGTCAGACCTTGATAATTCAACACGTACCCAATTGCTTCCTTTCAAACATGATCTTGTAGCTCGAGATAAGGAAAGGGAAAATCGTGATCGAGAGAGTGTCTGAGTTGGGCCGCCTTGTCAACATCGTGACTAATTTCTCTAAAGATATAGGAACAAGAAACACTCTCAAAACATAAAGAGAAGTCTTCTGGCGTCCACGAGGATTATCTCTCTCTCTCTCTCTCTCTCCCACGGACAACTCTAGAAGTTGTTGATAGCATTGATGAGTGTAAGAGTATCACATTCGACCTCGATCCTTGCAATCCCCAGCCGACGAGCATCTTGTAACCCCGCGAGAAGGCTATCTTGTAACCCCGCGAGAAGGGCAAGCGCTTCATCCTTCAAAATTGAGACTCGACCGCAAAGAGAAGCACGACAATGGACGGCTGTGATATTATCATCAACACTCTTATCATAATTCTATGTCATCTATGGTTACTTGCAACATACAAACGATGGTATGATAAAAGATGATTAAAATCGAACAATTAGTGAGAATCAAAGTGAATGATGTGATTACTAAAACAAAATAGAGTCATGATCCTAGGTAGCATATGACGTTGCATGATCTAGTCAGGAGTGCTCCGCTAGCAGGTTTTGATACAACGAGTAGGGGAAATGTCTTAGGGTGCACTAATAAGCTATCGCGAATACGTGTTCGTCCTCCAGCATACTCATCTAGCACCGATAATGTGCGTTGGTGGTCGAAGCCGATTGAAATTAATGTGCCTTGAACATCGCTATTCTTCTAGTTAGCCCCTCTTCTTGCTCATAAAAAGCAAGCAGCGGTTGACATCGTTGCAGATGGATGCCCACTTCTCTCAACATTACCCATCGGAGTTAAAGTAATGCTTCTTCCCCTAGTCCCATGGAGTGTGCTAATGCTCGAAATCCACAATTTTCGTCTTCCCTCACATCTTTCATTTGGCTCACAAATGCGATCATGAAGTTGTCAATGCTACCACTAGCTACCAACGTTGAATGACATGTTCTATGTATATATGTCTCGTACTCTTAGATGCTCCAAGGCCTCGACACCCACACCCTTTCCCACATGTTGGAAAAAAGATGACTCTTCTGACGATGCATCTAACTTTATAATAGAGTTGTTCAACAATCATTCTATCAATATGTTCAGTGATTTAAATATGCTCAAAGAGAGTCGTGATACGGTTGGTTCTCAACTGCATCAGTCTCTTAAGTACCACATGACTACATGAGCCAATTCAACCCTGCATACCAAAAGGCAAAACATATTTAAACTATTTGAATTCAATTTAATTATGAAGAAATGTGTTGAGATATATAGAGTTATGTTAAGTGTTTTAGAAGTGAGTCCACACAATAGTAATATGCATCATCATGTATTGGATCCATGCTCACATAACCGTCACTTGTATAAAAGGCAGAGAAATACAATGTAACAGTACACTTGAAAATGATCAATACACTCCAATACAATTCATAACTCAATTCTCTCGAAATCTCCTTCTTCTTCCTTTTCCAGATCCGGCAGCCATAGCTGAGCTGCTCTAGAGTTTTGACATGGTCATGTGATTGAGAAGTGCTGGAAACTGCACGGATATCCTTCGTTAAATGCTTCTACTAATTCGAACAATGGCCTCGCTGGATCTGCTCCTTCGTCCGGGTCTAGGCCTTTCTGTACTCGCTGCAAGAGTCTTGGTCACCTGGTTGAGAAGTGCTGGAAACTACATGGCTATCCAACTGACAATTCATCTACTTCAAAAGCCAGGAAGGTGGGCGCATCAACTTCTTCCTCACCATCAATAACACAGGAGTAGTACCAGCAGTTGATGACCTTGCTGCAACGTCAAGAGGTTTCTGATTCCACAACTATGTTGGCAGGTAAGAACACTCCCTCCCCACCCCATGCTGGTGATTCTCATGATATACATGCTGTCATTACTGATGATATACCTGCTTTTCTCTCTCTTTCTCCATCTCCATCTTCTATCCTGAGAAGATCAACCAGAGTTTCCATTCCCCCAGTTCATCTTCGTGAATTTGTGTGCAATGTGTGCTTCTCCTCCTCTCATCCTCCTCAATTCCCTCATGCTTTCTTTGCCTCTCCCATCCCATCCCATTTCTTTGCTTTCACCTCTCAATACACATCCTATGTTGAACCTACTTCATACAAAGAGGTTGCTAATGATCCATGTTGGGTTAATGCAATGGAGAAAGAAATAAGTGCCTTAACTACTAACCATACTTGGATATTAGTGCCTCTTCCTGCAGGAAAGCATCCCATTGGATGCAAATGGGTATTCAAGGTCAAGCTCAAAGCTGATGGGAGCTTCTAAAGACACAAGGCCCGTCTGGTTGCTAAAGGCTACACTTAAACTGAAGGTGTTGATTACCATGAGACCTTTTCTCCAGTGGTTAAAATGACCACCATTCGTACTGTCATTGTTGTTGCTGCTGCTCGTAACTGGTCTCTTCACCAAATGGATGTCAATAATGCTTTTCTTCATGGTGATTTATATGAAGAAGTTTACATGCGACCACCTAAAGGTTTCCCAGTGACCTCTGGTCTTGTATGCAAGCTCCAAAAGTCCTTATACGACCTCAAACAAGTCAACCGCCAGTGGTTTCACAAGCTCACCACTGCACTTCTCTCCTTACAATATGTTCAGTCCAAGCTTGATTACTCCTTATTCATCAAGAAATGCAGGGGTCATATCACAATTGTGGCTGTGTATGTTGATGATTTATTGGTCACATGTTCTGATGCTGCTGAAATTTGCAAACTCAAGGAGTATCTTGATCTTCACTTTAGCATCAAGGATCTGGGATTGCTCCACTACTTCCTAGGCCTGGAAGTCTCTTATAGTCCTAATGGAATTCACCGCTCTCAACACAAGTTCAGCAAGGACATTCTCACCTCATCTGGTCCCTCTGATAGCCGCCCAGCTTGTACTCATCTTCCACATAACTTACGCCTTGATCCTTCACAGGGTGATCTATTACTTGATGCTACTTATTATAGGAAGATGGTTGGGAAACTCAATTTCCTAACCAACACTCGCCCTGATCTGTGTTTTGATGTTCAATGTCTTAGCCTGCATATGCAGTCTCCCAGGAGTTCCGACTTAGCAGCTCTTCACCACACTGTTCGTTACCTTGCTGGCTCTTTGCATCATGGAATTGTCCTGAATGGTTTCAGTTCTCCAAAGGTTGTAGCTTTTACTGACTCATATTGGGCTTCATGTGCCTATAGCAGACGTTCTGTCACTGGCTTCATTATTCTCCTTGGTAATTCTCCTGTTAGTTGGAAATCCAAGAAGCAAGCTGTGGTTTCTCGAAGCTCCACTGAGGCGGAGTATCGTGCCATGGCACATACAGCAGCAGAGGTCACCTGGCTTGTTCGGATTCTGGAGGAGCTCAATGTTGCTCCTATCAAGCCTGTTTCGATGTATTGTGATAATAAGTATGCTATTCAATTGGCTAAGAATCCGGTTTTCCATGAACGATCAAAGCATATTGAGATCGATTGTCACTTTACAAGGGAGAAAGTGGTTGAAGGATTGATTGATCTATGACATGTTCCCACTGCTTCGCAGCTTGCCGATGTCCTTACAAAGGTTCTTCCATCTCAACAACAAAATCATCTCTTGGCCAAACTTGGGTTGTCACCACCCCAAGTTTGAGGGGGGTGTTGAGATATATAGAGTTATGTTAAGTGTTTTAGAAGTGAGTCCACACAATAGTAATATGCATCATCATGTATTGGATCCATGCTCACATAACCGTCACTTGTATAAAAGGCGGAGAAATACAATGTAACAGTACACTTGAAAATGATCAATACACTCCAATACAATTCATCACTCAATTCTCTCGAAATCTTCTTCTTCTTCCTTTTCTAGATCTGGCGGCCATAGCTGAACTGCTCTAGAGTTTTGACAAAATGCATAATGTAAATATTAATGAAATCACTAATATATGGAAAATTACTTACCGGAGCTATTCTAGCCTAAGTGAAGGTACTCGTTCGTCAAAAAGTAAAGCAATTTATTCTTGTGCACAAGAAATGTTTTTTTTAGGTGACACATCAACTCATTGTATTAAGCTCTCCACTCGACCTTCATTGCAGCTAGTTGTCGATTGTGCATTTCTTGTATTCGCAACCTGATAGAGTTAAAAATATTTTACCAACTTGTTTCTAGTTTTTAAAAAAAGTACATTTAGCTATTTTTTCATATTAATGTACTCCGTATATCTTATCAAGTGTTTGACTTGACAAGTGAATCTTGTTTGAATAGGAATTGTATGCTTTATTTTCTATCGGTCATAGCTCCAATGTTGGTGATCAGTGATCACATGCCACTCGCACAACATATGGTTTGTGTCCGACATAACATTTTCTATTTCCTTTAGAAGACAAAGCTCCCTATCAATCACTATCATCATTGAATGATACTCACACACTTCTTCTACTTGCCGCAACACTCAAGTGTATGTTTCTTCAATTTTATTTGTTATAATTACACAACACAAGTGAAATGATTATAACGTTCTATCTCCGCCCACCATATCCAACCACGACTTCTGATCTTGACTCTATGAGACCAAGGTTTTTATAATCAAATGAAAAAAATTACTATGCAAGATAAAATATTCATTTGACCCTCTAAGACAAAGTTTTTATAATAATACTCATTTGACCCTATGAAACAAAGGTTTTTATAATCAAATAAAAAAATTACTATGCAAGATAAAATGTTCATTGGTACAAAGGGGGCATGAATCACAAACTTATTTATTTTATAGTTCATGTCCATCACTAATACATATGAAAAAAATATTCCATAACTTCAACGAGTCCTTGTGGGAAAAAAAACTAAATTTGCAATATGTTCTTCATCCTCTAATTTCGTGTTGGAAGGAGTATTTCTTATGCGCCAACTCTGACAAAATAAATAAATAAATATATATATATATATATATATATATATATATATATATATATATATATATATATATATATATATATATATATATATATATATATATATAGGTAAAGGTTCAAATGAAAATGGGGCTTAAGATGAAAATCTTTCTTAAAGTGAAAATAGTCTAATTTGGATGTAAATGGGCCTAATTTAAAAGTAAATGGACCTAATTAAATGAGTAATGAATAAATGGGTCTAATTTTGGTGTAAATGGGCCTAATTTTATGAGTAAATGGGAAAATGGTTAAATGACCCTAATTATATGGTAAATTTCACACGCCCTCCCAAACTTTCCATTCATACGAATATTGCCCTTATTTCAATTATGAAAATTACAGATTTTAGCCCGTAAATTTTATTTGAAATAATCTTGTTAGGTGCAACTGTAATATTAAAAAAATACAACAAGAATGTTACATTACCGTTTTTGTCTTTATTTTAAAAAGGGAAAAAGATGAGATTACAAAATATAAAGTGAACAAATAATACAATAAATGTTATTATTAATAAATGTGCATTTTCATAATGTGTCATACCAAAAATTTTCTTTATGGACCGCTATTTTATGACAGTTTTGTACTTTAATGCAACATGTGCCATTAAAAGCATATTAGCTCAAAAAATGGTATAGTGATGTGCCCATGCACAAAGGTTCGAGTTCAAAATCCCGCATAAGCTATTTATGGTTGCTTTTTTTGTGTTCCCGTTCATGAATACGATTATAAAGTGCAATAATAAAATGATAATGTGCACAAATAAGATGATATAATGCATATATAACATTATATTGTGCAAATATAACTTTAAGTTGTGCAAATATAACACTATGTTTTGCAAATGTAACATTATATTGTGCATATCTAATAATATAATGTTACGTTGTGCACATATAATATTATGTTGTGCGAATATAACATTATATTGTGCAAATATAACTTTAAGGTGTGCAAATATAACACTATGTTTTGCAAATGTAACATTATGTTGTGCATATCTAATAATATAATGTTACGTTGTGCACATATAATATAATGTTGTGCGAATATAACATTATATTGTGCAAAATATAACTTTAAGTTGTGCAAATATAACACTATGTTTTGCAAATGTAACATTATGTTGTGCATATCTAATAATACAATTGTGCAAAAGTAAGATAGGATTGTGCAAAAGTAGGATACAATTGTGCACAACTAAGATTATAATGTGCATGATTAACAATTTGCGATTGTTGCGCTCTTGTCTATTATGTAACCTATGTGGGATTTGAACTCACGTCTTTGTGCAAACGCACATTGCTCTACCAATTGAGCTAATAGGCTAAATTATGATTTTCATGCTAAAATAGAAGAACCTAATCGACCTAAAGCATATCGCAACAAAATTCTAAAATCCAATTAGCTCACTATTCACAACCAATTTGGCAATGCTATGAACATGAAATTAGCTCCAAATTAATCAAACATCACAACCATATCATCAATTCAATCAATTTGGATGTTGGCAAAAAAACCCAAAATTCTAAAATATATCGCAATAAAATTCTAAAATCCAATTAGATCATGATCCATAAACAATTTGACCATGCTATGAACATGAAATTAGCTCCATATCAACCCAACAACACAACCATATCATCAATTTCAGTCAATTTTGTTTTTGGCAAAAAGCCCCAAATTCTAAAACATATCGCAATATAAAATTCTAAAATTCAATTAGCTCATGATCCATAAACAATTTGACAATGATATGAACATGAAATTAGCTCAAAATCAACCCAACAACACAACCATATCATCAATTTCAATCAATTTGGCTTTTGGCAAAAAGCCCCAAATTATAAAACATATCGCAATATAAAATTCTAAAATCCAATTAGCTAATGATCTATAAACAATTTGACAATGATATGAACATGAAATTAGCTCAAAATCCACCCAACAACACAACCATATCATCAATTTAAATCAATTTGGCATTTGGCAAAAAGCCCCAAATTCCGCTTCTAAATCAAACCCTAGGTTTTCAATCTCAACATAAATCATTCAAACAATCTAAATAGTTGTAATAAACAAGTTTAGGGTTAGAAATCATACCAAATTCGAGTGGAAACAAGTAGCAAAACCGGTTTATCATCAAAACAATTAAATAATGCAACAAAGAGGTGGGGCCCACGAGTCATCCCCAACCTCCAATTTCAAATGAGAACTCCCGCACCGCCATGGCTTCCTCGCTCGTGGTCTTGCCGGCGACTGGAGCTTGCTGCGCTCCTCGGCCTCGCCTCTCGTCGGAGGTCTCGAGCCCACCCAAACGTCCCGCACTCAGGCCACACTCACTCCCGACTAGCCTAAGCATAAAAAAGGCTAAAAAAACGAATCGAAACGAGGATAAATTCGGAGCTCACCGAGATGGATTTTTCGCGACTTCGGAGCTATCGATCGGAGAGTTGGGCGTCGTCGGAGGTTCACGATGGCTCATCGGACCTGTATCGGATGTGGGTGAGTGTGCTGGTGAAGATCGAAGGCCATTTCGATCGGAAACGAAGGAGAATGGCTTACCGGAACAAGTCTTCGCGAAACAGAGCAAGGAGGCTGTTCGGTGGCTCGTCGACGGCGCTGGTGGCTCCGGGGCTACTGGTGGCGCCTTGGCGGATGCTGGCGGTGCTGGCGGCGCTGGTGGTGGTCCGACAACAATGGAACGGTGGCTAGAGGTGGTGATCGGCGGTGGTTCGAGGGTGCGGCAACGGTGATGGAACGATGGTGATAGTGAGCTGTGGTGATGTCGATGAAGATGGAAGGGAGCAGGAAGGAGGAAATAAAAGAGGGAGAGATGGAGTGGAGATGGCGCTGATCTGATATGGTGAACGAGGGAGCAGGTGATAACGGCGGTGATGGCCGCCCAGTAGCGATTTTTTGTTTTAGGTTATTTTTTTTTTATTTTTTTTTTATTTTTTTTGATAAGGAAATAATTCGAGGCCGGACAGACCCGGACCTCGAGAGGCCGACAAAGTCGGCAGACGGCAAGCCGTCTAAACATACAACAACGAAATAGGAAAAATAACATAAAATACAATAAAAGAGCATCCAAAGAAAACCCGGAAAACACCCAAGACCCCAGCGGACACAGCATCGAGAGAAAGGAAGTCATCGCGGAGAAGTGGATAGCGAGCGCATGAGACAGCACTTGCTGACACGATGTCTCGCCGCCGGAAAGACGGAAAGCAGCAATCCTTGTAAGGCAAAGGCGACACCTGGGGAAGTGTGGATCACGCGACGTTCCCTCCACCTGGATGAAGGATCTTCGGAGACCACAAACACCACCAACACGATCACGTCGATCAACCAGGGCCGCAGAACTGCTCCTCTACCGAAACTAACCACGACCAACAGACGAACACCAAAACACACGAGCAAATGAAGCACAGCCGCAAGGAGGACGAAACTTGGGTAATTAGGGCAGAATTTGGGAAATCAAATAAACAACTTACGGAGAGAATATATATAAATATTCCATATTATACAATAAATCTATCCCTAATTTTATTATTATTATTGGGTTAATTTGGGCTCAAGACAAAACTTAGGCCCGAAAATTCACAGTCGGGTCTCCTTAGGGCCCAAGGAAAACCCGAGACATTGGCCCTATCAGATATTGAAGCTACGGCAATTCTGAGTTCTGACCAAGGCCGCCACCGATGAGGACAACGGCGACCATGGAGGCAACCGAGGCGGAAGAGCAGCCACGACAACGAGACGCCGGCGCAACAGCCAAGCAAGACCGATTGCACCAGACCCAGCAGACCAGAACAGCGGCTGGAGGAGAGGACAACCGCGGACAAGGCGCGCGCGAACTCCACAGCGGCACGGCGGAACCTAGTTGCCGGCGGGAGAGGGTTCGGAAGCCAGGTACCGGAGCAAGGTCGCCTGAACCGAGGACGGGGACGGCCTTAAAACAGGTCAATTTCCATAGGGAGCAAACCCTAGATTCGAAAATTGACGGCCTTAAAACAGGTCAATTTTCTTTATCATCTACATCATCATCATTCCCAACAACTTATCGACACCCTTTCAATAGATCCCATAGTGTTCACATGCTAAAATTATTCTTCCATACTTTGTATCAGAACCACTCCACAAATTGAAAGTAATAATCATAAAATTTCTTCTACGAGCTCTCCTATATATGCCCAACTTCTCAACAATTTCATATCGAGCCACACTCTTGCGGTTGTGGAACCTATTATATTATCTACTCCTTCATTTATTCTATTACAGATCTATATAAGAAAGTCATGGTTTAATTTCATATCCCTACGCTAATCTAAGTCTAAAGTAATAATTTTCATCTTATCTCGGCTATATACACCGCAAATCCCCACGTCCTTAGGGACGTGCAAGTGGGGTGAGAGCCCAAAAAAGCGTGCTTGCAGTTTTGCACGTCCCTAAGCACGTGCTGCACGTCCCTAAGGACGTGCAAGCCCGACTTTTAAAAGGCGAAGAGGACGTGCCTCTTCGTCTTCCTTCCTTTCTTCCTTCGTCTTCCTTCCTTCTTCCTCCTTCTTCCTTCTTCCTTCTTCCTTCTTCCTTCCTTCTTCCTTCTTCCTTCTTCTTCGTCTTCCTTCCTTCTTCCTCCTCTGAGACCGAGAGAGAGAGAGAGAGAGAGAGAGAGACCCAGAGAGAGAGAGATGGAGACAGAAAGAGAGAGAGAGCTCGAGGCGGCGGTGGCGGCCTTGGAGGCGGAGGCGACAGCGATAGAGGCGGAGGCGGTGGCGGTGGCGGTGGAGCCGGTGGCGGAGGGGCTGGAGGTGCTGGCGGCTGCGGCGGCGGCGGAGGAGGTTGGTGGTGGTGGGGCGGCGGCTGGCGCCGGCGATGGAGCCCCAACAGTGGCCGAGGAGGAGCCCCAACAGTGAAATATTAAAATACTTCAAAATACTTCAAAATATAATAAAATACATAGAAATAAATTTAAATTTAAAGAAAATAAAAAAATTAAAATATAATAAAATACATATAAATAAATTTAAATTTATAGAAAATAAAAACATTAAAATATAATAAAATACATAGAAATAAATATAAATGGAAAGAAAATAAAATCATTACAATATATTAAATTATAATATAATAAATTATAACAAAATACACTTCATAATAACAGGCAGGGAGGCTCATGAGGGGGGACGGTACCCTCCGGCCTGTTACGTTCGCCGACCGGGCAGCGGTCAGCCAGATTCCAGGGAGCACGGTACCCGACAGTTCGACATCCACAGTCGACGAGTTGCTCGCGTCTGTAGAGCGGTTGCAGCAGTCGATGGGGACCCCCCCGGCCGACGAGAACGACACCTTCTGGGCGGGTATGCCAGGTTGGGATCCTTCTGGCGATGCGATGATGGGGTTGCAGCCTTCTTTAGAGCCCCCTGAGGTTTTGAGTAGCTGCATCACCGACGTAGTCGCTGGGCGACGGGCTGACATGGGTAGACGTCCTACTCGTGTTCCACCCACCATCCCGGAGGCTTCTACTTCAGCTGTGCCAAAGGCTTCTACATCTCGCACACACGAGCCCGAGCCTTCGACCTCCGCCACACCAACGACGATCTCCTTGGTCTCTGGAGATGATGTGATCCCTGACGTCTTTGAGGAGGCTGACGACGGTCAGGAGGGGCAGGCTCAGGGCCAGGGGGGCCCACAGGTAGAGCCCGAGCCCATCCTTGCGCAGGCTGCCGCTATTGTTACTCCACAAACGAACATCCTTAGCAAAACACGGTCGGTCTCGGTCATTTTTTTGCTTGAGCGAACGACGGCGAGAGAATGAGGGAGATAGAGGATGATGATGATGATGAAAAAAGGAGGGAGGTGTGAAGTTGAAGGGTGGTAGTGGTGGAGCTTTAAGCTGGGTAAAGCAAAGGGGAAAGGGGGGAAAGATTATATATATATATATATATATACAAACCTAGCTAGACTACCATTTTCTTTCAAAGTGATCCCGTCCCCTTGGCCTGTCCCCTCTCACAAAAAAGTTAATTTTTTTATTCTTTTAATCTGTTTTTTTAATTTAATTTTTTTTTTCAATTAGAGTTTGTGAGAAGAGAGGGGGTTGGGGGATAGGAGGGGGGGACATTTTAGAGGACAGGTGATTTGAGCATCAACTTAACCCCCCCCCCCCCCCCCACCCCAATATAATTACACGTTATTATTCATTTGTAGTCTAAAACTATTCGGTAAAAGAATTGTAGCTTAAAATACTGTTGTGTAAAACTATTTTATTGTTGTGTACTATCTTACTAAGGTGAATGAACCACCTTCTGATTCCCCCCCCCCCCCCCCGGATTTCATGCTCAAATGTATACACAATGTATGCACGCATCCTCCTCTATAAATAGGTATGCACTCAATGTAAATGAAATTAGATTGAATAAGATAAAAGCTATCAAAAGCTTCTCATTCATCTCAAATTCCACAAATTATATATCACGTTATCAGCACGAGATCTAAAACCAACTGAGTTTTTTAGATCTCAAGGTAAAAACCTCAAATCTCAGCTCTTCAATTCGAAAAAACGTTTTTACCAAAATCGATTTTAGAGGAGTATGCTCTGTAGTTGCCCAAAATTTGGGATCTTCTACATCAGAAACTCATAAAACCCTCAGATCTCCCTGTTTTACCTCATCCTTATTCAGATCCGTTTTCAAAACTCACAAAGAATGGAACACAAAAAGAGGTTCAACACATCTTCATGAGTTTTCATACGAAAACGAATTTTTTAAAGCTAAAATACAGGAATTTCATCATAGGGTTTTCGAAAATCCTTCACTCCAAAAACAAGATTAGTAGATCTAGAGCCAAAACAAGATATTTGCATTACAAAATACTATATAATACAATACCGTTTTTGAACTACATTTTTCGAAACTTGCCTTGTCGGAACCCCCATTGGAAAGCCTAGTTGCACTTGCAATTCTTGGTCACCCACACAACGAAGGCAACCACCATAACCGCTATTGTTACTCCACAAACGAACATCCTTAGCAAAACACGGTCGGTCTCGGTCATTTTTTTGCTTGAGCGAACGACGGCGAGAGGATGAGGGAGATAGAGGATGATGATGATGATGAAAAAAGGAGGGAGGTGTGAAGTTGAAGGGTGGTAGTGGTGGAGCTTTAAGCTGGGTAAAGCAAAGGGGAAAGGGGGGAAAAGATTATATATATATATATATATATATATATATATATATACAAACCTAGCTAGACTACCATTTTCTTTCAAAGTGATCCCGTCCCCTTGGCTTGTCACCTCTCACAAAAAAGTTAATTTTTTTATTCTTTTAATCTGTTTTTTTAATTTAATTTTTTTTTTTCAATTAGAGTTTGTGAGAAGGGAGGGGGTTGGGGGATAGGAGTGGGGGACATTTTAGAGGACAGGTGATTTTATCCTCAACTTAACCCCCCCCCCCCCACCCCCCACCCCAAAATAATTACACGTTATTATTCATTTGTAGTCTAAAACTATTCGGTAAAAGAATTGTAGCTTAAAATACTGTTGTGTAAAACTATTTTATTGTTGTGTACTATCTTACCAAGGTGAATGAACCACCTTCTGATTCCCCCCTCCCCCCGGATTTCATGCTCAAATGTATACACAATGTATGCACGCATCCTCCTCTATAAATAGGTATGCACTCAATGTAAATGAAATTAGATTGAATAAGATAAAAGCTATCAAAAGCTTCTCATTCATCTCAAATTCCACAAATTATATATCACGTTATCAGCACGAGATCTAAAACCAACTGAGTTTTTGAGATCTCAAGGTAAAAACCTCAAATCTCAGCTCTTCAATTCGAAAAAACGTTTTTACCAAAATCGATTTTAGAGGAGTATGCTCTGTAGTTGCCCAAAATTTGGGATCTTCTACATCAAAAACTCATAAAACCCTCAGATCTCCTTGTTTTACATCATCCTTGTTCAGATCCGTTTTCAAAACTCACAAAGAATGGAACACAAAAAGAGGTTCAACACATCTTCATGAGTTTTCATACGAAAACGAATTTTTTAAAGCTAAAATACAGGAATTTCATCATAGGGTTTTCGAAAATCCTTCACTTCAAAAACAAGATTAGTAGATCTAGAGCCAAAACAAGATATTTGTATTACAAAATACTATATAATACAATACCGTTTTTGAACTACATTTTTCGAAACTTGCCTTGTCGGAACCCCCATTGGAAAGCCTAGTTGCACTTGCAATTCTTGGTCACCCACACAACGAAGGCAGCCACCATAACCGCTATTGTTACTCCACAAACGAACATCCTTAGCAAAACTCGGTCGGTCTCGGTCATTTTTTTGCTTGAGCGAACGACGGCGAGAGGATGAGGGAGATAGAGGATGATGATGATGAAAAAAGGAGGGAGGTGTGAAGTTGAAGGGTGGTAGTGGTGGAGCTTTAAGCTGGTTAAAGCAAAGGGGAAAGGGAGGAAAAGATTATATATATATATATATACAAACCTAGCTAGACTACCATTTTCTTTCAAAGTGATCCCATCCCCTTGGCATGTCCCCTCTCACAAAAAAGTTAATTTTTTTATTCTTTTAATCTGTTTTTTTAATTTAATTTTTTTTTTTCAATTAGAGTTTGTGAGAAGGGAGGGGGTTGGGGGATAGGAGTGGGGGACATTTTAGAGGACAGGTGATTTGAGCCTCAACTTAACCCCCCCCCCCCACCCCCCACCCCAAAATAATTACACGTTATTATTCATTTGTAGTCTAAAACTATTCGGTAAAAGAATTGTAGCGTAAAATACTGTTGTGTAAAACTATTTTATTGTTGTGTACTATCTTACCAAGGTGAATGAACCACCTTCTGATTCCCCCCCCCCCCGGATTTCATGCTCAAATGTATACACAATGTATGCACGCATCCTCCTCTATAAATAGGTATGCACTCAATGTAAATGAAATTAGATTGAATAAGATAAAAGCTATCAAAAGCTTCTCATTCATCTCAAATTCCACAAATTATATATCACGTTATCAGCACGAGATCTAAAACCAACTGAGTTTTTGAGATCTCAAGGTAAAAACCTCAAATCTCAGCTCTTCAATTCGAAAAAACGTTTTTACCAAAATCGATTTTAGAGGAGTATGCTCTGTAGTTGCCCAAAATTTGGGATCTTCTACATCAGAAACTCATAAAACCCTCAGATCTCCCTGTTTTACATCATCCTTGTTCAGATCCGTTTTCAAAACTCACAAAGAATGGAACACAAAAAGAGGTTCAACACATCTTCATGAGTTTTCATACGAAAACGAATTTTTTAAAGCTAAAATACAGGAATTTCATCATAGGGTTTTCGAAAATCCTTCACTCCAAAAACAAGATTAGTATATCTAGAGCCAAAACAAGATATTTGCATTACAAAATACTATATAATACAATACCGTTTTTGAACTACATTTTTCGAAACTTGCCTTGTCGGAACCCCCATTGGAAAGCCTAGTTGCACTAACAATTCTTGGTCACCCACACAACGAAGGCAGCCACCATAACCGCTATTGTTACTCCACAAACGAACATCCTTAGCAAAACTCGGTCGGTCTCGGTCATTTTTTTGCTTGAGCGAACGACGGCGAGAGGATGAGGGAGATAGAGGATGATGATGATGAAAAAAGGAGGGAGGTGTGAAGTTGAAGGGTGGTAGTGGTGGAGCTTTAAGCTGGTTAAAGCAAAGGGGAAAGGGAGGAAAATATTATATATATATATATATATATATATATATATATATATATATATATATATATATATATATATATATATATATATATATATATATATATACAAACCTAGCTAGACTACCATTTTCTTTCAAAGTGATCCCGTCCCCTTGGCTTGTCACCTCTCACAAAAAAGTTAATTTTTTTATTCTTTTAATCTGTTTTTTTAATTTAATTTTTTTTTTTCAATTAGAGTTTGTGAGAAGGGAGGGGGTTGGGGGATAGGAGTGGGGGACATTTTAGAGGACAGGTGATTTTATCCTCAACTTAACCCCCCCCCCCACCCCCCACCCCAAAATAATTACACGTTATTATTCATTTGTAGTCTAAAACTATTCGGTAAAAGAATTGTAGCTTAAAATACTGTTGTGTAAAAATATTTTATTGTTGTGTACTATCTTACCAAGGTGAATGAACCACCTTCTGATTCCCCCCTCCCCCCGGATTTCATGCTCAAATGTATACACAATGTATGCACGCATCCTCCTCTATAAATAGGTATGCACTCAATGTAAATGAAATTAGATTGAATAAGATAAAAGCTATCAAAAGCTTCTCATTCATCTCAAATTCCACAAATTATATATCACGTTATCAGCACGAGATCTAAAACCAACTGAGTTTTTGAGATCTCAAGGTAAAAACCTCAAATCTCAGCTCTTCAATTCGAAAAAACGTTTTTACCAAAATCGATTTTAGAGGAGTATGCTCTGTAGTTGCCCAAAATTTGGGATCTTCTACATCAGAAACTCATAAAACCCTCAGATCTCCCTGTTTTACATCATCCTTGTTCAGATCCGTTTTCAAAACTCACAAAGAATGGAACACAAAAAGAGGTTCAACACATCTTCATGAGTTTTCATACGAAAACGAATTTTTTAAAGCTAAAATACAGGAATTTCATCATAGGGTTTTCGAAAATCCTTCACTCCAAAAACAAGATTAGTAGATCTAGAGCCAAAACAACATATTTGCATTACAAAATACTATATAATACAATACCGTTTTTGAACTACATTTTTCGAAACTTGCCTTGTCGGAACCCCCATTGGAAAGCCTAGTTGCACTTGCAATTCTTGGTCACCCACACAACGAAGGCAGCCACCATAACCGCTATTGTTACTCCACAAACGAACATCCTTAGCAAAACACGGTCGGTCTCGGTCATTTTTTTGCTTGAGCGAACGACGGCGAGAGGATGAGGGAGATAGAGGATGATGATGATGAAAAAAGGAGGGAGGTGTGAAGTTGAAGGGTGGTAGTGGTGGAGCTTTAAGCTGGGTAAAGCAAAGGGGAAAGGGGGGAAAAGATTATATATATATATATATATATATATATATATATATATATATATATATATATATATATATATATATATATATATATATATATATATATATATATATATATATATATATATATATATATATATATATATATATATATATATATATATATATATATATATATATATATATATATATACAAACCTAGCTAGACTACCATTTTCTTTCAAAGTGATCCCGTCCCCTTGGCCTGTCCCCTCTCACAAAAAAGTTAATTTTTTTATTCTTTTAATCTGTTTTTTTAATTTAATTTTTTTTTTCAATTAGAGTTTGTGAGAAGGGAGGGGGTTGGGGGATAGGAGTGGGGGACATTTTAGAGGACAGGTGATTTGAGCATCAACTTAACCCCCCCCCCCACCCCAAAATAATTACACGTTATTATTCATTTGTAGTCTAAAACTATTCGGTAAAAGAATTGTAGCTTAAAATACTGTTGTGTAAAAACTATTTTATTGTTGTGTACTATCTTACCAAGGTGAATGAACCACCTTCTGATTCCCCCCCCCCCCGGATTTCATGCTCAAATGTATACACAATGTATGCATGCATCCTCCTCTATAAATAGGTATGCACTCAATGTCAATGAAATTAGATTGAATAAGATAAAAGCTATCAAAAGCTTCTCATTCATCTCAAATTCCACACATTATATATCACGTTATCAGCACGAGATCTAAAACCAACTGAGTTTTTGAGATCTCAAGGTAAAAACCTCAAATCTCAGCTCTTCAATTCGAAAAAACGTTTTTACCAAAATCGATTTTAGAGGAGTATGCTCTGTAGTTGCCCAAAATTTGGGATCTTCTACATCAGAAACTCATAAAACCCTCAGATCTCCCTGTTTTACATCATCCTTGTTCAGATCCGTTTTCAAAACTCACAAAGAATGGAACACAAAAAGAGGTTCAACACATCTTCATGAGTTTTCATACGAAAACGAATTTTTTAAAGCTAAAATACAGGAATTTCATCATAGGGTTTTCGAAAATCCTTCACTCCAAAAATAAGATTAGTAGATCTAGAGCCAAAACAAGATATTTGCATTACAAAATACTATATAATACAATACCGTTTTTGAACTACATTTTTCGAAACTTGCCTTGTCGGAACCCCCATTGGAAAGCCTAGTTGCACTTGCAATTCTTGGTCACCCACACAACGAAGGCAGCCACCATAACCGCTATTGTTACTCCACAAACGAACATCCTTAGCAAAACACGGTCGGTCTCGGTCATTTTTTTGCTTGAGCGAACGACGGCGAGAGGATGAGGGAGATAGAGGATGATGATGATGAAAAAAGGAGGGAGGTGTGAAGTTGAAGGGTGGTAGTGATGGAGCTTTAAGTTGGGTAAAGCAAAGGGGAAAGGGGGGAAAAGATTATATATATATATATATATATACAAACCTAGCTAGACTACCATTTTCTTTCAAAGTGATTTTTTGAATGCATGAAATCATACATTTTTTTTCCTTCTTCTTAACTCATTGAATGTTGGAAGTGTACGTAATCAACTAAGATTTAGGTCCCTTTTTTTTTCTCTAGCCCCTGCATGCACATATTAAATATATATGTTTTCATGTGCATACTCCATGCAAACTAGTGCTACCTAACCTAGTATTTCTTGCAAACTTGGACAAACTCTTACCTACTCAATGGTCAAAATGCATACAAATATAAATATATATAATATTTCACATCTTGCATGCATGATGTCATACTAAATTCATACCCAAATATAAATGCATGTGAATGTTTGAATGAAATTCCACACCCGTTTGTACATATACATAATTACTACTCCCTCCGTTAATTAAAACTTGTCGTTTTAGACATTTGCACATTTTTTAAGAAATCAAATAAAAGCAAACAAAAATACACTTATACCCCTAATTATTACTTTACTTTTCCACTTTATTGAAAACTACAACTAACAAACATCTAATCATGACAAGGGTAATTTTGGAAAGTGAACACCAAAATACCTAAAACGACATGTTTTTCTTAACAAAATTTTACCCCTAAAACGACATGTTTTTCTTAACGGAGGGAGTATTATATTAGTGCATTAATTAATGTTATTGTAGACATGCATGATTGTGTGGTGGAAAATAACGGTAGGTTAGTATATTAATTTGCAAACATATCATTTATACCCTACTAATTGAAATTATAGCTAGTAAATTATTCCCATGATATTTACACTCACATATATGTCTTGTAATTTTTGTAGTGCTTACTAGTATGGCAAACATCACCAAGAGAGAATTCGATATCCTAGATCTCTCAGGAGACAAGTTCCTTGAGTGGAGGGTGGATGCCTTAACACACCTTAAGGCCAGAGGTCTTGAAAAGACCATTGAGGCTAACAATACCACCACTCCACAAGAAAAGGCACAGGCCATTGTGTTCATTCGCCACCATATTCATGAAAGCCTGAAATCTGAATATTTATGGGTGGAAGATCCCAAGGAACTATGGGAGAGTCTAAATGAAAGATATGGCAATCAGAAGAATATCTTACTCCCAATGGCCTTATATGAATGGAACTCTTTAAGGGTTCAAGATTTCAAAAATATCAGGGAGTATAGCTCCGTTGTGCAGCGAATCACATCGCAGCTGATGCTGTGTGGTCATGAGATCACAGATGGGCAAAAGATGGAGAAGACATTCTCCACAATGCATGCATCTAATGTGCTGTTACAATAACAATACAGACAGGGTGGCTTTAAGAAGCACTCTGAACTAATAGATGTAATGCTAGTGGCGGAGAAAAACAATGAGCTCCTGATGAGAAACCCCAACATGAGGCCCCATGGCGCAGCACCATACCCCGAAGCTAATGTTGCAGATGCTATGAATGCCAACCTAAAGGGGGGGCAATGACCCTAAAGGCTCACGAGGCTACAAAAAGGAGAAGTATCGTGGCAACAATCGCAAACAAAGCTATGGGAGAAACCGCTTCTTCCATAAGAAAGGCAACCATGGAGAATCATTCTCCAAGGGGATGAAGCCAAAGGTTCAGAGGGGTTCAACAGAAACCCCAAACAAACCAAAGTCACAATGTTACCGGTGTGGGATGACTGGTCATTGGGTCAAAGTATGTCGCACAGCAAGACACTTGTGTGAGCTGTATCAGGCCTCTCTCAAGGAAAAGGGGAAGGATATGGAAACAAACTTTGTTGCCACTAATACCCCACTAATGTCGGGTGACCTGAATATCAATGACTGCATGGATAATGAGCTTGGTGATGGATTTGGTCAAGATGAAGGCACTAGCTTTTCAATTTCTATGCATGAAATAAATTAAGGATGCTTGTAATATATGTTTCCTTGTCTTGTATCCATGTGGTGTAAGATATTTGTCATGAGATGTAAGATATTTGTGTAAGTTTAATTTCCGCCATGTAATATAATGTCTAACTCTGTGTTTTTCTTAATTCTTAAAGTCATGAATACATCTGGAGTTAAGCCTGATTATAAGCATCAATGTCTAGTGGACAGTGCAACAACCCACACCATCCTGAAAAACAAGGAATACTTCACTCAGTTGACAATCTTTGAAGGAAATGTCAACACGATATCAGGTGTGGCAAAGATGATCGAAGGATCTGGAAAGGCTTGCCTTTTGCTTCCGAAAGGGACAAAATTGGTAATAAAAGACGCATTATACTCCAGCAAGTCTCAAAGAAATTTATTGAGCTTTAAAGATGTGCGTCATAATGGTTTTCATATTGAAACCATGAATGAAAATGAAAGGGAATACTTGTGCCTGATAGCACATGTATCTAACAAAAGGAAAATGGTAGAAAGACTACCAGCTTATTCCTCTGGACTATATTATACCTACATTAGTCCATTTGAGGTTAATATGGTAACTAGACCAAGTCTAGATGACCATAAGATGTTTACCCTCTGGCATGATAGATTGGGCCATCCAGATACAGTGATGATGCACAGAATCATTGAGAATTCACTTGGTCATACATTAAAGAACAAGAGAGCTATCCAGACAAGTGATCTCAATTGTACTGCTTGCTCGTTGGGCAAACTAATCACTAGGCCCTCAAAAAATAAAATAGCAGTTGAGGCTCCTGCATTCTTAGAACGAATTCAAGGGGATATATGTGGGCCAATTGCCCCACCGTGTGGACCATTTCGTTACTTCTTGGTGCTAATAGATGCATCTACACGATGGTCACATGTGAGTTTATTGTCGACGAGAAATGTTGTGTTTGCTAAACTCCTTGCTCAAATCATACGATTAAGAGCACAATTCCCAGATTATACAATAAAGAAAATCCGTATGGATAATGCAGGAGAATTCACTTCCCAAGCATTTAATGACTATTGCATGTCCATTGGGATTATAGTTGAGCATCCAGTAGCACATGTATATACTCAAAATGGTCTTGCAGAATCATTAATTAAACGATTACAATTGATTGCTAGACCATTGCTGATGAAATCCAAGCTACCATCATCAGTATGGGGACACGCGGTATTACATGCTGCAGCCTTGATTCGACTCAGGCCAACTGCATACCATAAATATTCCCCGATGCAACTTGTGTGTGGCAAGGAGACGAATGTGTCGCACCTAAAAGTGTTTGGATGTGCAGTCTATGTCCCAATTGCACCACCGCAACGGACAAAGATGGGTCCTCAAAGGAGACTGGGAATATATGTTGGTTTTGAATCCCCCTCAATTATTAAATATCTTGAGCCAACGACAGGTGACCTATTTACAGCAAGATTTGCTGATTGCCATTTTGATGAATATACATTCCCAACTCTAGGGAAAGAAAAGAACAAAGTTAATCCTAGTAAAGGTGAGGTCACCTGGGATGCCATGTCATTGTCATATCTTGATCCTCGAACAAAAGTGTGTGAGCAAGAGGTACAAAAGATAATTCATTTGCAAGGAGTGGCTAATCAGTTGCCTGATGCATTTACTGATATAGAAAAAGTGACAAAGTCACATATACCTGCTGTAAATGCCCCTGCAAGAATTGAAGTACCTATGGATCTACCAAATAAGCCAATCGCTAATGAATCTGATGTACGTAAAAGGCGAGGTAGACCACTTGGTTCAAAGGATTTGAAACCAAGACAACCGAGGAGGCAAAAGGGCATGATTGGTAATCCCATAATAGTCCAGCCAAATAACGAGGGCAAAGAGGTCAATAATGAGGATATCTTGAAAAACAAAGCAGATTCCTCAGAAGAAGAGAATCTTGTTGAACAAGATGAAAAAGAGAGTCTTCTTGAAGAAGACAGAACAATCGACAATTATGAAATTTCCATAAACTATGTATCCACAGGAACACAGTGGAACAGGAAAGATGTCATTGTCGATGAAATCTTTGCCTATTCAGTAGCAGTTGGAATGATGGCGGAAAACGACGATACTGAACCAAAAACAGTTGAAGAGTGTCGTCGTAGGAAAGATTGGCCTAAATGGCGAGAAGCAATTCAGGCTGAATTAAAATCACTTGAGAAGCGTAAAGTTTTCAGTCCTGTAACTCAAACTCCGAAGGGGGTAAGGCCAGTGGGCTATAAGTGGGTCTTTGTGAGGAAAAGAAATGAGAAAAATGAGGTAGCAAGATATAAGGCAAGGCTTGTAGCACAAGGTTTTTCACAAATGCCAGGAATTGATTACGAAGATACGTATTCACCGGTAGTTGATGCAACTACGTTAAGATTTCTAATTAGCCTGGCAGTAGCTGAAAAACTACAAATGCGCTTAATGGATGTCGTGATTGCATATTTGTATGGGTCACTTGACACTGACATCTATATGAAAGTCCCCGAAGGACTAAAATTGCCTGAATCTTACAAATCAAAGCCTCGAGAAATGCTCTCCATCAAGTTGAGGAGATCATTATATGGATTGAAACAATCTGGGCGAATGTGGTACAATCGTCTTAGCGAGTACCTTTTGAAGGAAGGGTACAAGAACGACTCGAGATGTCCATGCATGTTTATCAAAAGATACAAATCAGGGTTTTCCATCATTACAGTATATGTTGATGATCTAAACATTGTTGGAACCCCGAATGAGATTGCAAGTACAGCTAGGTACTTGATGAAGGAATTTGAAATGAAGGATCTTGGGAAAACCAAGTTCTGTCTCGGTTTGCAAATTGAACACGTAAAAGATGGAATCTTCGTCCATCAATCAAATTATACCGAGAAAATTCTGAAAAGATTTCACATGGACAAAGCTCACCCTTTGAACTCACCTATGGTCGTTCGCTCCCTTAATATACATGATGATCCATTCAGGCCTCTAGAAGATGACGAAGAAATACTTGGCCCAGAAACACCATATCTAAGTGCTATTGGTGCCTTGATGTACCTAGCCAACAATACAAGGCCTGACATTGCCTTCGCTGTAAATTTACTATCGAGATACAGCTCAACCCCTACAAGGAGGCATTGGAACGGAATCAAACATTTGTTCCGCTACCTTAGAGGCACACATGATCTTGGCCTGTGCTACCAAAATTGTCCAAATGCAACTCTTCTTGGTTATGCAGATGCAGGATACCTATCAGATCCACACAAGGCCAAATCCCAAAATGGATATGTCTTCACCTTTGGAGAGACAGCCATATCATGGAGGTCCACAAAGCAGACTTTGACCGCAACATCGTCGAACCATGCCGAATTGATAGCATTATATGAAGCTGGTAGAGAATCTGTATGGCTCAGAAAGGTGATAAAATACATACAGATGGAGTCTGGAATCAAGTCAATAAAAGGCAAACCAACTGTGATATACGAAGACAACTCGGCTTGTGTTACGCAAGTGAAGGAAGGCTATATCAAATGAGATCGGACCAAACACATATCGCCAAAATTCTTCTCTACTCATGAACTTGAGAAGAAAGGGAAAATTGAAGTCCTACAAATCCGATCAGATGAGAACCTCGCTGATTTATTCACAAAGTCCTTGCCACCAAAGAGGTTCGAACAACTGGTACGTAAGATCGGAATGTGTCGTCTTCGAGAAGCTCATTAAGCATGTCAAACTCAGGTGGAGATTCATACGCGATGCACTCTTTTTTCCTTCGTTCAGGTTTTTATCCCACTGGGTTTTTCCTGACAAGGTTTTTAATGAGGCAGCATTACAAAATGCGTATGACAGTAGCAAGTCTGTATCTAACCCCTAAGAGCCACGACAGAAGGTGATTATTCAAGGGGGAGTGTTGTGTATTATCTTACCAAGGTGAATGAACCACCTTCTGATCCCCCGGATTTCATGCTCAAATGTATACACAATGTATGCACGCATCCTCCTCTATAAATAGGTATGCACTCAATGTAAATGAAATTAGGTTGAATACGATAAAAGCTATCAAAAGCTTCTCATTCATCTCAAATTCCACAAATTATATATCATTTATATAAATGAAAATAAAAACAATTGTTTCATAGGTATTGATGCAATCAATCCAGCATAGAATTTCAATTGAAATTTCTCCAACGATGAAAATCTAGAACCAATACATATCATCATACATGCAATTCACACAAAGGTAAGGGCGAATATCTTGTTATACATGTACAACATAGACAGAAGCACCATGGGAACAGCAAGCCCAATTGTCAAAAAAAAAAAAACCAATGCACTAGTTGTAACAGATGTCATATGTACAACTCAAAACACAAAAAGGAGGATAAACCAACCAATATCAGAGGGCAATCCATCGTATCAAATACTAGATTTGAAACTTTAGTAACTAAATTGCCAAACCAGAGCACAACAGACTTATTTAATACACAGCTCCATCAAACATCAACAGGGACTATAGCTGAACATCCTAATAAGTTGCGCTTCTGAAGGGGAGGGAAAGAACGTAACCTATATTGGACAAAAGACCTAACAAAAACGCCACTCTTGTTTATAATGAAAACCAGGCAATTGAGAGAAAGCAGATAAAATACAATGACCAAGATACTGGAGAAGCTGAATCCTTCATTGCTTATCCTCCAAACGGCACAGTAAGGATTCGGCGAAGCTTTGTTGCCTGCACAGATTACAAAGCAAAAGATCAAGTTAAACATAGTTAAATAAAAATAAACAATATAACTAAATAACCAAATGTAATGTAGTGCTGGTAGGGATAAACTGCGGGCACGTTGTTGTTGTTGTTATTGTATTAGTAGTTTAGTTCTGTTAGAGACAGTTCATTGTGCTTTCAGATTCTTAAACCTTGTACTCTTTTGTTTCTCTTCCTGGAAAACGATAACATGAGTAGCACCATTATAGCCCTGCAAGTTCTTTCTAATAACCTTTCACTAAAGGGACAACTAGTCTAGCATCATCAAAGTACAAAGCTTTTAAACTCGGAAGGTACTCTAGAAGAAAGGAGAAGTATAATTATCACCTAAGAATCACAATAATAACAAAGAATTTGCATATACTCCATTTAACAATTGAGATCTCCCGTAGGACATTGTGCACCACTTTGTAGTTGAAAGAAGTTTAAATAAAAATATTTATATTGACTAAATAAAATAATAAAAATATCAAATTTAACCAATTAGGATGAGTGATCTCTACTTCTGTGTTAAAAGCCCTTTGATTTTTTTTTTCAAAAAAAAAGCAACGTTGGATGAGGACAATAATGCCAGATTCTTTCCAAGTCTATGAAAATGCAGAAATAAGGATGTTAATCATACTTGCGTTCCGTAAGCTTTGGGCTTGGACGTGAGTACTTCAAATAACCATCCCAAGGAACCTTTTTGAGACCTGCTCTTACAGATATCATGCCTCTAACCCTACACATCAGGAACATAAACTCAATCCTTCATACAGATGCACCCAATACAAAAATTTGTAGAAGTGCACAAATTAACAAGCAGAATGCACAAGTTCCAAACACAACACAAAAAATCTTCACCTCTCTGCAAACTCAATAGGAGTTTCTCCAGGCCTTAATGTCTGGGGCTCCAGATACCACACATCACAAACCACTGCCCACGAGGTCATTAACTGGAGTAGATGTGTTGTAAATGATTGCCTGAAAATGATAATTAACTTAGCATAACTTGTCCAACAAAACCAAAGGCAGTCAGAATCGATCTAGAGTTATGCATCTGATCTGGCGGAAGGGATGAGATAGTTTTCTGAAACCAGCAGAGAAAACTCTCCCAGGTCAAAAGTGGCAAAACCTTTAAAAAGTAATATCATATTACGCATGACTAATTAGGGGTGCTGGCCTTCTTATTTATGCACAAATCTTCTTATTTAAAAAGTGGCAGAGAAAATTATCCTTTCCTGACCCCTCATAATGAATACCAGTGAACTTGCTAATTTCCTAACATTATTCACATTAACGGACTCTCTCAAAGAGTCAGTTAATAGTAACATAGTCCAGAAAACCTTTTTCTTATTGCACTTGATCTTCTTTGATGCAAGACCAACTCCTCACTTCCAAAAGACGAAACCAAAACAAATTTCAACTCCTTTGAAACATATATCACAATCATAAATAATTTCAACGGAAGATGAACCCCTTTGAAAAACTCCAAAAAGCAATTAGAAAATGGAGTTTATATGGTGCATGGAAGCAGAGGTAGAGAGAAAATTAGACCATAGCACAAGAAAATAAAAAACCATTATCATGTTTGCTTTTTTCTTAGAAAAGCTCCAAGCGGACTTGTGAAACTTCTAGCCCAAACATCATGAACTACATTCTATCATTCTTTTCCTATATCCAACCCCCTGCCCCTCAAAATTGCAGACATATAGAAATAAAAAAGTTTATTTAACGTCAATACAATGTCGGAATGGATAAGTATGTGAAAGAAGTCAAAGAACAAGATTATGCCATGGGAACAACACAAACCATGTTCACAGTAAATAAAGGAGCAACAGAAAACCTCACTTTTTACTGTTCCAGAAGGCGTCTACAAAAATCTTATTGTACTTGATTGCAACTGGACAGACAGTGCATCCCAGCTCAAAAGCACCCTGCAAAATGTAATTATATAACTAAATGGAAGTAAACCGAAAAAGCTACTATATAACTAAATGTAGCTAAATACATAATGAGGTAAAACATGTTACCTTTTTAAACATTACAGTATAATGGTTGTTAACACAAGTTCCTTCAGGAAAAATTAAAAGAGGATTGTTATCAGTCCCGTGCACATGTTCTCTTAACCTACAAATTCAAGTTTCAAAATATATAAAAACTAGCAACGCTGATTATCTAAAATAATACAATAGTTGAAGTGAACATGTTCTCTTAACATACTTCCTTGCTACAATTTCACGGTCTTTGGCCTCAGTACGATTGAACCAAATGCATCCCAAACTTTCTAGAATAGTACTCTGCAAAAGTCCTGCACAAAAAACAGCAAGAAACCTAAGTTTTGTCAAATATTTTCGTCCAAATTTAAAATTTGCTGCATATTATGCATCATCAGAATAACCATAAATAAATAGAATGGGTAAAAAACAAATAAATAAGAAGGATATAAAATGAGCTTTTCTAATATTTTGACTTTTGAGATCAATAGATGTCCATGCCCACAACCATTTAACCCAAAAAAAAATGATTTGAGCGAATACGCTGGTGTAACACATACATGGGATGGAAACAGACATACTAAAACAAGATGAGCACAAGGAAGTGTCTTCAAAGAAGCATGAGCAATGAAAATCTGTGTGAATTTTCCCATGTAAAAGCTTCGATTATGATCCTTAAATTTCCAACACAAAAATTGCAAGTTGGGTCCAATAGTTTCATCAATAACAAAAAAGTCACCACACTAATATGAGCTTTCCAATTTCAAGTATAATGGAAATTTAGGAGCTTATACAAGTATACAACAACAACAACAACACCCCGGTGAATCTTGCAATGAAGGAGGGTCCGGGGGTTGGAATGTACACACCCTGTCCTTGAGAATATGGTGAAGGAGCAAATGATGCAAACCCTATTCTGCAGTTCATTTCATATGCTGCCATCCCACATATTTTCATCGACAATGAATTTCAAGTGGGATTACAAAACAAAGTATGAAGAGACATAAACTATAGTCTGTGGCCTTTCCTGGCTATCTCGGTAGTATTTTGACATTTCCTGCCATTACATTATTAGTTGAACTCGTTTTAGCATTTGGCATGCTTCAACGAAGTTTCACTGCAATTTTTTTCATGGGAAATTTCACCTCGTAGCCACGAGCTTTGGCTTTTTCACCTGTTGCCCAAACATTTCAAGAATTTCACTTGGTAACCATGAGGTTTAGACAAATTTTGCGTGGTAATCAAACTTGTTTAAAATCATATAGAATTTAGATTAAATAACAAAAAAAATATCCTATATATTATAATTTCTTCAAATTTTTGGTGTTTTATTTTAAAAAGCCATCAACAACCTTTTTAATGTTTAAAGAGGCAAAATTATTTCTATAAGAAATGAGTAAATTAACAAAACCACCTAAAATAAATTATGTGAAACCATCCAAATTAGAGGTTTCGTCTTCAAAGAATCACCATGACTCTTTCAATGATTAAAGTTGTTAAATTAACTACATAAATAAATCAGTAAATTATAAAAGTATTTTATTATAATATAAATTATTAAAGTATAAGAAATCACCCATTATTTTCAAATCCATAAATTAAATACATACTTTAAATTACTATCTATCCAAAATTGTTCTATAATATACTAAAAAAAATTAGTTAAAATGTACTTTGTATTATATATGTGGTATGCAATATTTTCAAAACTTAAAAAGGTTATAGATGGGTCTTCGAAAACAATAGTCTAAATTGGGTGATTATGTATAAATACTATAAATTTTGATGTTTTTTGAAAAAACAGCCCTAATTTTTTTTTTGGTTTGTATAATTTAGCCATTCATTATATAACTAATGTGTGGCCCCATGAAAAATTAAAGATTTATGGGCTATTGTGTGGTTTTATGTGGGTTATTGTGTGATTTTACATAAATTCTAAAAAAACTAACCAGTTTGGTTATCACGTGAAATTTGTCGAAACCCCGTGGCTACCACACCAAATTTAGTGAAACCTCATGGTTACCATGTGAAATTATTATAAAGTTTGGGTAACATATGTGGTGGGTGGGGGGTGGGGGGAGGGACCTCGTGGCTACCACGCTAAATTTCCTTTTTTAATCATATACAAGTTACAAATCGAGAAAGATGAACCCCCTATTTCAAATTTCCAACAATAAGTGATGTTAAATGCTTACCAACCCACCCAGGATGCTTTTGCATGATCACAGCGAATGCTGTCATTTGTTCCAAAACGATGAAATCAATCATTGAGGTATGATTGGCCACAAAAACCTGTGAAGTAAAGTCAGCAAAAAACTCACATGTCAGTCAAATGTTCCCAGCCCATCATGCCAGGATTAAAGAACAAATGTAAAAGAAGATAGAGAACCTGATGAGGCCTCATGCTAGGTTGAGGCCCATGATATTTGATTACACCAGTCCATGATGCAACAAAGAAACTGCATATCAACTCAACAAGAGATCTCTGGAGGAAAGTGGAGAAAATGAAAGTCAATGCCAAAAACACTATATAAGCAAACAAGTTCATAGAGATATAGCAGATCTCTACAAGAATGCATTAAAATAATATATTAATACATCAAACTGGAAATGTAAATGTTGTGTGACATACTAATTACTAAAAAAACACCTAAACAAAGCAAGACCCCGGAACTAATGCGTTGGAAAGTTACTGACAGAGTTAGGAAGGGGACTTACCTCCTTCGAGGAACTAAATCCTGCATAAATGGGGACATCAAGATAGGCTTGACGATGGATGAACTTTTTCAAGCTATGTCCGCAATTAAAGATCCTAATAGTGGGAAGGGGGATGCTGCACATTTTATGGACGAACCGGATATTGATGAAACCTATAAGCCAGGATGAAGGGGTATGCTGAATGGGGTTTGCTGTCATACCAGTGAAATCGTCGGAGGGAGTGTTAATGTTAAGCGATTGCTGTCATACCCGTTGCTGTCAAGTACTGCTGTTAGTCGAGTTTAGATATTGAGTAGGAATTAAAGATTGGGAGTGGGCTGATATAATGAATTGAACAGAGTTAGTGTGGGCCGGATTCTTTTGTTTATGCCCAACTAGTTAGCTTGGTCCTCATATTAGAGAGAGTTAGGAATTAGGTGTCAGGTGGGCAAATTATATTGGACAATACGTGTAAATGTTGGGTTCCCTCCACCCGGTTATGGTGCTAACCGAATTTGGACCTGGGCAAATTTTTTTAACATATATTTATAATAGTGCTTATAAATATATGTTTTAAAAAAAATTTGGTAAACTGGGTTTCTTTTTCTTTGGATGATTCCTACGGGTGGAGGGAGTAGTGGAGTATTTTTTGTGTAGGGAGGATCATTTGGGGAGCTCGTGGTATGCTTGTTTTTAGTAGGACCCTTTGTATGGTCTTACCTTTCTTTTTGTACCTTTGGTTTAACCACCACATCTATATATTTACCAATTCAGAACTAAGAAGAGTACATGACAACAAGGTTATTCAGATGGAAAGCAAAATCTTAAAGGAAGAACTAAACCTTCTTCGCAAAAAAGGCATCCTCTCTCTAACCAAGAAGATAACGGAAGGTGATTATACCCATTCAGATACTAGCTAAATGTCATATTACATTGATGTGAACTTCAATTAAGTTAAGACAACTAGATCAATATGCTGATCTATTTAACATACACAATCAGCATATTGAACACCTTAACAAAAATATATGCCACATTCAGGAGAAGGAATCAAAACAGGCGATGATTTTATTATGTGCAAACTGATTGTGCATACATGTTAACCACATTATTGGACAGAATAGCACATGGTTGATCAACAGCTTTTCCTTGGCAAAAGAAGGCAAACAGGAATGGGAGTAATAAAAGAAAATACCTCAATTTTCTTCCTCAGCTTATCTTGTCCTTTTAGCAAGAAATGAACAGGAATGTAGAGAGAAAGGAATATGATCCATCCTAGTGTCAAAACAAGAACCCTATAAAAAAAATTGTACAAGGCTCAGTAAAAGACTAAGTTTCACAAGCCTCAAATAAGAATTGCAAGAAAGCCTTCGAATGCAGTGAGAAGAGGCAAAAGTTCATCATCTTAATCAATATGAAATCCATAAAGACAATAAATTTTGCCAGAATATTAGAGCATTGCTAGTTGCAAGTTCCAACTGTCAAAAGTGTAATGTTAGAAAAATTATCAAAATTGACTTTGTAAGTTCATGCTGTAATAAGCTACACTGAAATGCAGTGTAAACTGTGCCATTCTGTGCTCAAGATGCAAAACTTCTTGGATACAATCAAGAGAAAACATAATAATTATAAAATATAAAAACACAAGGGTTTTCCTAGCATGTGGAGCTAGGAATTTGCCAGAATGCCAGTTTCAACTAGGTGAGTGTTGTTTTTTTAGAAAGACAGCCAGAGGATATGATATAAACCCAGGTCCATAGGTCTTATCATTTGAAAATTGCACACATTTGACACATTGTTTTTCAAAGAGGGGAATTAGGCCAATCTTCAAGAAACACAATGTCCCTTTTTTCTCTAATTTTACAAGTATAGATACTTGAGGGAGGGAGGAGCTTTAGTTGGAGAAAAAAAAATGCCATCTCACTGACCTTGCTGGGAAAAGAATTAAATACCGAATGACCACTCCACAACACCATAAGGGGAAAAGATATATATTCCAGTTCCAAGGTTCAGGGGGATTTGACTTGAAGCATCGCGTGAAAGAATCCTGTTAACAATCATCATGGATAACATAACCTTAAATAGAATTTCATAAGGAATGCCAACATCATCGATGCAAGTGACAGCCAATTCCATTGTCCTGGAAAGTTTCCACCTCGGACCATTTTTACAATTCTCAAAAAAGAAGTCAATTAATTACCGAAAATGCATGTTCAAAAGTCAACATGATGCTTTAGTTAGCAAACTAAGGGTATCATAGAGAATAATAAAGATGTACAATGAAGGCAATACTATAATAATACTCACTCTTATTGTTTTCATGAAGCCATACATTTAAGAAAGTATAAAGCTCCAAACAAAGACCAAAAAATCTAATTAAAAACATTAGTTCTTGCCGAGGGAAAATATAAACTAGTTTTTCGACAAGAGCTTGATTAAATTTTCTATTGAACAATACCTGTGGAGAGTGCGTTGATCCACATTGTCTCACTCCCCTATGTTACTTACTTGACAGTGATTCAATTATTCAAGTTCCACTCACTAACTCACTACTCATCATTTTATTTACTTTATTTATACTTATAATTATAATTATAAATTTAAAATTATAGTATGACATATACTGTTATATTTATTTTTATTCTTTTTTAACAAAAAAAATAATCAAATATCAAGTTGCAGAATCAAAATAAATTCGTAGGCATCACCATGACGGTTCTACACTAATGGTGTAGGACCTCTTCAGTACTAAGTGAGAATTTCGAAAATGATATCAAACAACATTTTATACAAAAATACAGTGCAAAATCAAAGATTTTTAACACATGATGATTGCCACTTGAAGCCAATAAAACGTATTAGTAATATCCGGATCATTGCCTACCTATTATGCTAAATGCTTTTAAGCTTTTTGACACTCTTGACATAATTCTGATTCAACATGCCCATATCACAGAGACCAGCAATAACACTATTCACCTAATGTGGTAACACTGCATTCCTCCAAATCCAGCAGCACAGTATTTCATTGTCATTCCCTAAAACATGTATTTTATACTTTGCGTAGGCAGGAGTGACATGACATTCACAACATATTCCGAAAATGGCAAACGGAAAGCATGCTTATCATAGTGCAAATTTGCCTAAACCTGACTCAATTGACTAACAAAAATGCATGTAGCTCACAAGATCTCTAGTAGATTATATACAAACCACCTGCTACAAGACTAGCAACGGGGAAAACACATCAGCCTTAACATTTTTGCACATAACGTTGGTGCTACTTTGTTGCCATCAAATTGGATTGGCGGCATTCGCGAGTCAATACATAAACAGCAATCGATTTATAAACCTAAAGTCACAATCGAACTGGCGATCCAATGGATCAAAAGAAGGCAGGCGACTAACATCGGAAAAGGTCATGCAAAAGCAGAAGGGCAAAGGAACTCACATCAACAATGGCGCCAGCAGCTTCGGTTAGGGCGGGGGAAATATCGAGCAAATCACGCCTGAGCAATCAAACCAGGAGATTCAAAAACCAAAACACAAAATCCAAACTGAGAGAAACTAAAGAAATCAAAGAGAAAGAGAGAGAGAAAGGGGAGTACAGTCGAAGCCTGCCGCGGGGCTCCTGGATGGATCCGGAGGGGAGGTAATCTTCGAGATTGGGGCGATCCAAATCCAATTCGGAGCTCGAAGATGCCAACTTACCCCTCCTACTCATCTCGAATCTACTACTCTCTCTCTCCGACCTGGATGAGAAGGAAATAGAAAAGGGGGTGAGGGACGGGTTGGGTTTGTGGGGTGGGTTGGTACTTGAAGAATCAAACAAAGCAGATGAGTCTCCTCGGGCCGGCTCCTCCCTCAACTTTTCTCATCCACACGCAACGAGAAATAGAATTACTCCGTATTCCACACCCTTCAGTGTCCGACTCAATGGCAAAGAGTAAAGGGTTAATGATTGGTCCGATTCTTATCTCTACCCTTTCTCGGATCTAAGTGGTCGATGTAAATCGGTTTGGCTCTTACCGGTTGAGTCACGTTACAATTCTCCTAATGATTTATTTGGGAAAAGATTAACGGATGGACTAATAGATGAAATTGATGGATTGTTTACACGACTCGACTTACGCTTGTCGAAGATGGCTAAGAACTTTGAAAGGTGTTGGAAGATGTTGGAAGGCCTTGTGTGGGAACTTTGAGAGCTTTGATTGCTTTGGATGTGTACAAATGGGAGGGGTGGTTCTCTATTTATAGTCAAGGCCCATTGTACAATGAAGATTATGGACTATGAAAGGCCTAGGGTTTTCTAGATCTTTCTAGGCTAGTAAGACCATCCACATCGGAGCATCCCTCCATGATCTTAATGTCCAGGCGTAGAAAAGACAAAATAAAAGTTGTCAGACTTGGCTCGATCACAACAAATTTGCCGCTTCTATAAGCGATAGTATGGAGAGCACTTTGCAAAGGGTGGCACACGTTTCAAGAGGCCAAATTTCTTCCATTCATCACGTGAGTGTGCAGCAGGGAAACAAATTTTGGAAATGGGTGATTTGTTCCATGTAAATTATATTTGAAGGTGTTAAAACAAATCTTAAAATCGGTATTTATTATATAATGTTATTAAAAATAATTATAAAAATTATATTTGAATATATCTTAATTTTATCTACCCATTTTGCATATATTTAAGTTAAAAATAAATAATACAATTCCGTTGGTATAATTAATAATGATTATATATAAGCTAAAATTAGTAATAGTTAATGATAGTTTTTTCTATATACAGTGGCAGTCTGTCGTATCATACATTCACAATCATTCAATTAAGTGTTTTTCTTCTTGATCAACTACAGATCCCACTTTTCAAGCCAAAATGAATCTGAATCAAAATCCACTAAACTTTCCTTAAAGCTTTTTCGATATGTTGTCTCAATAAAATCAATATAATCCAATTCCGGGTCATTTTGACCCAAAACTATCCCTCTTATAATGAGCACCCTCATATCCATCCACAATTTGATACCCAATCTTTTATAATATGTGGTACACAAGAGAGCTTCTCAACCTAGAGTACGCAAGATGATGTGGTACACAAGAGAGTCTCTCCATAATCTATTCACGGGGTCGATTAAGTTTTAAATTTGTGTGTTTCTTATTTAGTGTAATTTTGCATTCTATTTGGTTTAAGTGTTTAACCAAATGATTTGTTTATCTTCGTTATTTTCATGTAATGCTATTGTATAGTGAGTTAAAAGGTCCAAATCCATTGTAACCTATATACATGTTTAATCAATGAATGAAACTCTCAAGGAGGACTTTACAATCAATCTCATGATCTTACATGGTATCACAACCTAAGATCCCAAAAACCCTAATTTTCATTTCTTTCCAACCCTAGCCGGCCACCCCTTGCCGCCGCCACCCCCCTCTCGACAACCCCTTGCTGCCGCCACCCCCCCCCCCCATCTCGGCCACCCTATCTCGGCCACTTCTCCTTAGCTGCCGACCCCCCTCCCTCTCTCGACCCTTCTCTAGGACAACAAGTCCACCCGTTCTGTCTACCTTGAGCACGAATTCTCGAGTTGCAAGCTTGCGTCTTTTCCGTCGATCTCTGCCTACTGTCAGCATATCAAAACCCTGTATGATCAATTGGGCGTCGTCGACTCCAAACCCAGCGCTACTCACCTTGTCTTCCAGGTACTTTCGGGCCTTCCCTCTGAATACAATGTTGCTACTACTCATATCCAGCAGACGGAACCTCTCCACACCTTCGAGAAGACCCAGTCTCAGTTGATCATGGAGGAGACTCGCCTTCACCGTCAGACCACCGATGCCGCCAAGGACAAAACAACCCTGGTCTCGTCAAGCGACATTGACGAGACATATGCCCCGCAACAGAGTCGTAACCACGATCAACCTGCGCAGAGAGGCGGCGGTCGCAGCCGTCGGATTCCCCTCGCTCCTCCTGGTATCCCGTCCCCGGCTATCCGTCTTGGATGCCCTATGGCTACCCACCTGCGACTTATCGCCCACCATCCCCGTATCCCAACCGTCAGCAGGGAGCGGGCTTGTTGGGTCCAGCTCCTCGATCCATCGGTCACCAGGCCTACCCGTCTTCGTCTGATCAGACCTGTGCTCCGACTGATGTGCATCACGCCTTCTCCTCTATGCAGCTGGCACCTCCTCACTCCGCTTGGTACATGGACACTAGCGTCACATCTCATATGATGAACTCCTCGGGTACTGTCTCTTCTCTTTCTTTTAAGGGTCCTGCATATTCTATTATTATCGGCAACGGTGGTCGCCTTGCTACTTCGGGTATTGGCCACGCCACATTACCAACCCCAACCAACCCTTTACACCTCAACAATGTCGATCATTGCCCCCAAACTTGTCAAAAACCTTGTCTCTGTCCGTCGGTTCACCACTGATAATAATGTTTCTCTTGTGTTTGATCTGTTTGGTTTCTCTATGAAAGATCTTACTATGGGGGTTACTCGCCTGAGATGTAATAGTACCGGGGAGCTCTATCCTGTGTCGTCGGCTCGTCGCCCTCACCATCCAGTCCGTCGAGTCCTGTCGCCCTTTTGGCATCGTCATCTAGTCTGTGGCATGCACGCCTCGGTCATCCCAGTTCTGTAGTTTTAGATTTTCTTCGTTCTAAGAGTCTTGTCAAATGTAATAAAGAGTCTCGCTCTAGTTTATGTTCTTCCTCTCAGTTAGGCAAGCATGTCAGACTACCTTTTCAACGGTCTTTAAACACTACTTTTGCACCTTTTGATATAATTCATATTGATATTTGGACATCTCCTGTGCCTAGCAATGAGGGTCACAAGTATTACCTTTTTGTTTGTAGATGATTATAGTCATTTCTTATGGGTTTTCCCGTTGCATTTTAAGTCTCAAGTGTTTCGTATCTTGTCCAAATTCCATGCTTACATAACAAAACACAATTTCACACCTCTATCAAGTGTTTCAAATGTGACAATGGCCGTGAATTTGATAACAAAAACTTTCACACTTTCTTCAACATAAATGGGATCTCCTATCGCTAGTCTTGCCCCTATACTTCCCAACAGAATGGCAAGGCTGAACGAATCATCTGAACTATTACCAACATGATGCGCTCTCTCCTCTTCCACGCATCTATTCCCCTTCCCTATTGGCCTCACGCCTTATCCACCACATGCTATCTCCTCAACATTCTCCCATCTACTACCCTCCACCATCGCTCACCAACTCAGGCGCTTTATTGCACTTTGCCTAGGTATGATCACCTTCGTACCTTTGGGTGCTTGTGCTTCCCAGATCAGTCCTCCACCGCCCCTTACAAGCTTCATCCGCGCTCCACTCCTTGTGCCTTCCTTGGCTATCTGTCTGATCATCGCGGTTACCTATGCCTCGATATCAAGACCCATAGACTCATTTTGTCCCGTCATGTCACATTTGATGAGTCTCGCTTCCCCTTTGCTTCTCCACCCCTCCCCTCTTCTACACACCTCCTGTGTCTCCGTCTGAGTCTTCATTCCCTCACTTTCTTCTTCCCAGAGCTCTCCCGATGCTCCTGCCTCTCCCCCTACACCACCACCACCACCACCTCCCACCACCAGACCACACACCCGCAACCTATCTGGTGTCTTTCGACCTCGTCATATCGTCTCCATGAACACCACACATCACCCCGCCGCCCCTTCCCCTACGTCCTCCCCGTTTGACGCCCCGCCAGCCCATCTGTCGCGGCCGCCGCACATCAATCCCACCCAAACAATCCCCACCCACGCCACTGGTCGCAGCCGCAACGTCATGTTGTGGCCGCCGCACATCAACAGGTCGCGGGCACCATGCCGCGGCTGCAGCCCCCCTCTGCATCCCCGAATCCCCATCTGCCTCCAAGCCGACCTCCCTTTCCCCATCCCCACCTCCCACAAAACAGCCCTCATCGACCCGAATTGGCAGGTGGCTATGCTCGACGAATACAGGGCCCTTATAAGGAATGGTACCTGGGTTCTGGTTCCTCGCCCTCCTGAGGCGAACGTCATTCGCTGCATGTGGCTCTTCCGCCACAAGTTCCGCTCTGATGGGACGTTAGAGCGTTCCAAAGCCCGTCTTGTGGTCAACGGTCGATCTCAGTAGACATATATTGATTGTGATGAGACGTTCAACCCCGTGGTCAAGCCTGTCACTATCCGAGTGGTGTTGAGCTTAGCTTTGTCGCGAAATTAGGTTATTCATCAGCTGGATGTCAAGAACGTCTTTCTGCATGGCCATCTGAATAAGACAGTTTACATGTTTCAGCCACCGGGGTTTGTTGATGCTGATCGTCCCAAGCACGTGTGTCTCCTAAAGCGCTCTCTGTATGGTCTGAAACAGGCTCCGCGGGATTGGTTCCAGCGTTTTGCTTCTCATCTGCTACGCTTGGGCTTCATTGGCAGCCACTTAGATACGTCTCTGTTTATCTATCGCAAAGGCTCAGACATGGTATTTTTGTTGCTATATGTCGATGACATCATCCTCACCGCCTCTTCTGATGATCTTCGAACGTCTATTATTTCGCAGTTGAGTGCCGAGTTCACCATGTCAGATTTGGGTCCGTTGTCTTACTTCTTGGGAGTCGGTGTTCAACGTCATGCGTCTGGGTTGTTTCTCTCTCAAAGTAAGTATGCTGCTGAGATTGTTGCTCGGGTCAAGATGAGTAACTGCAAGCCAGTAGTCACCCATGTGGATACATCCCACAAGCTCAGTGCTCATTCTAGTCCTCTGTTTGATGATCCGACGTTGTATAGGAGCCTCGTTGATGGACGATTTTTAGTCGCGTAAACCGTATCAAAATAAATTCGAACCTACCTAACTAATGTAGTGTGGTAAGAACGAGTCGATCCCACAGAGAATCAAGTTATTCCTAAGTTAAGTTTATTTACCAATTAGTATGAAACGGGGAGTTTTTGAATGGTGACAATAAGAAAGAAAATAAAATAAACTATAAACAAATTGATAGAGATAACAGTTAATAGAATAGTTTCATCTACAAATATCCATTTTATTTGGTTGAATTGATATTGTAACTTCCTCTTGTCCTTTTAGTCTTCCTATGAATACCCTTGTCCCGACCTAATATAGTTACTAGTCCAACCAGTCCTAGAAACCCTTATCAATCGAACAGTCCCTAAAGAAGGATTTAACCCAATTGATAGCTTTAAGTTCAGAGATTAACCAAGGTATTTGCAGTCCCTAAAGAGGGATTTAACAACACATCCAACTTCATACTCATTCAATTAGTTCAACCAGCCCTAAAGGAACAAGTTTGCCACTTGGGTTAAGGTTCACAAGCAGGAATCTACAAAACCCTAGCAATTGAATTGATTCTAACTAGTTGCGCGGGCTAGATAGAATAAAACAATCAACAATCAAGCACAAAGAAGTCGAACCATTCAATATAGGAAATAAGAAACAAGAATTAGAAACTCACAAGCAATCCAAACAAAGCTTCAAATTGTAGATGAAACGGAAGAGTTTAGGTCTCCATAAAAATAAGAGAAAACATAATTAGGGTTAAAGAATTGAAACCAGTCGGCCGCTGTATTATGTTCGGCCTCCGTCACTTATGCCGTATGTATGTATGTATGTATGTATGTATGTATATAAACTAATATCCTAACCTAAATCTATCTAACTTTTTTTTTTATTATTAGGTAGGAATTCGAGTTCAGACAAGCCTGAAACTCGAGAGGCCGACGAATCGGCAGACGGACTATCCATCAACATACAACATACAAAACACACAAATCAGCAAAGATGAAAGAAAAAACCAAACAACCCGAAGAAAGTCGTCCGCCGGCAGAGGAGTCGATGAGATCCAGGCGAGTCACGAATGCCGAGAACACGGGAGAGTGCGACGACTCACACGGCGTCTCGACGCCGAGAAAGTGGAGAACAGTAACCCAATGAAGTAACGGTAAATCTATCTAACTAATCTAATATGGAGTATTTCCTAATTTATATAATGAATATTACTATATTAATTCTATCTATCTAATTTAATCCAATGAAGTAACGGTAGCACTTGTTGAGCTTGCACCTTCCCACTTTGGTACGTATGAATATATCATCCCACATATCGATCCGAGTCCGCCTCTTCACTTCCAATTTGCGAAATAATCCCATAAATTATGATCGATCTCCGAATTCATACGATCTAGCCAAAAGATACCTGAAATATATAAAAACATTAGTGTAGACTCCGAAAATCAAATAATATAGATTAAGCTATCAAATATGTAAAAATGATCTAAACTAATATGCAATTCCACACTAAAAACATGACTAAAATATATTCTATCACTCGTCGATGCTTTGCAGTATCTTACATTCACCAGGCCAGATATCAGTTACGCCGTTCAGCAGATCTGCTTGTTCATGCATGCGCCCAGGGAATCCCACTTTCAGGCCTTGAAGCGGATCATTCGGTACATCAACGGCACCCTCGAGGTGGGCACCACAATCACTCATTCCTCTAGGCATGACCTCGTTGCTTACACTGATGCGGATTGGGGTGGTTGTCCTGACACACGTCGCTCCACGTCTGGATACTGTGTGTTCCTCAACGACACCCTTGTGTCGTGGTCTGCGAAGCGACAGTCTGTGGTGTCTTGCTCTAGCGCCGAGGCAGAGTACAGAGGTGTTGTCAACATTGTCTCTGAGTGCTCTTGGCTCCGCAATCTCCTTCTTGAGCTCCGATGCCCTCTTCAGAAGGCCACCCTGGTCTACACCGATAACGTCTCCGCCGTCTATCTTGCTAGCAACCCAGTCCAGCATCAGCGCACGAAGCACATTGAGCTCGATCTCCACTTCGTCCGCGACAAGGTTGCTATTAGACATGTCCGTGTTCTACATGTCCCGTCCTCCTATCAGTACGCTCATATATTCACCAAGGGTTTACCTCGCCAGTTGTTTCTTGATTTTCGGTCCAGTATCACTGTACGGGACCCTCCACTTTCGACTGCGGGGGTTTGATAGATTACATGGGCTTTATATTGTATATTGGGTCAAAAGGCCAAAATCCATTGTAACCTATATATATGTTTAATCAATGAATGAAACCATCAAAGAGGACTTTACAATCAATCTCATGATCTTACACTTTGTTGTTTGCATCCTTTGAGGTTTTGTTGTTTAATATATCATTATCATTTTGTTTTTTTACACTGTCCTAGTTCTTGTTTTTCTCAATAGATGTGACATAATTTGATATCTTATCTCTTTGCTATTCACACTCTCCAATATAATTTGAAATCTTATTGCTTTATACTCACACTGCCCGATATATTTTGATTCTTTTGGAAGATGTCTTGATGCTTTTGGAAGATGCCTTGATGCTTTAAAAGGATGTCTTGATGTTTTTGAAAGATGTTAGTTTCCTCTGTATAAAGCGGCGACATTTTCTATATAGTTTATGTTGGAAGAGAGGAGCCAGAACGTTTTCTCCGAGTCCTCCTCAATTCTCGATGCACTTCTCATCGGCATCTTCAAAACCAGACTCTTATCTTCGGAGCCCATTCTTCAACTGCCTTGTTCGGCGAGACTCTCTTCTTGGAGCCTTCAAATGCCTTTCTTGTTCGGCCATACTCTCTTCTTTGAGCCTTCAAATGCCTTTCTTCGGCCGGACTCTCCCCATCAGAGTCCACCTCTTCAACTTCGACCTTCTTTGGTCGAACTCACATCGAAGTCGGCGATTGGATTCTATTCTGCCGCCTTCGGCTGCTGCTTACCCGGACTGTTTGTCTCCCGCCAGTACTCATATCGATGGACTCCCATCGGAGCCCTCGTTCTTCGGTCGCCTTCTTCATTCGGCCACATCTTCCGCCTTCTACGTACTTCTCGTCGGCGGTGTTGTACTCATGTACAAATTCTTGCCCAAACTCTTGTACGGACACTTCATCTCCAGGATCTTCATCTCCAGATCAACACTTTTGGCTTTCATATTCGGCCTCTCGATCTTTCCTGCCATGGAAAGATTCGACACATGGAGTACCTCTCTCGGCCTCCTCATGACTCCATTGCTTGGAATCTTCTTCAAAAGACGGAGCGTCATCTCTAGGCCTCCTCATCACGATTCCTTTGCTCGGAATCATCTCAACACACGGAGAACCCTCTCGGCTCCTCCTTCAACAAACATGGAGATCCATCTTCTAGGAATCCTTCATGATTCCTTTGATCGGAATCATCTTCAACAAACATGGTGGCTTCCTCCTCATGGGAAGACCTTTCATGGATCACTCTCTCTTCATAGATTTCTTCAATAGGATTGAACCCGGAATGGGAAATCAAACCCTAGCTCGGATACCATATTGGAAGAGAGGAGCATTTTCAATTCAACTCCTCAATTCTCAGCTATTTATCTTCTAGCTCTTCTGTTGTTTCATCTCCAAAAGTGTTTCATACGCCCATTGATCATACTTTTGATGACTATGTGGTTCAGATTTTAACCGAAGAAACCCCACCTCCCGTTTCGAATATCGATAGAGATCTTGAAGGAGGACGTGCCCGACTATACCATGATTACTTCTCAAACACACCAACTTATCCAGAAGGGATGTTTAGGCGGCGATTTCGGATGAGAGGACATGTATTCTTGCGTGTTGTCAATGCACTATCTAATGCATATATGTACTTTCAGCAATGTCGGGATGCAAAATGGGAGCTAGGGTTATCACCGTTGCAAAAAATGCACTGCGGCCATGCACATGATTGCATACGGAGTTGCGACTGACATGGTGGATGATTATGTCCGTATTGGTGCTACAACAACACGAATACTGAAACCTCTTCTTCTTACAAGGTTGACATATAACTACCCTCTTGACCCTATAACTACCCTCTCATATCTCACTTTCTCTTTCTTTCTCCCCCTCACTGGATCTTAGCCTCTATATTGGCTCACGATTACTGAAACATCTTCTTCTTACAAGGTTGACATACCTGACTCTTTTCCACCATCTTCCACTCTTAATTGGTGTGCAAAGCTATAAAACATACTTTAAACCCTCCCTCATAAGAAAAGCACTACAATCTATAACAGACGATGACAAATGAGCAATGACGGAACAAAGAACCCCGCATCCAACCCAAATTATTACAGATAGTAGGGAAGAAATCGAAATTGATCCGATATAGATGTGAATTTGGGCCGTTGACGGCATGCTTCCCTTCCTCTATGTTAAATATCTCATATAAATTCCAAGTTGGGGAGATGAATTTGAAGAGGAAGGAGAGATTGACACCACTCGGGAATTAAATAATACGGAGTATGAGATAATGGCGGGCTATACACTTGTTGATTGTTTAATAGACAACTGCACTCGTTGATGCTCCTATTTGAAAAACTGCATTCAATGGCAAACCCCGAGCAAGTAGAAACACGGAAGCAATCCATTTCACAACATCAAACATACGATCGACCATCGATCGCACATAATTTATGTTATAGGGTTTCTGAGCAGAAATTGAAGAAACCACATGAGTAAGCAAGTAAACAAGGAGAACAAGGAACCTTGGAGGTGGCGAGATGGCAGTCGCGCGGGTGGGGAGCGAGTTGAAGCGGCGAAGCTTCTGCAATGAGACGGTGGAGTGGAAGGTGGAGTGAGGGCTAGACGTCGCCGTTAGGGGGATCGGGAGAGGCATGCGGGGCCGTGGCGAGGAGGAGAGCGTGTTGCTGGCGGAGGCCTCACCGTTACGCCGGAGGGTCTGCGGTGGGTTGAAGAACGCACAATGTGACTTATAGTTTTGCAACCGATTGCAATCCTTCTCATCCCCTATTGATCTGTACAGTTTTGTAAAATTTTGAATCCGTTGTCTAGTTTTGTAAATTTTAAAACCGGGTGGGTCTAGTTTTACAAATGAGCCAAAATTTTGGTAAAGTTACTACCTTTTCCTCTTATTTTATAGCCGACAAATACCACACACAACACAAGTGGCATATGTTACAAGGTAACCCAATCTTACCGAAGACTTTTCACGCAAGTCACAATCCCATTGAATTTTTAACACTTCCTCGTTTCACTCCCCGCTGGGTTTCCTTCTCCCATTCCCAGTTTCTCTCTCTTTCCCTTTTCTTCTTTTCTCTCTCTCTCTCAGATTTTCAGCATAATAAATTTCACCATTTATTTTCGGAAAATAAAAAAACGTACATTCACGCAGCATATACTTGAACAGATTTTAGGGTTAGGGTTTTGTTACTTTTGCGTTTCAATCGATCGATCACAGAAGAGATATGGGAGGAGAGGGAGATTCGAGCGAGGGAACGGCAGTCGGTGTTGGATCGGTGGCGGATGTCGGGGAGGAGTTGGTCGCTGTAAACATCCGGTGCTCGAACGGCTCCAAGTTTTCGGTTCGGACGGCTCTGGTCTCGACGGTTGGGGATTTCAAGGCTCTGGTGGCTCAGAACTGCGATGTGCCTACTGATCAGCAGAGGCTGATTTACAAGGGCCGGATCTTGAAGGACGATCAGACTCTCCAGAGCTATGGTGCGATTTTCCCTTGCCTTTTGCATTCTCTGATCTTAGATTTTGTTAGTTTAGGATTCAATTTGGACTGGAGCTCAGGCAAAATTGTCGTTTTTTGTTTGTGGTTATTTGGTCTGCTAGTGTAAGGCCTTTCGATGGGCTTGTGCTCAGCGTATTGATTGTGCATTTCTTTTCGGTTGCTAAGTTCCGCTCTCAAATGAAATAACCTGAACTTGTTCTTCATAGATGTGAGAAGGCTCATTACTTAACTCGTTAGTTCTCAAATGGATTTATTCTGTCTCTAGCTCTGATTGTTGAGACTGGATTCCTGCTGTTTTCTGTTTAATGATGTCTTTGTCATCTCTAGCTCTAGTATTAAGACCAGAGCGATGTAGCTTTGGCTACATGTCTTCTTTGCTATGCTCAGAGTTTGGTCTTTTTTGGCGACTTGTTCCTCTGTCATTTCTAGAACTGGTATCGAGGCTGTAGACTTGTAGCTTTGTCATTTCCATATTCATTGTTTGTTTAGTGTCTCAAGCCCTAGTCTAATAGACCAAAGTTTACGATTTCCATCTAAATGGTTTATTTGCATTCTATATATGTGGTTATTGATATTGGAGTTCTATCCTTTTTGCCAGATTGTTTCTGTACTACATTCATTTCTTGGTATAGAAAATTCAAAATGGAGCTCTATTGTGTATGTTTATTGGTTTATTTCCCATCTTTAGTTCACTTATTATAGCAACTGAAAGCTTTCACATTTTTGGTTAAATGGCTACTGTCTGTAGTTTGTAGCTATTGGCAATGAGTCAAGGACTCACCTGCTTAACAATGCTGCATCTTATAAATTTTCTGTTTGTGACTACCTTGTTTATATTTGTTATTTGTTGCTGAATAGTTGGTAAGAAGAAGTAAAAGTGAGCTTTATTTTTTATTGTTGGATGCTGGGATTTGTTAGCTATTATTTTGTTTTTAGGGGCTGAAGGCGCTTGTCAATTCGAATAGTTGCGTAACTGATGCTACTTTATCTTCCTTTTGTGGTGGCTACTGGCTAGCTTTGTATCTTCATTTCTGGGGGGTTGGTGCCTCAATAAATGATTATACATTTGTTTTTCATCGATGTATTTGGATTGGATTTGAATATATTAATGATTTTGAAGAAGTGGGAACCTTTTTGTTACTCAATTTTTTTGTTTGTTTATTCAATCAAATCCGTTTTGCATTAAAAAAATATCAGGTTTTTGTTTATCTTTTTTGGTGGAAAAATATCAGTTTTTTGTAATTAAGATTCATCGTCATTCTTATTATGACAATAGGGAGTGACTGACTGACTACTTTAATTCTATAAAGATAGGGTCGTGAAATTAATGATGAATAACCAGTTGTATGTTCAAATGTTTGTGACCAGCGTATTTGACTTGAGATAGTGAGATGTAATGGACTGTGGAAGATGTGAAGCTCGTCTGAAGATGCCTCTTCTGTTCTAATTAGTCATCAACCCGTTAATGCTGTTGGTGTTATACTGTTACTCTCTTCAAATAGAAACTTTTATTGTCAGCAGCATATAATATGATATTATCATATAAATTTTTGTTAAATGTCTAAACTTGTATTCCTGTACTGCCATAACTGTTACTCAGTTTAAGTTTGGTGGATTGGGACTTTATTATTTACTAAAGTAGGCCTTTAAAATTACACACTCTGAGGAAGTTGCATTATATAGTGTAATAGGCTGCCATGGATCAGGTTTTGAAGTCATTTTCTGTTCTTCATTTGTTTGGAGGTAATTAAAACACCAGACCTTCACATTTGCAGTTTGGTTTTTCGGATTTCGTTTTTTATAATTGTATTTATTTTCTTTTATTTGCAACTAAGATTTTTTATGTTGTGGTGTAGTAGAAGGCGGTTTGGGTGGCAGGGGAACACTTCTATATTTAAGAAAAATGCTGGCCATGTTTTATTGGATACATTGTTCATGAGTTAATTCTATTTCTAATTAGGCTCTATTATTTTAACATGGATTATGGATTTTGATACTTCAAGTTCATCACAGACTAACTAGCTATTTAGCCTGTTTGATATTATTCCTCTCCACATGCTGTAGTTCTCGTTTACATGGCAAATTTCTGACATTATAAAGAATATTACTTTGAAAATTGCTTTTGAATATTCATCAAGCCAGTCTTATTCGGAAGTGTAAAATTGTTTGTTTCTTGTTTGAAGGTTTGCAAGCAGATCACACTATTCACATGGTTCGTGGTTTTACTCCTTCTTCAACAACTACCACTTCTGGTACTGTCAACTCTACAACAAATGCGGCTCCTGCAGATACTGCACGTTCTGCTCCTGCAAATGAAGCTGGTGGCTTAGGAGGGGCTGCCCTTGGTGCATCTCTATTTCCCGGTCTTGGTCTGGGTGGAAGTGGCAATGGGGGTTCTGCTTTATTTGGGGCTGGATTTCCAGAATTTGATCAGGTCCAACAGCAGCTTGCACAGAATCCTAATATGATGCGAGAAATGATGAACTCTTCTGTTCAGAGCATGATGAATAACCCTGAATTGATGCGAAGCCTTATAATGAGCAATCCTCAGATGCGTGAGATCATTGACCGAAATCCTGAACTTGCTCATATATTTAATGACCCTAGCATTTTGAGGCAAACATTGGAGACTGCAAGGAATCCCGAGCTAATGCGTGAAATGATGCGCAATACTGACAGAGCTATGAGTAATATTGAGTCCACTCCTGAAGGATTTAATGCGCTTAGACGCATGTATGAGAACGTACAGGAACCTCTCCTCAATGCAACAACAATGGCTGGGGATGCTGGAACCAATTTAAATGCAAATCCATTTGCTGCTCTTCTGGGTAATCAGGGTGGTGGACAGCAAAGAAACGTGTCTAACAACTCATCAACTGGCTCTGATTCTAATTTTGGTACTGTTCCAAACGCCAATCCCCTCCCTAACCCTTGGACAGCAAGTGGTAAGTTTGAATTTCATGCTATACCTTAACAGCTTAACCTACTTGCTATGGTCTCTTAATCGTGCAATGACCCTTTTCTTTGACTTTTCCATGGTGTAAATGCCATCGATTTCCCAGCTACAATTGCCATAAGTTTGTTAGTTTGCTGCACTTGTTTGTGGATCTCTTTTTATACTTATCTTATATGATACCAGTGATATTTGCTTATATTGCCTTAACTGTGTCTCTTGCTCATTTTGGCGAATACTAGGTGGGACGCAAACGAACACTGCCCCCAGGTCTAATCCTGCTGGAGATGTCAGGCCACCCAGTTTAGGTAATTTAAGTGGCTTAGGTGGTCTGATTGGTCTCCCGGAATTGGACCCTACACTTTTGGGCGGTGGAACTCAAGATCCAGCTCTCTTTAGTCAATTGTTGCAAAATCCTGCTATGTCACAGATGTTGCAAACCGTTCTCTCTAACCCTCAATATATGGAACAGGTACTTAAAGTTGAGCTTATTTTTTAAACAAGGCATGAGTATATATATTATGTTGGACGATGACTTGTATTTGGAATATTCTTAGATGATGAATATGAGTCCTCAGCTGCGTGCTATATCTGATTCGAATCCTCAGTTTCGAGAAATGATGCAAAATCCGGAGATTCTTCGACAGTTAACTTCACCTGAAATGATGCAGGTATGTTTGAAATGTTAAAATTCGTTGTTTCTCCTGTTATGAATTTCCCTTGTTATGTATAGTAAAATAAATATCGGTGTTTTTCTTCCATGAAATAATTATTGGTTAAAAGTGAGGTAAAGCAGTAAAAATGATTAACGGGGATTTCATGGTGTGCCAGCTGATCAGATCACTACTTAATGACTATTTTTCTCTTTTACTCCAATATATCTGCTCTTTCTTTTACTATAACCTTTTGTTTCTCCTCTTCACAGCAAATGTCAACTTTACAGCAAACACTTCAATCACAGCTGAACCGTCCATTAAATCAGTAAGTCATAATTTTAATTGTGTTCTCTGATTCCTATTGAAGCCTCATATTTCCCTGTTGACATGTTTGGGCAAATATCACTGTCTTATATTATCTAGGCATGCTATTTACACGTACCTTTATTTGTCCAACAAATCTTATTTTACAGTAAACCGTATCTTTGAAAGAAGCAAATGTCCTCGAGAGTTGCTCATGTTAGTTTAAAAGCAGAAAAACTGATGTCATTGTGAATATACCCTCTGCATATTCAGGGTTGTATCTTATGACATGCTTGTGAATTTGGATCCCTTTTGTGGGTCGATGTTCACATTGGTTTAATCTCGTGAGATAGCTTGTTAGCGGTGTCAGTACTTACCTGGTGATGCTATTGTCGTGGTCTGGGAAGATGCAGAATTTATGCACTACAATGTTTCGTCTATGATTAGGGGCATATGCGTTCATTGGTAGACACTTTTGCATCTAATCTTTGTCTTGTTTTAATTAAATCACAAGATGGCATGAAATTTTACAGGTATCAGATACCATGTCCTCTTTTGTTAATTGTCAAAATTTCTGTCATTTTTTTACACACACGGTTGTGCCCATCACTATAGGGAACATCTAATGAGCGGGTCATTGTAAGATCCCGAAGCTCCTAGATGTCGAGGTGACATTGTATCAATTGGGTAGTTTCCAATTGCACCACTCACTTTATGAACAAGCTGTGGAAATTTGGTTTTCCTGACTGCTTTTTAAACTTGTTTTGTCCTGAGACTTTTTTGGCCAGTATCCCATATGCATATGCATTTTACTTAAGTCTGAAGTTGTTTTGCAGGAACCCATCCCAGACCGGTTTACCCACGGGTACTTCAGATCACTTTAGTAGTTTCCTTTGTCCTTCGTACTTAAATCTGAAGTTATTGAGCTTTGGAGTTATGAACTGCAGGGAACACAAACACAAACAGCACGACTCTTGAAATGCTTAGGAGTATGCTTGGTGGTCTAGGAACCGGTGGCGGTTTGGGCTCTGTGGCAAACCCCAACGGTGATAACTGCATTTATATGTTTTCTTATAACAAATCTCTCTGACTTGTATTGTTTTAGTCAATTACTGAAATGCATTTCTTCTGAATTTAATGAAGAATTTAATGAAGTGCCACTGGAGGAGCTTTATGCAACACAACTCTCCCAGCTTCAGGAGATGGGATTCTTCGATACACAAGAAAACCTCAGGGCATTGCAGGTTACCCGCGGGAATGTCCACGCAGCTGTGGAGCGTCTCCTGAACCCTGGTCCATGAGTTCATCAAAGCAAGAGCCCTGATCATATCATACTCGTGGCAGAACAGATTCTAAGGTGGAATTGATTTCGGATTCTCAATTGGTTTTCCCCCTCTTGAATTCGTAAGGTGTCGTCTTTTATAGACAAGCAACACAGCATCCTCGAGACTCTTGGATTGGATTACAAACCTCGTGAATAAGCAAGTGAGTGCATATCATTTGAATTGTGACTCGTCAGAATAGGCCCTTTTATGGCCCCATTCTTCACACTTTTCTAAAATGTCTAGCGGGTCTCCTCTCAACTGATTGCAGCCCTCATGCATCTACTTACCCTTGAGAACCGAACGTGCATTTCTTTGTCATCCCGTAGCCATGGAATGTAAATACAGAAATATCAATTACTATTCTGTCAGGTGCTTGGTAAATTTGCGGTTTGGTTCTAAACATGCTACTTTGTATCTGCAGTTGCTTCGCTTGGTGTTTGTGTGAATACGATGAATATGTTGTGACATTGCTGCTTGTTCGTTTATTTGGGTGATCCAAGTGAATGATTTGTGGCGAGTCACTGAGCTGGTGTGTCAAACTAAAGAATAAAGATAGTATAAAAAAGGTTGCTGGGTTGTGTAATTGTTCTGACTTCTGATCTTAACACAAATTGAAATTTGCGTGCGGGTGAATACCGATATTTTTCTTTTTCTGTGGAACGTACTCCACTG